>OX460918.1:8450652-9650652 GCA_949788335.1 Salpingus planirostris | reverse complement strand
AAAGACAGTACCACCTATCGAAAAGCAACAATCCAAGTGGAAGGATATCTTTCGATAAATATTTTCGCCATGATGAGGTACATTTCGATTTAAAAATAGGTTTTGCGAAAATACCCACGTACTCTTATGTCCATAGATAAACGCATATTTGGCACAATTGGAAACCGATTACCCGAATTTAGTGTCGACTGAAATAATCGGTAAATCTACAGAGGGAAGAAACTTGACCGTTATCAAAATCGCTTCCGATTCTGCCACCGCCAATAAAACCATCTTCATCGACGCCGGAATTCACGCAAGAGAATGGATCGCCCCAGCTGCGGCTCTGTACATCATCAACCAATTGGTGGAGAATTCTGAAAACGCGGCTTTATCTGAAAACGTCCAATGGGTCATCCTGCCCAGTCTGAACCCAGACGGTTATGAATACTCTTGGGATGTGGTACGTAAAGCAAAATTCACTTCAACACATTGAATAATTTCGAATCGTTAGGAACGTATGTGGAGAAAGACTCGCTCAAAGGGAGAAGATTGCGATGGAGTTGATGCCAATCGCAACTTCGGATTCCACTGGATGGAATCCGGCGCTAGCAGCTGGGAATGTGACGAAACTTATGCCGGACCTGAAGCCTACTCAGAGCCCGAAGCGCAAGCTCTGAGAGATTACGTTTTATCTTTGAAAAACGTGAAACTGTACTTGACTCTTCATAGTTACGGCCCTTATTTGCTGTATCCCTGGGGTTATGATGACTCTTTACCTGATAACTGGCGCGAGTTGGACGATTTAGGTAACTCCGTGGCGAGTGCCATCGAAGCACTCGATAGTACTGCCGAATACGAAGTCGGTTCTTCGACCAGAGTCTTGTACGCCGCTGCCGGTGCCAGCGATGACTGGTCCATGGGCGAAGCTAAGGTCCAATTGGTCTACACAATGGAACTACCCGGCGGTGGTTCCTGGGGATTCGATCTGCCACCAAGGGAAATCAAGCGAGTCGTAACTTCGACTTGGGAAGGAATCAAAGTCTTCCAAAAATACGTCGAAGAAAACACGTCCGATTAGAATTATGTATCATGTTTTTTACAACTTTAATAAAGCATCGTTTTGGGTGAAATAACGAAAGATCGCTGTTTAAGCCGTTTACTCCTTGTCTATTTGTGCAAATCCCATCTTTGTTGACGCCTGCATTCGTGCAGTAGGGTGGATTGCCCGCACAGCCACCAGCTCTTTACCTAATCTCGCAGCTTGACGAAAATCCTAGATAATGCAAATCTCATACAAGATGTCGAGTGGATGATGCTGCCAAGTCCAAATCCGGACTGATATGAGTACTCCGGAATACCGGTATTAACTAGAAAAACTCGTGACTGCCCCCGATTCGAGAAAAGAAGACTTTGTTCGTTTTATTTTTAACGAGATTATGGAGCTGACTGGATGCGGCTGCGATTTCGCCACCCAGCGAAATTCCGATCCGCAGTATGGAGATCTAAAACGATTGATTACATTGTTATGGAGAAAACTGAGTACTTTTACTTAATTATAAAATGAGCCCTCATGCTGGTTAAATTCGAATTTTTATCTCCAGTGGTCTGCAGTTATGTTTTATTTATTATTATCGGTGTATCGGTATTTTTCCTCTGTGATTTATCTCGAAATAAATTGGACACGGGATCGTACCGAAGCGGACGACCGTAGATCTCAATATTTCGAAAATATGACAGCTAATGATAATAAATTTTCAATGACCTTTGCATCATTATCGTAAGTCTTGGATGTCTACGGATCCAAATAAAGCTCTAGGGTGACATTTTCCGCGTCGAAATGTTAAAGCTGCCGGTTCCGGCCTCGATACGTGATCTGGAACTTTATGGACACTTGCGCCCATTTGTTTAATATTTTTGACTCATTAATTTAGATTTATAAGCTAGAACCCTTTATCGGCCCTGGAGGCATTATTTCGAACGCGGAATAATTGAATTCACGGGAAATAAATACGATCAATCGCAGCCGATTGCGATTTTTTCGCCATGCGATGGATTTGAAAGTTTGATCACGAATTAATATTTATAACTCGTTTAAGGATGGAAATGAATATTCGGGACCGTCAAAAATGAAAATGGCCCGAGTGGATGGGTAGCAGCAGAGGCAGCAAAGCCCCAAAGGAAAATTGTTACATATTTAACACCGGCCAAATTTCACGTGACCCCTACGTGTAGGTAATTCCTACATAATTGAGTTATTTCGGTTTATTGAGATATTTATTTATCTAAACGAAAATAAAATCCAGTATCGGCATTCGGTACTAAAACTGCTGATTTGTTGTCTGTCTACATACTCATAAATTGAATGATTGACCTGGTTTTAGACTTTACCTGCTATATCTCTTTACTCACTAATGAGATCAGATAGTGGTTTATTGCCCCACAAATAGTTTAAAGCTAATATTATCCGAAGGAAAGTGTATTGAAACCAAGCACTTCGCCTCCTAGAACATTAAGTAGGTAGACATTTCCAGGTGGCATCGGTGCATTTATACGTCTCGGGCTAAAGATGGGACGTCGTCAATTTTTATGACGTCGTTTCTGCCACTATTTAGATACACAGCTCCATATTCAATGTGGGGTTATGAGCGGCATTTCGAACGTGTCGATCTCCACCCTCTTGGAAACACCAGGGGGTGAAATGTATACAAAACACAAAATTCTTTATGTATAAACCTAATCCACAAATTTTAGGTAATCTTATTTGTCGCGTAACACCATTTCTGCGTGCACAATGATGTATATTCACCCCACAAGTTTAGCACGCAAGAACGAAAATAAAACGTTATCTTATACGTACTTACAAGCGAAACAGGATTTCAAAAAAATGTTAATATGAGCCCCAGATAAAATTTAAAAATCAAAGATACGATCATCAGGAGGGGCTTATAAAAATAGGCGCAAACTTTATTTCGAGACAGTTTATGACCGAAATGCAATCACCGTTCGTGGTCTTAACAACCCTCCTGGGTTTATCCTACGGTCATGTTACTTACGAGGGGTAATTATAATCAACTAATCTAAAATTCAATTAAAACCGATTAAATTCAACTACTCACTATTATTTAGGTACAAAGTCTATACAGTTCATCCGAAAACTCTAGCAGAGATGGATTCGCTTCAAGTGCTGGAAAATGATAAAAATTTCGATTTTTGGTCACATAGGAATAAGGTCCTGAATCCCGTAACGATTATGGTATCACCAGATAATCAGACCACTTTCGAAAAATATTTGGCTCATAATGGCATAAATCACGGGGCTTTAGTCGAGAATGTCGCAAAGTAAGTAGCCGAAAATGTTTCAATCAGATAGAGGGAAACACACAATAGAACAGAGCCAGACGTAAATAATACATACTCATGATGACGATAATCATTTCAGGCGATCGCATTATTAATAATTGAATAAATTATCGATTCCAGTACAATAGACCACGAAATTGAACGCCAATCCAAGAGGCGATCGCCAAGAAAAGGCGAAATCGATTTGAACGCGTACAACCGCCACGACGAAGTAGTCCCTCCACCAAAACACGAATCAATTAAACAAAGAGTTGATTCCAGATAAACGCGTATTTGGATCAGTTAGCCGAAGATCGACCCGATTTGGTGACCGTCGAGACGATTGGTCAATCCTGGGAGGGCCGCGATTTGAAAATCATCCGCATTTCTACCGACAGGAACGCATCAAAGCCCACGATTTTTTTGGACGCGGGAATCCACGCAAGAGAGTGGATCTCACCGGCTTTCGCCGTTTTCATCATTTCGCAATTGGTGGAAAATCCGGACAATTCGGGACTTTTGGAAGAGACCGACTGGATTTTACTGCCGGTGGCCAACCCGGACGGCTACGAATACACCTGGGATGTTGTAAGTGTACTTGATTATACGGCCGCTTCAGGAGTTGCTCCTGGAAATGAGAAGAAAAGCTCCTGTAAAGAGTAGGGACCGAAATGGTTAATATCTTGGTAATTGAGCATTCGCGGACCACTTTTTATAATAGGAACTTTTCGTTTTATTTGACCTGGAGGAGCAAGCTTTGTATTTTTGAATACAACAGCAGTTTGGGTCGATGGATTAATTAGTTTGAAATCAGGACCGCATGTGGCGAAAGACCCGCAGCAACGGGAGCAAGTGCGCCGGGGCCGACGGCAACCGCAACTTCGACTTCCACTGGATGGTGGCCGGCGCCAGCGACGACGAGTGCGACGAGACGTACGCCGGATCCTCCGGGTTCTCGGAGCCGGAGATGGGGGCGTTCGGCGTGTTCCTGAGGTCGCCCGCCGCCGACGTCGTCGCTTATTTGAGTTTGCACAGTTACGGTCAATATTTGCTCTACCCGTGGAGCTGGACCACCGATCTGCCGGATAATTGGCGGGAACTGGAGGAGATCGGCGCCGCGATGAACGACGCCATCGTCGAGTCCGGGGGCCCGGAGTACACGGTCGGCAATTCGGTCGACGTCATGTACTACGCGGCCGGCTGCAGCGACGATTACGCCAAAGGTCCGGGAGGTGTGAGAGTGGTTTTGGTAATAGAACTTCCCGGGGGAGGCGAGCACGGATTCGATTTACCGGAAACCGAGATCGGCGGTGTTTGCACGCAGACGTGGCCCGCCATCCAAGTGCTGCACCGGCACGTCACCGGGAATAAATCCGGGGAAATGTGAGCTAAACGGACACTCCATGTTTGAAAAGGCGCATTTTTCAACATCCGTCAGTTTTTATTTCTTCCAGAATAACCCGGAGTGGCTATTACAACTTTACCATGTTTTGACCTAGTCAGAATCTTATATATTTTAATAATTGAACTTTCAAAAAAAAATCTAGTTATTTCTAATAGTGTATTAAATGAGGGTCATTCTCCTCATTTAACCCACTATTATTTTGAAAGTTTCAGAAAAATGTTGCTAATAAAACTTGATCACACTTCGATAGACCATAAAGAAAGATGATTAACCCTTTACTACAACCACAGTTAAGGTAAAGAATTATCTACCTAAACTGTGCTACAACTCTAAAATATATGAGTACAATTTTCGAATTTTTCATAAAAATGTTTACGGTGTCTCAGTTGAAATGAAGGCGGACCTGTATCATTTTTAAGCTACTTTCGACCATTACAATATTTCACTATGAAAATTACAGAAACTGATTCAACTACCTATTACAAGTTCGAGATAAGGCAAATTCCATTTAAAATTTTGTAAGAACTTCTGTAAAAGAGTAGTTTGTAACTTGTTTGCCAAACACAGTAAACGACTGTTTTATATCAAATGTAGAGCACCCCTAATGATAATTTCAGTTTCTATCAATTGCAAAGAAATTCGCGCTCGATTTGGCCATCATCGTCATCAACATGGGTAGTTGAGTGTCCCCGGGCCAACTATGTGTGTATATACGTGAAGCTGGAAACAAAGCGAGAGTCTGTGTTGCGGTCAACTGTCCACTCGAACCGCAAATCCTCCACCGCCCCTTCGGCCCGGCCGGATCCACATAAGGGCACACACAGTCGCGAAAGCTTTGTTCCGAATTTATCGCAACTTTTTTCAAAGACAAATAGCCCCGCAATCCGTATCGCTTTATTATTGACCATCCAGACCAATTACCCTTCGGATTTTATCCGCAGGATTCGCAATCGTTTTCTAATTCCGCCCGTTTTAAATTCGCATGTCTGTCTGACCGTTCCAGGTATGGCTCGCTCCCCCGTTTCAGGAAATTAGCCTGTCAGCCGTGTTCCCACCCTAAAACGCCGCCAGATAACGCCAAATTTCTCGCACCGTTATCATCACGGCGTTACCCATTTTAATCGCCCTTAGTTTTTGGAAAACTTTGATCAGGCGATAGCGTTACTATCGATAATTATGAATTCGGTTTAATATTCAATAACAATTTTTCGTTCGGTGATACGTATAAATAAAACCTATCAATCGCACACAGTTATCAATTAACGATCTGTTTCCGACTTTAACAGAATATTTACTATAAAATGTAGTGATTATTTGTGGGAGAGATAGGGTGGGTATGGGAAGTTGTTTTGGGGGAGTGCTATTGATTCGTTCGCAAATTATTTCGTTTTAAAGTCGTCGGTGCTCCGCTCCGGGACTCCGGGAGTCTTTATACCCTTCGTATACCGTTGAGCCCGTTCCCTAAACGGACTCATGCATGTTGAACGATGTCCCGAGGGAGATGCGTACAGTCATTGGATGTGACAGATGGTTCGTTTCTCACGAATGGACGACTCAATTAGATCGCAACCGAACAATTTCATCGATACTCGTCCTCTTCCTCTGCGGGATCGAGCCGGAATTCTGCCGGGAGACTCTGACGTCGACTACTTATGCTTGTGCTCCGTCAATGCGAGAAGGCCCTCGGCTCGAGCTTTGTGCGGCATTGTCGCACGCAAATCCTAATCATTGCTGATATTATTAACAAGTGCTCGAGGCTTCTTCGGATTCGGTTCGGGAAGCCATCGGCAACATTTTGGATAAATTAATGACTTTGGAGTGTAGACAAGTCGCATTTCTCCTTTGTTCCGCCGTAACATGCAGCTTCTTTACCATTGGATCCATATTCAATTAGTTCCTTTGTTCTATAATATCGAGTTTATATGACGATGATTATGGTGCTTGCGGATACTCTCGGCACGTTCGGTTCGCTCCCGGGATGTGATTAACGCTATAATTGTTTTTCTAATAAATTTTAAAGTGTTTTCCTTACACATCTTCGCCAAGACACGGCCATGCGCCGGTCCTTATGTGACCTTAATTATATCTGATTAATATTAGAAGTTTGGCCACGATTTAATGAATTCAAATATTTTTCTTGGGTCTTTTTAATGGGTTCACACAAAGCTCTTGGCAGGAACGATTTTAAAATACATAATTCCTCAGCTCTCGTGTTGCTGTGTGAGGGTGGGTCAGTGATTAATGACTTCGTAGTACGCTCTTAGCATCAGCACATAATGAAAAGGAACGGTTAACATAAAAGTTTTCCATATAAAAAAAAGAAATACTTTTATCACTTTGTTATGTAAGTATACACACACAAAACTTTCTACTCCATTACCAAGTAAGAATCTTGCTTTGCCAAGTATTTCATTTAAAGTTCTAAAACATTTTACATTCATCCAATGCGAGTATAATAGTCACTCGTTATTTCGACCACGGAACAGAATAATTCTTGTCGATAAATAAAATTTTCTTTTATGTGAGATAATAATGAATGCATAATGAAGTAAGTACAGCATGGGAAATTATCAAATCTCGACAACGGCGTGAAGCAATCCCTATGACGATTTTGTTCCGTTATTATATTATTTATTTCTTTACGGGTCGACTTCAAAGTAACCTCTGTAATTAATTCTCCGCTACAGGCAATCCTTTCTTATTAACAACTTCTAAAATCGCTTAAGCAAAGTGTTTACTTCGTTTTAAAGGTTTATAGACAGAAATTGGGTATAAAATAGATTCGACCCCATCCTCGTCGACAACTAATCACATTAAACCTTCTATTAATGTAATTAATCGCAGTTATAGGTACTCTTAGGTTTGTCCGTGTGAATTATTCTAGTAGAGATGAAATACTGTTGGTCGTATATGGTAATGACGGGCCAATCTGAATGATTGATGCATGTTGTTTCATGATAAAGCCACCGTGTTTTGTAACACCGAGTTAACAAAGATTTATTAATCCATTCTACAACCTCCTATTAACACGAATTTGCTGTTTACACAGTATAGCAGTTTTTGTTTATTACTTAATTAAATTTTCGGTAAAATTAATCAGAATTAAGCACCCACGTGATGTCTAATCTCTCGAGAGAGCACCATTCTTCTCGAGATATCGGAGAATTTTACCGCAGAAAACCATAAATAAGCATTAGCAAAGGGTATAGATTTTTTTTAATTTTGACCCAAAAATTAAGTAATGAAAATTTATTACTTCGAGATCTTTTCACCTATAAGATTACAAAAAAAAAAACTCATATTTCTTAAATACTTATCAATGGATTTGAAAATTGTACTGCGGTACTTCCCATATTTAGTCAAATTAGGGACTTTTTTGTTTGTAGAAATGCAGTTGGTATGACAAAGCAATTTGTCGCGTAGTATGCTGTCTATCCTTTTTCGACTTATGATTTTAGAGAAAGAGAAGAGTCTGCGCCACAAAACTACTACTGCGCATCTGGCAAGTGACATTTGTGACAGTTTGAAATAGTTAGGTTATGTTTTTAACGTACACAAAACAAAGCCGTTTTTCAAAATGAGTAGCCCCGCCAAACAGCCCAAGACTCCCCTGAAATCATGTTACGTGATGCTGGAGAACATGACACCGACCGTGGACTCGAATTTCACGGCGGAACTGAAAAAGGTGATCAACGAAAAGAACATGTTAACGACAAAGACCAGAAGGAGGGTAACTGAAGCCCTGGAAGAAATCGAATCGGAGGTGAGAAACGACAGTAGAAAGATCAAGAAGCGAAAGCTCTTACAAGAAATTATCAGCTCGGAAGAGAGTTACGTCAAGCAACTTGAGGTGATAAAGAAATTTTTCATCAAGCCCGTCCAGGCTCAGAAACTATTAAAACCGGAAGATTTCACGGTAGTCTTCGGCCACATAGAGAGCATCTACAACATCAATAAGCAATTATTAGACGAAATGCTCAAAGGCACCGATTTCATCACCAGGGCCTTTTCGAGACTGGCCCCATACTTCAAGTCGTACTCGTTGTACGCGTCCGAGTTTAAGAAAATTCTTAATATTCTACAGGTAAGTAATCGTTTCTTCTTATCATTGCGGTGTGTAAGTGATTTTATTGTGATTTCAGAACTGTCACAAAGATAATCCAAAGTTCGCCAAATTATTGGAAATGCAGGAAACTCGACCTGAAGTTCAGTCGAAACTGTCCGCACTCTTGATAGCCCCAATTCAGCGTGTGCCACGATACAAACTCCTATTGCAGTCACTTTTCAACCTGACTCCTCGTTATGAACACGACTACGAAGCTCTTCTCGGTGATAAAACCCGTAATCACTTATAAAACCAGTAAAATAATTTCCTTTCACAGATTGTTTGCGGAAAATCGAAGACGCAGCCGACCACATCAATAGAGTGATCAGGGACCAAGAGAACATGCAACGCCTAATCGAGCTGCAACGATGTCTCCAGAAGGGTGAACCCAGCATAATAACCCCCGGAAGAAACCTGATAAAAGAGGGCGCCCTAATGAAAATAGCGAAAGACGGGCATAGCCAGAAAGTCTATGTCGTCCTGACAAACGACATCATAATGTGTTGCAAATTGAAAAAGAGCGAAGTCAAACCGAACTCCTTGAAATGCTCCGACATCTACCCACTGAACAAAAGCAAAGTGGTCGAGATTTTGGATAAGGGAAGCTTCCGAGTGATCTGCGATAACAGCGAAATCGTTCTCTACCATGAACAGTTCAATGAGACCATGGCTTGGGTGGAGGAGATCAAGTCCACCATTCGAAATCTCCTAGATGACAGAAAGACGTTACGTAAGGAGAGTTCGGCTAGACGACCTGTTAAACGGAAGGACATGGGCGAATATAACGAGGTCGGCTTGAGTCCGGGAAAGCGACTAAAGAAGAAGCGAACTCCGTATGAGAATAGCGAAGAAGATTTTCCGGAAAATTCCGGATCAGCGAGTGTGACGAGGAGGCGCCCTCTTCGTGCGGATCCCCAGTGTTTGGGGAAATATTCTTCGGATAATCCCAGTTACGATTTCACGCGAACGTCTCCTCTATACACCACTTTCAAGCCGAAACTGAGGGAGGAAAATGCGGGATGTAGTTCTCCGGGTGAAAATAGTTCAAACGGTAGAGAACTGTACGTTTTCGGACGCACCAACCCCGATCGAGGGTTCTCTTTCCGAGTCGGAAACTGGCTCTGCGGGTTGAAGAGATTATTTGGTTTCAACGGTGATAATCAATAACGTTTGGTAAGAATTTTTTATTTATTTCTTCCCAGTACAAACTTCAGTTACAAGAATATTATTGCATCATTTCCGATTGTTCTACTCATCTCATTTTGAATCAATTCGCATCCTCTTACTTATTTTATAGAATTCGATTAGATTTGTATAATTGTATTAATTGAGGACAATAGATTGATACTCTGAAGTTTTCAAATTCCATTCATACAGTTCTCACACAGATTGTCTGATGTTTGTTAACAAATCGTTTGCATAACATGAATTATGTTACAATTAAGTTATTGAATATAATGCTCTCATTCCTAAATTTCGTCCCTCAATACTCAAACTTAATCCTAAGTAAGTTTATTTATTCATTTTTCTAATAAAGCCCGATTAAACTCTGGTTATCTGTATAAATAGCGGTTAAATTTGTTGTTTTTCTTGTTGTTGAAGTCAACCAGAGGTGATAAAATCGGGCTGATCAGCTTATGAATAAATTCATCAAAATTATAGAGAACATGTTTTATTAATCTGAAATTCATTTGAAGACAATAAAACAATGGTTGTAAATCTTCTGTAAAGTATTATCGGTAATTACCAAATTTGAATTTCATTTCGCAATAGTTAAGTGCGAAAAACCAATACTATGTCGATGTGTATAATTAGGCCTTTGTCTTACGCTACAATCGCACGAAAGTGACTTTGGAGAACACGGGAAGTCGAGTGAATAATATTACAGTTTTATTAGTGATAACTACATGAAATGTTATTTCACACTATCATTTTTTGGTATAAAAAACTTGAGCACCTATCAGGATTTTTTTCCTACTCCAGATTTTTTTTCATTACTTAGGTGTGTTTTGTCTGATGGAAATATAGGTACCTATACTCAAGTACTGCCAAAAATGAGAGCACTCATGATTTTTTTCTTTTAAAATAACATTTTTCGATCATTTTTTTAACGCTAATTGAAGAAACAACTCAGATGAGATCTTAATCCTGTATTCCCAGTAACCAGTAGTGACCACTGTGAAGCAATACCATTTAATTATGTATAAGTGAGAAAATTAATAAAGATCAGGTTTTTACTCATAAATTGTATTCAAAAACTATTGCTATGTACAAAATGCTGTTTTCACAAATTCCTGAAAATAATCAAACTTAATTCTGCGCAACCATATGCCTTATAGTATCGACGGCCCTGACCACATCTGAACTATCCAAAATACTTAAATGGTTACCCTCGACAGTCTTAATACCAACAACGTTCTCGCAAATTTCGCTCAGTTGATAATCTTCGGCCAATCCGGGCATCAACATATTCGTAGGCTTAAATAACTGAACGGCCGATGAGATTTTGTAACTCGGTTTATAATTTCTGACTCCCTGAAGTCTTTTGCAAACTCCCGAAGTCATCATCTTCAGATGCTCCAAATTGTAAGGTGCATCTTTGGGTATGAGCGACATCGCGAGATCTAATCTATCTTCAAATGTACTACACGAAATGAATTTGTCCTGAAATATTTGAAAAGTTAGTCGGGATTCCCAATTAAGTATCTGCCAATAAACTTCTTACCTTATTTTCTAAAATTGTCGCCTCTGATATGACGTAGCCCAAACACATTGCCAGAATACTCGTCTCGAATTGAGCTTGCGAACTTGTATCAGCATGGAGTTTCGTAACTTCCACTATCAATTGTGGGGCCGTGTCGATACAAAGTAGATTTCCTTTATATCCCTTCTTCTCTAGGGCGTTTACTGCTTCCAGAGCAATCACGCCACCGTACGAATAAGCGACGAAATTGAACGGTTCCGTTTTCGAGATCAAATTTTCAATGATTGGGATGAGACTGTTTACCAAATCCGTGACGGTTTCTTTGGGGTCTTCGTAACAGTATTGCAAACAGACTGCGTTAATGTTGAGTTCGGAAACGAGAGATTCGAAAGTCTTGGCTGCTCCTTCGATGCCAGGGAAGAAAATGACTGGGAGATCTTTGATGTTGGTCGATTTAGACGGTAAATTGATTTGGTGTTGGTTGAAAACGCATTCATCCACGGCTAATTTCACGATCATGTGAAGCATATCGCTCTTCTTTTCAACCACGACTTCGTTGCCAGGCTCCTTTCCATCTTGAATTTCTTGCAGTCTGAAAATCATAATAATTCCAATTACATAATGAAGGTGTTAGAGGAAGTGGACAATTTACCTTGAGAAGGTCATAGTTCGGACGTCTTGTGTCGATAGGACGATGTCGAATTCGCGTTCTAGAACTTGTTTGATTTCGATTCCAGTCATAGAGTCCATGCCCAACTCCGGGAAAGTTGCTTGCAGACTAACCGTTTTCAAGTTTTTCAATCCAAGTACGTTCTGCACGACTTCTACAACACTAGCGCTATGTGCCAAAGTCTCGTGTCTTTCAGCCACCATCATACTGGACACGATCGCGTTTTTCTGTCTTAAAAGTGTATCCAAAACTTCCAGACAATTCCAGATTCTCTGCTGAAGAGTTCCACCGATTTCGACTTCGACGCAAATCTCTTGCATTTCTGCCACCAAACCGACATCTCCGATCGCACCCCATTCGATAGCCACAGCAGGTAAACCGTCCTCTCTTCGTTTTTCGCAAATCCTCTCCATTATCGAATTGGACATCCCGTAGTTGGTTTGGCCCGCGTTGCCTCTACCGCAAGAAACCGAAGAAAATGTAACGAAATGGTCCAAATCTGGACAGAGTTCTCTGGATAGGTCGTCTAAATATTGAGTTGCGTAAGCTTTCGGCCCCATCGAGTCCCTGAAGCTTTCTGGGGTTTGATTTTCGAAAAGGGCGTCTTTCAAAACTACTGCCAAGTTGAAGATGGATTCTACAGAGCCCAGTTTGGTTGCCTCTTCGAGAAGTTGGCGGCAACCTTCTTTTGTGGTAACATCCACTGTTGATATGTTCACGATGACTCCGTATGACCGCCATACTCGCAGTCTGTAGCATTGGTAACCGCTGGTTACTCCTCTTCTGGAGCTTATAACGACTTTTTTGGCTCCTCTCAAAACCAGCCAGTCTACTAGTTCCAGGCCGAAACCTCCTAGTCCGCCCAAAACCACCGAAACTTTTTCAATGTTGCAGTTATATCTGGGGACTGCAAGATCGGTTAGATATGTGGGAATTGCGATTTTCTCCGGTTCTTCGTCGCGTATTTTCACCAAAACTTTCCCGACGTGCTTTCCAGAAGTCATGTATCTGAAGGCCTTTTCGACGTCCTCCTTTTCGAAAGTGGTCCTTTCTAACGGCTTGATCGCTCCCCATTTCATATGCTCAATGACGCATTGCATCACCTCGTAATTGTCGCTCTTGCTTCCTTTGATCGGGTTATCGTGATGCGGCATAATGTTGACGATGCCGTGGAAATTTGCCTCTTTTTCCATGAACATCAGTGCCAATCTGTGGTCACTTTGTAAATCGAATTTACCGATTTCGAGGAACTGGCCTCCCTGTGCCAGACAACGCACCGATGCGATCAGTTTTTCCTCGGATAGAGAATTGAGGACGAAATCGACGCCTCGACCTTTGGTTCTCGACATCACCATCTGCTCGAAACTCGTGTCTTTTGAAGATCCTATGTTTTCTTCGGGAATTTGGGGGAATTTCTTCTTCAAGTACTGTTTCTTCTCGTCGGTTCCGACGGTGGTGAAAATCGTGACGCCGTGGAAAAGCGCGATATTGATGGCCGCTTGACCGATTCCGCCGGAACCAGAATGGATCAAAATGCTGTCTCCTTTTTTGATTCTCGTGCGCTGAAATACCGAAAAATATTGAATAGATTCGATTACAAAGTGACAATCTTGAGACTTACGACATAGAGGGAGAAAAGGACAGTTCCGTAACAGACGGAAATTGTAGCTGCGTCTTCCATGGACCAATCATCGGGAATTGGTACCAAAGTCTCGTCTTCTACCACAACTTCAGTCGCTAAAGCTCCCCCAAGAACCAAACCAGTACAAACTCTTTGCCCACTAAAATTGGGAAGATCACGTTTATGATTGATGTTCACCAGAAAAATTGAGATGGCTTACTTTTGAGTGCGTCCAGAGAATTCAAATCCGTGTACGAAATCTTGTGAAGTCCTGTGGGCATCGATGGTTTCGACATTAATTCTGCCTGTAGCAGTCATGATGTCGCGGAAATTGAGTGCAGAATAATAAATCTGTGGATAAGATACTCAAATTAATACAAATTTCCATTGAAGGGAATAATCTGAAATCATACATGAACTTTTGTATATCCGACTGGAATACAACTGTTTCGTCCTAAAGGTCCTTCCGTCCATTTCAAACTAGACAGGTCGCCTTTAATCGGTACATTGATGAACGCATTATCGCAAGGAATCTTCTCCAGAGCTTCCAATTGCAAATGTCTGTAAGTTCCCCATTGACCGTTCTTGTGGACGTTTATAGCTAAACTCTTTTCGAGTTGTTTCGCATAAAAACTATTTTTGAGATCAAATCGTGGAGCGTTTTTGAATGTTAGAACAGATTGTATTCTGTTTCCGCCAGATTCTTGACGCAGGCAGTTGACCAATCCCAAAATCCCGCTCAGTGGGGAATTTTGAGCAAACAAAACTAGTTTCGTCTTATCGGCGACTGCTTTTTGCACTTGAGGCACCCAATCGAATTTCTCACAGTCGGAAACTTCGATCGCAAGAGCAGGTTCTGCTCTCGAGGCTTTCCTGGCCATGATAATTTTCTCATTTTCGGTTGTATGAACGGTAATGATATCGATTTCGTTCAAATTTGGACATACGAAATCGAGGTTTTCTCTAGACAAAACGAAACCGGTCGGCTTTGAAGCGTTGAAAGCATGTTGGATGTCTACTGCCGATGTCAGCAGACTGGAACCAATCACAATACTGCAATCGATTTTTGATTCCAAAGGTTTGGCTTCTACTGTAATATTCGGTAAAGACATCGATTTTTTCGATAAGACTGTGATATCCGGTTGGATCAGTGGCAAATCGAGTAGAACTTGATGGATGTAGGAAGCGAGAGGTTCGACGTTATCGTCCGCAACTTCCACAATTTTGACTTTGATTTCTTGGAGATTTTCCATAGCGATTTGCATATTCACTCGAAGGGAATCATCTAAACTCAACTGGGCCTCATTCGGAACGAATTGGTATTTCTCCAAAACGGGATCCACCAACTGCTTCTTTTTTGCGACAGGAGTTCCTTTGATGCCTCGTAAATCTACACCGCCGCATCTGTAAAACAATATTTTGAGTTCATTTAGTCCTTTTTGGGAACCAATGGATGATCTCACAAGCTCAGGTTTGCTTCGGGGAAGTTGTAGGAAGGTACTTGCGGGTCATCTCCAAGGGTGGAAATGAGCTTCATATGTTCTTTGGCGTTTATAGAAAGCGTCTTCAAAGAAATCGGTAAAGCTAAACTTCTGGTATCGATTTGAACTAAATTAAATTGGAAGATATTGTCAACAAAAGTGATCCAATTTCCGTCCCATCTGATTTTGCCACGAGTGATCTGAGGATTGCACTCGGTGATTCTTCGGAAATGTTCAGCACTAGAAAAACAGAGATCGTTAGTAAAAGCACCATTCATGTAAATTTTCGTAAGCATACGTGTAGCTGTATCCTCTCAAGTGTAACTCTTTATACATGTCTCTTTGACTCAACATTATATCGTTTTTATTCTTGGGTTCGATATCGACAGACACATCCAACGGCACTTGCTTTGGGTCGTTTTGGACCCGGATTCGCCCAGTAGCGACCACTGCACCGTTATCAGTGATAACCCAATCGCCGGTTGCTTCCTGGATCATGACCAAAAGTTGAAGTGTCTTATTATCGGCCATATAAGACGCTCTGTGGAATTTGCAGTCTTCCAAGACGATGTGCATATCGTTCATGCGAGTTCCCGTGAACGAGGCCAGAGTATCCCATGCCAAACACAAATATCCAATTCCGGGGAAGATTATGCGCCCTGCCAATACGTGACCGGCGATGAAAGCCCATTTTTCGTCGTTCAGATTAATGTTGAACATTTTCTGATGGGTTTGGTTCTGAGGTGCTTTGTAATAGCAGACGTGCCAATCTTTCGAGTGGTCCCATTTAATCAACGATGAGATCATGGGTGTTCCTCTGCTAACTGGATACTGGATTGTTGGATAGAGTTGATCCACTTCCATATTGGATCCTTTAACGTAGAGGCTCGCTAAATTTTTAATCAGACCCATGAAGACATCTTGCGAATCATGGAAATCGATAACATCTAACTTCTCATTTGAATCCTTGATTTGTCCGGAACCGATTTCTAGAATCTGTTCGTCTTGTGATAATGTGTTCCACATCATTTTGTTAGACTTTAGGGCATTCAGGAAATAATCTGAGTTGATCTCGTTCGTTACTGTAGGCCATCTTGAAGACTTCGGTCTTTGCAAAGTTAAATGTTCTTGGATTGTTTGTGAAAGATGATCCCTTATTTCGTTGAAATTGCCATTGATAAAGATGTATCCTTGTGAGGTAGTTTGTTCTACTGAGATGCCTTGATTTGACAAGTTCTTAACAAAACTAGACAAATTATCTTCAAGTCCTGTTATGGTGATGGAGTCTGCAGATGTCTCGGTAATGTGAGCGTGCTTTGGTAATTCTTCAACTTCATTTCTCAATACTTTGATTCGATAGGAAATCGATTTCTTGTCCGCTTCACTAATGATGGCACTCATTTCGTATACACAATTGACTGCCTGTTCCAAGGTGAGAACGTCTTCGAAATATGCGCATACGAATTCGCCGAATCCAGAACCAACTAAACGATCCGGTTGTAATTTTATCGATTTCAGTAAAGTCGCGAAAGCCATCTGCACAGAAAAGCTACCCATAATTTGGTTAAATATTTCTGATGTTGAATTATTCATGGAATTCTTTTTATTTGAGACAATGTTTTGTATCCTGCGAACAATCATTATGTTAACGACTTAATTGTGAGTTTTACAGAATAATTACCTTTGTAGAGTGTCTTGGAATTGAGGTAAAACGAGTAGTCCATTTCCGATCTCTTTCCATGATTTATCAAAACTGGTGAAGGCCAAACAAAGTGGTTTCTTTTCACCGGACCAGTAACCAAAAGACCTTTCGATTTCTCCAGATTTCGTCAAAATCGAGTACCCTCTGTAAAAGTGCTCCTCGATGTTGTTGCTGAATATCTGATGGTAAAGCCTGATATATTCCGCATTGAGCGGGCGATTTTTAATGTCGTCCAAAATACTGGGAACTGCCTCGTCGACCCGACCGCTGACGCAAACCAGCCGAGGTAAATCGTCTTCTGGCAGACCATTGTTCGGTCTTTTCGTTTTATTCCAGCGCAGAAGAACATGAGAATTGGCACCTCCAAACCCGAAACTGTTGACTGCCACCAAACCGTTGTCATCCCCAAACGGCGTATTCTCAGTGAGGACTTGCAACCTTCCGGACTCCAAGGCATCAACTCCTTCTCGGGCTTTGGTGAAATTGATGGTGGCCGGGATGATTCCGCTCTCCATGGCGATTATCACTTTGGCCAAAGAACAAATTCCGGCCGAGGGTTCGCTGTGGCCCAGATTGGACTTGACGGATCCGATCATCAGGGGTTTGGCCCTCTTCTTGGAGATGACCTCGTCGATCGCAGTGACCTCTTCGGGGTCGCCGACGAAGGTGCCGGTCCCGTGCGCCTCCATGTAGCTCAGATCGTCCGGTCCTACGTTACACTCCCGGTAGAACTCTGTTAAAAGCAATTTCTGCGCGTCGCAGGACGGAAAGGTGATCCCCTGCTCTTTGTAACCGTCGCAATTGGTTTTCACGTAAACTACTTCGCCGTAAATCCGCCTAGCGTCTTTGGATTTCTGTAAAAGAACGGCGCCGATAGCCTCGGATCTCACGTATCCATCACCATTGACGTCGAAGACTTTGCAGCGACCTTCCGGACTTAGAACGCCCAATCTGAGAAGGTTTTCGCATTAGCATGCTAGTTTTGAAAGTGGTAAGTTGGTAAAAACCTGGCGAATTGAAGGGTGATGTTGGGGTGGAGTAAAATATTGACTCCTGCCACGATGGCGTTATCGCAAGTTCCGTCCCTCATCGCCCTGTAGGCGCAATCTAAAGCGTAGAAGGAACTGCTGCAAGCCGTGTCGGCGGTGTGGCTTGGACCGCTCAATTTCAGGTAATAGCTGACTCTATGGGCGATTTCTGACACGATTGAACTGCGAAATTTGATTCATTAGACTGGTAATGAGATGATGTTTGGTTTTGGTAATACCCCGTGACTATGAAGCTTTGTGATCTGAGATTGTGTTTCCAATATTGTTCGCTTTCCGAAAAGCAGGCGCCGACGAAAACTCCGGTTTTGGTACCTTCGAGGTCTTTGGGGACGTAGCCGGCATCGAAAATCGCCTCCACGGACGATTCCAGGAGCATCCGAATCATCGGTTCCATGGTTTCGGCCTGTCTGTGGTGGACGCCGAAAAAGGAGGCGTCGAATTTTTCGAGTTTGTTCAGTTTTCCGGCCCGTTTCGGGATTTCCGGGTGCACGTTTGACCAGCGGCGGTCGTCTTCGGTCGTCAGGTCGGCCTTATTGAATAGGTTATCGCGAAATTCGTGCATGTTGTCCGATTCGGGAAATTTACCAGAAATCCCTGGAGATTAAATTGGTCGGGTTGGTGGACGATTTTCGGAAAGTGGGTTCGATTTTACCTGTGATGACGATTTTCTCCCCTGGGGGTGCGTTCACATATTCCCTGCCGAATTTGGAGGGTTGTACGTCCACTCCGCCGATTTGGGCTGGGGTTGGTTCATCAGTATTTTGGGTTGGAACGAAATCATCCAAAACAATTTGAGGAGCCATTTCGATTTTGTAACTAACTAACAAAATAAACACTGGGTGCTTAAAGTTTTCAACTTTTAACAACTTCACTGCTGAAGAACTGAAGATGTTACTGTTGCGAGCCCTATACAAAGTGATAATTTATATACCTCTCTATCCCCAAGCAGATCTGTTTTGAATACAATAGGTCGGATTTAATTTATACACCGCCTATAACATTTCCCTCATTCTAGTATAAAATATGCGATTTTACCAAAAAAACTGTAATACTTGTGTGCGAAAAACGTTCGTACCAACGTCATCGGATGTGACGGATTTGATTATCTGATCATATTAATGATAATTACCAATGAACCAATAATTCCAACGGAATTAACTTTATTTTATAAAATAATAATTAATGTTATTGCTTATAACTTCCAAATGACTCATTCAAGTAGGATTTATGAATGGACGGTTTAAAATTCTATGCAAAAGTCTTCCCCTGCATTATTTGCAATAGTAAAGGAATTGGACAATGGGAAACAAAATTACTAAAAGCTGCCTGAAATTCCATGATTACTGAAAGCTGACTTCTCAGTAGATATATTTATTTGATCTTTTTGCTGATTCCAGAAATAAAAAAAAATCGTTTTAAAAGTACGTGTTGATGCATACTCAGTAAATGTAAAATGCATGAGTTATTCACGCACGTCAGCAATGTTCGTTCGCAGAAATTAGGAGACAATTTCAAGGAAGGGACCAAAACGAGGAAACAAAAATTGGAAAATTAATATTTAATCTAACAATTCAAATAGACGACCCACTGCTCCAGGAAAAGAAATGCAAATAGATTTCTCAAAACAGCCAGAAAATAACGTTATGGAATTGTAATTTTTAATTACTATTGAAATTTAATTCCATAATTGAAAGATATGAGAACGTCAATGGCGTTTCTGTGTAACGATGAGTTTTGAATAGCAAAATCTGGAAAGGCATTGTCAACCTCATTACCAAAACAAATTTGGATGACAAAGAGTCCTTTTATCATAGTAATAAAAATTAAAGCGCATGTATTTACGCGAATCACGGACATTTAAATACTGTTTTCAAAAAACGAATTTCTTTTAACCATGAACTGCGAGATTCTAGTCTCATCGAGTTCATTTTTCCAATGTCCCTCTTTCTTGAAATGCGATCCAACAATTACTGCATCAGCCAGCAAATATTCTTCCAAGTTTGAAAGAGTCACACCCGATCCGATTATTATCGGAAGATCCACCGAAGATTTCTTCACATCTCTTAGTTCCTGGGCATTCGCGGGATTTCCAGTTAAGGTGCCGGTCAAAATTAACCCATCAGATAAGAAAAATTCAGCCGCTTTTGCAGTTTCCACCAACGATACATCACCGGTAATTGCATGTGAACTACCAAAACCGTGATTTTCTAGAATACTTTGCATCAAAGACTAGTGATATTTTACCTGTGCTTCTTTTTAATATCTGTGAATATCGACACATCTTCTGCTTGGATTGATCGACGATAACGTAAAATATTGCCTGCATTCGCATCTGTGAAACCTTCATCTGCAATATGACTAAACACGAAGCCCTCGGCCCTCACGAAATTGAAGTCGCAGGCTTTTGCGATTGCTATGGCCTCTTGGTTCCCCACAGCCAACACCTACGATGCAGTAATTTTTTGGAAAATGCGAAACTATGATGGATAAGACACCGACCTGTATCCCACATGGTGTGGCTTTCGGGATAATTTTTCGAATCTCCGTACAGATCCTTGCCATCGTTGCGGTAATTTCGGGGCCAAAATCTTTAGACTGTAAGTACGGGACGTCATTCATGTTTTCTATCAGTAAGCCGTTCTGAAATTTCGGATGACTCAATTTCTTAATTATCATTTACGTATACTTGCGGTAATTCTATTCAATATTGAATATTGAGTCGTACGTACGTATGAATTATATTAATCATAAAAATTCATTGACTTTTCTGGGAATACATGTTATTTAAACAAAAGTGAATAAATACGGTTCTTAATTGTAAACATCCTTAGCAGACAAAAGCAACTTATATAGATTATTCTTTCTCGTAATGTAAATAACTGCTTCCAGGGTTATTAAACGTAGATGTGAAATTTAAATTGTTACTCAACTACACCGTGTTTGACGTAAATCTCAGATTCTTTACAAGCGTGTTCAACTAATTCGTTCACTGAACCGCGGTACCGTGGAGTTCCTGCAAAAGAAAAAAGTGTAATCACGGGACCGTTGTTTTTAAAATCATTACAATGTGCATGTCTCAATAAATAATAAAATGAAAAAAAACGGTTGAATTTCCATTAAATTAGGTATTTTTCGATACACCTATAATTTATTCCTGTTTCATTTATTATTTTCAAGTTTTTATTCATGGAAATAAAAAATAGAATACAATATAGCTGGACTGGCGAATACAAAATTAAATAATGCACCACTCTTTTATCAGCGGTTCCCATTTTTATTTCTACTCCCTAATCTTTGGAAATACAATAATAAGTCAACGCTTATATAATCTATTTATTCAGTGTTGAAGCAGGATTCCTGCTAACCTCAAACTTCAAAGACACGTGAGTTATAAGTTATAATTATAAATTATAATGATGGATTTATTTAAGATGCAATAATCATGCAGTAATGATCCCCTCGTCACTTACCGGGTAGTGATCCTACGTGGATCATACCTATTACCGCACATTGTTTCGCATTTTTGAACAAATTTCGGAACTTCAGCATGTTTCTTATTGAATTTATAAATTCAACTAGTTATAGGACAGATTGATAAAATAGAATTAACTTTTGTGGGGAAATGATGACGAATGATGCACCAGATGTAACATAATTAATTTTTATTCTTTTCAACTTTTTATAACATTTTCTCTTTGCCTCGGAATTCGTATTGTTATAATATTTATTAACACCACAATTTTTTCTTAACTTTCATAAAAACTAAATATTTAGCGCAATATTTACTGATGATTACACACTCGAAAAACATTTACGAACTAAAGATGCATACATTTTGTTGATTTTTTACGAACTACCATCTAATCGTGCTCCATACATTACAATATTTACAATTATAGTTACATGCCATTTATATTCCTTACGTAGGTAGTTTTTTTTTCTTGATTTTCCACACTTAAGCAAATATACTTATCTAGCATCCAATTATTATAATAATCTTATAAGGTAATTAATATTTTGCACACACCCACGCATCATACGGTCATTTGACTACATATTCTATAAGAATAATAGAGATTTGATATCCAAAAACTGAATTTTTGTCATATTATTATAGGTATGTTTCCATTTTTCCTCTCAATACAATATAATACTTGAAACAGCAATAATTAATAAGGTGCGCACACTAATCCAAGAAATCTCGACAAAATCGACCGATCAAAATCACACTTTTATCCTCCATTTCGTGTGTGCGGTGTATAAAAATATTGTAATCGATTTTTTTGATAATCGGTCGAAGTTTTGAGAACATTGATAATTTATTCAGTGTTGCGACAGTAGAGAAACCGCGACGTCCCTAAAAATCTCGCGACACTTTTCAGCGAAACTCGTCAAGCCATAAGTGTGCGATTTCTTTAGCGGGTAAAAATTTCAATGGCGTGACGTGCGCAGAATTTCGGCTTATCATATTTATTAATAGTATTTTTGACAATTTTTACAAGCGCTAACAAGTTTATCGACTTATTTCGTAATAATAATGTTTAGAATCATAGAGTAATAAGCGCGCCTTTATCAAGTTTGAAATACACGACGAAACCATATTCTCAATAAAGACTATCACCTAAAATATTATCAATAAGTGTTTTTTTTTAATTATCGCAATGTTTTCACTCTTATTCAAAATACATTGGTATAGAAAAGGCATTACGGTTTTTATGTTTTTTTGATGTTAGTTAGAGAGATGCCTTGATGATCACTAATAAAATTAGAAACTAAAACATAAATAAGAAGAGATTTCACTACAAAGTCAAAATGGGCTTCAACTGAATAAAGTTGACTTTGTTATGATCACATAATCATGAGAATATTGCTTCATTTTGATTTGAATACATCTACAAGCAATATTCGTTTGAGTCGTCCGATTTTTTGTTGAATTTTGATGCAGAGATATTCAAATCAAAATTTAGCACATGAACTGAGCCGGATTTTCGAAAATTCCACCGAAAAACTAATAACGTTCAGAGTTTCTGTGCTTTTCGAATCCTTGCCCAATGTAATGGAGGGATTGACGACGTTCAATTGGTCAAAATTTAAGATTCAGTTGAAATATCATTGCTCAATAATTGTGGAATATTTCCAGTCCATTTGTATATCCGAATTGAGTATAGTTGGAAATATTTCGGAATTAGATCAAATATTTCAGAATTACACATTGAAATATTCGGAATTAGTTTTTCAAAATACTTCAAAACTTATTTTCCGATCGTGGTCAACCCCTCGAGTAGAAATAAACATGTAACAAATGAAAATAATTTAATCTGAAAATTTTGTTGCAATTATATCTCACTAAAATTAATTACAATCAATAAAAATATAGATATTTTACACAATAATAATTACTCTGTAATATGTATGTACACATCCTTCCACATTACGGAAATTTACAAGCAAAAACAACTGACCCAATATAAATAATAATGCCCAGCATTCAAATAATCACTGAAAAATCATTCAAGTCCATTTCTGAAAACCCAGCCGCTATGAATTTTTCCTGAAAAATTGGACACCACCAGTCAGGTCAGGGTATTAAGCCATTTTCCACTCATTTTTTTTTGTAATGTGAATATAAATAAAACAATAATTAATTAATCAAAGTAAAAAAAACAATATGTTGAAAGACGAACGTTAAATGATTTTTTTGTGTCGCAACACGCAGTAACTACGAATGTATCCTAGAACAGATGAGAGCCGATCCACGTGTTTTTTTTTCGTTTTTTATGAACACAACTCGGTGCTTTGGTTATTATTTTATTATAATTCCGTGGATCTCTCGAAATAATACAAAACAATATTCATATCGCCTCAAAAAACAAAATAACGTTCTCAAAATAATAAAGCAAGGGATAAAATCGAAGGGGTTTTGTAATTAATATTCCCCGTTTTCGTTCAATTAATCAATTAATTGGGTACAATAGTTGATTAAAAAATAATCACGCACTTGTGTGTGTGTGTGTGTATGTGTTTACAGAGACGCGAAAATAATATAAAATAAACAAGAATCTAACGAATACATTGTTTTAGGTACTGAAAGTGTTGCGATTTCTGAGATCAATTTTTCGCGTTCAGCCCCTAGCACTTGCGGTTATTGTTGACGCAGGAGCGCTGGGCGCCCTGGGAGCGCTCCCCGCGCCTCTGTCGGCGGTTGCGACTGTTCACTTCACGAGCCTTATTGTTGCGGTCCATGTGGCCCCGCTGCAGTGACTTGCAAGTCTGCTTTATTTGCACCTGCAACACAAAAACACATTTTTTCATTCCACATTTCTCATTAAAAGTTTCGCAACAACAAAAATCGATCGACCAAGCCAAAAAGGCAAAGAAAACCATTTTTCCCCAACATTTTCATTTACGACATTCAGTTTTTGTTAATGTTATTATTAGATCAAAGGAAAATCTACTGCTCTAAAATTTTGAAATATTCTTTTTTTCCACTGTTAAATGCATATCAAACTGAAAACATATGATTTCCCAATTTCTTTTGATACACGATTTCAATATTTCATAAACATATTTCAAGCACAATTTAAAGTTTTTTCGTCGCTTTGCCCATTTGTGGCTTGCCCTTTGATTTTACGTGACAATGTTTCACCACTGTTTCTGTGTGTCTAGAATGCTAGAATGAACTTGTGATTTTCTTGAACTCCATTGTAAATCTAGAAAAATTTGACAAATTCACCAGATTCATCAGAAAATTAAAATTCGCCATAGGTATTCTCCAAAAAGTTCTTCAAAAATGTATTGAACGTTGAAAATGTGCCATGAACTCTCCGCAGAAATATGTTAAGGCTTGTGCAACAAATTTGCTCAAAAGTCTCTTGAAATTTATCAAAGGAGCCAGTCAATCGTCATGAATACCAAAATTTATCAACAATTTTATCAAAAAGGAAATTCGGTCATGTCGAGGCTTATGTATAGTCAAATTTTAGAAAGATTCATCACATTAGCTAGTAATTAATTGAAAATAAACAACCAAAAAAATTCGTGAAATATTCACTAAAACCCTGTAAAATTGCTTAGAAATTTCTTGAAACTCCTCCAATTTGCTAATGCCCGTACCAATATTAGACGAATTTTCCCACTCCTGTTCAATTGGAAGCCCTTTTAAATTTTTCATCGATATCTCGACCAATAAGGTTAAAGTTACAGCACATTAAAATTTTGGACAAACATTTCTTCAAAATGTTGTCTAAATCGAAATCCGAGCACTTTTCCTGATAGATTTTGAGCAAACTAAGCGATTCCCGCCTCACTTAACTCGATATCTTTACTAATAAGGAAGTTACAGCACTTTGAAATTTTTGCCAAAAATTAAGATCAACGGCTTCTTTAGCCAATTTTTTGAAGAAAAGCCTTGACCCGTCGACAGTCACATACCTTTTGAGCCTGCTTGCTCTTGAGGCCCTGCCTCTCCTGCTGCTGAATGAGGTGCACCCTGTGGTTGTAGCCGGCCGTCCCCCTGCCGCCCACCAGAGCGTCCTCCACCTCGACCTCCTCATCGTCCTCGTCCTCCTCGTCGACGTCGTCGACGCCGCTGCCCGCGTAGCTGCGCGCCGGCGACGCCACCCTGGACAGCCCCAGCAGGTGGCGGCGGCCGTGGTGCGTGTAGACGCTCATGCTCGGGTGCTCGATGAGCAGGTTCTCGAGCGGCGACGTCTCCATGTGCACCGGCCCCGCCGATATGAAGCACGGCGGCGGCGTCACGAACCACGACTCGTCCATGTTGGAGACGAGGCAGGGCAGCGTCGGCGCCGCCGGCACGACGTCGCCCACCGTCACCACGAGCAGGTCGAGGTCGTCGGCGTCGCTCAGGCCGTCGGCCGAGTCGCCGTCGTCGTCCACCAGGACCCAGTCGTCGTCCGCTGCCTCCGATGCCGAGCAGCTCAGTCTTGATGATGGTGTGGTGTTTATTTCGACCCCCGGTGATGATGGTGATGATGGCTCGTCCACTTGGTTGTTGCGCACCGAGCTCAGCAGGAAGTTGGCCAAATTTTGGAACATCGTCTAAGATAATCGATAAGACTCATCAGAAACAAACCTCTCTCTCAATTCTTTTCTATACGGTCTAATGGCTCATAAGGACTTACTGCATTTATGGACTCGAATAGTTGCAATATTTTTAAAACTGGATGTAAAGGGAAGGCAAAATCTGAGCTTTACTTCTTCATGTCTCGAATAAGATTTTTTTATATGTATTTTCCCTAGACTCCCTTATGAGCCATTCAAAAAATCACCCTGTGTATTATCCAATTTGAGTAATTTGACTGGAAAGCCCAACAAAGTAACAAATCCAATGGTAGAGTATGGTGATAGTCGAGGTGATAGTGATAGGTAATGAATGACTAATAGATCGACGTCTTATTTTTGGACATTATTTTGCTTTTTAATACCTTTTTAATGAGTCAATTTTAAATGAAGGATTGAGCTATCCGTTTAAATCGGGGATCAATTTTTTTATTAAAATCGCCTGAAATTTCTCAAAATCCAAAAAATTACCAAAATTACTCCAAAAATTCTTCAAAATTTTTTTCAATTTCTACCAAGAGTTTCTACGGAATAACTTCTCGTTTCAGTTTTTCACAAAATTGCGGTCAAGCACTTTTTGAAAATGTCAGTTTACTTATTTACTATTTGAGTTCTTCACAAAATTAATTGCAGATTTATTTTACAAGAAAATCAATTAATTTGCTTAGAAAAAAAAACAATACTAGAAAATTACAGATAGGTATGTACATGTTTTATTTGGCTCGGTGTTGGTTCATTATTCTTAATGCACCTCATGAATCGAAGAAAATGTCAGAGTTGAGAAGTACTTAGTTTTTTTCTCATTTTTGAGAGATGGGAAAATCTTAATCGTTGAATTAATGCGACTTTGCATCTGCGTTCTGCATTTCCAAATGAGAACAGTAAGTTTTCTAAAGACCGGCATGAAAGAAAGCAGATGTATTAGACGCTATACAATGCTGATGTGCGAATTATTTCAAATTGCACCTTGACTTGCCTCATTCTCCACATAAAAATTTCTGGTATCGGGTACAAAACCGCACTAAAGGTACGCCATTAACATACATTCATAGGTAATGACCGCACAATTACCGTATTCAATATCACGCCGTATCATTATGTTATGATGCTTATGGCGGTTTCGACTCGCCTATAAATCGGCTAGGAAGCGATGAAATTTTGGACAAGAAGTAAGCAAGCGCTTTATTGATATTTCTAGAACGAAATACGAAAATCAAGATAAGTCGAAGCGATGGCAAATCGGCTCCTACATACACCTCTCTGATTCTTTGTAAATTTGATCAATTCAATAGGCATTATAGTTTACACCTGTGCAAGTGCTGATAGACATGAGCCGTGATGACTGTACCCATATTTCTAAATTTTCCACACTCATGCCGCAATGATAAATAATTATTTATTATACGAGTGTGGATACAGCGATACTACTTACTTTATGTCACGATGTCCCCAATTAGGTTTGCATTGTTCTACAGCGTGTGCATGACACGCTCAACTAACTTGGCACAAAATGACTTTTTTGAATAACGATAAAAGAAATGTTACAATAAAGAAACTGTACTAGTTCTAGTTTTAGGACGTTGGCGCGGACGATAACAATAATCATCTATCTAGTCATTATTCCAGAATTTAGAACGAAATAATCTTTGCAAAAATTATCGTAATCTGTGCTCAGTTCAGAGTACCGAGGGGATTCGTACCAATTCCTGGGTAATTTGACCAACGAACTGTACCATGACCTCGGTCACAACAATATCGCATTACAAATGATGGGAGTAATGCGTCATTCCCTCGTTTACCTGGCCGGTTTCGCTACCTATGTAGATTTCAGAAAGGAGCGAAACTCCATTACGGCTAACGGTCTAAGGCATAACAAAGTGTCGATTTATTTATAGACGCACCCTATAAAACGTATCCCGAACCGAACAACAAGAGAGGGTGGTTCACCCTCTCTCGCTGTAGCCGGGACTTTCACTTTTGCTGAACGTAAATACCGAAGTAAATAGAGTCTGAAAATCGATTATTACGGCGGTGACTTTTTATAATTTCTACTTCGATTCGAATTCCCAATTATCGTTTTATTACAAGGCAAGGAGGTGAGTAATCGTAATTAATTACGAAAATGAGATCATAACCGCTATGGTTTTATTTTAAGACAATCCTGGCGATTAGAATGATTTGCCTACGAAAATTTCAAAATTCTCGTAACAAGCAAGGTGATGCAACATCTAGCTCAAGGTACCAACAGCAATAATTATGTCTATAAATTTTTTAAAAAAGGCAATCGTATTATTTATCCATTTGCATTAGTAAATATTGTGATTCATTATCGCCAGTACATTATTGAACTTGACCCGAGTAAGCGATTTCTATTTTTACTGAGTTATCCAGTAGATGCTTGCGAGGGGATGATTGTCTTATTTGATGTTAATTGGATGGAATGAGAAATTTTATGATTGGAATAAAGTTCGAGGCTTACGTTCAGGACGTGGTGCTTCCTCTCACTATTTACTACGACTGGCAAATGGCAAAATGAAATAAACAAAGCTCGCAGTCTCGCGCGTCTCTCGCCCGAGCTCAGCTGACGATGACGGCGGCCGGGACGGGCTCCTGGGGCCCCCCGATGGAGGACGAGGGGGTGGAGGGACGTGGGGAAACGGTACCGTCAGCTGTTCGACGTTTTGCGACCAGCTGGTTACGATAATAATCGTTACAACGAGCAAAGAGTTTGCGCGATCACATTCGCTTTTTACTTGTTCGACAAAACGGGAAAAACTTATTTTAACTTTCTAGCCTAGCAAGAAAAAGGCAAAGGGTTTTTCTTGAATGATATTGTTTGACTGTGAAATTAACTGAAATCGAAGCCCTTTGTAGAAATCTGAAGCCAGAACGTTCAAAATTGAGAACCTCTTGTTAGATGTTTGTTGGCGCTGCTTCGGCACTAAATTTCGATGATGGTTATTTTTCTAGGTAATTTTGTTTCGGGAGAGGTCTAAATTTACAACAAAATAACTGTGTCACCTTGACTTTACAATCGTTAACAGAAGCAAAAAATAAGTTTCAGGTGGGCTGATATTATTTGATGAGAATTGCACAAGATGTGCTCATAAAACCATTGCGATTATTTGTTTATTATTCGTGTTTACGGTAAACAAGATTTTTCGTTATTTCGAGTTTGGACGTTGAACTAGACCTCGTAAAAATCAGCTGAAAGAACACGAATTATTCAGAAATAGATTAGCGATGACGTGCGGTACGATTGAGACTGGGTGAAAAATTTTGTTAAAATCCAAATTACGCTCGATTTTTCGTGAACAAAGCTCCAATGCGATGTTAGTCATCGTGAGATAAACCCTAATTATTATCCTTTGTGTATCAATAAAGCAGAAGGCCATTGTATGGCATGACCGATTTCTTATCTGAAAAATTCCAATTTTTTTAACAAATTTTTCCAATAAACAGACTGCGTGGTGTGTTTTCCTAGATAACCCCCCTTTTATTTGATTATTCTATTACGGACTAAAGTTATCACATAATACAGAGCGATCAACTGAATAATTCACAAGGATAATAAGCCACAGAAACAAAATTGCCTAACGGAACTTGTGATTTGACAATGATTACCAAGCTCTGACGCCATTATATGCATTAATTGTTCCCCCTTTTGCGAAACATTTAGTAGATCGCCCTATATAAATGGTCGTTTATTGAATAATTATGTAGTTTATAGTGTGGATTGAGTTGTGTGGATATAACAATAAAAAACTGGGAAAATTCCCATGTTTTATAAAACTTGATTGGATTGAAAAATGTTTGCAGAGTTTCAGATTCGATTTCCGACAGTTGCGCAAGTTTGCCAAAGGCGACAAAAGTTGATTTGATTTACCTAATTCGAAGACTTACAAGTTTCGTTATTTTATTCGTCGCTTAATGGACCAGAAAGGGCTTCAATTCTCGATAAAAAAAGTTTCAAATTTCACTAGGTAGTTACGGCAGAATCGGAAAAAAGCTTTTTGCCCGCGCGAAAACAAAGGTCGAACTGAAACTAGAAACTCGACAAATATTACAAGCTCGCTCTTGTTCGTCGTATTGCTCATTTGCAATTTCATCAAACAGACAGTACGACTTATGCGTCATTTGGAGAAAAAAACGTATTACGAAAACAAAATTTCTGAAAAATCAAAATCCTCTACTCCACTAAAAACTTTTGTGCTTCTAATTACACCATGACGTTTTCCTCTTGAATAATTAGAGTAAGTACACATCATAATGGAATATACTTTACTTTAGGTTAATTTATGCTGAATTAATTGCGACTTTAGACCGAGCGACGCGGACCAATCACATCAACTAAACCAGTACCAGGAATGTATGTGGTTTATTTGAAATGCGGATGTAATTATGAGACGATTAGAATCAACGATTAAAGAACTGGATTTGCGGTCTCCAAACAAAATTAAGCACACAATTATATGCACGAAATTATCAGTGAATTTCGGATCGTTCTAGAAAGACTTCACTTTTGCAATTATTACACTGTTTATAAACACGAGTAGGAGGTTTCTGCAAGTTCAAGGGCGAGACCTTACAAAGTTTGAAACCCACCTTCGATTCGGTTTTTCAAAAGAGGGAGATGAATATTTCCGTCGATGAGCTCACATGTTACAATCGTGATCACTTCTCTTTTGGCTTGACCACACCGTTGGCCTTTTTTCACCAAAACAAATATAGAAATGTTATACCTAATGACCTAAATCACGACTCAACTACCTGCGACGTCAGTTCACTATCTAGGAGGAAATTTTCAAATTCCAACTTTTCCGTGTGTAGGAAAGCGTCATTAAGTATGTAGGTGTTGATTAGCCCAATTCGCTAACATTTTATGCATACCTTCGGGCTGAACATTATTTAGCAAGGCTATTAGACGGCACAAATTGCACTTTGCAACGATCTAATATCTAATTGTGCAGTTTCCTCAAGGTAAACGAAAAATGTGAAAGCGTATCTGCGGAAAATCGCACCCACGATTTATTGTTTGGCGAATGTGCGCCCTCCGTCAAGTGGAAACTCTATGATTACCATTGGAAATTGCTAATTTTGAGGGGGCATAAATCGTAATTTATCGACGCGATAAAATCGCCCAGAAATAGTCCATAAACGACGCACATGGCTATATGGCATCGAGTCACGTTACTCACCTTAATTGTTGGTTTCTGGTTTTGGGTTGTGTTGTGTTCAATAATTTTCTTAAAATCAATTAAGTAGGTGCACTTGATGAAGGGACTTTATGTGGACGTTCCTTGTAGGTAGAATAAATTTCTTGAATGATGTTATTGATTGATGATGATGAATCAGTAAATTCTGCAAGAAGAAAAGAAAACTAAATAAATGATTTCCTGTACTCATTCGTATATCATCATCAGATCAAGAATGGGTAGGTATGTCGATGGATTTATATCTAGTTTGAGGTTTGTCTCTTTTGTGGATTACAAATTAGTAATTCATCATGTACAAATGAAATGACGATGTGAAATTATAATTGCAAGGGCAATAACCCCGCATGAAACCGTACCTTCAGTATTTAGCAACAAGAAGTAGCCATAAGGTATTTTCCAGTGAAACTACGATGCACATTTCGTATACATTGGCGCGCATTAAATTCAGCAATCTCGACACGGGAATATCTAAACTAAAACTAAAGTCGTAGGAAAATTGCGTTATTTATTTTGCTTTTCCGAATTCCTGCGAAAGATTTATATTCGCGTTTCGTTGATAATCGCGTTCTGAATTATAAACAACACAATCGGTTATACGCATCCCACAAAGATAATCTTTTAAAGTTTAGACTACGCACGCCCGCCGTTTCTGACTAAAAGAGATTTCGCCGTTTCGAGTCGTTGAACTTTACGAAAATTATTAATAAATTACCAAGTTGTTATCAAAATAATTCTTGCACGCAGGTTGAATCACGGTAACAGTGTTGATGAAATTATGCCAAATTTTATGGGCGAGGAAATATTTTAAAAATCTTGGCTCTTGTTTGCGCACTTTTAGATAATATAGAGCCTCGAGATCCACGTGTGTGACAGGTTTCCGCTAATTTTTCCCAAACTTCACGTGATCTCTCAAGTTCAAAGGTCGAACCACGACCCAAACATCTAGAAAAGCTTTCAAGGAAACCCAAAACAGTGTTACGAGTGGGCGGATTAGAAAATTTATCGCCCACAATATTATCAACTCTTATTCGCATTTTATCCAAAGGTCAAGTCTTTAGAAAAACACAGAATATACATGCACATCGAATATCTGCGATTAAAGTACGAATTTATTAATTTGCAATACCTAACTATAATTATTGCCTTTTGACACTATATTATTATCATTAGCAGATCCTCATTATACTTTGACTCGATATACGCTCCGACTCTACTGTAAACGTAAATTGAAATTGATTAAAAGAAGCCATTAGTAATGTGGACACGTTTATGTTACATCAGTCCTATTAATTGTTAGTTCAGAAATAGCACCAACCATTATTTTGCTTTATTAAAAAATGCTCTGCGAAAAGCTGAAACACAAACGAGAAATACCCGTGCACTCGCCAAAAATTAAACTGTTATCAATCCAAAAAAATCATCTGCATTGTAAGCGTACATATTCTTGGCATAAGATTCAAATTCCTCTAACCCTTCCTCGAAATAAAATTATCTAGGGGCAGATAAAGATTTATTTAGTACTTTTTCGGATAGTGCGGAATACATTGCAAATATTTGATTTCCTCAATAGCCAAGTGGGGTCGCTTCCATTGTACTTTGGCCGGGAAATCGATTGCTGCAAGAATCTCTTGACCCGTTCTCGAAATATTCCAAATCCGAGTGCCGGCCGCCGAAATGCGTGGCGTTAGATACACATCCACCTCTTTTGACGTCAAAAAGTTTCACGCACCTCGAGCGTGTCCAAACACATCTTGAAAAAGCCGTCCAATAAACGTGCAGACTCTGTTCGAGATTGCGACAGCACAGTTATAGATACTTAATTCGACGATTTATTTAATACCCAATAATAAAACGGAATGCACACATATCTCTCGAGTCCGCAAGCTTGCACAATGTTTCTAAATGCGCGCAACTCCGACAATAAGTCAGTTCGAAAATCGTCACGACCATCAGTGAGGAGATTTTTTCTGGCGAAACCCGTCGAGATTTTCTTCAGTGCGTGCGTATAAGAATCCGTAAATGGTCAGATTTCCAAGTTGCGACACGGTGACGTAGCTTTGTATACTATACGTCGCTTCAAAGTTTTATTAATAGTGGATTGCGCAAACGGCGACAATTTGGCAAGGTGTTCCAAGTCGGCTGATAGACCAGAGTGACCAGGATTCAACCTTATGTCCCACTAGGTGAACTTCACCATCGACCCGGAACGAGCTTTCGCATCGATTCCGAGCTTTCGGGGGCATCGGCTTACGTCATTATCATAATGTTCCACCTACACGGAACGCGATCTAAACCTAAATTACCGCCAACAGGAAAAGCCCATTTCCTAAACTTATAAGTGCGCCTCATCAGGCACGTCATCATCTTTAAAAATAAAATCGTGGAAGAACCAAAAATGGCAAACTCGAAGCTAGATAATTACAGCACAAGCGAGATCATCATCGTAACTGTTATAGTATCAACAACAATAATAAGGAAAATATTGCGTTAGTGGGTCATCAACACATTTCAATGTTACGCTTGTACAATTTGAACGAAACCTTCTCTCGTTACGATTGTATACAGAGTACACTTCCAAGTGGCCAAGGTGAATACTAAACTGCGGCCTCGTCCATAAAAGCTCCCCTTTCAGGCACTGGCGATGTATGCATGTGCACGTACTTTTTCGAACCGAAAAGGCATTGTAACTGTAGATTCGAGCGAAATTATTGGTCAATTGCGCGACGGTTGTGCGGTTGCACCTAATAGAAAAAGCTTGTTGGCGAGCGGAACAAAGGATAATCAGGAATCTACCTTTGTTGGTTCTCCTCTACTTGTACCTACAAAAGTAAAGTAGTCGTGAGGCAATGGTCTGAGGGAAGGTCATCCATGTCTTATTTGCTACACCTCTTCTTCTATTATACGGCCGACCATTTTTCGTTTCGCCCAAAGCCTGCAGCGACTCGTCGACTCGACGAGAATTTTCGCTGACGCGACCATCAAGCACGAAAGCACAAGGCGAGACCCCCGTCTCTACCTGAAGGATATTCGGAAAGGATAATATTCCATAATTCCTCCAGGTATTCATTATGCGAGCACGACAAAAGAGTCGTAAAGGCTTTGTTTGTACGATCACGATACAGTTTCCGCTTTTTTGACACACTTATGTTACCTGAATGTTGATGGTGTTTAATGTGCGTGGTTCCTGTTTGCATAGCTAAATTATTTCATACCTCTCTACTACAACTACAGGTTTCATCTCGGTAGAAGAAAAATTTTCATGTTTGTATTATGTATAAATTGAAAAAGCTTCAAGGCTGCTTTACTACCATCTACGATTTTTTCGAGGCGTCACTAACGACTTCAAAATGCTAATGACTAATCGAACAAGTTATTAGTTTCAAATATTAAATTTATTACCAATCGATATAATATTCGTCTAATGGCGCTATTTAGAATGAACCTTCAATAATAAAAAGCTGCTATGATGGGTTGAGCATAAGAGTCGTCACTCTTCAAACTTAAAAAACTAAACAAACGTGTTGCTCCTATGTTAATTAAACAAAACATCAGAAAAACAACAGGAAAAGCGTTGTTTAGAGATAGTCTCAAGATAAACTGTCCCCTTCATACAAAGAGGTGTATGTTCAAACCATTATCACGAGATAATTTTAAGCTCTTTTGTCTGGGTAAAGCTCTAACTGCAAAAGTCAAATAACGATAAAAATGATAATTGGTTGTCCTGGGAGCTCGAGCTTCTACCTCTCGAGCAGTTCTGGTTCTGGTCTAATATGCCAATGCCAGGCAGTCTACGATAACAACAAAACAGTGAGATGCGTGCGCAATTTCGCATCTCTATCAAACCCGCGTTCGAACGAGACTTCGTCCTCTTTTAACCTGCAATGTTGCATCATCGATCCAAGCGGTCGTTTTGAATCGCTGACGTCCAAAAGAACAAAGAAACTAACTGTGCTAGTGAAATTACGGATAATCGCGCACGGCTGAATCACCGATTTCCAGAAAACTGCCTTATCGACGTACAGTTTTCCGCGATTCCGCCGTCCGTACGGCCCTTTAACTGGCTACGAAAGGTGGGTTTTGTTTGTTTTCGGGATCAGCTGATGATGTGAGAATTTGCTTGCAACTCTAATTTAGAAGACTGACAGCAGTTTGCCACCCTCGGTGGGTCGGTTAGTGTTTAGGGCTCACCTTGGCGGTTCCGGTGTTTGTTTAGTTTGTTGCTTGCGACTGATGAAGGGGTCGAAAAACACACTGCTCGTCAAATCTCGTCCAACACAACAACATTCAGCCCAGGGCAGGCGCTGAATAACCATCGGGCATTAGGGGCGAACGACAGCGCCACGATCCGGTCCTCGAGGAGTGGGAGCGAGGGTGTACCCACAAGACCACCCTCTTTCTCCCTCTCAAGAGCTCTCGCATAGCTCCGTCCTCGTCTGCACGTGCAGCTTCTGCGCGATTCCGTTTCGAAACGAGACGCATTTTCTTCAAATATGCAGCCTACTTTTACGCTCGACTTCGCTTTGATTACGATACGGAAGACTCTTCATCATCCGCGGTCTTCGTGATGACGATAATGGCTTTCGTTTTTTCTACCAACTCAATCAATCGGTGGCAGAGAGCAGAGTTAATTTCGATAATGAGTCTAGTCGCATCAGTTTCAATTTCCTCGGGCTATATCGGGATCGCACTGATGATGGCTATCTCGTTCCTACTGAAACACAAGATAAGATTGATTGACTCTGGCTTAGTTATTGGCTCGATGTGGTGGAAAATTTATATCGAGGATTCATTGTTATATGAGAATCTTACCTAATTGAATTGTTTGGGCCAGACGGTCGACGCAAATTCCCACTCTCTTCCACTTCATTAGCACCCGTCATCTTCACGACCATCCCTTTATGTCGAGGAGCAAATGCGGCTCAGTAATTTGCAAAAGTATTCCATGATTCGAACCCTGTGGTTAAAACTTTCGAAGTGAAACTAAAAAGTGCGTTTTTCTTGTAGTTTCATTGTTAGAACCGGTTGTTAATTAATGGTCATTTTCCGGCAGAAGATATTGAAAATAATGTTTATCTTTCAGAATAGGGCCAAACCATGATGAGTAAGCCCTGGGTCCGTTTCGGTTTCCTGAAATGGAAGAGGAACTGGACTTCCTTCGGGCTAATGGGAATCGGAAGTGGAGGTTTAGCGTACCTGGCGACCGGCGCTCCCATCGTAAAAACGACCGGAAATTCTCGACAAGACTTCAGGTCCAATCTGGGGGGTGCGATTAGATTCGTCCGGTGCGCTTTTTGCGGCATATTTTACCCGATAATTCCATAACCAGTTCTTATTTTCGAAGGTCGGTGAAAATCGGCATGGTCGTTTCGCTAGATTACTGGTTTTCTATGGCTGGCTTGACCGAAAATGGTCCCAACTACAACGTGATGATCGGCCGGATCCACCAAAGGGCCGCGGATCGGATCCTGGACGGATGTCTTACTAATGGCGGGCCTTATATAAAATTGGGGCAAGGTTTGGTCTCGATGAGCCACGTTCTCCCTCGGGAGTACATAAATACGTTGAAGGCGCTCCAAGACCAATGCCTGAAGAGGTACGATGACGAAATCAACGTTTTGTTCGTCCAAGATCTGGGGAAAAGGCCGGAAGAAATTTTCAAAGAGTTCGATCCGGAACCGATAGCGGCTGCCAGTTTGGCGCAAGTCTATAGAGCCACTACGCGTGACGACGAAAAAGTCGCGGTTAAAGTGCAATACATCGATTTGCAAAGTCGGTTTTGGACGGACGTCTCCACGATAAATATGCTGTTGAGGGTTATCGGATTCATGCATCCCAGTTTCAATTTCTCTTGGGTTTTGGACGATTTGAGCGAGACTTTGAGGCAGGAGTTGGACTTTGTCAACGAAGGGAAGAACGCGGAAAAATGCGCCAGGGATTTGGCCCAATTCAAATACGTCTATGTGCCGAAAATTCACTGGGATTACACGACCACGGTATTTGGTAAGCGACCGTGTTCGCGGGGCAAATTATTCAATTTTTATAAATCATTCTTAGAGGATCTTGGTTATGGAATTCACCGATGGACTGAAAATTAACGAAGTGAAGAAACTCAAAGAAAACGGATTTTCTTTAAAAGAAATCGACAACAAACTATTCGAAGCTTTCGGGCATCAGATTTTTGAAACGGGATTCGTCCACGCAGATCCTCACCCAGGAAACAGTAAGATATTTCTCCCATCAGTTCAATAAATTACCCATGGAAAATGTTTCATCAGTTTTGGTAAGAAAACGAAAGGGGGCCCCGGAATTGGTCCTCCTAGACCACGGTCTCTACCAAACGATCAATGATAAAGATCGAATAGCCTTGAGCCACATGTGGAAAGCCATTGTATTCCAAGATCACGCCAAAATGAAAACCTATTCAGAAAGACTCGGCGTAAAAGGTGAAACCTATTTTTTTTTTAAATAAAATAAGGTTATAGAAATTAATTTGCAGATTACGTTCGATTTGCCGAAATCCTCACCCAAGCGCCTTTGCGGTCGCACAACTTCAAACTGAAATTGAAATTGAGCGAGGCAGACCTGGATCAAATAACGCAACAAGTTAGGGATCGATTCGATAGCATAATGGATTGTTTGAAAGAAATGCCGAGGGAATTGCTGTTAGTCATCAGGAATTTAAATACGATCAGGGCGATAGCTCACGATCATGGTAATCTCATTGATCGATATGCGATTTTGGCGAGAGCCGCAACGAAAACCGCTTTCCAGGAGGAAACGAGTTCGAAAAACACTAGAATTATTTATCGAGTGCCATTGAAAGCATATTTTGAACTGAAACTGATGTAAGTGACATACGCAATGCGATATTCATTCTACTGATAAACATTCAATTCTCAGGATGAATAAACTCAGGTCTCTATTCCGGAACATGCTGTTGACCGTGTTGCACCAATTAGGCATCATTCCAGATGTCAAAGCTATCGTTAGGGAAGAACAAAAACTGTTTGGTTAAAGTTATGAATAAAATTCGGTTTTCCGGTGTTACAATCTCGTTTATTCAACAAATTGGCTAAATTTACGTACAAAGTGTACACAACACCTACGATGATGACGATGGAGTAGCGCAGCGATTAATAATTAGAAATATAAACACGCTGTCGGATAAACAATCATAAATATTGCAGTATCCTGAGGGCTGATTTAGGCGGTTTTCGCTCGTATTGCGGCACGTTTCGAGGTTACGGCTTGGAAACCGGACTTGATGCTGGCGACCGAACATCTGGAACCGCAAGTCTCGCACTGCAGGAAGAACAGTCTCGTGTCTTTTTGCAGGATGGTGTCCGGCGAGCGACACGTGTGACACGTCACGTATTCCTTAATATATCTAGAATGGACAAACAAATCATCATCTTGATCCTTGATCAATGTAAACCAATCGATACCTTCTCAAAACGTTCTCAATCTGTTTCTGCTGGAATCGTCCCTTGATGATGAGTTGGCTGTTGCCGTCCACAGACCCGCTGGTACCCAGCTCGGCCAGTAAAAAGTCGAGCAAATGTTTCGGTTGACGATGGAGCATTTTACAGATTTCTGTAAAGTTGGCGAACGAGGTCTTCTTCGTGCCGATCCGGACGACCTGCGGAGGTCTCATGACGAATTTCTGTTTCTTTCCGGCGGCCATGTCCGGATTTTTGTCCCGCATTATCTCAAAGGCACGGTTTAGTAACTCCTCGTAAGTGTAGTCGCGATCTGACGTCATCCAAACCACCGCATTGTCGTCGACTACATTAAAATAAAGTCAGGTTCATTAACATTCCAAACACGTTTCAAGAGCGATCGGTTAATGATTGATTAGCTCAGTGCGAGTACCTACCTGTTTCCGGGATTCTTTCAACTGAAGTGCAGCATGTTAAAAGAACGATTTTTTCAAAATAGAGCAAACGGAAATTTAGTTAAACAAGAAAAAGACGCTCAATGACTTCAAATTCAAAGTAATTATTGTTATGGCGCAACCACTGAGTGTTTCTTACCATTCTCCTTATCCTCGGATTTTTCATCGCTTTCCGCAATGAGTTCATCGAGATCCTTCTTCTTTTTTTTCTTCTTTTTGGTATTGGTGAAGTTTAGGAGATCCAGATCAAAATTATCATCGGCTGTCCCGTCTTCAGCATTGATCCCTTCCAGGCCTAGGTCTTCCTTGCCCTCGGGTGAAGTTGCATCTAGATCGTCCACGGAGAAGGGCTTTTTCTTTTTCTTTTTTTTCTTGGTAAAGTCCAGATCAATGTCGACGTTGCCGTCATCACCGTCCTCATCTCGGGCCTCTCCTCCCTCGCCGGTATTATTTTCCTGGGAATCGCCGCCACCTTCTGCCAATACTGCATCGATATCGAAAGCGGTCTTCTTCTTTTTTTTCTTTTTTTTCAAAGTAGGATCGAAAATCTTGAAAAAAAAAACAGAACAAAACCCAATGAGAAAACTTGAACGACTTTAAACTGGATCGGTAATTTTGATGTTTTAGTAATTATTTTAGTAATTAATTCACAGCCCAAGGGGGTAGTAATTCTGACCATTCTAACCTAAAAATGAAACGTGACAGCTTGTAACCCGTGTACTTACAGCATCGTCTTCTGCCATGATTTTTGTAGGCTCAATTAATCAACTTTTCTTTTATATTACACACAACGTAATGAGAACGGTACGAATATTTCTTGTTTATAAGGAAAAACGTTGCAAACTTTTTTGAGAATTTTCAGACCATGGATTTCAGACGATTGCATCAGCCACTGTCTGTCAACTGTCATATGTCAAATCTGCGACAGAAGGTACACTCAGGATCAAAAGTTGTAATTATGGAGGACGGTTATAGAAAAAAACCTACTAGAACACACTTTGTCAATAAGATGGTAAGTACCGCAGTGATCTTTGGATGCTCGATTTCATTCTCGATTTACATTTGAATCGTTCGAACAGTCCAAGAAAGTCTGATTATAATTATAATAGCCCTGTTATAATACATTAGTGCCTATCCAGCCATATGCTGTCGATAGTTTGCCCATCTCTAATGTCAAAACTGTCACAAATGTCAGGGTGGACCACACTCACCCGAAACGACCTTCACCCGAAGCGACACTCACCCGAAACGACTTCTACCCGAAAAGTCTCTCGCCCGAAACGACACTCCCCCGAACGACATTCACCCGAAGCGACGTTCACCCGAAACGACATCCGCCCGAACGCTTGAACGTCAAATATGATTTTCTGTGGTTCTTTAATTTGAGAGCCTACGGTATAATATTCATGTATTCTTGGTTGCATAAATTCAATGAAATTTGACATAATCTTAACCCACCGAATACATGGTGTCCCGGAAAGAGCACTCGAGTACTATTCAAAAAAAAAAAAAACCCCATCGTGCTACAAATTAGGGAACATCCCCAAACAAGGCGTGAAATGAGCAAAAAGTTGAAAATTCGAAAATTCAAACTTTTTTTTTTCTCAGATAAACCAATACCGGACGCATGTATCTACTCCCGATGACTCAATTAGAAGCCAATTTGAATTTTTTATCGATATCTCGACTAATAAGAAAGTTTTGCCACTTTGAAGTTTGCGAAAATCGTTAAAATTTTCGTGAAAATTTCATGTCGAAAATTTAAATAGCACGATTCTCGGTCAATTCGAGAGCTTTTTGCACATGTCTATACTGTTTTCGATGGATTTTGCGATTTTCTTTCGATTGCCGGGTCGCCCGAATCGATATCTCGATCGGTTCAAAAGTTAGAGTGGTTTTAATTTCACGAGACCGATGATTTGGTGACTTTTCGGAGACCATAATTCACATGAAAAATTACTTTTTTCCGATGCGCTCTAGGAGCATTTGGTAGATTTTTTGACGCTCTTTCGAATGCGCGGCCGCCCATCCCGATCAGAGCTTCGGTTCGAAAGTTATGGTCGATTGAAAATTTCGAGCAAAATTTGTACCCAAAGTGATGGATTTTCGAAAAAATCGAAAATCACTAAATGTCGTCCAAATCGAAATCCAGACACTTTTCCCGATAGATTTCGAGCTAACTAAGTGATTCCCGGGTCGTGCGACTCGATAGCTCTACTAATAACGAAGCTATGGCCGTTTGAAAATTTTACTCTATTTTCAACGGTACGGCAATATTAGACGCATTTTCTCACTTCAGATGACTCAATTAGAACCCAATTTAAATTTGCCGTCGATATCTCAACAAATAAAAAAGTTACAGCACTTTGAAATTTTCAAAAAGTTGAAAATTCGAAAATTCGAACATTTTTTTTCTCAGATAAACCAATACCGGACGCATGTATCTACTCCAGATGACACAATAAGAAGCCAATTTGAATTTTTTATCGATATCTCGACTAATAAGAAAGTTTCGCCACTTTGAAGTTTGGGAAAATCGTTAAAATCTTCGTAAAAATTTCATGTCAAAAATTTAAAAAGCACGATTCTCGGTCAATTCGAAAGTTTTTTGCACATGTCTATACTGTTTTCGATAGATTCTTCGATTCTCTTTCGATTGCCGGGTCGCCCGAATCGATATCTCGATCGGTTCAAAAGTTAGACCGGTTTCAATTTTACGAGACCGATGATTTGGTGATTTTTCGGAGGCCATAATTCACATGAAAAATTACCTTTTTCCGATGCGCTCTAGAAGCATTTCGTAGATTTTTTGACGCTCTTTCGAATGCGCGGCCGCCCATCTCGCTCAGAGCTTCGGTTCAAAAGTTATGGTCGATTGAAAATTTCGAGCAAAATTTGTACCCAAAGTGATGGATTTTCGAAAAAATCAAAAATCACTAAATGTCGTCCAAATCGAAATCCAGACACTTTTCCCGATAGATTTTGAGCTAACTAAGCGATTCCCGGGTCGTGCGACTCGATAGCTCCACTAATAACGAAGTTATGGCCGTTTGAAAATTTTACTCTATTTTCAACGGTACGCCAATATTAGACGCATTTTCTCACTTCAGATGACTCAATTAGAACCCAATTCAAATTTGCCGTCGATATCTCAACAAATAAAAAGTTACAGCACTTTGAAATTTTCAAAAAGTTGAAAATTCGAAAATTCGAGCATTTTTTTTTTCTCAGATGATCCAATACCGGACGCATGTATCTACTCCAGATGACACAATGAGAAGCCAATTTGAATTTTTTATCGATATCTCGACTAATAAGAAAGTTTCGCCACTTTGAAGTTTGCGAAAATCGTTAAAATTTTCGTGAAAATTTGATGTCAAAAATTTAAAAAGCACGATTCTCGTGAATATGCCCATTTCACCCCTTGTTTGGGGATGTTCCCTTATTTGTAGCACGATGGGGATTTTTTTTTTTTTCAATAGTACTCGAGTGTTAAGTGCTCTTTCCGGGACACCATGTATTCGGTGGGTTAAGATTATGTCAAATTTCATTGAATTTATGCAACCAAGAATACATGAATATTATACCGTAGGTTCTCAAATTAAAGAACCACAGAAAATCATATTTGACGTTCAAGCGTTCGGGCGGATGTCGTTTCGAATGAACGTCGCTTCGGGTGAATGTCGTTCGGGGGAGTGTCGTTTCGGGCGAGAGACTTTTCGGGTAGAAGTCGTTTCGAGTGAGTGTGGTCCACCCAAATGTCAAACGAGTCTATGGCTTTGCGATGACGGATCGTTGGAGTAATGGTCCGTAAGGGATAATCTGACAATCAGCTGATCGCTTGGCGTCTGTCATCAGAGTATACAAGCAGTGTTCAGAAATTTTGTAACGGGTTTTCTCCACATTCGCTCTTCTTCTGCTACAGGTCTTTATATGGCATTTTTCATACATATCGTTACGGACATAGACAGTTATTATTTCTCACCCGATACCAGTTTGCTTCTGCATGACAAAGAAATACAATTTTTTTAGCTACTTTGTATATTTTAATGACAGACGCCAAGCGATCAGCTGATTGTCAGATTATCCCTTACGGACCATTACTCCAACGATCTGTCATCGCAAAGCCATAGACTCTGTCAAACCAGTGTCTAAGTGTCAAACTAATTGAAGAACTAATTTTAATTTTGTGTGAAAATGAAGCTGGATCAACTAGAAAATCAAAATCCCAACGTTTATAATGAATCAGAAGATAGGCCTGCAACGGTCGATGAAGAAGACGAAAATGTGGTGGACGAATTCGATGCCCGAGAAGTTTTTGGTATGACTAACCTCAACTTGCGTTTTGTTTTCGTAATTCAAATCCACTGTTTACAGATTTGATAAGGACTATCAGCGACCCCGAGCACCCCTTAACCCTGGAGCAACTTCACGTAGTCCAAGAAGATTTAATTCAAGTGGACAACTCCAGGAACACCATAAAAGTACATTTCACCCCGACCATCCCTCACTGCAGTATGGCCACCTTAATCGGTCTTTCGATAAGAGTAAAACTACTGCGAACATTACCGGCCAGATTCAAAGTCAATGTCGAAGTCACCGAAGGCACCCACAATTCCGAACATGCAGTCAATAAACAGTTGGCAGATAAAGAGAGAGTTGCTGCAGCTCTAGAGAATTCTCATTTAATTAAAGTAATTAATCAGTGCATAGCTAGTCATAGGCAGAAAGGCTGAAAATATAACCAAGTTTACAGTTTTGCATGATTTATTCAATATAAAAATGCACAACATCCTCCACTGAAATAAAATTGGAATACAATAAGACTACTAGCTTACAAACAAAAAATGGCAACTTGGATCAACCAGTCATATTATTTACATACACAAGATTAACTCTTTGCAATAGTCAGAATAATCACATTAGGCATCAACCAGCTTCTTTGTATGAGTAACAATCCAAGGATGCCTCAAAACTCCATCCAATTCCAATCTATCATTCGGATTCACCACCAATAACTTACCAATAAGATCTCTAGCGCCTTCACAGACATATGGAGGGATCTTATAAATAGCTTTACTGATATTTCTGTAAGTCTCGTCATACGAGTCTGCGATAAATGGCGGTTTCCCTGTTAGAAACTCGAAACAGAGAACGCCCAAACTCCACAAATCGACTTTTTCGTTATGAGTCTTGCCCACAACCATTTCCGGGGGCAAATAGTCCAAAGTGCCACATAGAGTGGTCCTTCTCGAAGAAGGGGCGTGCACCGACCATCCGAAGTCGGCTATTTTGATCTGGCCTTTGGCGCACAGAAGCAGATTTTCCGGTTTGATATCTCGATGGATCACCTTCTTCGTGTGACAATACTTGAGGGCGTCGGCTATTTGTCCTACGTACTGAGCACAGGTTTCTTCAGGGAATCTTTTGTCCGGCATTGCATGCATAGCTTTGTAACAGGTTCCTGTAAAAATGGTATAATTATGACAAGTTTAGACGAAATGCGAATAATATTATCACCATTAGGTGCATATTCCAAGATTATGTAAACTCTGGCGTCGTCGTGAAAATATCCGTACATTCGGAGAATGTTTGGGTGTCGAAGGTGCGACTGAATTTCAATCTCTCTTCGTACTTGGTGCTCATTGTTAAACTCCTTTATGGCGTTCTTGAACAGGACTTTCAGGGCGACTATGTACTTGGACTGTTTCTCTCTCGCTAGATAGACGTTTCCGAATTTTCCTTTTCCTAACGGTTTACCTATGTCAAAGTCTGCCAAGGTCCACCGACGTTGTGGCTCTTTCGAAGATGAACCTGGCATACCTTGTTGAGGGGTTGATTTGATTGGTGGGTCATCTCCATTTTTCGGTTCCTCTTTCTTCTTGGGGGCTGTTTCTGAATGTGGTTGGGGCTTTGGAGTCGAGTGGAGTGTTTTTAATGGCGCCTTTTCTGGGATTTTCGCAGTCTTCGCTTCATTATTTACAGGAGTGGTTTTTGTGATTGGGACCTTTTTGATCACCGATGGTTTCTTGAGAGGTTCACATTTTCGAATTGAGGGTGTTTGAACCTGTTTTTGCGGAATTTTGCTACTTTTCGATACACTTGTCTTTGGGATATTGTTCTCTTTATTTTTATTGATTGGTTTGGTCTGAGACATTTTGTAAACTCCTGAATTAGCCAAAATCCTTCAAAATACAGCCATCAAACACCAAAGGGCACAACACTTTGAAATTGAACGTTTTTCTGCACTTGCTGACACTTTTAAAGGTTTTTTAAAAATAAACGTCAAATTAAAAATCACTCAACGGTTTTTGCACTACCAACCATTAGAAATTAAAAGTAAAAATCCCCGAAAACGAAGAAATATCCCTAAAAATGGTGACTTAACCTCAATATTTAAGTGTGTCAAAGGGCCCCGAATTTTTCAAAATATGAATATAATTACACAATTTCGCTTCGCAAGTAACTTGGAAAAAATAGTGAAATGTGGTTTTGGATGCTTCCAGAGAAATCCAGAATTATTTTACGTAAGAGCCCCAAGAAGGGGCCGCTTCTTTCACACATCAGCCCCAAAGCAAAATTTGTTCAACAGATTTATCAGAAAGCCTACAGAGAGAACCTTGAAGAAACGAGACGATGTTCCGGACGAATTCACGTTGATTTATCGCAACGGAATGGGCAAATACATGTTTCTAGCACAGTCCATAATGACTGTAACGGCAGGTCTTATTGTCGTGATTTTTTGCATAAAAAGAGACTACTCAAACATGGAACTGCGTTACGAAGAATGGTCAAGTCGAACACGAAAGGTTGAGAATGAAGAGGTTATATTTATTAGTATTTTTGTCGTTTTCGTCATATTACTACAGACTGTAATTGCAAAAGCTCCAATGAGGATATACAAAGTACCCGGTACGCCTAAGTACACAATAATATTCAATGGGAATCTACCGTTCACTACGAATAAAATGACGGTGGAACGTGACAATATTTACGAGATTGAACCTAGAGGTGCTTTACCTTGGCGAGACAATCGTTACCTCTTGGAATTGAAAACTGAAGAAAAAGAAGTTATTTTGTTTGATCAGTACTTCAGGAGACCTGCTGACTTGGCCATAATGTTAGGACAACAAAAAGATCCTGACTCAAGGGATCAATAGTCAAATTGTAAAAAAAGAATAATAAATAGAATACTACAAACATATAAAGCTTTTTATTTCTTAAACTTTCAACTTTAACAATAAAAAGACAACTACAACTTGGAAAAATTGTTGTGGAAGATGACCTGATAATATTTATTGAATTATTGCTTTACTAATTTTATTATTAAATTAGGGATATAAGGAATATATTTTGAGAACAGTCTTTACAGTACAATCTCTGTCTAATGATGAACAATTTCAATCAAGTTTTTTCATAGTTCATGAATAATAAAATAAACTACTACCCTTCTAAGGTATGTGTTAAAATAGATGACTAAAATCATATATAAATTATTGCTCCCTTGCAACGTGTATGATAAAATAAGGAAGCAGACTTAATAATTGCACTAATGAAGATTAAATCATTGTCATGGAAGAACAATAAGTAATAAGTAGCATCCACACCTAAATAGTTTATAAATAATTCGCCTATAATAGATTTAAAAAAACATGATATTAATCTATAAGCTGTTGATACAACAGAAAGTTTATCGCTCAATTCCATCCGATTTTCAAATATATAGTTAATATGTAAATTTCTTTCGCGAAAATAGGTCTCTCATCGAAAATATTAAATTTTATCACACTATCTAATCTACACGTCGATATGTCCTAAGCTCGGTCCTAAGTTTAATTTGAATCTTGAAATTGGAAGGTTTTAAAACGTTCTATGATATGTAGGATTATTACGGATTTACGTCGCTAATAAATAGTTATATAAATGCAATTTTTAAACGAGTGCCTTATAGTCATAGTTCAATATTGTCATGTTCTGAATCCTTCACTATCCTATAAACAAAATAATAAAATCAATATCAATTAATAAAACCATGAATTATCGTCAATAACTTACAGAATTCTTCTTTATACTGATATGGATGAGCAAAGAAGCCAACTCCAGATCTTCACTGAACACGTTCTTCAGCCAAACGCTACGATACCCAGTCCGCAGACATGTTACCTAAAGAAAACAACAAGAACGAAATTATTGAAATTGATAAATCAAAATAAAACTCACTGGGTAAGTGGCTTGGCTCATAATATTTCGTTCACCAAAAACATCAACGTCTTGAACCAAAAATCTCAAAAGGGCAAAGTGAGGATTGTAAATCGTGAAAGGAATTATATCTTCATTCCATTTCGGATTAAAACCATTTTCAGCTGAAAACTCCTAAAATTAGTCCCGTATTCGCATATTTCAATTTTTGACACCTGTCAGAATAACCAAAGATGGCCGCCCTGCAATTACGGGATACTCACAGACAGATTTCGTGCAGAACTTGACTCCCGAATCGAAAGGAGCCCCGATCACCTCGACTTCTACCAACGGACTAGTAGAGCCTTTTTTGGGCGTAAACAGATGCCTGCCCGCTATGATCCTGATCGAAATCGTCAACGGCTCTACCCCGACCAGCGTATTTTTATCCGTCGGATCGAAATCGTCCCTGAACATGAAATCCGGCTTGAGCAGGTACCCGCAATGGCCGTTGTCCCTGAACTTGGCCTGGTTCAGCTGCATCGGCTTGTCGCCCGTCTGGTAATTGAGCGCCACCATCTGACAGCCGGTGTTCCAGATGTTGATCGGGTTGTAGTTGGACGAATCGACGCGTTGCCCTTTCGGATAGACTCGAGAGAATTGATGTTGGTGGTACTTCACGAAGAACCGCTTCTCCTGCTGGCACAGCAACTTCTCGGCCTTCGTCTCGGGAAACGACGACATCTCGTAAAAGTTGAAGCGGCTCTGCCGGCACCGCTCCATGTTGAACGTGATCGACCTGCAGTAGATGATCAGGTTCGAGATCTCCTTGGCTATGCGGAAGGCGCGCTCCATCTCGCGGTGCTGCGTCTCGAAGATGCCCACCTTCTGGGCCACGTCCTGGATGCTGTTCAGCCACTCGAGCGCCTTTTAACGTTGGCAGAATGAGAAAAGTCATTTAGGGAAACGGGAAGGGGGGCACTCACGTCTTTGCGGGACTGTAAGGCGACCTCGAACGGCGGACAGGCGCTCGTCGTCACGATTTTCAGGACCCATTCGGCTCGGGGGAGGTCCGCGTTGTACAGCAGACTGACCACGGCCCCGTTCATGTCGAGATGGCCGTGCAGGACCGAATCGCCAGACTGGATATTCATGAGTAAAAAAAAAGTTATCAATTATCAAGTACTAGATAAATGTGGTATGTACTCCGTGCCCGGTAGCACTGGAAAATTTGACTCTTTTTTCAATGATACGCCAATATTAGATGAATTTTCCCACTCCTGATGACTCAATTGGAAGCACTTTTAAATTTTTCATCGATATCTCGACTAATGAGAAAGTTACAGCACTTTGAAATTTTTGACAAAAATTTCTTCAATATTTTCGAAAATTGAAAAATCACTAAATGTCGTCTAAATCGAAATCTGGGCACTCTTCCTGATAGATTTTGAGCAAACTAAGCGATTCCCGCCTTACTCGACTCGATAGCTTCATTAATAAAGAAGTTATGGCACTTTTACTACCTGTGTAGCAATTTTACCACACATGCATAGCAATTTTACTAATTTTACTAAATGCCATCTAAATCGAAGTCTGGGCACTTTTCCTGATAGATTTTGAGCAAACTAAGCGATTCCCGCCTTACTCGACTCGATATCTCGACTAATAAGGAAGTTACAGCACTTTGAAATTTTTGCCAAAAATTTTCACCGAAACTCCTGTGAACATAGTAACAAAACCCTGACAAAACCTCACAACTCTCAAATCCCTAGTTAGTTCCCGTTCCTCACTTCAAAGGCTACAAAGTTACTGCCTTTAATCATTCGCATTATTGTAATAAATTTCGGTGATTTTTCTTTACCCCGTCGTCTCCGGAATCGAGTGATTCTCCCGGATCGATTTCGATGACGTAATTGGCCGGGAAGAAGTGCTGCTTCATGCCGCCGTAGTCGCCCTTCCACCATCCGCCGCTGTTGTCCGGCTTGGTCACGTTCATTATGATGGCGTGTTTGACGAACGACAGCTCGTCCGCGCATTGGGCCTTGTAATCGTAAAGGGCCTTCACCGTGATTTTGGGCGGCGTGAAGGCGCTCGGATCCATGTAGGACGGAGTGCTGTTGTACCCCGCACTATCGTCTTGCTCCTAAAAAATCGAAACAATTTCTCTATAACTTTATATTCATTTTGATGATACGAATAGCGTGAATGATGATTGGTAGAATGTTTATGACTTCAATAGACAGCGATTTATCAAATTGAGGCATGTATAACGAGTGTGACGACGAACCCCGACAATCACGAGAGCTCCAATTTATTTCCCCTTTTCATAACGTGATGGGTATAGTAATTCAAGTATTATTCAAATAAGCTTCACACTGGATGCCTTATTCTAAGTAGGTGGAGATCCTTAATTATGCATCAAAATGTTAATAAGACAACGATGTGTAACTTCAGATTAACATAAAGTGTAACATACCAGGTGTCCCAGGAAGTATGGATAGCACCGAATACCAGTGTATTATGAAAATTTATATACCAAAATTGGATATAGAGAAAATAATGCGGGTGTGAAGTTTTCATGAGACACCTGGTATAAGGGAATAGGCGACATGGGTGAGAACGAGTACTCAAGACGTCTATTAAAAGTCCCTCATTAGAAAGATCTGGAGGGATGATAAACATATATTATTAAAAAAAAAATTATTAAAAGAAAATTTCCCAGGCGCTCTTTCCCCCTTTTTTCATAGCATATTCATCGATCCATACACCATGAATTCGTCTAATCGCCTAATTAAAGCCTGGGATGTTCGATCGAACCACTGGTTACAGAGTTTTCAATCAGTGTGAAATTCCGGGTTGGAAACAATCCCACGAGATACCCAATCATAAAAGTGGCCCGAGAAAGGAGCGTCCGACGATGGCCCGAAACCATATAGGCTTAAATTATCATTATCTCCGAAACGGCATATTTATGAGTTCTTCAACCCGCCATCGCCATCAGAGTGGTCACGAAATCCATCCCTCTCGTCCTTATCCGCACGAGAACCACTCCGACATACGCGTCCGCATTATAATCCGATAATTGAAGGGCGTTAAAAAACCTGAAATGTTAAAACGCGCACCGCCGACAGAACCTGTTGTCCGGGAGGGATCCCATCGTCCGGCGATCGAGGAAAAGGAAAAAGAGACGAGTGAAATGACCTCCTACCGGGCACCGGCACAAATACGAAATCAAAACTACTTTTCCGTAATAAATAAGGACTCATCTCTATGACGGTGCACCCTTCCCCCGGTTCGCCCGGTGCGGGTGCGACAGAGACGCGAGACGACGGCATTCCGGACGAGGGTTAAAAAACGCGAAGGGAGTCACAGACACTGATTTTCGGATTCATTGTGTTGGAGGAGGTGCCGCGAGCAACAGGTCGCATTGTCATGCCGGCTAAGGGTCCACGAAATTGAACCCACGATGAACACCGCATTTCTACCACTGGTAAGAACCATTCCCATACCCCGATCACAATTTTTTCTTGGATGAATTAATAAAATTATCGAAAAATTCCAGGTGCTCGCGTTAGCATCGAGCGGGGTTTTCGGCCGCCCTTATCCGCAAGCCGCCCTTCCCGATCGCGTTTTCAACCGCGAAAACGATTCGGCCCTTCCGGAGGAACCCGGAGAATTGTCGATCGGCAATCGGACTATCGCCGATTTGGTCCAGGAGCAAACCGACACGGTTAAGAAGATCGTGAGCGATCAGCACGAACAGCAGAGTCGGGTCGATTATCATTCAACGATCGTTAAACCCGATGCGGATTTAGAAAACGAAAAAGTAGGAGACTCTCTGGATGGGCTGTCTTTGGAGGAACTGAAGCTGAAATGTCAGCACTTGACCAGATTGATAGGCAGTAACAACAGGGCCGACCAACCGACCGACAGCGAAGCGAATCAAAATAAATTGAGCTACAGCAAAGTAAGAAATTAATCTAAAGTCGTTAATAATGCCGGGTGTCCACGGAAATAAGATCCGATTATAATATTTCTCGTTAAAATGTCACCAAAAATATCAAAAGCATTCCAGAAAATTTGGGAAATACTTTGGTACTCCAGTTCTTGAATATCTGCCTTTTTTACTCTTACTTTGAACACAAGCAACATTCAAGCCAAAAATTCAGTTCTCCTGTAAAACCCGAAAGCCAAAATGTTTTTTATTTTAATGACCCATTAAAGTTGTGTAAAATAGCTTTTAAATCATGCATGCTTGAGAAGGGTCCACTAGTTAAAAAAGCTATTAAAACAAAAATTTCACACATTCTGTGAAAAGTACCTACTCTAACAAGAATAGCTTTTGATATTTTCTTGGTCTCTTAAATTTTCTCAAGAAAAGTCAATTCTTGGCTAAAATTTCACAAATTCTCGTTTTGGAAAAAATAGGTAACTCAAAAATGTAATCACTTCTTCAAAAATTATTCTCCTTTGATCCTTTCATTATAGAGTAATCCAATTAAAAATCATGAATTAATTTAGGTGAAAATCGGTAATGGGCGGCCGATCAGCGGCTTCTACATAACGCAAAGGGGTACGAGTTCAACTTCGACCACCCCCAGAGTGCCACAATCGGAGCCGCCGCCATCTAAGCCACTCCAAAACATAAAATACATAAAACTGGAACCGGTCATTTTACAAAAGACGATTCTGAGCGACGGTCGTACCATTTACTACTGGCACAAAAGTCTCCCCAGTACCGGTCAATTCAATTTTCACTCCCAAATCTCACCACCGATATCAGAATCGCCGTCGACCTCCACCACGACGACCACAACATCGACCACCCCCGCATCGAGCGGCTACGACTTTCGAAACTTTTTTCCGTCATTTTATTCGCTTAGAGGATCTGAATCGATTGCTGAAATTGCAACAGAGAAAACGACAACCGCGATCGCCACCCCATCGACGACCACCACCATGGCGACCCCATCAACAACCATAACCGACCCTTCATCGACGACGGACAAATCCGATGAGTTATTGTACACGCAACAGTTGAGGTTCGTGGTGCCGGTTCCGTACGCGAACGTCGACAATTTGGGGGTGAAGCAACCCTGGGAGTTCGATCAGTTCGCCTACTACCCCAAACAGCTCCAACCCCAAACTGTCAACGTTCAAGTGCCGTACGTGCCGACCTTTCACATAATCAAAGCGCTGGCGGTGCCCAATAAACCGGAAGAGCCGGTTAAAATTGGCGACGATTACACCGCCTTCGATAATGTCAGCGTATAATCAATTAGATTATCTCAATATAAACTATAAAGTATGAGTGAAAATGCTCTAATGTTGTACATTACTTACTAAAGCGAGGTATAAAGACTGATTAATCTAATTAAGTATTTGCTATTCTTCTTAATTATTATAATTATAAATAAGTATTATGAAAAAGAAGTCTGAATGCGACTATAAAACTGCGGACTGTCGTGGTCAGTTGCATAATTATTATTCTCCAATATTATTTTATCTTAAGTTTCGTTTTTTTTTAGATTTAGGATCGCTATAGTATTATAATTTATTATGGGGTCGGTTTCGTGCAATTATCTGTACAAAACAAAATTACATCAATACATTTTTTTCACTTACCGTGACCATCCTTTTCACCGCTTCCTCGCTAATCGGATTACTCAACTTAATCCGCTTGTAAAGCGGATGAGTTTCGTAATAATTCACCAGCTCCACCAGACTCTCGAATTCCACACTGCCGATGGTGTAGAGACGTCCCTCGAGCTTAATCCTGCAGTGCTTGATCTTCTTGTCGGCTCTGAAAACGTCAACATTGTCAATCCTAGCCAATTCCCCACTTGCGAGGCGGCCATCTTGAAGCCTCAAAAGTCAAAGTCGTACCTGAAGCTGATCGTGTAGCAATTCGCGTCATTTTCACTGGGCCTCACCAAGAAAGCCCCATCCTCTTTGGACCTCTTCAAAATCTCATCCGCCTGCACTTTACCGGTATTTTTATGGTACCACTCCTCGGTCTCGTGCTTTTTCGGCTGCGGCACCGGCTCCTGCAGCACGATCGAAAACTCCTTCGTATCCAACGGTTTCGTCCGATAATTCGTGATCAGACTGTACAAACTGTCGAAGGAATTCGCATCCGTCAGATAGTACTTCGTGTGCTGCTTATCCAACTTCAGTTTAATCCGACAGTGGTTGACGTTCCCGTTGCGCAGAAACGACAGCGTGTAGTCACCGACGAAAGTGACCGACGCCCTAACCAGAAAAGTGCCGTCGCCCAAATGGGCGTAAGCTTTGAGCAGCTGCGTCGCCTCCTCGCGCCCACCCGCCAACTTCCCGTGGAACCACTTCTCGCTAAAGTGCAACTCCTCGTTCGGCACGTCCGATTTCGGCCGCTGGAACCCGGCCGACTCGTCCTCGTCCTCCGACCGTTCCGACTCTGACGGCTCCGGTTTGTAGCTGTCAGTGTAGAACAGCTTGGTGTGAGTCAGGACGAAAAAGTGCGGGTTCCACTCCTTATCGACCGGATCCTCGAGGTACATGATCCCGTTTTGGACGGAATTCCGCAAATCCAACTCGTTACCCTCGTTCCTGACCATGACCGAACAGGTTTCGTCCTGCCCTTCCGGTAACTTCTTGTGTTTCAAAATGATCCGCCTGCGTAACTGGAAGGGGGCTGGTAGTTGCGTCTCGTTCCTCTCGACCGGATGGGTCAGCAGCGCCTCCCCGAACACTTCCTGCATCGCGGTCGCCATCTTGCGTTGCTGCGGCAACGAGCAATTGTCTTCTATCGACAAAATGACAGGGTACTCGGAAGTCGCGAATGCGTGCTCCTTGATCGTGCGGATCACGTCCATGAACTTGATTTTCGAGGTAAAGGTGTGCCCGTGGTATATGAAGGGCATGCCATCAGGACCGTCCCAGCAGTCGAGTTCTATGCAGCGGCAGCCCATCCTTAGGCATCTGACGTACGCCTCGACCGAGGACTCGCTCGAAAATTGATCGCCTGTCAAGTAGGTGTTATGGGAGGACGCGATCCAGTAATGTGACAGCGGTTTGGACATGTCCTGGTAGACTTGGTCCTTGGCCGGGTCCCAGACGTCGTTCTGTTCGGAGAAGAGGAAGTCGAGGAACTCGGCCATGGTGAAGTGGGGCTCCTGCACTTCCCGCTGGGGGTCCTTGAGGAAGTCGCAGATGAACTGGGAGACGGCCCTGTCGTCGTTGCCCAAATCGTCGCGCTGCTCGTTGATCAGGAAGTTCTGGACTTCTTGAAGGGTCGCCGTTTTTCCGTTGGCCGAATACGATCCGAATTTGTCGAAGATTTCAGCGACGTTCTGGAAAATTGATGGAATTTAGATATAAAGATTTGGGTTTTTTCTTGGATTATTTACGTTTTCGTCGAATATTATCTTCTGGTAGAGGGCGGCGAAATCGTCGAAGCCGATTTCCGTTCGGTTCCTAGTGTCGACCTCATTGAAAAGTTCACGTAGTTTCGGTGTGGGAATTTTGTAGTTGACTCGAGGCAAAAACACTTTCAGATCTTTTATGTTGATGCTAAAAATTCACCCATTAACAAAATGTTTTGAGGCGTTTTTATGAGGAAATTACGTTTCTGTATTACTTTGCATGGCGTAAAATTCCCGCCTCAACCAGACTTGGACTTGGAGTGGATATGGCGCTTTTATCGTGTCCTCTACTAAATATCTCAGCCCTTTCACCCACATTTCGCATTCTCTTTCCGATAGGGCTGCAATCGTGAAAAGAAGAAATAAATACGTGAAGAAAGACAAAAACAGTATAAAAATCGAGCAATATGGTGAATTGTGAATATCCGAATTCACCTCCCCTGTTTAAATATTTATCGTTCGTTCATTTGAGGATAATTATCGAGATAATCACAGACATGTCAAGTATGCCACATGTTCGACTCGTGTATGATCCATCACCCTACTCAATTTAGGTACATAATTTCACAAAATGTCGATAACACCTGTCATACAATGAATGAATGGACGCCGTATCGCTAATAATTTAGTGCCCATCATTAGGCCTCAATTCCTATAGGAAACCGAATCCACCAGTGTATTTAGCACTCAATGAAATTCAATATTCTTGTCAACTTTTTTTCAGCTAGATAACAGGCGCTCTCTTCATCGATATCCAGTTTTCTCACCTGCGATGCTCAGGACTCTCAGTTTGAACTCGGACCCGTAATAGACGACGAAGCACCGCAGATTGTCGAACCGCTTCGAGTCCTCGCACCACTTATCGAAATCCTTCGAACTCTTCCCCGATCTGATCTCTTTGACTTTCCTGAGGTCGACGGCGCCATCGTAGATCGGCTTATCGTTGTTCGACGTTCCTCGTGTCCAGACGATCTGGCGCGTTTCCCTCCGAATAGCCAAGGTTTTCTGTTCGGGTTTTTTGTTTGAGAATTTCGTAACCACCGTTCCTCTCTCCAGTTGGCTGATGATCTGCTCCATTTCCGGGATGTATCCGTTGAATACGCCGACCATTTTGTTGCCGGTGGCGACCCTTTCGGGTTCGAAAGTTATCGGAAGGCCCTTACTTTTGTAGCTCACAGCACGCCTGAAAAACAATAAACATTAACTTGAATAAATTAGGAATTCATATGCGTAAATGTGGTATTTTTATCATATGTTAATTAATTTGTGTGATAATAACGTCATTCGATTTAGGAAATTCCTTCCGCTAATATTGATTTCTCAGAAATATCAACAAAAATTAATATTTCTTAATAAAATAAGTATTCACCTCAAAATTGAACGTTTCATTTTTACACAGATTATTACAATGACGATGATAACTTTAGGAACAGGAGTCTGAACGAGAATAGGCTTTTTTCCCTCAAAGCGCGATTCAACTTCGGATTGATAAATAAAACATCGCTTTTATAAACAATATACACAATTCACGGATTCTGTTTGAGGAAGCCCACTTCCATTTTGTGTTGTGCAGGTTTATAAATAACTGAAAGGAAGCATCACCCACACAGACATCACACAGAACCAAAATTGATTTCAAATATGTCGAGATAAGATAAATTCTTGTTCGACGTCGAGGCGCACGAATTGGCGGTAAGTGCAGTTTGAAAAATGAGAGCGCTAGGTGATGGAGGTTGGGATCACGAGCTCTCATTGTTCCTAATAGGGTTTGATGATGTCGCTGAATTGAATTGTATCTACCTTGGAAAGGAAGTGCCGCTTTATTTGTAACAACAGTTCATGTCCACTCTTTGTGCGCTCTATTCGACCATCAGAGAGGCCCCGTTGTTCTTTACGTGGAATCGGTCCTCGTCCCGGCGAACTCGACGCATGGTAATGACACCAGCTGGACCGTCTGATATCTAGCACGAATTAACGTTAATTGAACTGCGGTAATCCATGTTGATAATGATAGCCCTGATAAAAACCACTGTATAAATCTGACAGCTAGAATATGATGTACATAATGTGACAGACCTTGCACTAGCACTGCTCTACTTTTAACTTTGGTCCTTGTGAGGGGCTCAAGGGGGGCACCTGAAGAAGGAAGGAAACGAAGACAAATTAACCTAACAATTTGATTGAAGGATGGGATGGGCGATGTCCATCGATGACTGAATCATCGATGGTTTAACTTCATTGACACTAATGTTGTGTAGGATTGACTAATGACGAAATTAACCCCCTTGAGTAATAAATACTCGTTGTAATACTCACCAAGTGAAAAACGGGGTTAATTCCGATTAATGGTCACTGATTTACGGCACAGCTTTTGAAACCGAGTTTGAAACATTCATATCAAGGTTAGTCATTCTATTTATTTTTTGTCTATGATCGAATCTCTGTAAACATTGGTTTGAAGCTTGGATGAATAAATATAAAAAAATCAAATTTGAATAATTTAATAAAAGACCATCTTTACTCCTTTTTATCTAACAATTTTTTCAAGATCACATTACATTTTACCATATCTGCCCTTTGTTGGGATTTTGCGGCTATAGAGCCCAATAACGCTTTGAATACTTTAGTCTTTCCACTTCTGTATTGCTGGACAACTTCCTCATTCTCTTTCAATACTTCTTCACAAATTTTCGTCAACTCCATTTCATCATTGATTTGCATCCAATTTTTTTCCTTCATTATCTGAGATAACATAATCAAAAGTTATAAATAGTAAATGCATGTTGTAAGTTGTAAGTAAACCAACCTCAGAAGGCTTGTGTGTATTTCCTTTGATTATTTCCTCTAAAATTAATCTAGCTGTATTCCTACTGACAGTACCTGCTTTCAAAAGCCCAACAATTTCTCCAAAACTTTCCGTATTAGGTTTTCTAGAACGTGAATTACTCTAATAATATAATAGCATATAATTTTTTCACCAGCATACTTACAATTGTGAAGGCTCTAGATTAACTCTATGCAGTAAAGTGACATAATCATTGATGAGTAAATTCGCTAACAGTTTACTGTCAACTCCGTCCCTTGATTTAATAGCACCTTCATATAATTCCAACAAAGCATCCTCATTCACCAAAGTAACTGATTGCTCCAAAGTCAGTCCGAGTTCTTCCTGAAATCTACTTCTCGTTTGTGCCGGTAATTCAGGTATCGTCTTTTTCAAATCATCAACATTGACACATCCTCGCGTGACTTCGCCCATCGCTAAATGCAAAGGAGGCAAATTTGGTTCAGGCATGTAACGGTAATCCTGTTGCACTTCTTTGTCTCTCATAGCTATGGTACTTTTACTGACAGCATCCCAAGATCGAGTCTCGTTTGTAACCACACCTCCACTCTCTTTCAATTTAATTTGCCGATCGATTTCATAACGTATCGCCCCGGCTACGGCTCGTACCGATCCGATATTTTTAATTTCGGTCCTTGTACCTAAAGGTTCGCCTTCTTTATGAATGGAGACATTGGCGTCCACTCTCAAAGCGCCCTCTACGAATTATCATTAAACTATAAGCACAGTTCTTGGAAAGTTTGAAGGATATTAATAAGTACCTTCCATTTTACATGAACACGTTCTAATTCTGTGCAAAATTGTTACCAATTCTTTAACTAAAGCTGCGGCCTCTTCTCCGTCGGTCAGATCTGGCTCAAACACAACTTCCATTAGAGGAACACCGGCGCGATTTAAATCCACTAAACTTCGATCGAAATCGTGGAGACTCTTTCCACTGTCTTGCTCCAACTGTAATTGCTTGATTCGGACTTGCTTCTTGTACGGCTTTTTATGTATTCCAGGGGTGTATACTTGAAATTCTAAATGTCCTTCTGTGGCCAAAGGTGATCTTTGTTGAGTTATTTGATAACCAGTCTGAAAGTACATTCAACTTAAATAAATAAACCGTTTAAGGGGTATTTGGTTGTCATTACACACAGGCATGTCTGCATAGAAGTAGTGTTTCCTATCGAATGTGGAAATTGCATGAACTCGACAATTAAGTGCAAGAGCCGTTAAAACTCCGGATTCTACACATTTCTTATTCAAGACTGGTAAAGTGCCAGGAATTGAGCAATCGAATAAAGAGACATTCGAGTTGACCGGAGATGAAAATTTTGTTGAAGCCCCTGAGAACAGTTTACTCAGGGACGATATTTGAGCGTGGACTTCTAGACCGATAACGCTTCTCCAATTACCTCTGAAATAAGCAGAAACTGTAACCTTTTGCTTTCAAAATAAAATCTTTGTATCATTACTTTTGTACACTGTTTGAGACTGATGCTTGTCTTTGTATAACTGATGTCAGTCCTTTATTCGACTTCCTGAGGTTACGTAGACAATACATTTCATATAATTTGTGATTACATCAGCCTTTTTTCCTATTTTCTAGCCACTCTCGTTTTTGGTTGCGGTCACTTTTTCAAGTTTGGGTTTGGACGACGAGAGATGCGGAAGTGACATAACCTCTGAAATACACTAAATAAATTTTCTCAATCGAGGTAATAGTGTTTGCAATTATTTATTCGTTATAATTAGTGATAAAATGTTAACATGTGTATTTCGCTTCGTGTTTAGTACCTGAATTTTCCAAAATTTCTTTAATATTTGAAATTTTTGTTTGAATTTGGGGCCTTTATCGTTTTAATGTTGGTGTCATTACGTGACGTATGTTCTGTCGAAAATCAATTTACTGTCAAAATTAACGTCAAATCGTAAAGCGTGTGGAGCGGGCGACGGGCAACTAGAAATTCCCGAATAGGCCCGTATTGCTTTGAAGAAATTAAAATAAATTGAAGTGTCTGTTCATAAAGCTGTACGAGATGGAAGTCAGGAAACTGATGGGGCTGTTACGGGCGACAATCGACCCTAACCAGCGGCAGCAGGCCGAGGGTCAGCTCGACCAGGTTTGTGCAAAAAAGCATGTGCTTTTCTGGCGGCATCATCACCGATTTTTTTTCTTACGAATCCTCGTCTAGATCCACAAGATAATCGGTTTCGCGCCGTCTCTCCTCCAAGTGGTCATGATGGCCGATTGCGACATGCCGGTGAGACAAGCGGGGGCCATCTACCTGAAGAATCTGGTCTCGCAGAGTTGGTCGGATCGGGAGCTGGAAGATGGACCGGTTTCGACGTTTGCCATACACGAACAGGACAGGGCCCTCATCAGAGACAGTATCGTGGACGCGGTAGTACACGCTCCCGATCTCATACGGACACAGCTGTGCACCTGCGTTAATAATATCGTCAAACATGACTTCCCGGGAAGGTGGACACAGATCGTAGACAAGGTTTGAACATTTCATATTCTCTCTTTGTCAAAATGTAAATGTTTGGAAACGATCTATGCAAGTGGTGAAATGGTAACAGATTCACGGAATTAACCTTGACTTGAATCCGAAATATTTATTTTCCCAAGTACATTCATGCGTGCGTGTATATTTCGGAATGTTTATGAATTTTGATCATGTTTAGAACTTTTAGAAGTGAATTTAGCATCTTTACAGATTCCTGTATTATCGACGTGTTATTTCGAAACTTGTCAATCTGTCAATAATTTAAGGAAGAAACAGTTACATATAGAAATGCACGTTAAAGATTTATAATTCATGAAATAATTTAGCCACTGATTATGTACAGCTTATCTTGAAATATTTGCCGCATTTTTTTGACCAAGCGTTTTTCAAAACATTTTTATCTCGCGTTTGTCATATTTTCCCAGACATTTGCCAGTTATTTAGACACATTCAAAATCAGGTATTTACACAAATTACGGGTGTATAAATTGGAAGTACCTCATAATCTGTCTGACATATTTATGTTATACAGTGGCCTGCATTATCGGCATTTTATCTCGATACCCCTGCCGATCCGCGATAATAAATAATTTCAGACAGACATCGTCACACGTGGAATCACCCCGGTAAATGTATGATTCACGAAACAATTTGGCTACTGCCATTAATTATGTATAGCAGCGTACACGACTAGAGAGCAAATGCATGGCCGTCAATTTGTGAGCCAAATTTAGCCGCCTTTGAAGCCGTTCGCTTATTGATTAGCTCGATATTTATGCATTTTTCAAGCGGCCACTATTTCGCTAATCGCCCATTCCAATCGACAGATCAGCATCTATTTATCGAATCCGGACCCGAACGGGTGGCACGGAGCCCTCCTCTGTCTCTACCAGTTAGTGAAAAATTTCGAATACAAGAAAGTGGAGGAACGGAGACCTCTACATGACGCCATGAATTTGCTTCTGCCTCTGCTGTACCAATTGGTCGTACGTCTATTACCAGACGCTTCGGAGCAATCCGTGCTTTTGCAGAAAGAGAGTCTCAAGATTTATTTCGCACTCACCCAGTACATGTTACCTTTGGACTTGATCACCAAAGAAGTTTTCGCCCAATGGATGGAAATCTGCAGACAAGTAATGATTAATTTCCGGCAGTTTTCCGAACGTTTTTGAAAATGTTGGAGTTTAGGTCGTGGAAAGGCCCGTCCCTCCAGTCGCCCTGCAACCGGACGAGGACGAACGCCCCGACCTGCCCTGGTGGAAATGCAAAAAGTGGTCCCTGCACATCCTGTACAGGATGTTCGAACGTTACGGTTCGCCCGGGTTCGTCACCAAAGAGTACAACGAATTCTCCGAGTGGTACCTGAAGACGTTCAGCGCCGGGATCCTCGAGGTGCTCCTGAGGCAGCTCGACGGCTACCGGTCGGGCCAATGGGTGCCCCCGAGGGTCCTCCAACAGTCTCTCAATTATCTGAACCAGGGGGTGTCGCACGCGCACACCTGGAAAATCCTCAAACCTCACATGCCGGCCATCATGCAGGACGTCATCTTCCCGCTCTTGAGCTACTCGGCCGAGGATCACGAACTGTGGACCGTGGACCCTCACGAGTACATACGAGTCAAATTCGGTTAGTGATTTATTATAATTCTATTCATAATTAACTGAAGTCACTGAAGTAGTCGTAACGGTCGTAACTTTGTAGTGAGGAACTAGATTTGAAGTTTTAGTGACTTTTGCTTTGTAACAGTGACTTCTTACCTTGAAGTTTGCTGTGAGTTGGGCTTTTCAAAGCTGTCATTTCCATAGCGACGAGTAAACAAAATAAAATTGTTGTTATGGAAAATGCTTATGTTTTCCGGATTTGGCCACTGACCTGTGTACCAAAAATGGATGCAAATTTATTGATAAAAATTAATTAAACGAATGAATTTTGCATTTTCGAGTAATACAGGTTCCTAGTTTACTAATGACTGACGCAATGCTTCCTCAGACGTGTTCGAGGATTTCGTGTCGCCGGTGAACGCGGCCCAGACGCTGCTCCATTCCGTCTGCAAGAAACGCAAGGAGATGCTGCAGAAGGCGATGGTGATGATAACGACCGTCCTGACCAACCCGGCGGCCGAGCCGACGCAAAAGGACGGCGCCCTGCACATGGTCGGCTCGCTGGCCGACATCTTCCTCAAGAAGAAGATGTACCGCGACCAGCTCGAGCAGCTGTTCATCACGTACGTGTACCCGGAGTTCAACAGCCCGCACGGGCACATGCGGGCGCGCGCCTGCTGGGTGCTGCACTACTTCGCCGAGTTCCCGGTGCGCCAGGAGAACGTGCTGATCGAGGCGATCAACGCGACCGTGCGCGCCCTCCTGCAGGACCCCGACCTGCCCGTCAAAGTGGAGGCGGCCATCGCGCTCCAGTCGCTGCTCAACTACCAGGAGAAGTCGCACGCGATCCTCGAGCCGCACGTCAAGTCGGTCGCCCTCGAGCTGCTCACCATTATTCGCGAAACGGAAAACGAGGATTTGACAGGTGTCATGCAGAAACTGGTTTGCGTCTACACTAAAGAGCTCGTACCGATCGCGGTCAACATCTGTCAACATTTAGCAACTACTTTCAAACAAGTCCTGGATACGGATGAGGGTTCTGACGAAAAGGCCATAACCGCCATGGGGATTCTCAATACGATCGAGACGCTTTTGACAGTCATGGACGAACAGGCCGAAATAATGTTGATGTTGGAGCCGACGGTACTTCAAGTCATCGTTCACGTGCTCCAAAATGGCGTCAAGGAGTTTTACGAGGAGGTTTTGGCTTTGGTTTACGATTTGACCGGTAAACAGATCTCGCCCGACATGTGGAAAGTTTTGGGGTTGATTTACGAGGTTTTCATGAAGAACGGTCTGGATCATTTCACTGACATGATGCCCGCTCTGCACAATTACATCACCATCGACACTGACGGGTTCTTGAGTGACGAGAATCGCCTACTGGCCGTTTATAACATGTGCAAAGAGGTTTTGAGTAACGATTGCGGGGAGGACGCGGAATCGCACGCCGCCAAGCTGTTGGAGGTGCTGCTGTTGCAGTGTCACGGGAAAATCGATCAGGCGGCGCCCATGTTGGTGGAGTTGGCCGCGTCCAGGCTCCTGAGGCCGGTGAAAACTAGCGAATTGCGCACCATGTGTCTGCAGGTGAGTTTTTCCCCATAATAGGCCTATAATAACGTCAAAAACGGCACCATTTACCTTGGTTCGATTTCTATCAGTCAGAAATTAGCGTTATGACCCGGTTACTATGGTTACAAAACAAATTGCTGCCAACCATATATCTGGTGCCAAAAAATTCCCTAACTGTGCGATCGGTAAAGTGACGTTTACTGCGATTGTCAGTTATTCAAAAATGGCGGCCGTAAATAAATATTAAATAGCCATTTTGCTTACTTTCGCAGGTGCTCATCGCCGCTCTCTACTACAACCCAGGCTTGCTCTTCTCGGTCCTGGAGAAGATGCCCAACTTCACCGAGAACTTCATAAAGCAGTGGTTCAACGACACCGACTGCTTCCTGGGGCTGCACGACCGAAAGCTGTACGTGTTGGGCATGTGCACGCTGATCTCGATGGACAGCAAGCCGGCCTCTCTGCTGGAGAACGCGCACCGCGTCATCCCGTCGCTCATCCTTCTGTTTGACGGCCTGAAGCGCGCCTACGCCGCCAAGGCGCAGGAGGCGGCCGAAGAGGAGGAGAGCGACAGCTCGGACGGAGAGATCGAGGAGATTTTGAGTTCGGACGAGGACGAGATCGACGAGAACGGGCAGGAGTACCTGAGCACGCTGCAGATGAACGCGATCAGGTCGGGGGTGGCGGCCGGTATGCCGGTGACGGCCACCATTCAGGACGTCGACAACGACTCGGAAGACGACGACAGCGATTTCGATCTCGAAGAGACCATGCTGGAAGCCTACACCACTCCCTTAGATAAAGAGAATTGTCCCGTGGACGAGTACAACGTTTTCAAGGAAGTTATGTCGAGTACGTCTTTGAATTCCTTTTGCAGAAATTTTGTAACAGTTGTGATGGTGTATTCGTTTCTATTTAGGGCTGGAGAATATGCAACCGGATTGGTATGCAGCTTTGACGGCCGGTTTGACGAAAGAACAGCAAGGGAATTTAATGGAAATTTGCGTTTTGGCCGATCAAAGGAAAGCGGCTAACGAAAGTAAAAGAATCGAACAATCTGGAGGTGGGATTTGTTTCTCGTGACTTGTTTCGTTTTATTAATTTGAAATTTTGTTCAAGGTTTCATGTTTACCCAGCACAAAGTGCCCACTTCCTTCAAATTCGGAGCGGCGAAACCGTCATAAGATGTGTTTGTTTAGGTGAAAAATGAGTTTTTATCTGACTGAATGTAAAAATTTAAATTGACTGTAATAATTAATGAAGTGAAGTGAGTGTACAGTTTTCGGGATCGCGCGGTTCTGTATGATTTTTTCGTTTATCATATTATTTTCCTTTGATTAAGTGCCTTTTTATTAACGATCGGTGTAGAAAATTATTACACTATGGAAATACCTATTTAATGTGTTTTTAAATTCGACTGTAGTCACATAACTACTATGAATGGTTGTACACTTTAATGTTTTTGTTGGAAGCATTATTTCAATATACTCTCCCCTAGACAAAAATACTGTGAAGGCTTATTTTCTAATTTAATTCAAAGGCGTTAACCGAAATGAGGGTCGTTTTGATCAGTGAATGAAACTCGCAATTTAAATCAAAATAACGACAGTTTTAATTGATTAATAATTAATAAGAAAAAGGATAGATGCAAGAATCACTCGAGTGTCCTTGTAAATGTAAACAGGCGTAAAACAAAGACAAAAAACTTAATTGTAGGTTCTTTTTATACATGGATGATGGATCACTTGAGACAGCGATCGAAATAAGTACTGCCAACGTAACCGCCCCGCATCGCTTTTTGTACGTTTTGCTCGAATAATCGCCTGTTGTTGGTGAGCACCTCGGCAGCCTCCTTATTTAGAGGATCTTCAGGATTCGGTTCCAAGAACAAATATTGCAAACCGTACACGATACTGTTGATTGTGAGCACTGGTTTCCAATCTTCGCGTAAAATATTCAAGCAAACGTTGCCTTGTTGATCTATGTTCGGGTGATACACCTGAGTTTCACATTTTACTTTCGGGGGTTCGTGTGGATAGTTCGGACCGACTTTGAAACTGAACACAAAGCGTCCGGTTTTGTAGAAGCCCTAAATCGACACATTCGAGCGTTAGATAAGATTCGATCATTGTGGATGACTCACCTCGTCTGGACAAATTATCAATTTGAATGTAAGCAGGTCATCGGGGTCTGGAAACTCGGTGGTGCAAGTTTTTGGCAAGTTCAACTCGTTTATGTCTGCAAAAATCGAACGTGGGGGTAAAACGGCGAGAGTGAAATTGACCCTGTGCAACCTTTGGTGATTCTCAACTGGGCTGCAGAGGCCTTCTTTTGATTTCCTGGTCTTGGCGAGGCTTCTCCATCCTTTTTCTGCTGCTTCAGCGAGAATAATTTTATCATATTTCTAAGGGGGGCGAAATTGTAGGGGGATGATGGTTCCGATTATACGTCTACTAATATCACAATTTACAACAACATCGGAATTACTGTAACTTCACGAAATGATCTTTTTATAAATTTATGAGAACTGTCAGTGCGATCTTCAACCTGTCAGTCAACCTTCATGAGTAAATCGAATATCGATCGGTAAAATCGAAAACTGTAAAGTATTCATCAATTTTATTAGACGTCCTCTAACGTCAATTCATCTAAGCAAAAAAGCTTACAAAAGTCACTATTAGATGACGCTGTGACAGATGAGTTTTGAGTGACAGCCAGTGACAGCTAAGTGACAGGACCACCTTTAAATTTTAACAACCGAAAAACATTAAAAAAATGCTGAAAATAGGGAGGAACTTCGAGAAAATATCGTGTAGACTTGTGGAGAAGCAATTACAAGTGGTGTATTCAAGCACAGACACCAAAGAATCAAATGACAGTACGATTTTACTATTATAGGTTAGGTGAATTTGAAAAATACTTTCCACTTTTTCAGATGAATTCCGAGTCTTGAATCTACGAAATGTCAAAGGCCAATACGGACCTAAACGCCAACCCAGAAAGTACGACGTGTTACCACCCAGAAGTGCCCAAATGCCAGTGGACCAAGATTGGGGCAGCGTCTGGCCAGGCCCTCGCTCTTTCCACCCAGCCACGGTCCCCTTACCGATCAGGCAAGGGTACGTTGAAAAAGGAGTGTCTCCTGGAAAGTTCGCCAATGCGGAGCTCATGAAAATACCGAATTTCCTCCATTTGACACCACCAGTAATTAAACGGCAATGTGAAGCCCTCAAGAAGTTTTGTACACCATGGCCTAAAGGTCTAGACAATGAGGAAAAGTGCGAGAGGCATTTTCCAATAGAAGTGGCGAGTAGTGATTATTGCCACTCCTCACCTACAATTCGAGATCCCTTGGCCAGAATTGTGACTTTAAAATTGAAGTTGAAATATTTGAATCTCGATAAACGAGCTAAAGACAAATTTCTGAGACTAGTAGGAGATAGGTATGATGAAGCCACTGACGTTGTGACTATTGTCACAGATAGATGCCCCACTAAAAAACAGAATTACGATTACGCCATGTATTTAATCACCGCTTTATATCATGAATCTTTGGTAATAAGATTGAATCATTATAATCTGAAGAAATGTATTGAAAGTGAGCTTTTAAATTATTGCAGAATGTTGAGCCTTGGGAACAGATGAAGAGTGAAGCCGATATGGAGTGCTACATTTGGGAGAATAACGCCTCAAAGAAGTCCGTGGAAGCATTATTTAATAAAAGCGCATCAGATATCCCAAATATTAACGAATATTCATCAGCAGTCGATAAATACATGAATGAGGGTGAGTTGTTTCTACTTCATTATATTACAGGTTCCTGTAATTCCCTTGAATCATTCCAGGTGAAAGTGAATACACGATCAAAAATTATGGTGAAGCCGTGCGAAAACTTCTAAATATTCCCTCATTGGATTAGAATCGTAAGCCTAATAATTTTTACTGTTACAAAATAAATTTAATTGATTGAGTGGTTGGTAAATTCGCTAACTGTAGTTCCAAATAATAAGCTCACGCGAAAAAAGGGCTCCAGCCTAATTATTTTGAAGAGATGGGACGCACAATGGGTGTAACTTGTGTGACTGATACTTCCTGAACATTTGACTGACACCCATGCCCACAGTCTTCATGGACCATAACCAAGGTTATAAATAAGACCCGATATTGTACAAGAAATCAGTATTTATTAGACAAAAATCCAGTTAAGACGTTCAAAAGTAAAGTTAGTGCATTTAGGCGGTAGCGAATTTCTAAAATTTTAATCATAAATAAGGACTAGTATGAGCCATCATCATCATCCACCTCATGACCATCACCACTGCGAAATCATCGACACCCATCATCATTCCAACCACCATATAATGCCCGGCTTTTTCCTGTACACTTTTCTGCTGGCGAGTGCGGTAATTTTTACGATTCTGGTGATCGGCTTGCTCTTGGTGCTCGATAGGGCTCGAATGACTCCCGTGGTTCGTGCGCGTGGACTCGATGAAGACTCTACTACGACCGTCGCAAACGATCTGGCAAGGGCGCTACAATACTACACAAACCTCAACAGTCACATCAATCCAATACAATAAGAATAATTATGAGTAATATCAAATGATTAAAACTAAAACAAATTTCTGTACAAAACCACAAAGCAAAGTCTTCATTGAATTATAGTTGTTAATTAAATATATTATAGCGTTTATTATTGCAAAAGAACACAACTCTTTCTATATAAAAAAGTTAGAATTTGAAAAACTTATATTATGTTCGAAAGGGGCGTTTATTCACTGGAGCAGCGCCTGATTGTTTTAAATTCAGCAACCTTTTCTGAACTGCCAGAGACGGTTTTGGTCGAATCGGGACATCTCTTACCACTCTCGAAGCGTTATCCTTCGCCGATTTCTTCAACGGGGGCGTCTTGTACACTAAAACATAAAAACACACGTTTCGTTTTAGTTAGAGAGAGTTGGTTTGGTCTAAAAGTTAGGAACGACACAATGAAATCCTCTAGGACGACAGAATGAATCTATTTCGTGAGTTATAATTTAGTTCTACCACTAATAATGAAAAAATCGTATAAGATCCCGTTGAGAATTTCGCCGAGGACCAAATCCAAGTAAGCGTTAAAAACCCGTCTACCTTTCGACATGAGCTGGTCCGCGCACACTTTACTTTTCGTCGATTTGATCGGCTCCAACACGAAAGTGTGCTCCAGGTTGTTCTCGTCGTTCAGTTTCCTCTTGACCGGCCGACCTTCCGGCTCGCTCCGCAGACTGGTCGTCGAGCTGAGCCCCGAGTCGACCTGGTCCGACCCCCAGGTGATGTTCTTGAAACCGTGCAGGTGGTTCGATATGACCTGGTACTGCCTGACCAGATCGTCGGTGACGAACCCGTGGCCCTTGAGCTGCATGTAGCAGGACTGCAGCATCTTCCAGGTGGACCCGAGCTGCTCGTCCTTCGACTTGAGCTCTTCCTCCATCAGCGCCACCTTGCGTCTCTCGACCTCGACCTGCGAAAACACGACAATGAGGAATAAAATTTAAATTTTATAAACGAAACATATTCACATACGGCGGAAAATGAGTTTTGCGCAAAAATTTTGTTGTAAAACATTGTTTTTAATTAGTTATTGCAATTACAAAGAAATTTTCGTGACGTCAGCAATTACAAATCGTGGCCACAGCTCGTCGGCAGATGGCGCTCATAAAAATTTAATAATATTCGCTGTATTACCGATTACCGGCATTTTGAGGTTATGTAAGTGACTGCTGTCATCCGTGTCGGTAATGTTTTTGTGTTTTCAATACAATTATGCGAATAGGCCTCCAAAAATGAGGACAAACCCGCTAATCACACAGCACGGATCAAAACCGTCACTGTAACTACTCGTGGCGCCATCTACTGGATCATAGAAAACTCGTAACAGCTGACGTCATCAGAAAAAATTGAAAATTAATTTCAGCCCTTTAAACTTCCCTAAAAAATTGAAAAAAAAACTTCTTAATTACTGAGTACCATAGAATCTGATAGGCTGTTTGGAAAAAAAATACATAAAAATTTGTCATTATTGGATTGTATTGTACATACCTGGTATTGGGCCTCGAGACTGGACAGTTTGGCCGCTTCGAGTTCGGCCTTCGGCAGAAGTTCGGGGTGGGCGCGGACCAGTTCGGCCGTCTTCGCCTCGAGTTCGGTCTGGTGCGTCCTCATCTCGGCCAGTTCCGCCTGCAGCGCGTCCTCCTGCCGCTGGAACCGATCGCGAGTGCTCGTCAGGCGTCGGCGCAGGTCGTCCTTTTCCGGCGTGCCCGAACAGGTCCCGCTCAGCCTGGCGTCGGCCTCCTGCTTGAAATGCCGCCGCAGATTGACCACGCTCACCGTCGCGTCCATGTGGTAGACCCTCTCGAGCAGCTTCCTCCTCTCATCGTAAATTTTCTCCAATTCGGTCACCAGGACCGGATCGACCGCATTAATTTTAACGTTGATCGAACTGCTCTCCACGTTCGCGAGTTGCGTTTTCAACTTCTTAATTTCGCTCTTCAGGTTCTCGTTGATCCGCTGGTATTCGGCCGCGTGCAGTTCCAGTTTCACCACGTTCCTCTTCATACAAGACTTGATTTTGGTCGCCCTCAGGGCGTATTTCAAAGTGTTGTAGGTGTCCTCGTAGCTCATCGACGACGGCGATATGTTGGCCACCATTATCGTCTGACAGTTGCCCCCGAGACTGTCCTTCAAAAGACGCGTCAGTTTCGAGTCTCTGTAAGGGACATGCCTTTGCCCGTCCGCCAGACTGTTGATGCAATTCCCGAGAGCCAAAAGGGATTTGTTGATGTTGGCGCCCTCGGTGAACCGGGCTCCGGCACAGCCGGTGGCTGAACCTCTCTCGGAGCCAGCCAAATCGATCATGCTCAATTTGGCGGTGCGAACTTCCCTCGAGACTTTCATCGTCATCTGGACGTAAACCTGGAAGACTGCGTGAGAGCGGGAGCTTTCCGCGTTCGAATCAGTCGGATGTTGAGTCCGATTCCCGTTGCCTTTTTCCAGGAGGCTGAAAAGCTTATCCGGGTCGTCGATTTTGTGGACTTTCACCCCTGCGACAGTCACCCCGTAGCGAGCGTCCTCGCGTAATTGCAAGGGGGCGCCCGGATTCAGTAGATCTTGAACGTTTTCGTTGTAAACTTCGAGGTAAGTCATGCCCAGTTCAAAGGAGCGCTCCTCGCTCAAGTCGTGTTGGGCTTTGAATAATTCCGACATAGTCAAATAGGTGATGCCCGGACTGTCATTATTTCCGAGCATCGTGTGGGTTTTCCCTGCCCCGGTGGCTCCGTACGCGAAAACCGAACAGTTGTAGCCGCTCATTAAACCCTGTATGAGGTTCTTGGTGGTGCTTTCGAAGATCTCGCTGTTTGTGGACTCGAACCCGAATACTTTATCGAACTGGAATTGTATGTCTTTGTTGGGTTTTCGCAGTAGGTCGCGTCCTTTCTGTTGCACTCCATGGTAGAAGAACGCTTGACTCGTCTCTTTCGGGTCGAAAATCACCATCTGGTCGTCGACGATCCTCACGACGATTCTAAAATGCGTTGCGGTAAAATTGGGTGGGTGGATTGGAGGGTGCTCACCTGTGGTTGTCGTCTTGTTCGCGAAAATTCGGGGGGCGTACTCGGACCACGACTTTGACTTTGGCACTCGGGGTGGGTTTGTAGGGACTCTTGGTTTTATTCGGTCTGCTCGCACTCGATGGATTTTTCTTACATGGCGATTTCGTATCAATCAACCGGTTTTTGCCCATTGCGTTGATGAAGAATACGTCCTTAACCGAACTGTTGTATAAAAGGAGATACTTGTGCACACACTCACGTAAAATATAATCACATTATAACCAAATGTAAAAACGTGTAAAAAGGCTGTAGAAATTTGATAATTTTTTGACGTATCCAAGTTTTGAAAAACACAACATTGACAAGGAAGAAGGCTTGGTTTTTAAAAACTTGTTTAAAAACCGTTGGAATGTGTTTGAAACTTGAAATGCGGTTCGTCTTTGGAATGTTTACTCCCCTGTCGGTATAACAGTTCGCTGTACTTACTCGAGCGCTACTCAGATTCATTTAACCAATAAAATTTCTAACTACTAGGCAAGAACCAATCACAGATCTGATAACTTTGAAGATAACTAAATGGAGCGCCATCTATAGAAAACTGACGTAATGTCTCTGTTTATTCGATTTTTAATTTTCACAGATTTTTTTGTTAAAAAATGTAAATAAAACAGGTAAAAACCACTATTACATGAATATTAATCCATTATTTGCATAATAAATATTTTTTAGGGTTAATTGACAAACTTAGAAAAGATTTACCTCAAAATGATCAATATAAGGAAATTACTGAAAGAGGACCTGGATATTCCCTGTAAACAAATGGCTCATTTTCTGTTGGGGAAGTTATTAGTTCGGAGAGTAGATGAGAACACTGTCTTGAAAGGACGAATTGTAGAGACAGAGTGTTATTTGGGCAATGAAGACAAAGCTTCAAAGTCCTTCGGGGGCAGGTATTATGCATATCATGGGATTGTCATAACCACATGCTTCAATATCCCGGTTTTAGACAAACTCCAGGTAACCAAGGGATGTATATGCCATCAGGAACTGCATACATCTACATGACCTATGGCATGTACCACTGCTTCAACATATCGAGTAGAGAACCAGGAGCTGCGGTACTTCTAAGGGCTCTGGAGCCGACACAAGGTATAGAAGAAATGACAAACTTCCGCATAGCCAAACGACATTCGAAAAATAAACGAGTTCAAGTCACCGATCTCTGTAATGGACCCTCAAAGTTATGCATGTCAATGAATATTACGAAAGACACATGTAATAAAATCGACATGTGTGACAGTGACAGCTTATGGCTTGAATTTGACTGTGAAGAACAAGAAGAGTTTCATGTCGTTGCAACTACCAGAATAGGAATTTCTTCAGCTGGAGAGGAATGGGCCTCAAAGCCATTACGATTCTACATTATAGACAATCCGCATGTCAGTAAACGCGACAAGAAAGCAGAAGAAGAAGTGAAATCTCGTTTATAAACAGTTAGATGATGAGTTACATGTTATATCAACTTATTCAGTATTTTATTTTTTTGTTTATTAATAAATACCAAGTTTAAATTTCGCGGTCCTTTTTTGACAGGTGACAGTCAATAGTAAAGTGAAGATAGGTGGCGCTGGTGCCGCCCTTTCTGGTTTGACAAGACTCGCCAAACATGGTGAGTTTTCCTAATTTTCTATTAAATCTGGATCATCTACACTTAAATTCATTTCCAAATTGTACCAAAAGATAGATGAGGCTTTCTCTTATATCGTTGAATCATTATTTTCTTGCTTTTTCCAGGGTATTGACATTAACCATAAACACGACCGAAAGGTTAGGCGCACAGAGCCTAGGAGTCAAGATGTATATTTACGTCTTCTAGTTAAGGTAATTCATAAAGAATTGTATTTCCACGTCATTAGTCAAGTGCTCGAGTAATTTTCCTGTGATTTATAATATGTCTTTGTTTTAGCTTTACCGCTATTTGGCCCGTCGTACTGGGTCCAAATTCAACAAAACTGTGCTCAAGAGACTGTTCATGAGCAAAATCAACAAGCCCCCAATCTCATTGGCTCGCGTTGTCCGTTTAATGTCGAAACCGGGTCGTGAAGGTTTGACTGCAGTCATTGTGGGAACTGTAACTGATGATGCCCGTATTTGGGATGTTCCGAAGCTCTCGATTTGTGCTTTGCGTGTCTCAGAAACCGCTAGAGCTAGGATCCTGAAAGCCGGTAAGTCTCGATGGCGGTCTAGCTATGTTTTGTTTTCATTTAAAGTGCTTTTAGGTGGTGAAGTGTTCACTTTTGATCAGTTGGCTTTGAGGGCACCGACCGGGCAGAAAACCGTTTTATTGCAAGGAAGACGTAACGCCCGTGAAGCTGTTAGACATTTCGGCCCTGCACCTGGTGTGCCACATTCCCACACTAAACCATTCGTGAGAGCTAAGGGACGCAAATTTGAGAGGGCCCGTGGACGTAGGCGCTCGTGCGGTTACAAGAAGTAAATGCAGTTTCGTTGTATCAATCTTAACTTTCTAATTAAATATTCTGGAAGTATCTCATGTTTTACAAATACATTAAAAAAAAACTCCAACCAAAGACTAAAATCCGGCCAATTTAACCTCAATTTCGCACGTGTTTTTTGGCGTTTTGTGAACTGTACTTAAGTGAAGATAGCTACTTTTGTCAGTTCCTTTTTTTATTAAAAGTCCCCACCACCAAGTCAGACACACACAACTAAATATGATGGATTAGTGACTCCACTAAAAACAAAGCTGTGGCCACATGTGAATTACTTTTTTTTTCTTGAATAAACCAATACCGGACGCATTAATCTACTTCCGCCAGGGGCGTCGGATATTTCCGGATGATCCTTTGTGCCGCAATTATCGGGATTAAAAAATCAAACGTGCTCTTGCCAATCTTGGGGGGTTATCTACGGATGGGGTCAAGGCACTGTAAACAGTGGTCAAGGATGGGGTGATCGTTTCACTAATCCATGATTTTTAGTTGTGTGTGTCTGACTTGGTGGTGGGGATTTTCAATAATGAAGGCGCTACTTCACACAAGTTGCTCTGACAAGTTGTGACAGGCGCGCCTCGAGACATGTGTATTTTCATATTTTAAAGATATTTCTCTATATAATGGTTAAAACGTGTGCATTTGAAGTGATTGCCGGTAGTTACGAAGAATTCCTTCTAGGCTACAACTTTTCTTCAAAGGTATGTATATTAACAAAAATTTACTTTTTCCTTTAAGTAAATTTCTGACAATTTCTGCAGGACACGAAAATACTCCAAAGCTTTGCAGCACACGATCACACTGCCAGCGTAAGATGTGTAACAGTATCAGGACACTACGTAGCATCAGGGGGAGCAGACGACCGCATATTCGTCTATGACATGAGAACTCGGAAAGAACATTGTTCGCTAACCCATCACAATGCAACAGTAAACGCCTTACAGTTCACGGACAATCACACTCACTTGATAAGTGGCTCAGCTGATGGAGTTTTAGCTATCGTGAGAGTTGGTAACTGGCAACTGGAGAAGATTTGGGAAAATGCTCATAAAGGAGCAATCCTCGATATCGCCATCCACCCAACAGGAAAACTTGCCCTCACTTTAGGCGCCGATTTGTCTTTATGCACTTGGAATTTGATCAAAGGACGTCAAGCTTATATCATCAACTTGAATAGCAAGAGTAAAGATCCGAAAAGTTTAGAGAAGATCGTTTGGCATTCTGATGGTGTCAAGTTCATTTTATGGGGTGGGAAATATACGGAAGTTTGGAGTATAGAAACTGGTGGAATTTTGACCCAATTCGAACATGGGGAGAAAGTTACTAGTTGCATATGGTTAACAGAGTCCACGATTTTAACTGGGCATGAAGACGGTCAATTAGCTATTACTGATCTAGAAGGCGACGATATTACACAGTTCGAAGGACACGAAAGTAGAATAAAATCTGTTGGGATTTTCAAAGAGTGGGTGATATCCATTTCTAGTAGCGGTCAGATCAAGGTTTGGAATCACCAACTGGAAGAGGTCGCCAGTTTCGAAACCGGTTGCCGTCTCACTTGTCTATGCATTATTCCACCAATAAAAGTTAAGAAAGAAGAAGAGGCCGATGAAAACGGTGCAAAAGTTGATGAAGTGGCAAAAGTTAGAAAAAGGATGACCGCTCACGTTGTGGAAACTGTTGAAGAAAGTGATGATGAAGTTGAAGATATTCAACCAAAGAAGAAACCACAATTATTTGTCAAAGTAACTGTGGAAAATAGCAAAGGAAAAAAGAAGAAAAGAAAAACCAAATCCCAGTAACAGTTCAATAAAATATTTGATTTATTAATAAAAACAATTCCTAAGTCTTATTAAGTTTCTCCTTCCTACATTCAGTGGTCCAATAAGCCAAAAGTGGCCAATCCTGGTTCCGAATACCCAATTTCTCAAATAATTTTGGATGAGGCATGGGAGTCCAACTCAAAGCTCTAGCAACATTGAGCCAATGTAAAATCGCGCTATTGATGTGCGGCTGAAGTGCACTGTCCGGGAAATTCTCATTTTTAATCGCTTCCAAGATTACAGTAAGTAAAGTGGGCGGTCTTGGCGGCAAACAACCGGTCATCTCCACCACCCACCTATCCTCCACTTTCCTAAGTTTACAAACGTGTCCAGATTTAGGCAGTTCCCAATTTTTGGGCAACAATTGGCAGAAATGTTCGAGAATCACGTCACCCCCATCACCGTCCACTTCGATTTTCAGCCCCGAGACAACACAATAACTGATGGTGCGAAACGAATCTTCCCCCAATTCTTTGAAAAGCGCCCTCAATTGCCCGGGGGCGCAAGAAATCGGAAGATCGGGAGCGGTGCTCGGCTTCTCGATCACGGTCTCGACACTCAAAAGCCACGTGAACCACATGTGCAAATGGGCGAACACTGCCGGTTCTCCGGTTAACTGCGACAGAGATCTGGTCGGATTACTCGGCGATCCTTGAGCTTGCCTAATCGCCCGTTGATAGCACTGAGCCTGTTCCACATTATTAACTCTGGCCGCCTTCACCTGCAGGTCGGCGGCGATCTCTTTGATATTTTTTGTGAGAATGGGCCAGCAATTCAAAAGGTGGATTTTGTCTCGCATCAACATCAGAATGCTGTACTTTCTATGAAATCCTCTCGCCAGGGAATCCTGCAGAGTGAACGTATGACTGAGCACGTGTCCTCGTTCCGGGTCTCCGAAATACATGGTGCCACCTTCTTTACTCGTTTCTTCGCAACTCAAACTTCTCACCGCTGCCTGTTTGAGCAGAAAGGCCAAATCTTGCTGCAGTGGCGTCCGAGTCGTCACGTAACAACAATTCGCGTCTTTGCTGACCAAGGATTGGTCCAAATCGATCGACTGACACGACTCGCACCAGAGCACCGAGAGATTGTGGGGAAATTGCTGGGGCTCCTCTTTGCAGCGCTGCGTCGATAAAATTATGCAAGGGCCGTGGGACTCGCAGAAATGGCCCAATCCCAAAATCCCGTCCATTGCACCTAAGAAGAAGTAAACTGCTTGTGGTTTTAAAAACTTTAATAAGTTAACAATAATACCTTATTTATAAAAATAATAATCATGTGACACTCTCACTTTTGAGGTTACGTTATTATTAGATGACATTGGGATTTTGGTTTCATCAAGTTGGGGGCATTGCGATCGCGTCCTGTCTTTAGGCACTTTTAGGTTATGAATTTGACAGCATTGACAGGTCTTTGACTTGACAGTTCGCGAGACGTGAAGGTGACAGCCGCACGAAATCGGTCGTAGAAGAAATTCGCGAGGCAGTTTTCCGGAGCTGTGTGTTCAGCAGCGGATTATGGAACATTTAATCCTCAATTATGGGTGATAAAGTGTCTAGGTACAGCTAGCTCTAAGCTATAAACTCGGTGGTTTTTAAATTTTAAGTGGGTCAGTTTTGTAAAGTATCTTCTAAACCCCCTTTTTATTACAACATAAATAATAATTATTACTTATTATATATCTCGTGGCGAGGAAGATGATGGTCGGCTCGGGTTTATAATAATATTCTTAAAAATGGATAAATTCTTGTGGTGTAGAAAAAAAGTGTGATAATCCCCCTCAACAAAACCTATAACGGCTATGCTATTATGGCTGGCCAGTAATAAAAGTGTTAACGTCTTTATAAATAATAATTATTAGTTCGTTTCTCTTCTTCTCTTTTCCGTTGCATCATTAGTAATCTTATTAATTTCGTACACCCGTAAAACAAACATAACAAGCACCAGTACAACAATGGTCAAAGAAAAACCGAATTCCATCCGCATATACGACGACGAGGGCTTTCGGAGAAGGGCCGCCTGCATTTGCGTCCGGTCCGACGACGAGACTGAGGTGAGTGCCCCACGAAAACCTCCCGAAAATCCTCCACTCGATCGTCCACCGAAAAGGACGAGAATTTCTTGGCAACAAGTCGGGAGACGACGTCGTGTTCGCAGGGAATTATATCAGACCCAGACCCGGCGAGTTGCGCCGTTTACGACAGAGCGCCAATTCAAAACACGTTCATAAACAAACATTTTGCAATTCAACTCCAGCGCCGATAGCAGAACGAAACCCACACACGAGATTCTAACGCTCATTGCTGAAATTATGTTACAAGACGACCAAAGAGAAGCTAAGTAGGTACTCGTAATAAATTAGCAATGAATCGGTGATTATTGCCGGTTCAAAGTTTAATTGGTAATTCCCTCGAATCAGTCTGTTCTGTTATTGTTCTGTTGTTGTTGACGTTTCCAGAATTCCACAGTGGTGGCAAATTCGAGGTTGATCGAATGATTCAGAGTTTAATAAGCAAATGAAGTCGTCTACCTGATCTTATTAAAAAATCTAAAAATAGAGAGCAATATGATTCTGCAAAATAAATCAAGTTACGCTAAGAATTCAGCTGGATGCATAAGGCATAACGTTTGCGTGATTCACTTTATGCTTCGGTTTCGATTGCGGGATTATTTTCACTTGACATTTCTTCATTCAAGGTTCTGTTGGTCACATCCTCCCGAAAGCCCGAAAAGTGGATCGTCCCAGGCGGTGGCGTTGAGCCCGAAGAGGAGCCCAGCGTCACTGCCACCCGGGAAGTTTTAGAAGAAGCCGGAGTCCTCGGCAAGCTCGGACGCAGTCTGGGCGTTTTCGAGGTAAATCGGGTCCGAGACGAACTCGATATCGAGAGTAATCCTTTGATTTGTCAGAATTTGGAGCATAAAGATCGGACCGAGGTGTACGTGATGACAGTAACTGAAGAATTAGACGAATGGGAGGACTCGAAAACGATAGGAAGGAAAAGGCAATGGTTCACGATCGAGGAGGCCTTAGATCAGCTGGCCCTTCACAAACCCGTGCAACGCAACTATCTTCAACAGTTGCGTCGGTCGAAATTGACATAACATGATGAATCGACGACTCTGATGATGATCGTGCTTCTATCTAAAAAAAGTTTTATAAAAATGTGCTTTTGCGAGGTTTTATGGGTTTTCTAACAAATTTCAAAAAGTCGACTTGATTGATTCAGGATGTAACTATTATTTCAAAATTTTTACGTAGATTTATCGATTATTATAAATAATATTTTTAATTGCAACAAATCTTATATGCTCTCGGTTTTTATCCAATAAGTAACTATTAATTATTATGATTAATCTTATATTATACACACACAACATACACTCAAATTGTGGTTAAATTTTAAGACAGGTCCTTTTTTTGTATTGTTTTGTTGCTCCTTTTGTTATAACTCTGAAAATTCAGAACAATAAAAATGTTTTATTTAATACGACTATTAAGTATACGTATTTCCCTTATTATTTCAAAACGCACACGGATTTAGTTTGGAAATATCTACAACGTTTGCTCAAATATGGTGCTTCTCATCAAGGTCAAGTAAATTATCATGTTTCGTTTCTCGTGCTATTATTGTGAAATGTTAGATAAAGTAGAAAACTGTCCCCATGACCACACAAGACTATTCACTCGTGAACCCAAACTCAGCATGTTGGTATATGACATTTACGTATTTATTCAACCAGCAAGAGGTTTTTGGAAATAATCATTTTTTAATAAAGTGACTTAAATTTGGCGGTTCTCCAAAATACCCATAATTAAACCATGTTTAAATTTTTAATTTACATTTTTCATCAATTCAAAAGCCTGATTAAGCATAATTTAATATTGGTTCACTCTATTCAAAGTCTCTACTTTAATTCTAGAGTTACGCACGTGATTATTCATAACTGAAATTCTTTAAAACAATTATTTGTTTTATTGTTTGAGGATGAACAATTTAATTAGTATACGGGGGCGGGTGTATTTATACAATGAGAACAATAATTTATTTACATACATATTTATGAAAGAGAGCGTCGAAATGCTGCATTAAAAAAGTCCATGAATTACGGCGTGAAAAAAACTGTTTATGCATGCAGGTGAGGTCGCTTGTAATAAAATACTAGTGCGTAGAAATAATAATAATTATTCACTGATCCTCTTTAAAGTTACACGAGCGGTGAGTATTTAACATGTTAATCACTTTTTAGTCCAAAGACATGATGCTTTCTATACTCGAGCGATTTCGCGACGCTAATCGTGGCCCTCCTAAATAACTGATGGGGTTGTCGAATTTTCGCAGTTGCGGATTCAAGAAAACCGCCTTCGGAGGCGCAAATTTCATATCGGAGTTATTATTATAATTCCCTGAAATCGAAAAATCAATCGGGGATTATTTTATCAGCTAGACGTCGTAAATCTTACCGTTAAAACGATGGTTTTTGGACTGATCGTCTGGTTCGAATTTTCGATATCCGTTAGTGATCTACAGGTCGAATGATACAATAACACACTCAAAATGTTAAAAATCCATATTTATATTTAATACCGAAACCGAATCAGTCAGACACAATAATTAATTGCAGCATTGCACGTACACAATAATAAGAGACATAATAATAAGAAGAAGAAATGAATTGTTAACCCAACACAGGTGACGATGAAGATGTGCCAGTGAATTCCAAACTGTTGATGCTCCCCATTTCGTCGATCATGTATGGTAATTGGGTGGCTAATGGATTGCTATGGGGTGGCGGGTGCCTTATGCGATTCCTGGGCGGCGGCGTCAGAGGAACACCCTGCCGTGAATAAATCAAAAAAGGGAAAAAATGAGGAAAACCTCCTTAAAATTTGCTAAACATGCCATCATGCATTTACTGAATCTGCAAATCGTACCACATGCCCTATCCGTAAAGATGATTGATTAATATTAGTACAATAATCGATAACATATTAATGATGAGAGATGCGTTAATCAATCGATCAATCTGTGGTGGTTGCGGTGATGGGGCCATTCAGGGAGACTTCGCTGATGCTACTGATCGGTGCCAAATTGCCCAATTTACTTACGGGTTTCTTGTCCGTTCCGTCCTCACTATCACCAGATTCCTCCTCGTCTTCTTCCTCCTGCATCGGACTTAACAGTTCCTCACTCTCTTCGGGCGTTTCCCACGTCAGTTCACTGGCACTGTCGCGAAAACTGATCCGTTTCTCGCGCTTGCTGTCGGCCCTCTTCAAAGTCGTCTTGGACGCCGGAGGATCCTCTTCGGTCACTTCCACGACCACTGTAGTTTCTTCCGGTTTCTCCGGATTGGTCTTCTCCACGCCGTTATTGCTGCCGTTTTCGTTCGGGATCTTGCCGTTTTGGGACGGGGGCTTCGTTGGCACGATTTCCGGCACCTGAAATCCAAATTACTTTCTCGATTGGTTCAGGAGATTCAGCGTTTCTACCTGTATGAAAGGGGTTTCCTGTTGTAATTTGGCTGCCTGCTCCTTGGACCACAAAATTCCGGCATCGGTCTCGAATTCTTTCCTCCTTTTATACTGCTTGTCGGTGCGGTACAGCTCGTAAATGCAACAGCATATGATCAAGGCGAAAAATGCTGAAAGCGCAATCATGATGATCTTTTCGGTACCTTCTTCTTGCTCCATAGTGGCGGAATAATTGGAAGTGTACAGAACCCTCTGAGGGGCGTCCTCGACCCAAGTCTTGTCTTTACCCTTGAAGCAATGAAAAGATGAATTAACGATCGAAAATGAGAATTTTGCTGTTTACTTGGCTAATGTTCAAATTGATGGTGCCGGGGGTTTTCTCGTGGAGGACGTCGAAATGAGGGCTGCACTGTGCACTCCTGACTCCGTGCGCGTTCGAAACGTTGACCTTTTCCGCTCCGTTTTTCGTGAAGAGCATGTACTCTTCCAGGGGTTTCATAACGTGTTCGTTGACCTCGATAAAGATATCTGCCGAAAAATGTAAGAATTTAATCAGAACTTGACCCGACTATCGCCAAGACTGACTCGATAGGCATCCGCTGTAGCCTTTGTAGATGGCGAATCGCGGATCGGGCGTGTTGTGTCCCCCGATTTGCACCTCGTTCGCCCCCAATTCCGGCACATTCGTGAAAGTCTGCGCCGGAATCTGCTGCATTTCTATCAGCTCCCTGTCGACCAAAAGCTCGGATTCGTCCCGATCCCGCTTGTAATAAACCGAATGACGCGCCCCGTTTATGAAGCTTTTGTTGCTGACAGTGGCCGCGAAGACTGCACCTTCCCTGTCCTCCTGGAAGATCAAGAAGCCTTCGGGACTTAAACCCACCAGAAGGTAGAAACTCCGACTGGAAGAAAAGTCTGATTCGTTCGGTTTTTATTGGACGATTGCGAAGATTTTACTTGTTTTCCGTCTGGAGGAGGAGCAGAACCGTGTGTTTCTGCCTGACGTCCATACTGGAGAAAGCCAGTTGTATTTTGACGTGGTCCACGGACCCGTTGAGGACGTACTCCCGCCAGAGGATCGACTCTCCGCTGAAATCGGCTCCTTTTTCGTCCGAACAGAACTCGCCGTAATAGCTGGTGTGCTCGCAGTCGCACGTGTGCTCCTGATTTCGAAAATCCTCTATGCAAACACCTTCGTGTTTGCAGGGGAGAGCGTCACACTTCATACTGCAATTAGCGATAACGCCTAGAATAGAAATCGCGGTTTATTTATAAGCCCGCGCGGGTGGGTGTAATCATTTCAGCACCACCTTCGTCTATTTCGGTGACTTTCGACGGAAGATCCACAAGGACGTCGCCGATTTGCAGGCCCCGCATGCAGCCGACGTATCCCGGCAGATTCGGAGGAGTATCCGACACTTTCAACAAGGTCTCAGGGTCGTATCCGCCCAAGTTCAATTGGAAGTACTCCGTGGGCGGAGCGGGCGGTCTTTGGGGGGCCAGGACCTCTGAAAATCCCTCAATCATTCCACCACCCCTGTCATTATCGACGGATTTCACCTTTTTCCGGATTGAGCCACGGTTTGTTCGAGTAAGTCTCGAGTAGGAGGACTCCGAACGGCACGGAAGCGTTTTTGTCGTTCACATAAACGGTGGTCTTATTTTCGTCCCGTTCGATCGCGATTTGAACCGACTTACTCGAATTCAATTCGGGGTTGTGTACGGTCACGTCGTGTATTTCGTTCCCGTGATTGAACAAATACACGACCTGCGTTCCGTTGCAGATGTACAAATGCGCGAAATTGTTCAGGTGGTCGTTCGCGTAGAAAATCAACGCGAGATCGTCGTAAGTACGTAGATTGATCAAAACTTGCTCTTCGAAGATTTTGCTCATCACCGATTTCTCCTCGTCGTCCAAAATCAGATAATTTTTCCGTAAAAACGACTCCGGTTTGGTGAACGTCAACGCATTCGTGTTGATATCTGAGAGAAAAACCAAAATAAAATAATCCTAGACATTCATTACTTGAAGAAGTACTAGTTTCGCAATGTTTCCCTTTGTAAGCCCAAGGATTCGGGCAGATGCACTCGAAAGTGCTCCAAAGTTCCTTGCATTGGGCTCCGTTTTGGCAAGGATTCGGCACGCAAGACGGCTTACAGTCTTTGATGATTTCGCTCAAATGCACACTCATGTAGCTGTAAATGTCTAAAATTTCCTCGTTCACGACGAGACCTCTGAAACATCCGATCAGTCCTTGATGGACTGAAGTTTTCGGATCCAGCAAATCCCTGAAACATTCCAAATCAGTCGATTTTGAAACCATGACATACCAGAATTACACTGGAGCGCCACCAATGAACATGGATCCTTCGAAAGGACCGAATTCTTCTTCTGGTTTCAAATCCTCCATTTGCTTGTCCTCGTTGATCATGAACCTGACGTGATATTTATTATAGTCGATCCATAGTTTATGCCATTCACCTCCGTTAAGTCTCCTCCTAGAAACTATGACCAATTCTTTAGAAACACCGGTATTCAATGTGAAGTTGAAGGTGAGTTGGAAATCTGGAAAGCAAATTTTTGCCCTAGACATTTTGGAGACACCAATCTGAAAATTCTTACCACTGGTTAAAGCGACCATAAAACTGGGATAATTCGGTCTTATCGGGGGTTGATATAGCAGAATGGCTTTTCTACCAGTCGTCCTGAACGAAAATGCCAAGTCTCCTTTCCTCCATCCAGGGACTTCAATATAAGATTGACTTGTGGTAAAAGTAACCACATACCTTTGCGTATCTGGAATTTTATTATTTCTACTAAAACTTGTCAGGACTGAATGGCAATTTAGTTACTAGTTTCGACGCATTCTAGAGGTCCTAGAGTGATCCTTCCTAAAGCGTCTTCCGGCATATTAGGATGCTGCAAGAAAACCATTTTGATAACTCCCAAACTATTGCCAGTAATGTAGAACCCTTCATCAGAATTCCACTTATCGTCTTCCACATCATCGCAATTACACCAATGAGTAGGGTTTTCACATTTTTTGCCGATCGAGCAAGGGCAAGTTCCTCTAGAATATTAATAAATTGTTTTTTCGATTCAAACATTGGGCGTTTCGTACCTTTTCACGTCTCCAATAAAATCGACAGTTTCGTTGGCAGAGCTTATGAACCAAGTAGTGGAGTGAAGTCCTAAAGGCGCTTTGAAGCAGTCATACCGGATGTATTGGCTGCAATTCAAAGAGTGCGAAACCAATTCCTGCAGCATCTCCGCGGTGAACTCTCGATACTTGATGCTGAAACTGAAGTCCTTCTCAGACGGTGACCGCACGTCAATCTGACTGGGAAGATTGTGTTCGACTATTGTCTTAGTCGAATCTTCCAAGCTCTGAAACTCGCACCGGACGTGCGCCGGAGGAAACCTCCCGTTACCGTCGATGTCGATCAGATACACGTCGGGTTTCGTGTACCCCAAAAGCGCCAACTCTTCGCAGGTCTTCCGGTGTTCGGCGAAATGGCAATTCTTGCCTCTATACCCGGTCCCAGCGCATTCGCAAATCAACTTGTCTTCTCTCACGGAACATCTACCCCCGTGTTCGCAAGTGTTCGGCCTGAGACAGGGATCCACGAATCTGCAATCGTCCAAAGTGACCTCACCCACGACCCTTTCCGATTGAAGGACCGATCTGGGCTCTAATCTTGCTCCGTTCACTACGATATCTCGCATGCATCCGACTAGGCCGGAATTCGAACGAGATCCGCTCCCCACTTTGATTTTATCCCCGATAGCGAATTTCAAATCGCTGATCCAGTCCTGCTTTTCGCGGTTGTCTACATTCACGATCAGCTCGCCGTGGAAGTAAGTCAGGTTGAAAAAGTGCCAAATCCTCGGCGTCTTCTTGACGCTGACCAAGTTACTGGAGTTCTTCACCACGTTGGTCAGCTCGAACCGGACCTCGTCGTTGACCACCCGGATCTCCCAGTAGACCCCAGTCTGGGCGTCACTCGAAGCCAAAACGCTCAAGTTGCTGCTACTCTTAAAGTTGAACGAGAGCGCTAAAGAATCGGTGTGGTTATTGGGCCACCAAATATGGGACGACGAAAACGGGAACGTGATCGGAATCTCGTTCACGTCGATCTCGTAGAACTCCGGCTGCAGGATGCCGATGTAGTGCACCTTCGGGTTGTTCTTGTTCAGCTCGTACATGATCGAGATGTCGTTGTAGAAGACGTACTTCAGACTGCCGACGAAGCTGTTCCTCGACTTCAGCCCGACCTTCTTCTGCAGCTCCGGCCCGCCCCCTATGTAGATCTCCGGGTCGATGTAGAGCAGCGGGTCACCGGTCACGTTGAGGGTCACGTTTTCAGAGTTCAAAATCAGGTGGATCTTGTCGTACCGGTGGAAGATCGTCAAATTGTTCCACCGGTTCAGTTTGAAGTCTTTGGTGCGACCTAACACCGCACTCATGGTTTCGTCCCCGAAGTCCAGCTCCATGTAGACCGAATTCTTGTAGATTGAGGCGGCAATGTAGTGGTCAATGGTTCCGTGTTCGCCCCCGGCCGCGTAAAATAACGCGGAATCATCGAAATTCGTCTTGAACAACATCGAGAACCTGTTGATCGACGAGTGGATCCGGTCCTTCCAATCGTAAACCCTGTACGAGACGTACGAGGACCCTCGCAACGTCAAAACCGTCGCGGCTAAAAGAAGACTTCATTAAACCATTAAACCTAAGTACTCCCGGTTTCATTACTGTAGATATCACAAAACTCCCCCTCGTAAGGGGTGCCGAAGCAGTCGCAGGTCAACGAATTATAATGGTTGATGCATCTGGAGCCCCTGAAGCACAGGTTCTCCCAAGTCCGGCACTTGTCGATGCAGCCCTCGATCACGTTTTCGTGCTTGGTGGCGATCAGGGGGCTTATCGGGAGCAGGTCCGAGGCGGATTTGCCCGTGCTCAGGATGACGTTCTTGATGCAGCCCACGAACGATTCGATAATGTACTTGACGCCGTGCAGTCTCTCCTCGGAACTGAGCCCCCCGATTAGAATCACCGAAGTCACGTTAGCGGAGACCCCGTAATTGTTCTCCTTGTCCAGGCCCTTTAAATCGGTTTCTTCTTTGAGGCCGTCCACCGTGGCCATCAGACGGGCGCCGTGGACATCGATCCTCACCTAAATTCGACCCAATAACGCAGGATTTTGACGAATTTATTGATTAGAATACCGTGACCGAGTGCCATTCGTCCCTGTTCAGTCCTCTTCCCACCGTCAGAGCCGTGGAATGTTTCCCGTAAACGTGGACCACTTTCAGCTGGCCTTGTTGGACGATCACGTACAAAGCGTACGGTTGGAGGGAAATTCCCGCTGGGACTTTAACGTTGTGGTAGACTAAAAGTCCGTGAGGTAACCGCGTCCGAAATTGGAAAGAAATCTGACGGCACAATCTAAAATCCCCAGATTTTACACGAAATCACCAGGAATTTTCGAAAAACTACCTCAATTGAAAAGTCTGGATGATGTCGCCGTCGATTTGTATAAAAGTGTTCGATTGTGCGAACATGAAGGTGTTCTCTTTCCCGGTTTCTTGAAACGTGAGTTGAGGGCCTCGATTCTCCCTGGGGACCATGGAGATGTCCGATTTTTGGGACCTCGACGCGCCTGTCGATTATTATTTTAGGACATTTAGGTCTTTGGTTAGTCGAGGCGCACCTGGGATGACCGGAAGACATTTCCTGAGGCAGTCCAGTTCGGCGTTGAAGCGATTCCGGTTGTTTCCGGCGCATCCTCCCCACGCGAAAAGGACGCAAGTGTCTTTGTCGTGATCGTAGGCCCATTTGTAAAAGTTCCTGTTGCAGGGGCCCCGATCGGGGGGGCCCGGACAGGGGTGGCCGAAATCGCGATCCCTCTTGCCGATCACCACGATCAGAATTGTGCTCAGTATGAGGATGAGGAACAACCGCATTCTACCTGAAAACGTTGCCCTATAGACCAATTTAGTTTACGAATTTTATTCTCGTTTGGACTTTGTACAGGTAATTAGTATAAGTATTGCGGTAGCACGAAAAAATTTGTTTGTGATGTAAGTCATGAACAAATACGCAATACTGCTAGACAGGTAAATTGCTTGAAACAATCCCACTGATCTGGATTCGATTGGTAGATCTTAAGTCAATAAAACCGTCAGTTACGAAAACTTACTTAATAATATTAAAAGCAAACGAGGATTATTGCGATTATGACAAAAGTGAGAATTGGAGACCATGGGTGCATTGCGCACATGATTGTGAGTCAATAAATAAACACTACTTATCCGTTTTTGAGGATTTTCCTCTCTTTTAATCGGAATTTATCATTAAATCATGCATTTAGGTGGGCGATTGCGATCGCGATTAGTTTCAAGTGTGTTGAATTGTGGTGGAGGCGCCGGGCGAGTGCGCTCTATTCCGCTATAAAAAGCTCCCGAATTGAAAAATTGTCTTCATTGAAACGTTTCCAGAACCGGCACCAATTCACGCGGTTTTTATTAGTCACCGTTTCCTTATATTCTCCGATCCACTCACGTGTGTTGACACTTCCTATTTAAAAATTCTAATCTAGGGTAATTCAGTATTTTCCCACAATTACTTTATTACGTTACGATTTAACTGAATATTTGCCACAAAATTTGATAATAGCATCGGCAGAATTGAATTTAAATAAAAGTACGTGACAGTGTTTGAAACAATTGTTCGCAGACGAAATTGTATCCATTATAAATAATAAGATCAATTTAAAACTTAAGAATGGCTTACCCCCGCCGGAAGTAAGGTGACGTCACGAAAAAAAAAGGCAATTGAAGAGGCGTTCTTTCGCTATGGTGAATTAGCCACTTTATAAAATAATCGCCGGTTTGTCTGTCGAGGGACTCATTTTATGCATCTCTCTATACCTTATTTCGGGCATAATTTCTAAAAAATCATTTCTGAATACGGCGTTGTTTTTAAGGAAATCACTAAAATTCATTGAAGATTGGAGATAATTTCGCAAATCACATCTCATCGGCACTCGATTTCTTTATCACTGTTTTAGATAATTCGGCAATACTTGGGTAGGTAGGTAGTTTTTGAAGTGGTTCTGAAATTCGGCGAAATGAAAAATTCCGCGCACCACTGTAAAGTCGATTAGACTTTGAGAGCGGACACTCTGGCAACTTTACTTGATGTGGTAAGTAAGCAAACTGAACTGAGTTGTAGAGAACGATAAGTTTATTGTTATTACTTATTTAGAGTTGCCCTTCCACACATAAGTATCACACACATGATGTTAGAGTTCAACAGTACCTAACATCACCTCCACCTAAACCAAAATTGGAATTCCAGTGTCTTTTGAAAATGCTGTTAACATATTTTTGCATAATCTCTTAAGCACTATAAAGTTAATATACATAATTACATGAGGCGATTACATAAAATTAAAATTACCTGCAACTGAAAAATTTGAGAGGTTTCAATTGAATGAACTTTATTCTTTAGCGCACGTTCTCCATTTGCAATAATTACGCGACTTTTCGCATATTGATAATAAAGCGGTGGCATTTACATACTTTTACTGTTTACAGGTCATTAAAAGTGCAATGATATTAAATGCTCATGATAATTTATTGAATGCAGATTATTATTTTTTGTTTGCTTGATGAAATTGATAATATACCATATATATTTACAATAAATGATGAATAAATTAGAGATTCATCTAAGCATCTCACTGGTCCAACAATTTTTATATCGCGCACTTTACTTACTTTCAACTACATTTTATTTACTTCTCTTCTTTTGTATAGCAAGACGTTTTAAGTGAGTACACAATCATATGTAGCATTCAGTTTTTATCTTTAAATTTTGAGTGTTACGTTTACACTATTCTCAATTTTACTGTTATGATGGAATTAACGTATAGACGCGAATCAAAACTCGATTGTGTTGGAAAACACCCAAGGTTATTTTTTCTGAATTCTTAATAATGCAAAAACGTATAAAAAATGATAATTTGTTATACCTAATCGTCAATAAAAATTTAAATAACTTACCATAAAAGTATTGAATGACTAAATGAATGGTGGTTGGGTTGGTCTAGATAATTCCCCTACGTATGTATATTATTCATATTATTAAACTTCCATGCACAAAATGTAACAACTTGATGAAATTTCAAATCTGTTATACCACAGGTTATACCGACATATTATTTGAATTGCTATGTAGCTATTATATCGTTTTGTTTTATTTCCATATTCAGTGCAATTAATTTTTGGCAAACAAAATTATCTTGACAGCAAAATTTACAGTGCAAAATCTTAGCTAGAACTTGAAGATGAAAAAATTTCCATTCTCTACATTAATTCATTACTGGAAATCCATGTATGTATCACATTGAGGTACTACACAATTTTTATTCACAAAGAGTTACCCCAAGACCTAAGAGGGTGACCCACCAAAATCCATACTCTTCGTATTTTTCAAACATTATTTTGTAAAATATTGATTGGATCAAGCATTTCCTGTAGAGACATCAATGTCACATCCAATGGGATTCAAGCTATTTGTAAGGGAATTCAATCAATAGTAAAAATAAGTACCATAAGCGGGAATAATTGTCGAATTACTATCAGAAAACACCTTAGTCTTTTATTACCCTACTTAATAAACATGTAGAGTGTAGACATAAGTAGATATCTACTTACTAATAATTACCGCTAAGGTACAACATAATTACAGATTTATATCATAGACTTAAATGATAAGAGTACATATTAGCATTCACATTAGTCATCTTCTTCATACAAATGTTGCAGCTTCAGCTGTTGACTTGTCCTGATCTTGACCTCTCTATTTTTCTTCTCTTTAGCCACTTTCTGACCCACAACATATTCAGGCATTACAACCTTAGAACTCCTGAAAGTAACTTTATTGTCTTCACCACTAGTTTGCGGTGACTTCTCCTCCCTAATGCTCGAATGTTTCCTGAACACAATTTTCCCTTCTGATGATGAATCTGTAGTAGCCTCTTCTGTACTTTTTCTGTGTCGTAATTCGTTCAAAAATGACATTGCCGCTCTCGTATTGCCTTTGTCTGATATGTCCTCATCTTTGACATCATCTAAAGAATATTTCACCCACTTGTGGGGGTTCTTTTTAAAGTCGGGCATTTGCCGGAAGAAGTTTCTGCCTTTCGGGTCATCGGGACGTTTGAATATGCTCTCTTTACCTCGAAATTGTCGAGTATTCGACCGATGTGAGCTCCGTTTATTGCGCGATGGGAGTTTTTCCGGATTTTCCTCGGTTTCCATTTCTTCTTCAGGGTGGCTCAATGTGGAAGATGAGGAATTCTTTAAATCCGACTCCAATGAACTTAACGGGTCGAAAACACTTTTACGGCGCTCCGCAAAGGCGTCACTCGATTTCAAGACGAATGGGGTTGAATCAGACATGATTTCTCCGACTTTTATCTAATTTTTAAGGGATGAAGATGTTTGTTTTGATTTATTAATCAGCTGTCAAGTGTGTCAAACTTTTTTTGACATCTGACAAATGACAGATTCGATTAATTTTGACAGTTACAGTGTAACTTTAGAAATATCTTTAAAATATCATGAAAAATTAATTGTTTTAATCCTATACCACTGAAATTTATGTATTTATTATTATTGTTGTTATTAATAACAGTTTTTTATTCAAGCAAAGCTTTTAGTCATGATTTGCGCTTGAATGGGCGCTTCAGGATGAGTCGATAAGGTAGGAAGTAATTCAGTGACTTTAGTTACTTCCATTGCCCCTTTGACGGGTGGACCACACTCACCCGAAACGACTTTCACCCGAAGCGACACTCACCCGAAACGACTTCTACCCGAAAAGTCTCTCGCCCGAAACGACACTCCCCCGAACGACATTCACCCGAAGCGACGTTCACCCGAAGCGACACTCACCCGAAACGACTTCTACCCGAAACGAGGGGCTGATCACTCTGGAAATGGTTGTACAACCTTGATGGAAATATCGGGAATTACTTGTGGAAATATTGGAAATTAGAAATAAATCGTGGAAATGATTGGAATTGGGTGGAAATCAATGGAAATGTGTGGAAATGAGTGGAAATAGTTGGAAATGGTTGGAAATGGTTGGAAATTGTACGGTTAATTCTGGAAATTGTTGTGAAACGTTGGGAAATAGTTCTTAAAATGGATAAATCTGAATCGTGTACGCATGCGCATGTAACTGGTTCGCCCATCGCCCTTCCCATCTGGTTCCGTTCGCCATTTTGTTACGTTACATTTCGACGAGCATTGCGGTAGTCACCTCGGTATTTACTGAGTTCGCGCGCCTCGGTTCCCAGACAGCACAGGACATCCAATGGATATCCATATTAGGTCCATACAACATCCATAATATCCTGGATATCCATTGGATATCCAATGGATGTCTATTAGTGAACATACGTCAATGGACATCCAATGGACATCCATTGGCGAATATGCTATGGATATACGCCACTGGACATCCATTGGATGTCCAATGGATATCCATACGATAACAGACAATAGGGGGCGCTACCATTTATATCTCACTATCATTAACTTAAATCGTCAGAATAAAGCCCATATCCTCTGCTAAATTTACATTAGATCATCTCCCTTGGTCTCGGTGATTACAATCCTAAGTATTGTTTGCAAATAACCTGGATTCTGATCCAATTTGACTCTACTTCTACATTATGATGGTCATTAAGATTTTGATTACATAGTCATTTCTGGACAACGTCGTTATTCACAATTTGGTACAAACGACAAAAGATTTTTTCAGTAAAGCACAATATAAACAGCGAGATAAACAGTATAAAAAATAAAATTTGGTGATTTAATGGTTTAAATGACGATTTCAATGAACTATTCAATTATGGACATCCAATGGATATCCAATGGACATCCGAATCTCCATACATGGATATCCAATGGATATCCATTGGACATCCATAATGGTGAGCATGGATATCCATTGGACATCCAAATGTCCATACATGGATATCCATTGGACATCCATTGGATATGCTTGTGCTGTCTGGGAACTTCCGAGGTAACTTCTGATGTAGGTAACCTAATAATGATGAGAATTTTACGGACACCGGTAGATGTCTGTAGTGTCGGGGTGCTTTTGAAATGCTTGGAAATAGGTGGGAAATATTTGGAAGTACGTGGAAATATTTGGAAATACGTGGAAATGTTTGGAAATTGATGGAAATGGACAAAAACTTTTGGAATTGGGCGGAAGTACATGGAAATATGTGAAAATATCCGGAAATACGTGGAAATACTTTTAATTGTCGGAAATACCCAAGGAAATACCGGAACTGTTTCGAAATGTGGAAATGGTTGTACACATTTTTTTGAGTGATCAGCCCCTCGACCCGAAAAGTCTCTCGCCCGAAACGACACTCCCCCGAACGACATTCTCCCGAAGCGACGTTCACCCGAAACAACATCCGCCCGAACGCTTGAACGTCAAATATGATTTTCTGTGGTTCTTTAATTTGAGAACCTACGGTATAATATTCATGTATTCTTGGTTGCATAAATTCAATGAAATTTGACATAATCTTAACCCACCGAATACATGGTGTCCCAGAAAGAGCACTCGAGTACTACTGAAAAAAAAAAATCCCCATCGTGCTACAAATTAGGGAACATCCCCAAACAAGGCGTGAAATGAGCAAAAAGTTGAAAATTCGAAAATTCGAACATTTTTTTTTCTCAGATAAACCAATACCGGACGCATGTATCTACTCCAGATGACACAATAAGAAGCCAATTTGAATTTTTTATCCATATCTCGACTAATAAGAAAGTTTTGCCACTTTGAAGTTTGCGAAAATCGTTAAAATTTTCGTGAAAATTTCATGTCGAAAATTTAAATAGCACGATTCTCGGTCAATTCGAGAGCTTTTTGCACATGTCTATACTGTTTTCGATGGATTTTGCGATTCTCTTTCGATTACCGGGTCGCCCGAATCGATATCTCGATCGGTTCAAAAGTTAGACCGGTTTTAATTTCACGAGACCGATGATTTGGTGATTTTTCGGAGACCATAATTCACATGAAAAATTACTTTTTTCCGATGCGCTCTAGGAGCATTTGGTAGATTTTTTGACGCTCTTTCGAATGCGCGGCCGCCCATCCCGATCAGAGCTTCGGTTCGAAAGTTATGGTCGATTGAAAATTTCGAGCAAAATTTGTACCCAAACTGATGGATTTTCGAAAAAATCGAAAATCACTAAATGTCGTCTAAATCGAAATCCAGACACTTTTCCCGATAGATTTTGAGCTAACTAAGCGATTCCCGGGTCGTGCGACTCGATAGCTCCACTAATAACGAAGTTATGGCCGTTTGAAAATCTTACTCTATTTTCAACGGTACGGCAATATTAGACGCATTTTCTCACTTCAGATGACTCAATTAGAACCCAATTTAAATTTGCCGTCGATATCTCAACAAATAAAGAAGTTACAGCACTTTGAAATTTTCAAAAAGTTGAAAATTCGAAAATTCGAACATTTTTTTTCTCAGATAAACCAATACCGGACGCATGTATCTACTCCAGATGACACAATGAGAGGCCAATTTGAATTTTTTATCGATATCTCGACTAATAAGAAAGTTTCGCCACTTTGAAGTTTGCGAAAATCGTTAAAATTTTCGTTAAAATTTCATGTAAAAAATTTAAAAAGCACGATTCTCGTGAATATGCCCATTTCACCCCTTGTTTGGGGATGTTCCCTTATTTGTAGCACTATAGGGATTTTTTTTTTCAATAGTACTTGAGTGTTAAATGCTCTTTCCGGGACACCATGTATTCGGTGGGTTGAGATTATGTCAAATTTCATTGAAAATATGCAACCAAGAATACATGAATATTATACCGTAGGTTCTCAAATTAAAGAACCACAGAAAATCATATTTGACGTTCAAGCGTTCGGGCGGATGTCGTTTCGAGTGAACGTCGCTTCGGGTGAATGTCGTTCGGGGGAGTGTCGTTTCGGGCGAGAGACTTTTCGGGTAGAAGTCGTTTCGGGTGAGTGTCGCTTCGGGTGAAAGTCGTTTCGGGTGAGTGTGGTCCACCCATTTTGACGTTTTTCCACGTGTTTTTGACATCAATAGTAAAATTTGTGTCTTTTCGAAATTAAAATCGCAATTTCCCTCACGTTTTTCGATTAAATTAGTTTTTGAGGGCCTACGGGAAATTTCGATCAATGTGTGAGGTGAGTGAATTGGTCATTTGTTTCATTTTTGTGTATGGTAACCTCCACGCAAAGTTGCCAGTGAATTCATTTAATTCCCACCAGTTTCCAACAACAAATCCAAAATTTTGGCAACTTTCCTGTCTCTTTAGTGGAATGTTTCAAATATTTTATTTTCTAGTTATCAGCTCGCAAGCGAAACGAACCTTCTCAAGATGAAAAACAAGTCTACGAAACGGATTGAAAATAAAAAGAAAAAAATGGCAGCTCTCTTGGAAATATCTAAATTGAACGAGCACGACCGCCTAGTTAAGAAAACACAAATACCAGATAACGCAATCAACAACGCGGAATTAGAACCGAGCCCAAAAAGACCCAGGACCGAACAATCAGAGTAAAACCTCAACCCGATTTCGATAAAATAACCGAACAGACCTTTTACAGGAACCACAATGGAACCATCCAGGCTCCACCACTGATCGGCGAAGAAACCGGCCCTTGCGGTAAGCCGAAATTGAGCGGCGAAGACTTCCAAGCCCTCAAGAAAATGCTGAGAGAACAGACAATGAAATACCGACACCAACCCAATTTCCGTCTCAGAGAGATGGGCTCCCTCGCCAGTTTCGAAACCGATATAGAGAATCGCGTCCCCCTCTTCCTCTCGGACCTCCAACATTTGATAATGTACTCCCAGTTGGGCCACCACGCCCCCTACTCGCCTTCCAGATGGTGCGCCCTCGACAAATTCAACCGAATCACGTGCACCAGCCTTCTGATAGTCGAGAACGTCTCGAACTACACCTATCTGAACAACGAGAGCTCGTTCGCCTTCATCAGCACCCAGTTCAAACACAAATTGGAGATTTTGACGCCTAGCAATTACGGCAGTGACATAGTCCAGGACTTGTCAATGGTGCCTCTCACTGGCACCCAAATGAAGAAGTATCTAAACGAGTTCGGGACCTTAGAAACGGCGGTCGTTAGGGGCGGCGAGGTTTACGACGCCCTCCGGAACCTTTTTCCGATCGAAAAGGCGCTAACCAATGGTAGTGATGATGAGGTCGCTTTGAATCCTTTGACGAATTTGGGCGTTTTGCCGAAAACCGACAAGTTTCCTCGAACACAACTTTTATTGTCCGGCTGGCAGATGGTCGAGGAAAATTACCCGCTGCCGGTGCGAGGGCTGATGGAGAGGAAGTACGTCGGGTACGCCCTGACGAAGGACCGGTACGCCAACGTCACTCCGTTGAGCAAGATGTTCGGCCTCGACTGCGAAATGTGCATCACGACCATCAACGACAGCGAACTGACGCGGGTCACCGTGGTCGACGAGGACATGCGGATCTTCTACGACACGCTGGTCAAGCCCGACAACAAGATCACCAATTACCTGACGAGGTTCTCGGGGATCACGCACAAGATGATGAGGAACGTCACCACCCGACTGGAGGACGTCCAGAACGACCTGCGCAGGATGCTGCCGCCCGACGCCATCTTGGTGGGGCAGTCCCTGGGCAACGACCTGCACGCCCTGAAACTGATGCACCCCTATTGCATCGATACCGGGTAATATTTTCAGCGATTTCAAACAATTTAGGGATTTTTATTTTTGGGAAAAATTTAGGTTGGCAATTCCAAACTTCAAATTTAATTATGACAGTTGTCAATTTTTTTTCTCTAGAATTTATAGGGATTTTTTTTAGGGAAAATTTAGGTTGGCATTTTTAAACTTCAAAATTAATTATGACAGTTGTCAATTTTCTTTCTTTTATACATATTTATAAGTTTTTGCGAGCTTTTGGTGTTAAAGTGATGTGGATGGATGTGGGCGTCGGAAAAATAGTACACTAAAGTGTACTAGAGTAATTCAATATCAATGTTCTTCAATGGCGTATCTGATTTTCAGGGTGATCTTCAATCTGACGGGCGACCGCGTGAGGAAGACGAAACTGAAGACGCTGATGGAGGAGTTCCTGTCGGAGAGAATCCAAGAGGGCAGCGGCGGCCATTGCTCGGCGGAAGACAGTGCGGCTTCGCTGAAATTGGCCCAACTGAAACTGAGGAAGAGCCTGTACTTTGGCGACGCCGTGATGGGGGCCGTCCACAAGAACGTGGTGGGCGCCTACCCCGATCTGGGGACGTTCAATTACGCCACCAGCATGCTGAGGCAGACCACACGAATCGACAAGACGGTCCAGGTCACGGCCCCGTGCGAAATCGCGGAGAAGTACAAGTATTTCGCCGACAAGGGCTCGGATTCTCACAGCAACGGCAGGATCAAGATCGTGCCCGAGAAGAGCGGTAATGGCAAGGAGGCGATCAAGAAGATGTGCGAGGGGCTGGGCGGTTCGACGTTGAATATCGGCCACGTCCGGGTGGCCGATAATTATCTGGAGGGGGCGAAAGGGATGAAAACTATCGATAAGTGGGTGAAAGATGTTTACGATAGGACGCCGGCTGCGGGGCTCGTTATTGTTTTATTTACGGGGGCGGACAGAGGAAACGGGGCCTGTTTTATACAACTTAAAAGAGATATCTGATTTACGTCCTGTCAAGCGTACTGATAAAATGTGTAAATAAATGTTTTTTCCTTATATTTCTCTGCGTTTCCTTTATTAATTTGCATAAAATATTAAAATGTATAAAACGTTTCCCAACGATATTAGTCTGATTTAATATTTAATTAGAAAAATAGGTACAGAGCGATTCATTTAAATTTTCAGCGAACAGATGGCGCGCATACATTTATACACGGTGTCCCAGGATCAATGCGTCAGGCGTGAATATCAATTAAGTATTATTCCCGAAAAGTTTAATTGATTATTCAAATACTCTTATAAGAAACTTTACAGATTGAATTTTTAATTCATTCTATATAAAAATGATAATACCCCTTTAGATTTCGTAATCATAAATAATGTTCAAAATGAAATTCTTTATTTTGAATTATTCAAGTGTGTTTTGAAAAATATACTTGGTAATTTCGTCATTATTACTAGGAATTCCAATAACTATTATTTATAATAAAACAATAACTAGGTGTAATCTAAAAGATTATTTTATCAGCGCAACTGCATAACCGTTTAGGCAGTGTTTATTTACATGGTTTAGGTAGAATTTTATTAAAGTACAATTAATTTAGCAAACATCTCGAGAGTACGTGAACTCAACTCTGGCCCAATTATATGCATGGTTAATTCGAGAACAATAATCCACATGCAGAATACAATACGCAATATTTGCTCGGCATTGAAGTCTACGACGAACGACAACTATAAACTTGAAAAATAGGGAAGACCTGAATAGGAGTGGTTCCTTAAGGTTTTGAGAGAGGTACTTGAGCCATTTGTAAAAATACACATCTCTCATCCAACACCTAATAGCCAGCTATCTTTGAAATTTATTGCTCATATCCAAGACAAGAGGGAGTTTTGTGTGAAGTGCTTTCAGCTTTCTTCAGCGTTTCAGTCGATTCGGTGGTTGTTTATAGGAGAGTCGAGTGCGAGGTGGAGTCGTGGTAAAAGCGAGAGTCTGCGCGTTTCGGAACAGCAAGCTTTCAATGTTTTTATTCGCACAGGCGTCTCGGGCGTCGTTCATATCAAAATAGTCGGATCCGACGTTCCTGCTTCAGTACGGCAGGACGATCTCACCACTATTTAGTGCCTTTATAGACAAATTCTACCGGATTTCAGAATTTTACAGGGTGAGTCTCAAAACCTTCCGATAATAGCCCCCCGCGGAATTAGACCAACCCAAAAAAACTACCCTTATTGTAGGTGCAAGTAGGAACATTCCAACATAATGCAAAAAAATAAAATGATATAATTTAAGTAAAATTCAAAATTTTCCTCAGATTCAATGTTAAGGTTTTTAATCTAATAATAAATAAGTAATCTGGATAGAGAAATATTGGTAAAATGCGTGCTAATTGCGAAAATTCACACATGACTCGTGCGCAATGTAAAACAATGCTTCTTTTTTTTAATAATTAAACTACCCAATGACTAATTTAGGTTGAAATGCTTGTATTTTCGTCGATGTTCCTTGGTATTTATTTGAATTTCTTACTCCTCGCTCAATATCGACCGCTGTTTCAGTATAGTGAAAGGTGGTTGTATTTTAGTTCCTGGACAAAGCTCGCAGTTATCGCATTAGATCCAAGTCGTCCAGTACATGACCTATGCGATACTTTATTAAATTACCCACGAAAATATTTATCGTGTTTATTTTGGTGGTGCAGGAGGTCGTTTCTTCTCCAATACGTGAATATACTAACTAGGTCAGGTCGATCGTTCCCTTTTTGTGGTCCTCATCTCGTTGCGCTCAATTAAAATTTAGCGATTTTTTTCACTATGATAATTTGTCTTTGTGTTTTTTCTTTCGATTTTTATCTCCTAAAGAGTTGCGTTATTTGCCGGAATATAAACGAATTTATTATTTTGTAATCGTAATACGCAAGTTTTTACTTCCTTCCTTCCTTGGAGAATAAAAATTTGTTGATTTAGTCAAACCTTGACTCGATTAGGGAATTTTACGACTTGGTGTATAAAATTCGATATGGTGATTTTGAGTCAACCCCATAATTCTTAATAATGGGTTATTAAAATTTGTAAACATCTGGTCCAGCTAGCGTTATGGTGTAAAGAAATATTTTTAGGACTTTTTTTGTGATGACAATTTCAGTAATTCGTGTACTCGACCTACCCCGCTAGGTCATCCAGTATCAGAGTAACCCAGGGGTAAATGCGTAAAAACAGACAACATGGAAATCGATACGACATCAAGCAAACTAAACTTGAGCCAGGTACGGAAAAGGGACTGTTCACCCTTCCTGATAGTAAAAATGATCTAAAGAAGTACGCAAATTTAATTAAACAAATTAACTCTACTCTCAACTCATCAGTTTATTTAGGTAGATTGGATGAAATAATACGGGCTTCAAGTGCGAAAATTGGCATTGCGTTTTATTCGTCTAATAGCATTGAAATGAAGTATAGGGGTTCAAGTACGACCATTATTAACGACTTCAGTACGTATTATTAGGTACGGAAATAATGAGTTTTTAGATTAAATATTGAAAACTGTCGCAATTAGTACCGAAAGGGATTATTTTTACAAATAATGTGGCTCACTTATCGACTTATGCGCAAATTCCGTTTACGTTATTCATCCGCATAAAAGTGCCCCGGTTTATTTTTAAGAAGTCCTCTTGCATACTTTTAAGTTTAGTCTCCGCGTGATGTTTATTTTTTTTTCACATGGTGAAATATTCCGAAACCGTGTGATGGCCGTTGTGGTATAGCGGTGGAATGCAGAAAAGCACTTCTGGCTAAATATATTTCAGAGTAATGACCAATAATAAACCGAACTAGAGTTGGCCGATAATCTCGAAACTCCTACAAATTTCATCGTTCCGTGGCTCGTAATGGAGAATAAAAATAAACCAGAAAATCCCAATGAACTCATTTTTATATCGGGGAAAGATGCGAGAATGACGTTTCGGCCGAGGTGTCCCCCTTCGAAATCCTTTCGCGATTTTATTCAGCCATTCATTGCGTTCATCCATTGACATGCAAAAGGTCCCTCTATTCTTAAAGGAACCCCATAACGTCGTTCAAAACTACGCCGCATTATCCTTATTACATTACTTCAGGATGAAACTGAGAGAGAGCAGGTCAATTTATTTACGTCCTGGTTTCGCGATCAAGTACTACTCGGTATGAATAAATTCTAGGTGAATAATTCGTGTTTTGGATGCGCATTACTATTACTAATCCGCCAATTCATTTAATTACTTTGGGTCAAATGTTAATTGATAAAATTGTTAATTTATTCCGGTTTCCTTTCTCACCGCTCCATGTTCTACCATCATCGCATGACTAATTCAGCTCCCTGAAAATATCGAAATTGTGTGTTGCTCTGGTGAATTTTTTTCAGATATTTAATTGTGACTCATATTTTTCAAGTGGACTGATTATTTCCAATTCAACATTGTGAAATTTTGGTTCTCACTATAGAAAATTTTCAGATAAGAACGCATCCACGTGATTCTCCAAGAAAAAAATAATGTAAATTATTTTAATTAACATTCTAATCACACAGAAATAAATCATCAAGTTTCAATCAATATAGAAAGATTTCAATCTCAGATATAAATTATTTAAATTGTGTTGAGTCTAGTGAGAAGTAATGATTAAAGAATTTAAATTCATAGAGATAAGCAGAAATTATAAAAAGCGCACAGAGACATCACAGATCATCATCAATTTAGTTCCTTTGTACGAATAAATATTTATTCACATGCCCATGTATCAGCCACCGACCCACCGACAAAACTTATCTCGTCATTTATTAGTGTAACTAATGTAATTAAAATAACAATAAAAATTTGCTCCGATGTATGTTTACTATGCTTATTACTTATGAGATTATTTTGGTTTTCGTTCGTCCGTAAAAATCTATATTGACTAAGCAAGCATCATCAACACCTTTTAAAATATTTATTCTACACATTAACCCGATTATCCTATTATTTGTATAATTTAATCTTAGAGTACCTGCAAATAAATGCTCCTAATCGATCTTGATGTATAGTAATTGAAATCGCGTGCACGCGTCTTATTTCATTACAAGCGCCGATTTCGCAACTTCATTTCTGCTAAGACTGAAGGCACACCTCAGTTCACACCTAAATTTGGTTTGATAACAAACTCTTTTACAATATATTTCACAATGCTGTACAACGACAACGTTATCTAAGAAGAATCAATTGCCATATTTTTTCATTATCGAAGATAATAAACGTGTCTGTTTGTTGTAGTTTTAAACTTCATTAAAGACCGGTCGGTTCAATTCCTTTATTCGCAATAATTCCAGATCTGATTGAATTAAAATGGTGGTGGTGACGAACAAACCGTATTCCGAAACGGAACCGATGCTGGATAATCCGGCCTCTTCTGGAGACCAACCCCCCAAATATATTAACGCGGAAGAACTGAGAAGAAGCTCACTCGGTGAAGCTTACAAGAACATTGCCAGGTACAATTTATGTGTGTGCCTCTGTAAAATCGTTAAGTTAGTATCGTTTGGTTAATTCCTGTCTTATTTTCAATTCGATTGTGACATGTTTTACGTATCGTCATTGATTTCAGTTCGATGAACGCAGAACAGCTTGACATAAAAGACGTGAGCTTGGCCTGTCAGCTTCTGGACACCGCGATAAAGCTGAAGAACATCCCCTTGACCCGCCAATGCATCAACAACATGGACGACATGTTGAACAACAACATCCAGAACGTGATCGTGATCTATTCGCACCTTTCCCAGTGCAAAATGCCGTGCGCCAACTTGAACGACTTCGAGCCGTCGGCCCCGTCGATCGTCGAGGACGAGAACCAACGAGACAAAGACTGGGTGCAGGAATTCACGGACAATCTGCGCTACAACTGCCTGCTGGAGATCGACAAGTACGCCGAGACCGTACTGAGGCGCAAAGAGATCCTCGACCTGTCCTACCCCGACTTTCTGGCCATCGTGAGCCGCGACACCCTCCAGGTGAAGGACGAGCTGCTGGTGTACTCGACGGTGGTCAAGTGGTCGACGAAGGAGTGCCAGAGGCGCACCCTGCAGCCCCACCAGGTCAACATAAAGGCGGTGGTGAGGGATCTGCGCTACGCCCCGCGCTACGGCCTGCTGACCAAAAGGCAGTTCACGTGCAGGACGGTCAACGGGGTCAAAGGGCCGACGAGAAGCGACATCCTGGACGAGCAGGAGTGGCGCCGCATCCTGTTCTTCATCAAGGAGACGGGCAAGGGGCGGCCGGTGGAGCCGCTGCACTGCAAGATGTCGCAGCCGCGGATGCTCGGCTACATGCAGCCGAAGAATTTCGGGAACCAGAACAAGAGGGACGAATGCGCCATCAGCAACAACAAGGACAATCGCAGATGCTCGACGAGTTCCAGTTGCGACAAGTTCCTGCTGTACTTTTTGGCCTGCTGCTCGGCAGTTTTCGACTGAAGATTTAATTCTCGTATGGCGGTCCCGATTTTTGTTGGGATCTTCCGACCACTCTACTACTATTACTATACTGCTATTACTACTATTAATTGATAGTCCTAATACGAAAATCTTTATTGATTATTGAATAATGAAGAAAATAGCTTGAGCCTGTGATTGCCAGGTTAACGAACTTTTTACGTAAACCGTTATTAGGGTTTTAATGTGATTTTATGCTTTATTGGCATTATTCTCTTATTATCGATTTTAGTGTGAAGTCGAGTCTTTTATTTTGGAAAAGCCGATTTTTACACCCTCATGTTTATTGTTGTGTTCCATGTTTACGAGTACTGCGTAAGGACGGAAAGTACTCACTGTGATTTGTTACTATTATTAATGTTTTGTAACTGCTATACTTAGTTTTTTCATATAATTTTTCATCTATTTAGAACTTTATTCGGGAATTAGTTATCGGGTTTTCGAGTGAGGAATTATAATAAAAACAAAGAGAGACCTGCGGGCTGGGCCTAGACGAGATTTATTGAGAATATTCTATCGAATGTTGTTGTTGGAATTTTTAGATGTATAAACAAAGTGGAACAGTAAGACAAAATTAAAGAATTAGATTGTATTTTTGGAAGTTGGACGGAATTTGGACGAAATTAGAATCGTATCTATCCAAGATATAGGGAATTGTTAGCAAGTATGATGTGATAGGATCAATGTTAGTCTCTTTGTTTCACAAACGATGTTTTCAGTCAAATTTATTATTGCCATATTAATACCACAGCTTTTTACCTTATATTGCGAAGATGAGTGTTTTTTTCTGTAAATAACGTAACAATTATTATTATATGACTGTCATCTCGAAAGTACATTAAGAATTTCCAAAATCTACCAATTTCTCTGCAAATTCTATCATTAGGAAATGGAAATATGGTAGATACCTAATATTTATTGGAAAATTACCAGTATCTAGACTTGATAATTGAACGATTTAATAGATGACGGTCTGAGTAAATGTACCAACTTATTGTACGACACGATAACTTGGAAATTGAATACTACTTTCGAGTATTTATTAACAAACTTCTAATGTACCTAAAAACCATAATAAAATCTTAGTTATAAAGTCTTCAATATGTCCTGTTTAATAACTTATTGATCCTATAATGAATTTGTATTCAACAAAGGCAGTGTAATTATCGAGGTTATCATTGTTTCATTTAATGAAAAAAAGATTGCAATTCAATTTTTAGTTTGTGTGAATCCCAGAAATTTGATATTTGTGCAATAAAGTCAGGCAACCACATATACACGCTTCATCATTGGATTTGCCCATACATTTGCCTATATTAAAAGTAGAAACGAATTATTGTAATTTTTAGAGAAAATCATTCGACGATTTCAGAAAATCCTCATGAAGATATAAAGAAGAATATGATAGAGTATGATGTATACTATAAGCCGGTTTGATAAATGTTATCAAAAAAGCGGTTAACATACGACCAAGAAAACGATAATCTTTGATCCTCAGAATTTCAGAATTCCTTCAAAATTATAATAATTAATTATTTTAACGGTGATTGCTGATTATTTATGATGTATGTATGCAAATGCATTTTAAATCATTTGTTTCTTTTGCAGTTAAGTATTGTGTATAACTCATTTACGTAGTAAACTACAAACCACGATTTCAATTTTGCGAAATCACACATCATTTATCAAGTACTTATCCCGGTTTCGGTGCTATACATATGTATACAAATTTGCATAAATTAAATATCGTGTCCACCACTAGCACTACTAACAGTTGTGGTATGTTGATTATTACAATTATTATTAAAAGTACAGTGGAAATTTATCGTTATAATAAAAATGCATCTGCGCTCTTTTTAATGGCATTGAGATTATCACGACTTTTGAATTGATGCCTTTTTTCACTAGATTTATATAGTAACAATTTATTATTAATATACTTGACTTGTTATTAAGTACAATAATGTAATCTCTATTTGAATATTTAGAATTGTTTATTTATGAGACTAATAATGATGGAATTATATTCTTGATAAGATTATTATTTATAACTTATACACATTAAATTCAATTCGGGTAGCTGAAATTTCGTGAGATCTCTTGAGGCGATTTGCTAAATACTTTTCAGCTTGGATTTCGCATGTTTTAAATACCACATGCATACATCAACGTTTTTATTACCTTAATCTCACTCGGTAAAATAATGGCTGTGTTGTACATAACACAGATGTGAGTATATGTAGAAGCCGAGGAGAGGCACACGAACTTTATCAAGATGTAGTTTTTTTCCTGTAATAATATAACTTTGAAACATTCCTTTGTTTTAATGAATTTAAATTAGGTAAATGAGGTTTATCCTATTTTTATTTTTCACTCACTGAAAGACCTTATCGGCATAAAAATAAATTTCTGGAAAAATAACGAAATTTCAGTCGAGAGCGCCAACTCAAACGTAATAATTTAATATTACTTAGCAGCATGATGAAATGCTCAGATCAAAAGGAAAACGCTCAACTTAATCCAATCATCAGAGTCCATCGCATTCAGAAAACTCTCATTCCCATCGCAGACAATAATTCCAAGCTTTTGATCGATAATATAACATTCGGGCGGGTTGTAATTATCTCGAGCTTTTTCCCATGATTTTTACCGAAGAATCGTTGAGATTCCGTCCCTGTTTCGACCCGAGGCGGGCAAAAAGTCCACATTCCATCGCGAGAGATACTCAGATGCGAGTGGAGATTCACAAAATCTCCGGCACGGAGGTGTGCAAGAAAGAACAGATAGGAGGACTCAAGGTCTCATCCGCCGCTTATTATTACAACAATCGGAGACTTTGAAAAATTTCGGTCCAAAAAAAGCAATGTGCGAAACGTTCCGGATGAACCGCTCCACGGGTTCAAACCGAACCGAAAGGAGTGTGTGGTCGGTGGCTACGTACAACAAACTGGCATACATAACCATCGTGAGTCACATCCTGGGCGAAACGCGCACTCGGCGATCACAACGATAATGGTAATAATATAATAATGGTCGGTCCTCTAATTAGTCTCATGGTCGCGTTATTAAAATGTATGCACTCGATGAAATACAATCCTATCGCGCGAAATTAAAACCGCAATCTCTTTCGCTATGCAAATTTCGATTCGTTTTTAAAGTTTCGAAGACGCGGATTATTATCATCACTGTTATTATTTCGCCGTGGAATGACTCTGACGGAAAAGTGCAACAAAGTTATTTTGCCTCGGCTATTGTCCTCATCTCGTCTCTCTCGGGAACACAAAAAGTCGCCTCATTTCTATTCCATTGTGGTGTTGGGTGTTGTAAAGTGATTGTATCGAAATAGGAGGGTGGCGCGTCTCATCTTTTGCATTCTTCGCGATGGGACGATAAAAGGGCCACTTCACCCCCGAACCGATCACAATGGGGACGGAGGCGGCAAAAAACGAACCGGACCGTTTCCACATTATTTACATGATTTGTCATTAAGTGAGTACTCGGGCAATTCCAGAAACGGTACGCAGTGTTGGGCACCTGGGGTACCCCTGCGTGTAATTATGCACATTTATCGGCCGTGTGCGGTAAACGCATGTCATCATTCTGCTCAAACATCCACACACATTGCAACTCGACTTATAAACAATGATGATGGCCGAGGAAATATTATTGTTACGGTCGCGGTTTATTCTTCACGCTCGATCGTAAGCTTTTGATGGGTGATGGTGGATGCATCCATACATAAAGGTCGCAAATAATTTTTATTAAAGCACTCAGTCAAGTTTGTAAATGGGTACTGCCTAATACAACGTGCCGGAAAATATACCTCTAGCCAAAGTAAAACATGATCGATTTTGAATGAAGTGAAAACATGAAGTCAAGATATTTAGGCGTTCACATCCATTTAGGTAGACTCACTTCTTCATTTATAGAATGGCGATTTACCTGTTCGGTTTTCTAGTCACGTTTGTAGACTTGTCCTTTCATGTTTGGTGTTGGTTTTCCCGCACGCTGTATACTATAAAAATTGCACAGTGCGTACACGCCGCAGTGTCTTCTTCTTAATTTTATGGTCCTTGACTGATTATGGTGCAATTACTGTGCATGTAATAAATTGCTTTTACTACTACAATGCATAACTATACGACAAACTATTGAATTATTACATGACTCATGTGTTTAATACCTACCTAGTTTATGCGCGTGTACAATCATCATACATCGGCTTTGTTGGGAATTATTGTTGGGTTTTTGTTGCCAGTTTGATGATGATAGTGATGTCATTTCTTAATTCACAATTGCTCAATTATTGGGCCTATTTAAAACAAAGGGTGACTTATTCAGAAGTGACTGTAATCGTGTCTTACTTGGATTGCGAAAATTGGATAATGTGAATCACACCAGAATTGATTTTTTGTATATTAAAGATCAGACACATCAATTGAATTTATAAATATTTATACTATGTTATCTATTCAATCTTACAACGAATTACCGGATTAAGCGAATTATTTGTAGAACCTCACTCGAATGTGTGAGATTTCGCAAATAGGGTATCATTATTTATCAAGGTAATTTTTTCAATGTTTTGTCTCTGTGTGGAGATATCGTAACATTTATCAGAAATGATATTTAGTTCAAAAACCAATTTTTTTCCGTTCAAGTACCTAAGCCATTATTATATGTAATAGCACGAGATGGCGAAATTTTTATCTCCAGGCGCATTCGCCAAATTTTACCAAAAGCAGTACTCTTACATAGGCCTGATAAAAACTATAATTTCAAGCGTAATATCATTAGAGATATATTTTCTAAAATCTCCAAGATTTCATACTTGGGAAGATAGAATCGTCTGTTGCCATCTTCATTTCGATTGTAGTCTTACGATGGCGTGAAAGTTATAGGAGATTGAAAAGGGTGTAGTGAACTCTTCTCCGGCTAATTTCAAGGATTGTTAGGGCCATAAATGGGCTCGAAGCGTATAAAGTTGGAAAAAAGGCATTGTAGTTATGGAGTGTCGATTTCGTCCGTACCTAAAGTGTAACTAAATCTGTGGTCTCGGATTACCTTTTACTTTAGTTCACCATCATGCCCACACCACGGTACGGCTAAAAGGCGGTCCTTTATCGGCCGAAAAGTCGCCATCAGTCCATTTGACTCGGAATGTTTCATTCGGTGCGCCTTTGGGCCGAACGAAAGGCAATAATCATCATCACAGAGAGTCTCTGAATAACAATTCCGTGAAGGGAAAAAAGCGAGGTACTCGCCGGCCGTCTTCCTCTATCTCCTTCGGAGTTCTCTCGAAAGTACCTGTGGCGCTTTGTGGATCGTTTTGTCCTACACACCTACCTTTTCGAGTGGCTCCCCGCCGTGCCATTGTGATCGAAGCCAGAGCCTCTATTATTTACCAATGTCTTTTTACGGGAGAGTTGATATACCGTCATTGTTTAATTTCGTCTCGTACTTTTGTGTATTGTTCGAGGAAGGCGCCGACCCAAGACCGAAACCTCCCCTTTCCACCCTACCGAAAATATAAATCGCATACTTGCATACGTACATAAATTTTTCAGTAACGCGAAAGGAATTCGCTCGCGTCATTAGCAGTATCGCGGACACAATACTCGCCGTGAATACAATCGAATATCGAACATGGAGACAATTAGTTAATCATAATAGATTTATGATTTGCAGATTCTTTTACTTATTGAAAATCACCCTAATCCGTGAACCCAAAGTCAAACAAATGCGCATTTAATTCATTATTCATAAAAGTATGAATTTATTACATTTCATATGTATCTATAACAGTTTTAGTATCAATCGCATGGAGATGAATAAAATAACTGAAGAGTTCACCAGAGGACAAAACATTTTTGCGAGAAATGGGTTGATCAAAAACTGGCTCATGGTGTTTCGAAATAACATTTGCTGATATCCATATCTTGTCAAATTACAAAGTTATTGAAATTTCAGTAGAACTGTTTTGCGGTAGATACCGATCCAAAGATTTCGAAGATTATCCACAACAAAATACTTCAGATGAGGAAGATATCTGGGGTAGATAGAGAACTCTCCTTATTGTTGTACCTTATTCTCATAGGTACTCCTAATTTGTTGAACTCGTGATATGACGTGTCTGAACTTGACGATTTCAGAAGTTCAATGTATCCCAACAATGAAACGCTCTTGACCCAAAGAACCTTTCAACTTTTTGCTTTGAGGCATTCTGCAATTTAATATCCTTCAAAAGAGTACAAGATGCAATAATCAGCCAAATATTTTCTAGGCTCATAAGCTTTCTTGTTTGATGTAGACTTTTTCTTGATTAACGTATTTCGTCGTCTCAACGCTGATGAACCCGGCGGAATCACCAAACGGAATATTCATTACGGGACCGTGTTCCTGTTTTGACGAGAGGATCGTCCCCCAGGTCTAATCGGTACAGAATATTAGATCACACTGTACGCCGTTTGCCCGTTTAATTATTCAACACCTCGGCAGATGAGTGGGTATATAAGACTCGGTGCAGCTTTCATTCAAATCGATTTATGAATTCCGCATCTCAACCGGCCCCGGCAATCTTGGCAAACACCGTAAGCGATCCACGATTATATATTTAGAGCTTCCCGGAGACGACCAGACAACGGACAAAAGGTATTTTAAAGTGGCCCTCCGGAGAGAGCGGGTGCGGACAATAAATCCGCCGGCTTCGTCGAAACGAAACCTGTTAGTCGCCCCCCAGCGCCCGGGCCTTCTCCCCGACGCTAATGGGCCTCGACCGTCAAAAGGTTGTGAATCTACCTGTTCGGCTGCGAGAATAATGGGCCATCCAGTATGCCGAGGCTCATCTCGCTCTTCGGGAAGGAACCGGCCTGAACTTTCTCAGTTCCTCGCAGTCTCAGTCGGTCCCTCGAGTCGTGCTTCTGGACCGGGCCCGTCTTCACGGCCACGTCTTTATCCGGCCGACTCCTCGTAGTATAGTATCCCCGCTACACATTCCTGCGATGGTCGTGTAGTAAAGCGTACGTAAACTCACGTAGTATAGTCTCGTCCGCGTTTACGCACCGCACGGACTGGTTCTAGCAGAGCGAGCTGATAATTTCCTCGTCGGCAAAAAGCGAAGTTCCCTTTTTGTTCGTTATTGTCGTCGCGAGTGTGCAGTGCAGAGGGCACGGGAAAATTGCCGGCCAAAGAGGAAAATACAAAGAGCGCACCGGCGCCGGTTCCTCCGCTACCCACTCACGCGCTCTCCCCGATGAGACGCTCGCAAACGAGCGATATAAATATAAACCTGCAGGAATCGCCCTCGATACACCTACCTAACTGACTTGATAACCGGACAGCTCCCGGAAAATGTGGAAAATCTGTGACGTTTTCGCCCGGTAGAGGTCCCGAAATTCGTCGACACATCCACTGCAAGTAAGTGAATCGGACGATTACTCCACTTTTGTTGTTATTTATCGTGCACGTCTCGCTTATCTCTTTGTTGTGTTGTGGAAATGTAACCAGCGCTCTTTGAACTCCTCACGGATTTTTCATCTTGCGATTTACTCGTATTTTATGGATTTGTGCTGGAGCTGTTTTAGGTTCTACCATTGTTTGAATAGGACTAGGACGTAACTCGAACAATGGTACTACCTGACGTTAAAGTCACCAGTATTGACTTAAGAGAGTACTTTGCTGAAATCTATCTGCAGACCAAACTGCAATCGCTTTACCCCAATAAAAAATGGGTACCATAAATCTATTGGTGATTTGGTACAGTAACGTTTTTGTATTGAGTGAGTTTTTTGAAAATTTCTGATCTTGGCTGCACCTTTGGCAGAACATGAAGCCACCACAGTAAGTTTTGAGTTTGTACTCAGAATATTTACGGTTTTTATCAATTTCTGAATATATCGTTAACCGCAATCGCTTAAAATTAGCCGAATTTGCTGATATAAAATCGATATCTCTCTAAATTCAAAATAAATAATAGCCGATGATTAGATATTGCGCTACGACCTGCGATCGAAAACAGGAAAACGGATGTTATTACCCATTTCAATTTCTCCATTAAAATGAGGTAGGCAGGTACAGTCGTTTGAGTTTAATTGCGATTATCTCTAAGCCGCGTAATAAAACGAGATGATAAGTTGCATTTTAATACAGTGAGTACATTATATCGGGCACCGACAAGTTGAGTCTTATACCAACTGTTGGTGCAAACATTTTCTGAGTCACAATTTATACGCAAACATCCACACAAGTTTTTAGTGCACACGCCACAACCATATACACACACGCCATACGAGCTGAAGAGATCGTAAAATTTAGCAATGGTTTGTGTGCTTATTGGAACCGTAAACGTGTGGGCTGTACACCAGATGGGCTGTTAAAAATCTCTCCACTCCCGATGATGAAAGTGACTTTCCGGGCGTTTCCGGGCTCCCGAAAAGAGTTTTCGGGCGTCACGGTTCACTGTACTCGCCACCTATGCCGGAATTTTGCCGACTCTGCTAGATTTTCCCATTATACGAAACTATTTTTACATGCTCAGCCGAATATTGTGAACAAGCATGCAAATGAAAACCACGCGCTTGCATAAATACAAGAGAGGTCATTGGCGCCACCGTAAATACCACCTCCGACTCCGGGAGCTTTATTATTACATTTAGTACCCAGGCTCTAATGCTGGACTTTTTCAATCGAAATAAATATCCAGGTGGCGCCAAATTCGCAGATAGATAGATTTACCTCATTCCGGTTTATTTTCAAAGTTTTGACTCAAGTTCGTTTCGAGATGTGTGCTGATGTCGAAAACGGTTTACTTCCCGGATTAAAAATACTACAGACATTCTGTGGGTCGTAGGCACTTTGGCCGTAGGTAGCTCCACATCGATGGAAGCGAGCCAAAAACGTAAGACAGTTTGGAAATTGCAACGATAACTTTGCTATCTACAAATAGACTTAATAAGCTTCACTTAGTCGACAATCAAAACGCTATGAATTAGAGGTTTTTCCTAATGACACATGATCCAAGTTCGTATAATGCACTCTTTGTCGTATACATTTCTAAGAACATGATGGGTGATTTGTTGTTTTTGACTTTTACAAGTTTGTAGTTTCGTGCGTTGTGTAGTGACAAAAAGCGTTTCGTTTAAATTTACATGTGAAAGAGCCTCAATAATACGATTCAAAGACCTTATTTCGCACATGATTATCTTACGTAAGCTAACCGAACGGGCTAGCCGACTACGAAATTCAAGGCCGGTACAATGAGTCTACCGAAATTTCCCAAAACAATTAAAATTGCAAATAAGCGAATTAATCCAATTTCAACTACATTTATCTAAATATTCAGCCAGGAAATGAGCATTGTGCATATATTGCCAGAGTGAAAAGTCAATTGGATTCATTATTAATATAATTATTATATCGTATTCAGTTTATTATTTCTGATTTGTATTCATCTGTGATGTTTTCATAATAAAGGGACAGTTGTGCCCGTATTAAGCCCGATATTATATTTATATGATGTTTGTTTGTCGTTCGTGATTTGAATCAATTGGTCATTCATCCGCGGATGAATTTATGAAATGGTTGGTCATCCAATTCACTTGCGCTTGGGCCAACAGATTTATTCATAGACACCAAAACAAAAAAATAAACTATTATAATAAAACAATAATCGAGAAATGTTTGTTCGTGACGCTCCCGTTCGCTATCGGAAATTTCATTTCAATGCTAAAAACGTTTTCAAAATTTGAATCATCCCAAATGGATAACCGAACATCGAATGATTGCGAGCTTCCGAAAAGGGCATGAAATCAGCAATAGAACTCAATAGAAGCCCAATTAAAGATCCCATAAAGAGATTCAATACAAAGCATAAATATTGAATAACTGGAATTGCACGCGAGTCCCAATAAGGAACACTTTTTCAGACGGGATTTATAAAATTTCGATTGTGCAGCTGCACTGAACTCGTCTTTCACTCATTGTATTTATCTGGTCACGTAAGATATTTAATCAAAGTCAGTTTTATTCTCCGCCTATAAAAAGTGTTTTCGAGACAATTAATGCGGCACACTCCGTCTTCGTAGATTATACTGAATGGCAATTTACAATGATTTGAATTTTAAAAGAATCTATTTAAAATTTAACTAGACCCATACGGGCAGCGAGGCTGAGGTGTATGGAATTTAAATAAATTTTATCCAAGACTTCTCACAATAACTTTTGTCATGTACTAATCTGATTGAAAGGGATGAGGGCACAAATCGGACCCCACAATACGATCATTATGAAAATGATTAACCATTTTTCAGAACAAGCTGATACGAAAATAATCCAAAGATGTACTAGATGGCGTTACTTTACACGTTCTCCACGAATTCAAATCCTGTAATAATAAACAAATAAACTTCATTTAGGTCTCAATTTTTTCCTAACGAGATCGAGGTGGGAGGCAGGTGTCCACAAGACCTAAAAAGTGCCTGTTCCCAAAATGGCTATCTGAGTAAAATGATTTTCGTATTAGGCTTTCGGAGCCCAGGTGTTGGTTCTAACTGCGATAATTCTATTTCATGCTGGAAAGTGTCTAAATTTGTCCGGTACATGTGCGTTGTGATGATGACATCAGCGTGCAGATGAAGTGGAGGAGGACAAATGGTTTTGAGAACGGGTCAGCGACCTTTTGTTGACATTCATGTGTAGTATAAAATTGAATGTGATCTTTTGCTGAACACATCATCACAACACGTACTTTTTTATGGATGCCTTCGAGTATACCGATATGGTAGACAAGGAACAATAAATTATTACGCCATCGTACAAGAATGTACGGATTTTTTCACTCGAGAACACCTAAATCATCATCACGGGGGGCTAACTGAAAATTCCCAACTGCGAGGAGAGCTATTATGATGATCTCTTCAGATTTCTTCCTGTGAGATGGTGTGCGAAATACACTTGGCTCGATTTATATTTTTAACTCGTCGAGTTGGCAATCACGCTGATGATTTATAAATAAAGCTCTTCGGATTCATTCATATGCCGATCTTGAGGCTGATTTTTTGAAAACCTTACATTTCTCGTCCAAAATAATCCTCACCTGTCGTCTTCACGCCTCGGTGATTCCTCGCTTATTTCCTCAAAACAATCGCTAATTTCCTTGTAGGGTTACCATCCGGTCGTGTTCTCTTCTAATGAGATTGTATACTTACTTAAAAAGGCCATGCAGGTGTTTTCTAAAATACATTTTTACTTGTCTTTTCCTCTTGTATGAGAGGAAGTTGCAGATTAAAAACTACATAATGTGATGTCTTACGGCGAGTCTTACGGTCTATTATGTTGATATTATACTATGGCAAATTAAATACTATATGGTTAACTCACCTAAGACACAATTCTAATGGAAATGAAACGACAGTAAGAAAAAATTGAGACGACCTTCAATCTGCGGATGTATAAAAATTTTGTGGCGGAACACACTTAGGCGTTAGTCAACAAATTAATTTGTGGTGCAGCCGGCTGATGGATAGTTAAATTCAAGTCTGCCGAATTTAATTTGATGGAATGGACGTGGAATGGACTAAGTATTCAATAATTTATGTCTGCCAATGATTTTATGCATACAGTACAGCCGAGCACAATTTTTATCCCCCGGCGCATCCACCAATTTTATCTAAAGAAAAACGCACGCAGAATTTACGATAAGAGGACTACCATGAATATCTCACTGATTACAACAAATCGCATTATTGATAGTACCTGACGCAATACAATAAAATGCAGTCCGCAATTAGTTGACTCAGTTGTACATTACTCTTACGATATTCGCCAACATTTCGGAGAATATTTACACGCTATATCTGAAGTACTTTCCTGCAAAATACTCGTACAAAAAAGTCAAGTCACATATTTGTCACAAGAGCCATATCTCGTTTTAAAGATTCAAAAAGCAATTGAAAGGGGAAATTCCAACTTTAAAACCGTATTTTCTCCAAGTCGATGTTCAAGTATCTGGATTCATGTTCGATTTAATCAAGAAATGACTGATTAAAAAGAAGCCCCAAGACGACAAATAATATTCCATTCAAGTTCATATTCAAGTGTAATTAGTTCAGGTAAATGATCATTTCTAAAGTTTTGCATAAAACTTGAAGAACTTTTGTTGGATGTCGTGTGGGTATTTTTTCCTCTTAATTATCAGGTAGGTAATACTTTTTTTGCCACGCCTATGTTCTCTCACACAGCACAGAGACAAAACTGAAATTAATTACGTAATTAGCAAAGTTTTGTTCAATATCAATTAATTACACATATTTTCAAAATAGCTCTGGACAATTTATTCCACACGTAACACCATAGATACATACATATCGAATAAAGTTGATTAATTAGGCTAATAATCATAATTGGTCCTTATTCGACTATAACCCACTCTATGACCAAACACTTTCAGGTAAATGCCCTCTTTCACTACTCTATTTGTTACACAGTAATTGCAATGATTTTTATTATTGGCAATGATATTGACGAGTTTCATATCGTCTCATGACTGGGATGATGTTGTTTAATAAAATAATTTCCATCTGAAGTTATATTATTGGTCGTCTAAGTTATTGTGAAAGTAATTGTAACCATAAAAGTAGAAACCGGTATTATATGCTTATACAAGTTGGGTATTATGTATTGACTACACTCAATATTATACTCATTGACTATAAATAGACGCGAGTATTGAATGTAGTTTAAAGCTTGTCTTTGATAAAAATCACTAGAAACCGTGGCGTAATTACGGGAGTTCAAGGCCCTTGTAAACTTTAATGAGACACGCCATGATCACCGGTAGTTTCACGTTTTCCTTATTATTCCATCTGATTACCTTTTTCAAAAGGGACGTGATGAATAATCATCATCTAATAAGCAGAAACGACCCAATTTTCTCGAAATGGACGCAATCCAGAGACGTATAAAAACGGAATCTTTTCGATGATGACCATTTCGCGGTGTTAACCTCTGAAGGTTAAAACCAAGGCTGTTCACACCTCATCCAAAACTGGAAAACCAACACGGAGAGATAGAGCAAACATTTACCCAACATTTCGTGTCGTGTTGAACCTGATGCATGTCTAGAAAGCCGTCATTTAAATTTTTCTCCTCGGTCGTTAGGGAGCAGATCATCGACAATATCGTCGACTTTTATAACGTCGCGTGACTTCCTCTGATATCTAGCGTGAGTTGTTAACATGTCTACCTCGCAGTCAAATTTCGAATTAAGTGGAGGAGTTTGACGCAATTTGATCGATCAGCGAACAACAGAAAAACCTTGGTGCCTTTGCTTTGCCCATGCATATGAAGTTTGTCGCAAATGAGATAAATGCGTTCGCTTCTATTTGCTATCGGGTTGTTAATGCCCGAAGTCTGTTTATGTCACGTATCGACGTTTCCATGCGAATACATAAAAGACGTCGACGTTACATCTGGTGGCCTGTTCGATTCTCTCTCGAGCACAATCAATCACGTTTCACCTAAGTACTTACACGTAGGTATCATACATAGAAACATACCTACCTACCTTAACTACAACAAGGCCACGCAATTTTTACTCAAACTTTGTGCCTGCACAATCGAAAATGTTTACCCGGTTCATTCACGTAGTCGGTGCTCTCGTTGCGTAACATCCCGTGGATCGTTCTCCTGTTACTACGAACGATGGTGATTATGATCGAAATGTCTGCACGTGGGAAATACATGATAACGAAAACGGGGACGAATCTCCGCGGAAAGGATATCCTATGACGTTTTGTGAATTCCGCTAATTGAGATATTTTGCTACAAGTTTCGACGTATGCGTGAGGGCGTCGAGACGGTTGACGTCCTGGGAGGAAGAGGGACGTTTTCCTGGGGTGAAGGTCGCGTTATCCTGCGAACTCGCGTCATTTGGTGGCTATGCCCGAGTTGCCAGGACAACCGCGAGGACGCACTGTCGGTCTATTCCTGGCATCCAGCTCCTTCCATTCTGGAGCGGACCGAACCGGCAACAATACCATGCGATTTTCGAGAGATGACTGGAAAAAAGACAAAGCACACGAAATGTATCCAGAGATGTAACACGTTATGCGCGCCACTCTTTGATGCCAAGGCGAGAGGGTCTTTTTGGTTGTGTCTAGACTAAGCTGTACAAGGTTTTTCTTCTCATTCACATATTTCCTGACTCTTTTTCGTTATTATTATCGTCATGGCAGGAATAATAGAATGTTTACTCTCTATAAAGATACTGAAAGAAGGAATTAATTTTTGATGGATTTCCTGTTTGCAAGAAAATTTCGGAAACGCGATTGGCAGTATCCGATGTCAATGCTTCATAAACCGTGTAAAATGAATAATGTAAAAGCACAGTCCCGTTTTTACGGAAAGATAAGCTTCTTTTTCTCTCTGTAACTTAATGATGGAGGAAAAAGGGGAGAGAGGACTAAAAACAACCGGATATTAACTCTGTTTTTTTTCCGTTTGGAAAAAGGGAGATCATACGTTTTACACCCTCGTTTCGTTCCATCTCATCTCGTCACTCATTCAGGCTGACACGTGATCGTCACGAATGTTGATTTTCCACCTAATGCTTTTGAACGTTTTTTTAATGGAGTAGCTTTTACCCACCGATGTATACGTTTGGTATCAAACAACGTATACACAAACATTCTAGATAAGATAAAATTACGTATATTTTGCTGATAGAGTAACAGATGGGTATTAACACTTTATTTCGGGTTCACCTATTTGTTGTGAGACGTTAAAAGTCGTAACTAGATCGCGGCAGTAAAACGCGATCGCAATCTTAATCAAAAAGCTGCAATAAATAGATGGTGACTTCATTACGAGTACACAAACTGCGATGATAAGACTTTGAGGTTTTCCGAGAGGTCTTCCAACGTGTCTGGGTCTTTACAGTGCGCCGGTACTAATTTTAGAACTCTTTCCGATTCCAGGTGTGGCGATATCTGCAAAATTCACCGCTCGCCGTTTCAAATTTTAAGGTAAGTGTCTTTTTTTCCTCTCTCCAACTAATACCATGAAAGTTTAACGCGTTAAAAGGTTGGGTACGTACCTATCCGTTATGATCAATTTTTAAGCATCATCAGCAAAGGTCAGATATTCGGTTTTCGACTTTCATCCAAATTCACTAAACACACATACTCAAGGTGGAAAAATCGCGAGGGGTTTGATAAGAGAAGAGGGACCTCGAAAACCTGTGACTTTGGTGATGTCATGATCTAAAATTGAGGTACTCGATCGCGTACTCAATTGAGGTATGGTTTGGGAGATTTGCTGGTGATCGGTTTTCGGGCGGTCGCGTTTTATGAATGACCGCGGGTCAAGGCTGGCTAAAATTTTAAGGGTGCCGGTTATTACGTGAGCGCCCAGAAGACCGGGGCACGCCACTTCCATTATCGGGCCAAGCCAAACGCGAGCCCGAGCGAAGGCAGGAACGACCGAGCCGACGCCATCGGGCCGCCGCCGAGTGGGAAGAGGACGGCTCGGGTCGGCGTTTCTCCGGCTCGGGGCTCCGGTCGACGTCGTTTCGTTTCAGTTCAGTCTCTCGGCACCAGTTTGGCGAGTCCGTGCGGTTCGTCCCGACTCCGTCCTAGCCAGCGTCGCTCCGCCGTGCCGCATCAGCTGGGCCAAGGCGAACTGCGAACCGAGTTGTACAACGTACGTAACGACGTAACGTACTAACGTAGTAGTAAAAGCGTGTAAAACGCGCGAGTGAGTGAGTACGGGCCATGAGCCGACCCGTCGCCAGGACGAAGACCGGCTGCTGAGCACCCGAACGATCTTCCTGGATCTGACCGATGGAGCAGACCGAAAATCGCCACCACAACCGCAAGGTGAGACCAGAACCCCGAATCGGGCTGTCTACGGGTCGATTGACCAGGCAAGGTCAAGTCAACTGACACCCCCGAAACCGGGACGGTCATCTCGAGGAACCGTTCCGAGAAGCAGAAACGCCGTTCAATGTACTTGTGTGAACATGGCAGCGTTTGTTGCCAGGCGCTCTCCCATTGGCTCCAAGCGGCCGGACCGATTCATGAAACGATAAACGATTTGTTTATAATAATTTCGCATCAAAGAAAAGCGACAACCCCCGAATCTCCCAGTTTCGAGGATTTCGCAGTCTACGTGGACCGGGTCGAGAGGAGGTGACGGATATGCTGCACCGTGTAGAGAAGAAACGGCGAGTGGCCAACGTGCCTGAAAAATTACTCGAATTTGCATATTCCTTCCTCGGTTCTATTTCGAGTCGTACACGGCAGTGGACCAATGGTGGCTTCACTTTCGTCTAACCGAACCGAGGCGAGTTCGTGGCGATTGCGTGTTGGAGCGGCTGCACAGTAGCCGACTCTGTGTAACGATTGAGCTGCAGGAATGTAGTAAATTTCAGTCTTTACTATCGCTCTGTTACTATACGCCGTCGTGGTTAAGTCGAGGGCACTCTCGGAGTCTAGAGTCGCCGATCCGCATGTGCGACTCTGTTTTCGTACGGAAAGTAAAAATCTCCAACATTGAATCATCATAACAAACAATGAGAGGTTCGTAATATTACGAGAACGGTTTCGATTGCGGAAATTCGTACACGCGCAGACCGGGGCTCAGACCAATATCCGGCAGACAGTGCACATTGTGCTGTTATCAGCAGGCCATGAGATAAAGAGTGTTAAATTTAGAAAAATGTGAAAGCACAAAGGTAAATATCCTCGTGGATATGTTTACGAGAGTATGGCTCCGGTGAAATCCGAAATATTCCGATGAAGATAAAAACACCGGCTACCACGCATTTCGATACATGCTGAGAGTAAAAAACTGGTTTAATTGGACTGCCACGAATTCAACAAATCAAAAACATATTATCAAGTATCCGAATCACCAACGTACGAACACGTGAATAAAATATGGACTAGTGTGTCTAAGAGACCACGAAACCATATATCAAAACCCACATTCGTTTTTCTTCATAGTTTATCGCACGAAATTAACACACAATTATCACAGAGTGATAATATTTTAGTGAAGGGTTAAAAGATAACCAGGTTAATTGCCATAGTAACACTTGTCACAACAGCTGCTTTTAGTTTGATGCAATATAAGAACCAACATTGAGAGTTTTCACGAGTTGACTCCTTTTGCACCCCGAACAAGTAGCAAAAGCAAGGAGAAGAAACTAGTGTGACTGGCGATTGAGTTGATGGGATTGAACCAGTTTATTTTATTTAGTCGACTTACATGCATACTCGTATACACTTGCATTACATTAAACGAGAGTTGACTGTATCACACATTATAACCCTGACATTTAATAAGTATAATTGAAATAGGCGACATTTCTGTGTTCCGAACATAACTGTCCTTTCCCAATGATTTATGCGGTGATAGCTTTCTATTATTGGAGTTATTCACCTATTGTTCCTCACTGTTAACCGAGAACGATGGCGAGTACATGTATAAGGTAGAAGGGATCGGGACGTAATTCAATCTTTTACGTGATTGCCAAGGGAAAAAGGATTTCGCGAATTCGATTTTGCTTTGAAATTTTACGGACCTACCACTTATTTATACTCGGTATCATCGCGGTAGAGAGGTGCACGTATACACCTACCTAAGAAGGTGAATTAATTTCTTTGGTAACCTTGGCGGAACAATGGTCGAAGAGTTGGTGAAGACACGAAAGATCGCCGAGAATGTCACGGATGCCAAAATTGCAACAAATTCCAAACCTTACTATACACGTATTTCCATTGCATTATGGCGGCGTCTACTTTACAGTCATTACAGAAAACGATTGAGCTTGCCTGAAAGACTGACTGGAATTTGTAATTGATGACGAAGACTCCGATCAAGACCAGACACAAACGCTCTTTGACTGCATTCATGCGACTAAGGCAATCAGCACAAACTATAAAAGTTCCTATTTCAACGAGATCTATAGAAAGAAAGAGACCTTAGCTGTGAAGTACGAATATTTTAAGTTGGTTGCTAACTAAGTGTGTATCATCACAGCAGCCAGTAACTGGATAACTAGTAGGAAAGTTATCACCAACATGGAACAAGCTTCAACTTGTAGGTGTCATATGAGACACGTTTCTGTTCCTTTGTTGCGAGACTTTGTTACGTATGAAATTGATGTTTTTTTCAACATGGTTTCACATGAACGATTGGTGAATTACAGTCAATTGATTAAAATACATACAAATTACTCGGGCATTCTACTATGACATCTGGCGTACCTTGTCTGGACATTTTCGTTGACCGCTCATGTGTAAATCTAGATTAATCGTTAATAGAATATTATTAGGTGAGCGTGTTTTGGTAGCTTTTATTCGCGAGTTTGAAAAACTTACGCCACGAGCGCCAGCGAGTGGCGTAATTCAAACGAGCGAATAAAAGCCAAAACACGCGAGCTTAATACTATGCTTTATCCACTCCAAAACAGTTAAAACGGCTCTCGAAAATTCGCTCAACTTTCAAATTTCATTCAAAACAGCTGTGACGGACAGAATGTAGTGTTGTCAGATCGGCGCAGATTTGTGAGCTGCGAACAGTGCGAAGGGAACTGTTATAAGTGTCATACCTTCATTCATAGCTCTTTCTGGATATTTCAGGTATCTGGTATCTCCGGAGCCGTTCCTATAAGCTCGTCTCCATTTTCACTATCACTTATATCATTCATATGCATATTTTCAATTAAACGATCAAGTAATTTTCGACACTTCACCACTCGTAACAATTATTCAAACAAATGGTCGCCATTTTTGAATGTCAATTTCGCGATTGTTGCGCTGTTGCCAATTGTACCTGAAAATCGCTCTATTCTGATTGGCCACAGCCAATGCAATAATGATCCCATTAATCGCTGGAAATGTCACTTTATTTCATCGAACTGTGATCTATATCAATAACGCCACCCATTATTACCAAAAATTTCTAATAATAATAGTATGATTATTATCTAGGAGTGGATAAATGGAAATTATTTAGTAACCAACTACATTCACGAATTACAATCAGCCGGACGCTCTTTGTTCAAACTGGCCAGCATTCGATCCAATGTAACGAATTCCTCTGAAAATTTTGGCACTATTATCTATCTCTCCATGAGAAACGAATGTACGCAAATATTTATTATAGTTGAATTAAAAGTCAAAATATTGTTATCTCGGTTACATTATCTCGTGTTTGTCTGTGGAATAGTTCGATTTTCCTCATTCCGATGATCTAATAACATACATTTTCTTTAAATTGTTGATTATTACTTCGGTCCAGTGAGTTCCGCATTTGATAATCATTTTTCAAAGTGCACATTTCAATGTTTTTTCAATTTTTTTCCAATTGTTCCAACATGATGTTGTATGTGTGTACAGCATGAGTCACAACTCGTGAATAATTCATATCTTCCCCGAACGTGTGGTAAAAAAAACTTAAATACGAGTATAGGTACAGTGCATAATGAAATGTTAATCCCTAACATTTTAACGTGTTTAATTTACATTTTACAGCCACATAATAATCCATCGGTATTTTATTTATAAATGAAAAACTTGATTGAATCAGTTTTTAGAACCTGTGACCGTTTTATCTCTCAAACTCGCCTGCTACACGTGTTACTGTCTTCTTGAAGTTTTCGACTCTAAGAATTCGAAATTTCCGTTTGTTGTCTTAGTAGATTTCGATTATCGAAAATATTTCATGCTCTAATAAGCTTTTCTGGAATACTCAATTGTTAGTTGCTCTGGGACGACCGAATTATTTCTGGGGTGTTACATGTACTAGGTGTTGTGTTCACAATGAAAGCTCCTCCACTCCCCCAAAGCTCATTCCTCCTCTAGTTACACTGTAATTACGCCCATTGTTACATTTTATTACAGTAAAGTGAATTGAAGGATGTTAGGAGAGCTCATTATTATACCGACCGGCTTTATCGTTCATATAATTTGATGTTCTTGATACCATTACGTCGGTCATCACGGGAGGTCCTATTACTAAGTTGGATAAAGAGCACACCTGAACCGGTCCCATATATGGCAGAAATCGTCTTAAATTTATTCGTAAAGAAATCATTGAGAATAGAATAAGTCATGACATGATGAGGTCGCCGCTTATACCTCATCATGAGAGTAGTATGAAGTGCATCATAGATCGCATCGATGCGTAAATACATCAAGGTTGGGATATGGAATGAATGCATGAATATGGTACGCTCTCGAGTGCTTACTTTAATAATTCATCGATTCATATAATACAGCACACACGTATGAATGGTGTGATAATTAGCACCATCATGTTTTTCTTTCGCATTAACACAAGCCGGTTTTTCCCACTTTAACCTGTTGGTCGGTCGGTTAGTTTGTTAGTGGTTCCCTAGCGTCTTCCTCTTTTCCCCCGTTCTCGTACCTGCCGGCTAATTGATTTTTTTGTCGCTTCCTGTGTGCATAATAACTCTGGGTAATACGCTGACCGGAATCCGGGCAGGCAGGGGTATATTGAATGAACTCTCCGGGCCGTCTCTCTCGCTCGGTATTATTGATCCGGTGTGTGTTAATGGTGATTTCTAGACCGACCCTGTCAGATAAGTCCGTTGATCGAGTACGCAAAGTCACGCTATTCGCACAAAACACACATAAACTCGCTACTTTTGATCATTATCGTCACTGGAGTTATGAAAATCATCCGAGCCACCTTGAAAACGACACCAATAGGTCGGCACCATCACGCAGAGTCGGATAAAACCATCATCGGACACTCCCCGATATCGGACGACCCGAAAGGACGCCCACGGGCCCACCAAATCCAACGAAAATAGGTCCACCCACTCCCCAATTAACCGCAATGGAAAAACGAGTGGTAGGTGCATGAATGGCCCGCCTTGATCGTATGGTAATCACATCATCATCGTCACATTTTGCTCGGATGGAAGCAGGGGTGGAAATTCGCGATAGACAAAGGAAGCGATTTTGTATGGGCCCGTGGCGCGGTTGTACGTTCTGGGGGGCGGTTGTATTTCGGTGGCGGCGAGTTCGAGTTTCGCTATCAAAGCTCGGGGGCGGCGCGACCGGGGATGAATGGGCGCCGTCTCCATGGCGACTACAACACGCCAAGGCTGCATTGATTTTTACTACAAGGTTGAATTCGGGTCGGAAACGGGGGCCCCCGGTATGGCGGCGCGGGGATCATTCATCAAAACCCTACTATAAACCCCTCGAACTGCAACAGTCCACGGAGACACCATTCAGGGGACGCGAAACCCTCGATCATTGTCGAAGGACACCGAGCTTTCGAGGGCTTTCGATGCAAAATTATTTCCAGGATCAATTCTGATCCGGGTCATTTATTTAGGATTCCTGGTGGTTCCCGTTAATCTGGACTTTCTAGATAGTTGGGTGCATTCTGATAATTGCTTCCAGAACCCAATATAGAACTATTGCCAAGATCAATGATACATTCTCGTTGGTTGCCTTGTATTTGGGGCATGTTATCGTTGGTCTTCCAGAGTCATTTGAGTGCATTCTGACAATGATGTTTTTCAAAAATTGAGATCTGTTTTTGGTAATTTCTGAATTAGCAGTAGGCGCATTTCGGTGACTCGTCTGGGCTTGCTGCCGTCCCTGAAATCGTCCAGCGTGCACTAATTATTGTCGTGTTAGCGTACAACTTATTGGAGTCAATAAATAATTGACCCCCTCTGGTACGCTAGTATAGTTGTTATAACCGCGAGCACGTGGACAGCTGTTGCTTTGTAACTATGCAATTTTATCGTTATAATTATGGACGTAATTAGAAGAACCGTTTCCATTCCCATTGTAGACACTGTCATTACCTACCGGAGAAACCTTGACTCGTTCAACCTTCAGAAAAGAACACACACCGAAGCATTATCATTACTATTAAAGCTACCTAGTATAGTATCTGCGGTAGCAAAGTAGTTAATCAACTACGGTACTGATTTTTTCACCGACTCGGTTTTTTTCTCTTTTAGTGTAATACGTTCAAGTTGTTGCAAACTCTTTAAACTTTGAGGAGTGGTGCAAGTTTGATGGATGTTCGCGCTTTGGAAAAGTTCTCGCCTTTTTTAATTATCGTTGCGAAACATGCAAACATGACGTTAAAACGCCGGTGTTGCATGACCGTCATCTTGAATATCTGTGGAAAGTTGTGATTTATCAGCACTGTCATTAGCATTTCGTTCTTTGTTCGGTGCTGAAGTAATAAGAGATTGGAATTGTTGTTGTGTTGTTGTTGGTCAGGGTTCAAAATACTGAAACCTTAAGGAATTTTCTTTGTTTTTCTTTCGGGTTTACTTTAGATCCGAGATCGTGGGCGTTCGTCTCTCCTTCACTCTGTTTATACCGACCTACCTACCTATGTATCTGCACATACGCACGCTGTTATTACGGAGAGCGTAACAACGGGCGAATGCCAATTCTATAAATAATTTACGCCGTGAATTGGAAAAATTACAAACCGTCCAGTGATGTTGTAGTAAATAAAACACCTGCACTATATGAATGCGTGTAGTTATGAGTATGTTCAGGCGTAACTGTTGCGCAAACCCCCTGTTAATAATTCATAATTTCCTATGTAATTAACTTTGAGTTATGAGAGTGTTTGTAAATTATGCACAATCATTAACTACAAATAAAGCATTTATGATTTTACCGACTGAGAAAAGTCACCTGAAAGTTGACCATAATATTCTAATTAGTACCTTGAAGATTTCTGTTAGTTGGTTGAGGCAGGTTCGGCGTTCCAGCCTTCGCCTTGTACTTGTACTCGTCAACCGTCTGTTTGTTCGTTAGTAAGTTAGTAGCCGACCTTGTCGTCCCGCGATGTCGTCGACGTTATATTTTTTAATAACAGAACTAGATAATAAACCTCAAGTATGATAATAATCTTAGCTCTTTTCCCTTTCTCATTGTTCGCTGTAATATAGGTAAAGTTACGCATACAGCAAACAGAGTACCAGAAGGTCTCCTACTGCATAATAGTAAATTCGGATTGTGAGAAGATCGATCCGCGTTCTTTTATCAGGTTACGGGGTCACACCAGCCGAAAGCCGAAATGTCTCGTCCTTTTCCCCTTTCATTCACGAAATAAAACGACCGGGGCGAGGGCGCATCCTTCCCGGTTCCTCTTTGGTTCGCACATTCATTCGTCTATGGACTGGAGTAAATTTGTAAACGGCGCCACCCTTTATAGTGAACCGAACAATGAAAGTGGCAACGTCATCACGTTCCGAATTTTGATTGCAGGAGGGCGGCAAGGAGGCACAGCGCCGATGATTTCCGCAGGCTTGGAGGGAAGGATACCCTACATGACCTACCCTGAGCCCTGGCGCGGCCCGTCCAAACAGCCCCCGGAATTTCTCAGGCCGGCGCCCAAACCGATACCGCCGTCGTCGACAAGGTAACCCGTCTGCACTATTTTTATTTTTAATCCACCGTCGATCGGGTAATAATAATTAAAACTCGGTAGGTGAAGGTACTTAACTTGTTTGTAACTTAACTAAGTAGGTACGTCAGGAATTCCTGATTGCGATTTACGTAAGAGCGTGTCGAGGAGTCGTATGCATATACGCAAAACTGGCCGTAAGTAAGTACGTGAAGCAATAACTTTTACCTATCATAAAACCGGAAAACTGAATAATGAGGAAGGCAATAAGTCGGACGGGAAATTTCTGATTTCAAATCGTGATCGATTTATTTGCTCATTTCGCCAACGAATCATCGACTGAACTCCTCAACGTAAAAAGATTCACACTTGGTCTTAGTTGCCCGATTCTGATGTACAAGGAAGTAGTGCCACTTACCTGCAATGTACTCTTACCTAATGGTAAGTGTATATTAGGTGGCACCATCTAGAGATTCAGAAGGAAAGGTGCTGAAATTTTAATTTGAAGATAATATTTGGAACTTTGACAATAAAGTTGGAAATTACTAAACAGTGACTGAGTATTCTTTGATACTGGGCCCAAATTTGGCACGAAAAATGAGCTCAAGCAAAGCATCAGTTCCAACATTCTAGAATGATTCGATTTGATGATAATTATTGAAGTAAATTTGTTGATTTTTGTGGCTATAACAATTGTAATTTGAGGTTTCAATTGCCAGTAGAAGTTACCTGAGTATTGATGAACTGGACTTTAGCCAGCTACTTTACAATGTTTCTTTTTGAAAGTAATTTCCTGTACAATCGTCGATAATTCAACCGGGTACAAAATTTATGAGATCTCTATCGGGTTCTACATTTAATTGAATAAATACCGGTATTTATAGCTAACCGGATTAGAATAGCCACAAGACCCGTCGATCCAGTCTGACAATCGAAACGTTTGGTGTTTTCAGCCGATACAATGGGGTGAGCTCGTCGTCCCCGAATGGGACCCGACTGGCATCGTCCCAGCGGCCCATTCCCAACAAGTACACGTCGCCGCCCTCGATCCCGGCCCCCGTCAACCTGACGCAGCACAAAGACGAAACGGCCGAAGAGCTTCCGTACGGCGCGTACCGTCCGTACGCCGCCCCCCATTTCCCGCACTTCACCCCGTTCACCATGTACCAACCCTACCCGCACATGATGCGTCCCACCTTCCTCACCACGCCCTTGCCCAACCTCGAGACCTACTCGACCCCGACCACCATAACCGCCCCCTCCACGTTCCTATCACCCCCTGCCACCTTCAGCCCCCCGTCTGCCTCGATAAAACCCGGCCAGAGCATCCTGCGGGACAAGAGGACGCCGCCGCAGCCGATCCAGCAGGTCCAGGCCAACAGCCACGTGTCCTTCAAGGTGCCCTCGGGCAAGGAGGGCTCGCTCAAGCACCGGATCCTCACCAGGCCCGAGGACTCTTCGGGCGGCGTCGGCATCAGGCCGCTGGATCTGCAGAAGAGCCCCGCGACTCTGTCGGCGGAGGCGGTGATGAGGAGGCGGCTGAGCGCGGCGACGATGTCGCCGCCCAGGTCGCCCAAGAAGTCCCTGAACAACAACAGCGTTCCGGGCAACTTCGCCAAAGGATCTCTCATCCAGCTGGCCAACGGCGAGCTGAGGACCATCGAGGATATGCGCACCGAGGACTTTGTCACGTCGGCCGAGCACTGCCCAGAACTGAGACTGGCCGAGAGCACCGTGGTCAAGATCGAGGACAATCGAGCCGGGGCGGCCACCATCACGCTGAGCTACAACCAGAGACGCACTCAGGTAGGGCTCGGATTTGGAGGCGAAATCGATGCACGAAGCGCGATTAGGACGCACACGAGCAGGTCGCATGAGACGGAAGACTGAGGTGCTACATGAGAGAGACTAGGATGGGGGTACATTCAGAGCCACCAAAAGAGGATTCTCTTCAAATTGGCCAAAACCACATCGAAAAATATCTGCTAGTTTTTGAGATATCCACCCCCAACCTTGTCTCTCTCATGTAGCACCTCAATCTTCCGTCTCACGCGACATGGTCACTTTAAGGTCTTCGTGGTTTAAACCGCAGGTGTTCATTAGGTTCGTAAATCCGAGGTTTGCTGATGTCGCGTCTTATTGAACCGAGAGATGATAGTCGTAATCAGAAACTTGGGCGACTGGTTCAAGTCGGATTTGATTATTCCAATTGTGGCACAGTCATTTTAGATCGAACGGCTACCGTTCATATCGCCAACGGCTCTCCAGTTTACACTAGAGAGTGCGAAATGACTTGGTAATTGTCTCAAATTGGCCCAGTCATTATACCATTCGAGTGGCGGGGCGGAGAGACAGCTTAGGACATTGTTCTTCTAAAAATAAAGACCTCGGATGATATCATTATAAAGTCTTGCAAGACCAGACCTCTTTCCGATAGTTATTATTCAACTTGCCAAAAGTTTTATCTCTTCTGGGAACGAGTTTGTTTATCTTTACCACGGGTGAAGTCACCATTTGACGCCGAACCGAACCAATTGCAAAAAGAGGGCCCATATGCGTCTGCGGTGGTAATGACCGCATGAAATCCAAACGTCGCCTCGTTTTTAATGGATGCAACAGCGTTTCGTCAAGTCTGAGGAAAAAAGACGAGTTCGTGTTTGTTCGGGAATTCTTTGATGAGGATGATGGCCGTTCCGCGGTCTCGGTCTCTTGCGTGGAATGCTCCTCGCGTACAAATCTCGTACTATGTCGTACACCTCTCCACGCCCAGCACAATAACACAACGGAGCGGTTGTAGGTTGCGCCGTAGAGGAGGAGAAGGTGTCGGAGTGAGAGACGGCGAAGAAGAAGTTCACGGTTCCGGGACCTGGATGTCCTTGAACGTCCCAGTCCTACTCTTCGGTCACTTGGGCCGCAACCGACAACAACGGCCGCGGAGAGAGAAGAGCGAAACGAGTCGCGCTCTCCCCGGCGATTATTGTTGTGTGGCGCCGCCGATTCGACTCGAATTTCTCCTGCGCCCGGTTTTTGGTCGCGTCCGTCGGCTCTCGGAGTCGACGACCTTGCCTGCGGCACCGAGCCCACATGCACACGCACGGATTTTCGTCGTAATCTCTTCGGATTCGGATGGAGAACGTCGTCGCCGATGATGGCCGCATTCTCGGCGACATTCCGACGACCCACAGTCCGCCACTATGACGTGCCGTCCGGGCACTCGCGTCGGCTGCGCTCACATGATGCTTATAAAAATAATAATACGAGATTCGCGCTGAAAAAAGACGACAAACTCGCATTCGACACCCTCCAGAGGTTCATTCAGGAGCTAATTTTAAACCACCACTAAAAAGAAGTAAAAAACGGGCCGCTCGCCTCTCTCCATTCACATTCTGGAAGAGATTATGAGCATTTTTTAATGGGTTCGTGCTTTACACCCACTCGAGATTACGCATAAAGAGTTTGGCAATGGCAATTCGGATTCTGGCTCAAACTGCGGATGGAACACCGCGATAAATTTTCATTTAACTTATTATATTCTTACCAGGCGTCCTAGAGATGTAGAGATGTAGAGATTTAGAAATCATATAGAAATGACGTAGGAATGATGTAGAAATGATGTAAAAATGATCTAGATGTGTAGACATGGTGTAGGAATGATGTAAAAATGATGTAGAAATAAGGTACAAATTATATAGAAATGATGTAGGAATGATGTAGAAATGAAGTAAAAATTATATAGAACTGATGTAGGGTTGATGTAAAATGATATCCAACGCTAACACTATATGAGCTTAGAACTATGCGGCAAACGTTGGTGTGGATTTTCAATTCCTGCATTCAAATTGAGTAACTTGTCGAATGAAGAACTTATATTAGATTCTCATAATACACCAAAGATCGATAGAATTAATCTGGGTAATTTTGAGAAAAGAAAACAGAATAACTTTCATAAGTGCTTTCTTTTTCGACGTATTAAGTATTTTCTCAGTAATACACTTTTAATCAGACAAAACGTAGGACGAAACACGAAGAAAAGTTATCAAAATCGCCTGGATAATATGTGATTCATTTCTCTGGATTCGGTTAATGTATTGTCGATGAAAACTATCACCTAAAACATTTTTATTCCCAAAAAATATACTGAAGTCGTTACTTCTTCTTATTATGGAAACCTTAGGAATATCGATAATAACAAGAATAGGAGGAAAAGAAGTTCATGTTCGTTTTCTGTTCCAGGTTGAGGTGGAAGCCGCGCTGGAGCACCCGTTCTTCGTCTTCGGCCAGGGCTGGGCCTCGTGCAGTCCGGACAAGACTCTTTTATGTTTTCGCCTGAAAGTGCACCGCCTGCAAGTGGGCGACATCCTGATTTCGCTGACCCCTCGCGAGCAGTTCGCCGGTCCGGCGCCGGTGTCGTCCTCGTTGACGTCGACCGTCCGGACGACGACCATCATGACAACGTCGACGAGCACCGCCATGACGCCGCTGCCGACGTCCAGAAACGACCAAATCCTGCACCATCACCACCATCACCTGCAGCAGCACCAGCAGCCCCATCAGCATCTGGCGCTGCCGCAAGTGCAACCGATCAATTTGCACACGAACCACCATCAGCAGCACCACCATCAGCAGCAGCAACAAAATAATCAACCGATGTCTCCGGAAAGTTTGGCGGCGAGGAAGCGGCGGTGGTCCGCCCCCGATCAAATCTGTGATGAGGACGAGCAGGCGCGGATTAGGCAGCGAGTCGACTGATTTACTTCTGTGCCCCGAAAGTAACTAAACTAAATTTATCGAACTGATTTATTTTCCTAGCGTTTAAGTTGCGAGACAAGGCTTCTTAATAATTGATATTATATAATTATCCCGCCTTGTTCTTCTTTTAACCAATAATAATTCATTAGAGAAAAAATCAATCGCTATTGTTATAAATATAGAGAGAGAGGGAGAGAAAGAGAGAGAGTGCAATGAAATGGTTTAATGATTGTTAATAAAGGTAGGATTATTTCTCATGACAATACATACAAGACGAGACAGGGCAGGGTGCAAATAATTATACGTATAGTAACTGTGCCGATGATGAACCGGGGAGTATTATGATGATGAGTGATACGAAAATTATGTTTGTAAGTATGCAGGAACTGATTTGATTTGAGGATGATGATGATGACTTAAAAATTTGTGGGTACGTACGTAATAAAAATAACTGATGAAGAAATAGAAAAAAAAGAGTACGGTAGTAAATATGGAGCTGCTACTGTCGATCTCAAGAAGAGCCGTGTGATAGAACTGCTTTTAATGTTGTTAATAAATAATTAATATTAAAAATAATAATAAAGATCTGTATTTTATTTACTATATTATGGAAAAGAAATAAACAATTTTCATACATTGATATAATAAAATATTGCACGAACTGATGTATAAAAGGCGCCTCCGCCAATCTCCCCTTTGTGAATTCTTTTTAATAAGAAATTAAAGTGGTGATTGTGTAGGGTCCCCCGAAAAGCCTATAAATAAGATAGTGTTTGTTACTTATGTAAATTCTTACTCTAGAGTATTAAAGTATGAATATTATTGCCCTATCGCGCGTTGAGGGTAATGAACATTATTGCTTTCTAATGTTGTTTATATAATTAATTGATTAATTTCCATGTGAAATCTTGGCTGTGATACAGTAAAGTATGTGGAATGAGCGACACTTCCCTCCATGTCTTTATCTTTAAAAAAATGATGTTGAAAAAAATTGTAATGGATCCTGATAATTAATACAAGTGTGGATTTTTGATCAAAAAATATAAACACACAACAAATACCTCACTCCGTGCTTATTATAACTTCGAGAGGTGGACGCCTCCCCAAACGCTTGTAATTCTGAAGAAAAATGTTGAGAATATTTTTAACGATTGTTATTATAAATACTACTACTACTACTGTACATTTATTATTATCATCATGCAGAATGTCTTGGAATATTATGAAAAAAAAAATGTTTTAAATGTAGTTGGTTGTACACATTGTTGTGATTTGTGTTGGCATTCTGTGATATTTGCCTTCGGAAAAAATATTTTAATTTTTGATCAGTATTTTTTGTTGATTTTGTGAAAATTTCTGTATCTCTTTTATTAATTATTGTTAATATTAGTAGCTCAAGGAACTATTCTAATTATTATCATTTTTAAATTGAATTGAAGACAATGATTATTGAAGTGCCTTTGAAATAATATATGAAGGGTGGGTTACCTCTAAAACACATACAGAAATCTACCCTTCGAGAAAGTTATTTATCTACGTAGAGGATCTATAAAAATAATTTAAAAAATACAAGCTAACAGATATGTACAGATATAAATATATTAATTATTTTACAGATACATGTACGGTGTGCCATGTTGTTGAAGTGTAAGGCCGGATGGCAGTGCAGTCAAACCAATAAAATATATGTACTAATAATTTATACGAGTTTTATTTTAATCTTATCTATTTTATTATCATCTTACGAAAGTTTCGTTTGAATTTATCGGTCAAATGAGTAACTAAACAGTTTTCATTAGAAGTAAATATTTAAGGATTCAAGGTTACTTTCGTGTAATTGAAAGTTCATGCTCCTAGAGTAAAACTTGGAAATTCTTCAATTCATCACAAGTATAAATAATTTCATAAAACTTAAATTGTTGATAAGCGCAAGTAATAACTCTGTTATTATATGACCCTTCTGTGTTTTTCAAGATAAAAGAAACGTACTTTTATATGTACTTTTTGAATTAGGTACAATTTATCTTTATCAAATAAAAGCAAAAGTGTGAGTGAAACCGCGTCTTTTAACTTTGGATTCAGCATTTGAAAAGATCTTTAAAAATGATCTCAGTACCCCAACAGGTGAGTTAATATTACCTTTCTACCATAGCTATATTCGAAAAATTACTGTGTGTATTAATTAATGTTACAATTTTATACGAAATTATAAACACAATCAAATGATTATGTCCGAGCTTGACTCAGCACATTTGTTATTATGGAAAAGTGACAGTTATCCGCCTTATTTGAAACACATTATTATTCGTGTAGTTCCTTTCACGAATCATTGATCTTTCTTTAGTTATTTTATTTTATCTGTTTAAAATACAATATTTTAACCTACGAGCGCTTTTTCTCGGAGATTATGAAGTCGGTGATTTGAATTAGATAAGAGTAATAAAATGATTAGAACTTTAAGGGAATAAAGGTCATTTTTCATTAGACAACAACAAATTGAATAATTTCAGATTCAAAAAATTGCAAACCGAATAGGATTTCGACCATTTTCGTTAACCACAGTAAAATCAACATCCGCCAAACCCAACGGTTACAACTTTGGTATGAAATCATTGTCAACCCTTCCCGTTTGATTAAAAATCTAAAATCGGGAAAATTACAGAATTGAATGACACTCAACGCGAATTCCAAGACGTAGCCCGCAAATTCGCCAGAGAAGAAATCATTCCGGCGGCTGCCCACTTTGATAGAACCGGAGACTTCCCTACGGAAATTGTGAAAAAAGCTTGGTCTTTAGGACTGAACAATGGACACATCCCTAAACATTGCGGTTTTACATTATCTACTAATAAATCTATGGCATTTCCAATCTATTTGTATTATTTTAGGCGGTCTTGAACAAAGCGGCTTCGATGTCTGCCTCATCGGAGAAGAACTATCATACGGTTGCACCGGAATTTCCGGAGCCATCACCAGTTCCGGATTACCAGTAAAAAAATTAGTCATCGTTTTAGTTGATTATAATAAAATCTTACTGTTTGTTATAGCAAGTGCCTTTAATTATCGCCGGAAATAAAGAGCAGCAGAAAAAATACCTGGGAAGGCACATAGACGAACCGATATCTTCAGTAATAAATCGCCAATTACCCGAGATATGAATAATAAAGATCTGTATCGTTTTTCAAGGCTTATTGCGTGACGGAGCCGAGCGGCGGCTCCGACGTGGCCGGGATCCAGACTAGGGCCGTGAAAAAGGGCAACGAGTGGATCTTGAACGGGCAGAAGATGTGGATCACCAACGGCGGAGTGGCCAACTGGTACTTCGTGCTGGCCCGGACCGACCCGGACCCGAAGTGCCCCGCCGCGAGGGCCTTCACCGGATTCGTCGTCGAGCGCGACTGGCCCGGAGTGAATCCGGGGCGAAAAGAGATCAACATGGGCCAGAGGGCGTCCGACACGCGCGGCGTCGCCTTCGAGGACGTCCGCGTCCCCGAAGAGAACGTCCTCATCGGCGAGGGCGCCGGATTTAAAATCGCCATGGGGGCCTTCGACACCACGAGGCCCTCTATAGCGTGCGGGGCTGTCGGTTTAGCCCAGAGGTGCCTGGATGAGGCCACCAATTATTCCTTGCAGAGGAAGGCGTTTGGTGTTCCCATAAGCCAACATCAAGCAGTCGCGTTTCTTCTGGCCGATATGGGGATCGGGATAGAGACGGCCCGTTTGGCCTGGATGAAATCGGCCTGGGAGGCCGACAACGGGATCAGGAATAGCTACAACGCGTCCATAGCCAAGTGTTACGCCAGCGATGTGGCCAATAGGGCCGCATCGGACGCGGTGCAGATTTTCGGCGGTGCCGGGTTCAACAGCGAATACCCGGTGGAGAAGTTGATGAGGGACGCGAAGATCTTCCAGATTTACGAGGGCACCAGTCAGATTCAGAAGCTCGTGATTTCCCGGGAGCTTTTGAAGGCGGCGAAGAATAAAAATTGATCCTTTTTTCAGGTGCAATAATAACGTAATATATAATGTACCTCATTGATGCTGTGCAATAAAACTATAAATCAATTATTTATCTCGTGTTTTACATTGAAACGTCGAGGATTGTCTAAGCCGTTTACAACTTTTCAGTAATTGTCAATAAGGATGAACTTGGGCGATTCTTAAGGTGAAGTGCATTCAACAAACACAATTTTTGTGTATTTTCGAGAAAATCCGTTTATGAGAATTACATAAGAAGAATTGAGTAAATAGAAAACGATATGGTAGGTATAAATCAACCGTTATTGCTGTGCTAATCTTTTATTTGCGGTAAAAATTATTATTTTACTGGAATCTCGTACGTTTTATACCTTTTTATAATGCTATTATCCTTTGTGGGGACTGGGGGTATAAAAGAAAGTAGTCGTTTGAATTATCGCCATAAATCAATAAAAATCCATACTGTACGCGTTGTTTTCCACCTTATGAAGTCAGTGGCACCAAGTCGGTTGCAATTATGGGTGTTTTAACAAAATTTTGCTTTATGGTTATTGCATTGTTATTGGTAGTGGTTGATTTTTCTGAAGAATCGAGTATAGATCCTAGACCTGCGGCCAATATTGAAAATATTTTAGCAAAAGCCGAAGGAACTGACCAAGGTATTCAATAATATTTACCAAATATAAATAGCATTTTTTAAAGTTTTGAAATCATATTTCAGATCGAATTGAGTTTTTGAAATACCATTTCAACCGAGGATATGAGTTAACCCAGAAGGCGTTGAATAAATCCGTTCCTCAGGTAAAAGTTATTTGCTAAATTTTCTTATTCTTATGATTTCATTGTCATTCTTATTTACAGAGCAGAACACAATTGACTGATCAAGAATCTGTATTGCTCTACCACTATTTATCGAACAATATTCAGGTGACTGATCCTGAAAAAGTTCGCGAATACATCTCGAAAGAGTGCGTCCCGATTCTCGGGACGTGTATTGATTTCGACGATCCAGGCATTCACCCAATGTAAATCATTGTTACATTTCGTAATGTAGGTATCACATGAATATGAGTAGTGAAGAATAAAATTCCAACGGCTAATGGCAAATTCAATTTGTTTCTCCTCATCAAAAATGTACATACATCGTTTCACCTGATATACCTGCAATTATAGTATTCCTACATACCATTGTATATAAAATAAAATAAAAAAATATGAAATAGTGAACATACCTTGCATTTATAGTCGAAATCTTTATTACCGTAAAAACATGTATAAGCTTTGTCAAAGTTGAAAGCTTTAAAACTACCTACTTATTTTCGGCAGACGGAAAAACGAAAGCTTTAGCTTCAATTTCTTATTGGTTTCATTGCGAAAATCCGTATTATGCGGATATAAAGAAGGTTTCCACCAAGCAGGTACAAAGATCGCGCTAAAGGTCAATGACCGCGCGCTTCAGACGTCTAATTGGAGAGAAAGATGTCTAAAAGCTCTCCTGAATGTGCTTTTGAGTCTTATTTTGGAATTCTACAACGGTGTAGCTATTTAAACCAGCGAGTTTTCTGATTTTTTAAATATTGCGTACTGAAAAAATTTTGTCTTGTCGATTCACCTTATACGAATAATTTATCATTGTTTGTTTTTCTACAGGTTGTATTGACGATACTGATGTCATCATATTCTCTTAAATTTTGTTATCAAAGTGTTGAAAATGAATGTCGGTCTTCTTTGAAATATTTTCTGCCATACAATCTCAACAAATGACTTAATCCTGCTCTAAAACTTGATAAGAATAGATATTTTAAACTATACCCTTATCTCATTTTTATTATAGTTTTGTTACCGCAAGAAATAGTCAAATAAAACAGTTATTTTAAATTTGTAGTGAAACACGATCAAAACTGAATATGTCTCTTTATAGAAAACTGATCTCTTTAATAACTACTTTGACTTTGGTCGGATTATGTATTGCAGCTACGGCTATGATAATAGATCAAGAAAATACTTCGAAATTTTTGGAAAATCGTAAGTATTTAATTCTATTTGACTTTTTTGATATATTCAGTTATTTTTAGTGGATAATATTGACGTAATCAAGTGCCTAGCTCAAAGGGGAGCGAGATTAACCACTTCATCAGAGGTTAATCAAAACCACTGTTCGGATTTAATCGAGGATAATGATAATTACAGAAAGATTGAATCGGTAAGTTGTGATTTCGAAAAAGGGAACCTATAATTTTATCTTCACCTAACTCGAGAGTAATATCGGTCTCATGGAATAAACACTTTCAAAAAGGATAATCTCAGTATTGCTGTCAATCATTTTTGTTTATTGAAGAATGATTACATGGCAAATTAAAAAATACACAGAGCAATATGTTCATACACCTTATAAGAAAATACACATAAGCAAGATGAGATGCACTTGTATACTTACGTCAAAAAATATTTTCGGGAATTCCACTTCTAAACAGGATATGATTAATTTAACAAAATGTTTTCATTGCAGGAAATTTGGGATCTACACGCAATAAACTTGTATCAGAGATTAAGCGTGAAAACATTCCGAAGTGGAAGCAGTATAATTTGTTTCCCTAGTGGTTGTATCGATATTAATGACGTAGGTATTCATCCGTGAAAATACAAAATAATTGTATAAATTTTTTATATCAAAACTGTTAATTCTAAAATAAAAATACGAAGAGATGTGTAACTGTTCTATTTAAGTTAGGAACAGGAATCCTATCAAGATTTAAGGGTGAACTCCAGGATCGTCTAGATCAATGCAGGTACCATCGGGAAAGCAGATCATGCCCTCACTTTCTGGAGTATCTTGCGGATCTACTAAATCATTCATGATGTAGTATTCATAAATCTCTAAAGATAATTTAGCTGAAGGATTCGAGTCCTGAAAATGTCCAATTATAAGGTTTTCAATGGAAATTTGCTATAAATATCTTACTAATGTAGACTGAGAACCATGTGCCAGCTGGTATCCTCGATTTACTTGATTTTTAAGAAAATCGAATTTCTCTGCGAAATCATTTTATCATGAATTATCATGCGATGAAGAAGCCATAATAAAAACTTACCATCTTCGGAAACGTTTTCCAAAATTGAAGACCAATCCGGACTTTTTCCCAAAGTTAGGCTCACGAAAACCGTGAGAACTAAAAGTTTCCAAAAAATGTGACTATCATTCATATTGGTTGGTTTAATCCGAGGTTTAATCACTAACTACTACCGCTTGCAACTGACTTTCCGTGATTGATGGGTAATACTTATAAAGCAATGATTTCAATTGACGTACCTAAACTTTTCCTAGGTTGTTTTTTAACTAATTTTATTAACTTATGGAATATCGATACATAGCACAGAAACATCTCCCACTTCTCAGGAGGTAATTCAAATTTTATAAATGAAGGAGATGCGCGATTTCAACAATGCAGTCATTTTATTCCGTTGGACTTTTTTTATCGATGTTAATTCGCTTACAATCAATCTTTGTACCTAGCTATAATCCTAATCACCAGAGATCATATTTATTTTCCTCTGGCGGCATGCTGCTCTGGCCTAGCGATTAAAGGATTAACGCACACACAATATTTGTTATTTCTTATGTAGGAGATTATTATTGATAGATACACACATTTTGGAGTACGCATGATATCTACTTAGGTACTTACTTATTGAAATTAGTAATAATAGGTAATAATAAGTAAATGAAATTAAAACTTTTCATTGCAAAATTGTAAAAAGTATAGTTCTCAGTACATAGGTGCGCCGCTGAATTTCGCCTATTCGCAAAATGATAGATTGGTTGTAAAATTGCAACTCAAGTGCTTTTATCGCCAATTAAAAATTATCACGATTTCAGCAATTAGTTATTAACAATGAGGCTCAATGGTCTAGGGGTATGATTCTCGCTTTGGGTGCGAGAGGTCCCGGGTTCAAATCCCGGTTGAGCCCAATTTTTTTTTTATTATTTGCAAAAAATAACATCAACTTACGAATGCTCAAACATCCACACCACGTACTTCCCAGCACAGGTTCATAAGATACTTTTTATAAAGCTAGGCAACCAAAGTAACACAAAATGAACTTTGATTAGATAAGAAATTATAATTGATTTCCTATATCCTGTTGAATGAGAATCGAACAAATTCTAACAATTATTCGATTACCTACAATCGAATACAATGAATTCAGATCACTCTCTAAAAACGCATGCCGTCAAAATTGTGTTCTCTGTTTCAGGAAAGACGGGGATTCCCCTAAATATGTTACTCAACATTATAAAGAACGTAGTCCGACTGGAACACCAATAGTTGTCCGTCTCAGCTTGGAGCTGACCAGTCATAACGAAATAAATTCATGAACAAAATCAGACCTCTTCTTGTGCTAATATTGCTAGTTTTAATAATCAGTGTTCTAAAAATAACCAGTGCTCCTGGTGGAAATCTAAAAATGTCCGGAAATCATTTAAGACTACGTGAGCAAATCTTGAGAGAAGAAAAACTGAAGTCTATTGGAGGTAGCCTAAATCTTACTAAGGAAGAAATGAAAATTGATGAGATTGTCGTAAATAAAAAGAAGAGAGAATTAGAAGCTTCCCACTCAAACTCTACGCTCTTCCTACCATCTTTACATTTCTTCAATGCCAAGTCGCAAATCGACAACTCTGAGGTATTCAAAATAATCAAAAAAATCCCAAAAGGAGCTTCTCTTCACACCCATTTACTGGCCGCAGTATCTATCGATTTTGTGATGGACGAGATAACCCACAAGGATAATTTATACGGAGGAATTATTAACGATATTTTCAAATTGAAATTTTTAAAAAGCGCACAAGAAGATGATCGTTGTGACTGGAAAAGTTTAAAGGACTATCGTGCAGAAAATCCGAATTTTGACTTGTGGTTGAGGACTAAATTAACTTTACAAGTCGATAATCCGAAAGAAGTTCATCCAACCGTTGAAATTGTTTGGAAGAATTTTAAAAATATGTTTTCTACAGCTTACGACATGTTGTGCTATAAACCCGTTTTCCAAATATACGTCTACAGGCTACTTCAGGAACTATACGACGATAACGTTATGTATGCGGAATTGAAAGGAACCTTTATGCCTTTATACGATTTAGAAGGCCGTAATTATTCTACTAGGGAATTTTTTGAAATTTTCATAGAAACTGTGAACACATTCAAAAAAGACCATCCGGATTTCATAGGGGCCCGCTATATTCACTCGATTTATCGTGGTGTTGATAGAGAAGTCCTCAGAAAGGGATTACAAGAATTAATTTCTTATCAGAAAGAGTTCCCCGATTTTATCGCAGGATTTGATTTTGTTGGGTGGGAAGAAGAAGGTAAATTTCTGGTGGATTACGCCGAAGAATTATTGGAGGCCAAGAAACATCTAAAATATTTCTTCCACGCTGGAGAAACGAATTGGTTTGGCTCCACTGATGAAAATTTAGTGGATGCTATTTTGCTCAACGCTACAAGAATTGGTCACGGATTCGCCCTAATCAAACATCCAATCTTATTGGAAATGATTAAAGAACGAGACATCGCGATTGAGATTTGTCCGATTTCCAATCAAGTCTTGATGTTGATTGAAGATCCCAGAAATCATCCAGCTGCCCATTTAGTTGCTAAAGGAGTTCCGTTGGTTATAGGGAACGATGATCCCTCTTTATGGGGTGCGAGCGGATTAAGCTACGACTGGTATATTTTTTTCATGGCCATGACTAGGAAAAGCGATGGACTCGCTGTATTGAAAGAAATTGCGACAAATTCTATAAAATTTAGTTGCATGAATGAGGAAGAGAAAAAGAAAGCTGAAGATTTGTGGCATCGACGATGGGAACATTTCCTGCAAGATGTTCAGTAGTTTATTAGACCTAATTAAAATAGATCCATTAAAGAAATCAAATAAGGACTTACCGTATAATAAATGTATGAAATATAGCATAGTCATAATAAACGAGCAAATTTTTAATTTGAATTTGGTGCCCTCGATGCATTCCCAGCCCTCCCCATTGCTCCGCCACTGCTGCTGTCAGATGGCTGTCAGTGTGGATATAACCTAACTTTCATGTGTCAAAATAAACCGAAAAGTCAGTGTTTTTTCCAAGTATGTTCGTCTGCAAGGGCCCCCAAGAGTCCCTAGAGGTTTTCGACATATTTATAAGAAAAGAAAACGCGCCTCCGCGAGAATGGAGTCAAGATTCACGAACAAAAATAAACGGACACATCTTCGAAAAGGCAGTGATAGTAGAAGAAATAGACATAATCGTACGGAAAATCAGGAAATGCTGGTGCAGATTCCAATCGTTTATAGTGAATGATTCCACAATCAGTTCAACGGAAGTACAAGATTTGAGACGACAAATAAACGACTATTTTAAAACTACCCTCGAGTGCCTGAAATACTGCCCAGATTTACAACTCAAGGATCGCTATATTACCTCAACTTGTACTTTAATCAACGACACATTAACGCCGTTAATAACTCCCCTCCATGAATTAAACGAACACATATTGGTGCGCATATCGAACAATTATTTAGGAAACGAGAAGTGCCCTTATCATCAGTATTATCACACGTATCTGGACCTCCACTACCACCTGCTGGTTTTGAGTTGTATTCGAGGCGATTTTAGTGAAGTAGAGACTCATTCCAAACGACTAATCAAAGATCTTATCTGTGTGGCTAAAAAAGGATTCCAGTTGGATAACAAATCTGCGTTCTCTTGTACTTGCACTAAGAATGTTTGGTCGATTTTACAGTTGACCTGTGATACATACTTCGATGTGGAGAAATTTTGGCCAATTTTCAACTCAGAACTTGGGGAGGAATCGGATAAATCATTTGTATTGTGGATTCTGAGCCACATTGCTGGTTTACAAACTCAACCCGATCAAGTAAAGCCCAATTACGTTTTACTGGAGTCGGCATTGAAGTCGATTTTAAACGACTGCAGGGACCTCTTGCCGAATTTAAAATCGATCGAACCACTTCTGTGTACTTTATGGTTGAAAAATGGTAAAATCGAGCCGTATCAGATTTTATGGGACCATTTTAGCAAGAAATTAAATACGACTAAGCGCAAACCAGTAGATTTCAGCGCAGAAAAGTTGGTTGAGCTGACTGACACGATTTTATGGAGTCATAAAGATTGCTCTGACGATTTCGAATTGTTCCTCGGAATGTTGGTGCTGCATTTGGGCGAACATCCTCAACATTGGGCCAAATTGAAGGGGCGGATTTACTCGCAATTGGGGCCGAATAAAATACGAGATCTTGAAGAGGTCGGAATTTTTCACGTGGGGCTCCTTTACATCGTCCTAGCGCGAGTCAATTTCGAAGATTTGGCCAAGAAGTTTGTGAATTTCGTCCAGGCTATATCGGAGGAGAAGAGGCAAAGCAAACTGATCTGGGGACTCTACTCAGCGTTTGTAAATACTTTTCTATTTTTTATTATATTTCTATTAAAAATTAATGAAATGATTTCAGATTATACGCCATGTTAGAGAAAATCGCTCTATTGAGTCAATCGCCCCAGCTTTTGTGACGATGTTGAACGAGGCGTCTCAAGATCCGAGAAAATTTCGTCTCCTGAAAGTTTTCACAAGTGATTTTGAACTAATTATGACATCGAGTACGAATTTGCGACTCCACCAGTGGACTTTAATCAACTCCTGGACTCACAAATACTTGACGAGTTGCTATTTTCAGGACTTGGTCGGTCTACTTCAAGTGTTAGTGACGACTTTGAAGAAGATCGACGAAAATCAAGTCTGGTGCGATTGGGAAGAGGCCTTCAAAAATTTCATTCACCCTACTTTAAAGTGCGTCTGTTCGAGTCCGGAATCCCCGAGCCTCGGTGGGGTTTTAGCTGCCAAAATCGCCCTATTGAGCCCGTCATTGATTTGCGACACTTTTACGTTTTACACCAGCGAAAGCGTGGGAGCTAACGTTTCGAACTCGTTTTTGTGCACAATTTTAGAAAATTATCCGGACAATTTCATAATGAATCCGAGTCAAGAAAGCGAGGCCGTGCAAGCCTGGGTTAAAGTTTGTCTCCTGACTAAAGAAAATCACGAAGCTCTCACAAAAAATATTATGAAATTAGATCTGATCCCTCGATTTATTAAAAACGAGATAAAAGTATGCAAAGACCCGATCTTTGATTTCATCAACTGTCTTAGTAAGGATTTGAAAAACCACAAGCTGTCGCAACCGATTTTGAAATTGTGCGAGCTCTGTTTCGGCCAATCGGATTTGTGGATTTCGCGCTATCTATCGGCCGAGTCTCAACATCAAAACGAAGCGATCGTCTTAAGAGCTTACACTTGCACCGCGTTAGCTTTTTTAAAAATCGGCCCTCTGCTTTACGATAGGCACAAGTCTTCATGTGCTTACACCAGATTGGTCGCATCTTTATTACTGCCCACCGAAGTTCTAGTGGGAAAAGCTCCGCATTCTCTCGTTTTGCAAGCGCTTAAGAAAACTTGGCACTTATTCTTCGCGGCTACCGTAAAACTGAAGAACCCTGCTGTGATAGACGCGTTCGTTGACAGGACTTTGCGGGATTTGGTCGTGAAATACATGGGGCACTTCGGGGTCGCCGATTCGCCCATGGTGAAGAGTCTGGATAACGATTCGACGAGAGATGTAATTTTGGAGAAACTATCGAGCAACTTTTTCAAGCACCCCGTGAAAGAGGCCGAGACGAACGTCTTCAAGGCGCTGAAAATCGTCGAGGGTTTCATAGAGAGCACCACGTCGATCGAGGGGCTGAAAAGTGTAATCTCGATGACTCTCAGTGGTTTGTTCGAACTTGTGATGTTTCACAGTCAGCGCAATGCAGCTTTAATCGTCGTGAAGGCTGTGACGTCCTCCGGTCTGTATCCGAACGTGCGGGGCGATTTTATAAGGGCCGTTATGGATGTGACCGAGAGACACCTCGCGTTTAGTACGGGCAATTATTTCCAGCTTATGGGTGTTCTCGCCAAGTTTATACCCGCCGATCTCAGGTCCGCGTTAGGGGCAATTAAAAAACACATTTCCACTGTCGAGAGGCAAAGAGGAGTGGGCTTCGATCAGAATCTCAGAAGTTATTACGAAAAATTGGAAACCGCAACAATGCAAAATCGACCCTTGTAAAAACATACTTCACTTTATTTATATCATGTAAGATTTTGTACTTGTACCTGTAATTAATAAAATTTTATTTATAAATTGAGTATCTGTAATTTTGTTTTATATTATCTTGAAAAATGCATATCGTGTTGAAGTGGGCTTGCATTTTCTATAAATTAGAGTACTGGAAGCTTCGAATATTAGTCTACTCAATAATCAAAAATGATAAAACATATAATTTTAGCCGCTATTTTACCAGCAATATTTTTCATTGGTAAGTGAAAGTGAACAGTGATTAAGTACATCATAATACAATAAATACATAATACAGGGGTATAGGACTAAAGCTCAAAATGATACATTTCGATTTTAATAAATGTAAATATTGTAAATTAACAATTGTTTTCGATATCATTATTTAGTGAAAGTGTGGTTACCATCAATGCTCAGCCAGTTTTATCAAATTTCCAAATTGTACCAGATGCAAAAATCAACAAATTTAATTTTGAGCTAAAATGAAGATGATGGAGTACTGATAATTAGAGACTGTAATGCACTGCACACGATATCATATCTGATTTTTCTGATCAAATTAACTACAAAGTGTATTGAAAAGGCGCACTCCATCAGATATTTCTACCCTATGCGCAATATAAATCGTCTGGTATTTATTGTGTCATGATCCATCTAATTACCTACCATTTGGTACATTAAAAATTATTTACATTATTGCGTACATTTTCAGTTACCAGTGGAACTTTGACTGGTGATCTACCCCCATGCGACATACCAGATCCGAGTAAATCTTTCCGTCAACAAAAATGAGAAATGTTCAAAAGTAATGATCCATTTTAGGTTGTCCAGTTTCTTCGGACGATACGTCCGTCTTTTTCCCCGACCATCGCAATTGCAGCGGATTTTTCGAATGCGTCGATCAATGCAAACTGCAACAGCGATGCGGTCCCGATAAACCGTACTGGAGTCAAGCGGACCTAACTTGCGTTACGGACATTACCAAATGTTCGACAGCCGCCGCGTGCATAAAAGTTGCCGGTACGACTCGAAACTCAAAATAGAATTTCGTATATTCGAGAAATATCATTCCAGTGACGCCGCCACCTTCCGATCCCAGATGCTCTTACCTGGTTGGCAGAATGAACCACACGACGTGCTGCAATAAAGTCGTCATTTGTGACGGCAAAGGTCACACTGTAGAGGGAATCTGTCCACCAGGTATCTATTTTGATACCATTAGCAAAACTTGTTCAAAGACACAGACGCAGTCATCTTGTTGTACCAACGGTCTGGGTTTTTGTTAATTGAATATGACTATTTTTGAAAATAAAACACACGAAATAAAGTTCAATAATAATAATGATAATAAATATATAAACCATTAAACAAGTGTATCTACAAGTGAATAAGTATTATAGACAGAAATAAGAGATAAGTATACTGTATGTTCATACGAGTCAGTTGCTTCCTGCCTATCACTCATTCAGAAAGTGCCCGGATAAACACACAACACCGTAAAATGGCAGTGAATATCTCGCGGTTTTTCATCCTAGTCCTATTAAAATCGAGTGTGAATGCGGATTATTGGTCGGACCGGTCCGAATTCGTCGATAAGGAATCGTCGCAAACGATCGGCTCCCAACTGGTGCTGAACGAAAAGGAACAAAAAGTCAACGCGATACTGATGGACCACAAGTACCGAGAGTACGACGCCGGGTTCCTCGACCCCCAGGATTTCCTGCCATCGGTGCACTTTTTCCAATCGAAATCGCGGATCGAGCAGTCCGAGGTGTTCAAATTCCTGCAGAGAGTGCCGAAAGGGGCCTCGCTGCATTCGCACGACACCGCGCTGGCGTCGTTCGAGTACCTCTTCAATCTCACCTACAGCGATAACCTCTACAGTTGTGTCGTCGATCGGCGATTGGTTTTCCACTTTTTCGCCGGCGATGATAACGTCACCGCCGATTGCGATTGGCAATCGGTGGCGAAATCGCGACAGCAGAACGGTACTGATTTCGACGATTACGTGAGAGGGAACTTCTCGATCGTCACCGACGATCCGATCAAAACGTACCCCAACATTAACGTCGTCTGGGCACAGTTCCTAAACACCTTTCAGAGCGTCAACTCGATGCTCTGTTATCGGCCTATATACGAAGATTATTTCTACCAGGCGCTCAAAGAATTGCGGGACGATAACGTTATGTACTTGGAGTTTCGGAGTACCCTGCCAACTTTGTACAATTTAGACGGAACCACTTACGGGCCCGAAGAAGTGGCCCGGATTCATGAGGCCACTGCTAAAAGGTTCTCGAAAGATTATCCGGATTTCCACGGTGTGCGATTGATATACGCACCTTCACGAAACGTAGATAATCAAACCGCTGACGGTTACGTGAAAACCGCCTCGAATTTGAACCGACTCTATCCGCGCTTTTTGGCCGGTTTCGATTTGGTCGGCGAAGAGGACAAAGGAAAACCGCTTCGCGATTTCATACCTCAACTGTTGGAAATCGCCGAAGAGATGAAGTTTTTCTTCCACGCTGCCGAAACCGATTGGAACGGCGTCTCTACCGATTTCAATTTGGTCGACGCGGTTTTGCTCAACACCACGAGGATCGGGCACGGATTTGGCATCGTCAAGCATCCGAAAGTGCTCGAAGAGGTGAAACTTAGAGGAATCGCCATCGAGATCAACCCTATTTCGAATCAAGTGCTGAAACTGGTCGACGATCTCAGGAATCATCCGGCATCATATTTGATAGCGGCCGGTTATCCGGTGGTGATTTGTTGTGACGATCCTAGTTTTTGGGGGGCGAAAGCGCTAAGTTACGATTGGTATATGGCTTTCATGGGCTTGGCGAGTAGGGAGAGTGATTTGAAACTGCTGAAACAGCTCGCCATCAATTCGATTACTTACAGTGCCATGGAGAGTGACGATGAAAAAGTCGAGGCGTTAAACAAATGGGCCGTCCAATGGGACCGATTCTTAGATTCTGTATTAGTTAATGATTATGATTCAAATTCGTACAGTGTAATCAATGTAAAAAAATAAAACATTTCCCTAAAACCCTCAATTGTGTAATTTACACCGTGTAGAACATTTTCAGTTACCAAGTAATGGCCATTTTAGTTGCCCAATTTCATCACCGTAATTGCAGTGCAATTTTCGAATATGTTGGTCAGTGAAAATTTTAATAGCGATCCTATTCCGATAAACCGTACCTACAAGCGCACGAAACTTGCGTTACAGAATTACCAAATGTTAGAACGCCAGTGTGTGCACAAAAGGTACAACTGGAAACCCAAAATTTTATTATACATTTACAAAATGTTATTTCAGTGTTACCGCCACCTGCTTCCAACCCTAGATGCAGTTACCTGATGGGTACTATGAATCACACGACGTGCAGCAATAAACTCATTATTTGTAACTTCGCTGGTCGAGCTTGAGGGTACGACCCCTTAGGGCAGGGTTGGGATCGTCTAAAATTATCAACGAAAGTCCCACTTGAAAGCGAGGTGAGCTTCCTATGTCAATTTCTGAATTTTCACCTGGTTCCAGATCATAAATTTACATCACTTTATTTGCTACCCCTATAGAAGACACACCCACAACCGTCTTTCGCATCAGTGTCTCACTTTCCCACTAATCCATGGGTTAATCATCAAGGACTTATTGTTAACACACGCGCGTTGGCATTATTATCCATAAATATAAGAGCGATAAGTAGTACTTTTGTTTCTAGGTCGGTGGTTTCCTGCCTTAACGACCTTTGAAAGTGCCCAATAAAGACGTCAATAGGTACCGCACAATGGCAGTGAATATTTCGCAACTTTTCATCCTGTTTCTATTAAAATTAACCGTAAATGCGGATTATTGGTCGGACCGGTCCGAATTCGTCGATAAGGAATCGTCGCAAGCGATCGGCTCCCAACTGGTGTTAAACGAAAAGGAACAAAAAGTGAACGCGATACTGATGGACCACAAGTACCGAGAGTACGACGCCGGGTTCCTCGACCCCCAGGATTTCCTCCCATCAATGCACTTTTTCCAATCGAAATCGCGGATCGAGCAGTCCGAGGTGTTCAAATTCCTGCAGAGAGTGCCAAAAGGGGCCTTGCTTCATTCGCACTCCAGTGCCATGGTGTCTTCCGAGTACCTCTTCAATCTTACCTACAGTGAGAAATTGTACAGTTGCGATGTCGACTCGCGATTGCTCTTTCATTTTTTCGCTAGTGATGATAAGGTCACCGACGATTGTGATTGGCAATTGGTAGCAAAAATACGGCAGCAGAATGGCGCTTTCGACGATTACGTGAGAGGAAACTTCTCGATAGTTACCGACGATCCGGTCAAAAAGTACCCCAACATCAACAGCGTCTGGTCGGAGTTCGTGAAAACCTTCAGTACCGTGAACTCGATGCTCCACTATCGACCTGTCTTCGAAGATTACTTCTACCAGGCGCTCAAAGAATTACACGACGATAACGTAATGTATGTGGAAGTTCGGACCAGCCTGACGTCGAATTTGTACGATTTAAGAGGCACCACATATGGAACCGAAGAAGTGACCGGTATTTACGAGGCCACTGTTCAAAGGTTCTTGAAAGATCACCCGGATTTTCACGGAGTGCGATTGATATACGCACCGTTACGACACGTAGATAATCAAACTGCCGAAGATTACGTCAAAACCGCCTCGAATTTGAAACGACTCTATCCGCACTTTTTGGCCGGTTTCGATTTGGTCGGGCAGGAGGACCAAGGAAAACCGTTGCGCGACTTCATCCCTCAATTGCTGGAAATCGCCAAAGAGATGAAGTTTTTCTTCCACGCTGCCGAAACCGATTGGGACGGCGTCTCTACCGATTTCAACTTGGTCGATGCGGTTTTGCTGAATACCACGAGAATCGGGCACGGATTTGGTATCCTCAAGCATCCGAAAGTGCTCGAAGAGGTGAAACGTAGAGAAATCGCCATCGAGGTCAACCCGATTTCGAATCAAGTGCTGAAACTGGTCGACGATCTCAGGAACCATCCGGCAACTCATTTGATAGCGGCCGGTTATCCGGTGGTGATTTGTAGTGACGATCCCAGTTTTTGGGGAGCGAAAGCGCTAAGTTACGATTGGTATATGGCTTTCATGGGCTTGGCGAGTAGGGAGAGTGATTTGAAACTGCTGAAACAGCTCGCCATCAATTCGATTACTTACAGTGCCATGGAGGGTGACGATGAAAAAGACGTAGCGTTAGCCAATTGGAAGGACCAATGGAACCGTTTCCTGGATTCTGTATTAATTGATTATCATAAGCCAATTCCCACAGTGTGTAATCAATGTGAAAAATAAAATATTTCCCTAAGCCAGATTCATAATTGATGTATAGTCGGGCTGTTTCGAATGTTTCAACATATAGGTAGGGGTGTTTAAAAAATCAATGTGCAAGCATGCCTCAGTGCAAATTATGTTATTTGGAGCCACAGCATAATTTGTAGAAAATTGATAGTACATAATTTGCTATTGTGCAAAGTTACTTTAAATTTTCAAACAATAGGTATAATTTAGGAAGGTAGGTGTTTAAAGTAACATTAAATATTCACTGTCTAGTTTTTATCTGAGTACTCAACAGACAAGATGATCCCTTTTAAACGTCTCATCATTTTATTAAATTTGTGCATTTTTTGTGAGAGTTTGAGTACGTTTGCTCTAAGTGAATATTTAAATCGGAGGGGTGAGATCTTATCAAAAGAAAATTCGCATCTACTTGGCTCTTCGATAGCGCTAAACGATAAGGAAAAGGCCGTCAACAATTATTTGATGAGAATAAAATTGCAAGAGTTTCAAAGTGCGCTCAACTTAAGTACGGAATTTCCGGCTTCGAAACATTTTTTCCATGCCAAAACCCAAATAGAACGCAGTGAAGTTTTCAAATTTATCACAAAACTACCGAAAGGTGCTTCCCTCCATTCGCATAACATCGGAACCACTTCCGGTGAATTCCTATTCAATTTAACCTACACTCCTGATTTATACGTTTGTGATTATTTCGATAAAGCCAAAAATTATTCGACGATTAAACTGAAATTCTTCTTCAATAAATCAGAACTTCGTAGTAATACGATTTGTTCGTGGAATCTTTTATCAAAAGTTAGGAAAGATAATCCAAAGTTTGATGCGGAGCTGAAGGCGAAACTAACTCTAGTCGTCGACAATCCTCTAGTGAAATATTCAACTATCAATGGCGTTTGGGTGGAATTCGAGAAAATCTTCGATATATTGGTCGATTTCCTATCCTATAAGCCGGTTTTCGAGAAATACTTTGAGGCAGCTCTCGAAGAAATGCGGGAGGACAACGTGATGTACATGGAATTCCGCACTTTCGGCCCGCCGCTTTTCCAAAGAAACCGCTACCGATTGAAACCGGAAGAAATCATCGGGACTTATTCGGAAATCGTCCGGAAATTCAAGCGGAAAACCCGAGATAATTTCGACGCGAAAATCATCTACTCGTCCAATCGGCGAATCGATAAGCAAACTTTCAAAAGTTTAATCGCGGACGCCATAAACTTGACGGCTTCGCATAAAGACTTCGTCGTCGGCTTCGATCTGATCGGCCAGGAGGATTTGGGCGAAACGCTGCTCCATTTCGCGCCGCAATTATTGAAATTGGCCGGCGCTAACGTGAAATTCTTCTTCCACGCGGGGGAAACGAACTGGAACGGGGCGCCGCACGACGAGAATCTGATAGACGCGATTTTGCTAAATACCACTAGAATCGGGCACGGATATTCGCTGATGAAGCACCTGGAGGTCCTGAAAATCGTGAAAGACAAGGACATCGCGGTCGAGGTGAGCCCGATCTCGAACCAGGTCCTCAACCTGGTGCACGATCTCAGGGATCACACCGCCGCCCATTTAATTTCGGCCGGCTACCCCGTGGTGATTACCTGCGATGATCCGGGAATTTGGGGAGCGAGGGGATTAAGCTACGATTGGTATTACGCGTTCATGGCACTCTCGCCCATGAAGGGAGATTTGAGGATTTTGAAGCAGCTCGCCCTTAATTCCCTCAAGTATTCCGGGATGGGCGACGTCCAGAAATCGGCCGCTATGAAAGTCTGGCAGAGAAAGTGGAACAAATTCCTGGACGAAATCTTACGAAAACAGTAATTTATAGATACCTTTATTGATATTTAATTAATTATAATACGAACTATCATTCCTAATAATAAATATGCTTAAAGATTAAGTTTTTTTATACAGTTGGTACTTAAAATGTACTTATTATTGTTTTTCTAAAAGTCGTACTTAATAAAATAATTTCTAAGCACATGAGTCCTAAGGACTTTCTACAATAAATAAGATATATTATTATCACGGCTTCACAGCCGGATTGCCCTTCACGTAATTTTTTTTAATCCTGGAAGGACCTCGAACTACATTTTCATCCGTTTTTTGAAGGTGCACTTGGGGTGTTTATTTATACTTTATTATTAATAATAATGCGAAAACCGATTATTTCAAATTGTCAATGACTGTTATTTATTGGTAAGCTCGTGGCATTGTTTGGATCCTAAAACTTTATTAGGTGAAACTAATTATTTTCGATCTATGATGGTTCGTTAATTTTATCTCGAAACTAATGAAATTGAAAAGGTTAATAAACTTTTATACAATGAGAAGGATTTATAACTCGTGTAAATACGAGGACAATGCGAGAGTAATTAAGCCACCGGAGATAATGCAAACCAGAAAGGGTTTTATGTGAAATATTGTTTAGGTCTCTGCACACATTTTTTTCGAAAAGATGGAATAATCTAAATAAATATTCAGACAGAGATTTGTTGAGGGAGGAAGACGATGATGTATTATGATTGCACAAGATTTCAATATTTTCCACACGAAAAAATAAAAGTGCATTGCAGGGTAACTGAAGTTTATTTGCAAATAAACATTGTGCAAACAGCAAATGCCGAATAAGTATCATAAACACAAAAGCGTTTTCGAACGGTAATAAGATTTATTCCTCCGGAGATTTGTTCAAGTTTGAAGAGTGCCGGTGTAGGAAATAAATATCAAATACAAAACGGGAACTCTCTCACTCCTAGTAGGGATATTAAAGGTATTAAAATTGGTCCTTGTGAACTTGACTTGCCTTGTGTATTTGGGAAGGAGGGGGCCGTACGCCTGTGTGGGTCCTCACTTTATCCTCGCTCATCCTTTCGTATTTATATATGGGGGCGCGGGAGGGCCGTTCGGATGTTGATTTTCAGATTAGAGAGTTCTGAACAACTTTCCGTCTAAAATTCAACGCTCTAAAAATATTTATCTTCACGAATCCCCGTATTATTCTTCGCCCTTTCTCAATTTTGGTCCTATTTAGTGTTTAAGAAATTTGTCCCGATTTTTAAGGGCACTTATTATTCGGGACCCCACAGGCCTCGTATACGCAGAGTCTCGAGAAAAACGCGTGGTACCTATAGTAAAAGTACCAAAATTCCACACCGCACAAAATGCACACCAAAATTGCAGTCTGAATTTTGTTTGGAATTGACTAGAAATTTTCCTGTACTTACATTATTCATTCTCTTGGAAGTGACCAAAAATATTCTTTTAATGGCGCATTTCTCTCGGGACACCCCGTATGCGAACGATTACGATTCGACATTCGAAAGACATATCGAGATGCTTCAGTGCAAACTAAATTGAACGTCTCGGTGATGATATGCGTTTACCCATTTCCGTCACGAAACACGGCGAAAGTTTAGGGGGCGGCAGTCCGGTGCACCCGGTGCAGGATGACCTCGGCGCCGCCGGCCGTCGGCGGCGTCGGCTCCGGCTGGCAGCGGCACTTGAGCACCCACTGCACCGAGAGCGTCAGCGTCGCGGCGGCGTCCCGGCCCCTCCAGGGCGTCGCGTCCGCCCAAAGGTCCTCGCCGGGCTCCAAGTACTCGGGCAGAAGGGCGTCGGCGCCCTCGGCGGTACTGGGGCCCTCGCAGATAAACTCCACGCGGACGGTCGTGCTGAGCGTCGGGGCGCAGCGGACGCCCGGCACCGGACACGCGCCGCAGTACTTCGGCCGGAAGCGCTTCCGGCTGCGGCACGGCCCGTACCGCAGGTACACGGCGGCGCTCAATCGATGAGTTGCCTTGCACTCGTGGCCCCTCTAACAAACAACAAAAATGTCTTTGTCAAAGAATTCGAGAAGTTATTTGAGGTCATTTTTATAATGTGATCACTAATGTGATCAAATTTTGTAGGGGGCGCCACTCAAATTAGCTCCCTCTAGGGGCCACTTAAATTAACACTCTTTTCCGGTGAAAGTAGAGTTCTGACACCAATTTGGGAACATGTTGTGTATGAAAAATGGTGATTTGTGGGATTCCGGATTATGATTATCGGTTTTTGGTTTGAATATTCACCCTCAGGTGGTGCTGCTTCTTGCGGTCCTGGACCGGGGTCGAGTCGCGACATCTGCGGGTCTGGCAGATCCTCGTTTCGGTCTCCGAGCGACATCGCGAATTGAGATTGGAACTTCTGGTTGATAAGCCCGTACCGCAATCGCTGCTGCAGCCAGACCATCTCGAAAATACGGGCTGACATGATGGGGGATGCTCCGCTGAAATCGCATTAATAATACATAATCGATATTATATTGGATACAAGGTGATCCGGGAAAACGACTCGCGCTATTTCTGATACGCTTATTCCTCAAAAATCCATCATAGATGAGTTTAATGCAGATTAGAAAATCAGGATTTGAACGAGGACTGAAACGAGGTTGAAATAATGCGTGCACTGGTGAACTTTTGGGTTCAAACCATCAGATTAAAGACCTCATTTGCAGAGTCGATAGAAATTTATCTGGATTATTGTCTTAGATGTGGAATCCGCCATTGTGAACTAATCCGGCGATTCTGGGACACACTGTATGTGTAATTTATTATTAACCACATAATAATACACATCATGAATAAATTTCAAATTTAAATCAAGTAAATGAAGTTATTAACATAATAATACCTGTTTGACTATCACACATCCACTCCCGGCAACATTGGTTCGGGACGTCAACCAGACGAGGATGTTGACAAGTTCCCAAAGGGAATATGTGTTCTTGCGGACACAAAGTTGAACATCCATACGTCCCATTCTGGAATTATTTATCGTCTTTTCAACAACATCAAGTTTCATGAGAATGTAAGTACATTGTAAAACGTTGCATGAAAGTGATGATATGACTATAGAACGAGCGCCTTCTTGCTACAAACTATACCTCTGGAAAAATCATCCCTCTCGATTATATTAAAGTTACTTTTGAATAACGCTGTAGTTGAGTAAGAAAATCGGTGCTTTTCACATTGATAATAAACTTAGTTAAAAGTCGGTGTTCTTTAAAAGCTCCCCCATTTAAAAGTTTCCTACAAGCCGACAGCTTTTAAAAAAATACAAGGAACTTGTCTCTCTGGTGATGTATGCGACGTCGAGTAAAGGATTTGATTTTTGAAACTTTTAAGAGGTAAAACGACAGAAATAAACACGAGATTAACCATTAAAGCAGCAAACGATAACCCCGGGAGATATTAGTTTATGCACAAATGCGGCATCAGTCAAAGCAATTTGAACATCGCCAACGAAAACATGAAATTTATTCGGTAAGACTGATCCACATTCATGACCTAAATTCAAAGTTAATAATTCGCCTGTACACTTCCAGGTCCTGTTTCGTTTTATTCTCGCTGAATCTCCTCGAAGTATCATCCGTTATTACCGGCAAAAATGGGGAGGATGAGTGCATTTTCCGAATTCAAGAGGACCTGTCCGGAATTTGTATTAATATCGGTCCCGATCCCGCGCCCGAGCCAGACGAGGCGGCGAAATTGCTGATCGATTTTTCCGATTATCGCCTAATCGCCAAAGACACGTTATCGAACCTGACGCGTTTAGAGGAGATCGTCGTCGAGAGTGGAGATTTGATGAATCTGGAACGGGGAGCGCTGTGCTTTCCGCCGCGCCTCTCGTCCATACAACTGAATCTGCATCTCAACATCAATCCCGTCTCCCGCGGTCTGCTGGAAGGATGTCGCAATTTGCGGCGGCTCAAGATCACCTCCTCCCGCATAATCGACAAAGACGCATTCGCCGATTTCTCAGATCGACTAAAAATCGTCAGATTTGACAAAATTACCGACCGGTTCTTCGAGAATTTGACATCCGCGACGCTGCCGAACGTCTTCACCTCTTCGCTGGAAAAGCTGAGAGTTTCGCACTGCGACGTGGAAAACCTCGACCGGGACTTTTTCGCCGGTTCCGCCAATCTGAAAGAGATCAACTTGAGCTCCAACAAGTTACGGACGATCGAAAACGGCACTTTCGTCGGCCTCAAGCTGCAACGTTTGGATCTGTCGCAGAACGATTTAGGCGAATTTCCGATCGAACTAATCGCCGGCTCTTTGGATTCCTTGGAGATTTTGGACCTAGGACTGAACCGCAGGATTCGCGGCTGGAATTCGACGGAAATTTTGGCCGATTTGCGGGCGAAAAACTCGAAATTGAAAAAGCTGACGATAAACTCGCTGGCGTTTGGTGATGAGGCGGATTTCGGGTCGATCCAGGCCGAATTTATGGAGAACGGGATAAATCTGATCGAGACTGGAATAAACTGAATTAAGTATGGACGGATCGAGCGTATAATACGGATGTCTTAATGAAGAATTAATTCGTCTTCGTTCTCTTTAATAAATTGACAATTAGGTCTCGCCCTTCGCGATATTATGGACGTACTGTCGAGTGGAAATTCTTTTCTTCTTCGCACGTCGGCTACAAAACCTCCTCCCGACACGCTTTAATTGAATTTCCTGGGCGTTCGTTTCGAGATTCCCTCTGATTGTTGTTATTATGACTGGGACGGGTTGAATTACCTGACAGGAGCACTGGGTGCGGCAATCCAGCGTGAAAGTCTCGCCGTGGCCGTACGTCTTGTTGCGGACGACGCAAGCCGCCCCCGAAGATTCTGAAAAAAGACGAAAACTGATGGCTAATGCATTTTTTTCCGAAATCGGCTCCCGATAACGATTTTCCGGGCGGTGGGGGCGAGGTGCGTAATCTAATTTAATTAAATGGTGGACGCCTAAATAAAAGCGATTAATATCTACCTGTCACGACGGTCGCCGCTATTAATTACGATTCCCCGGGGGGCGCGATATTTACGTGAAATTGATTCCGAATCGATACTCGGGGAATTGTGCGGAATTATCGAATCGGATGCGCGCATTCCTCACCTTTGCAAATGCCCTCGGAGTCGCCGTGCTTGAAGCGGCAGAAGAGTCCCTGCCTGTGGTCGCAGGGCCGGACCTCGCTGCAGGGCTCGCCCGCTTGGCCGGGGCATTCCTCGCATTCCGGGCAGATTTCGTGGCCGGTCAAGTCCGGGCACGTGCACGGATAGTCGCACTGATCCTGCCGGGGCAAAAATCTCAATAAGTCATCGGGGAAATAATTAGGGCCGGATCTGGATTTGACGGGAATTTATCAGATTTCGTTGTATTACGGAAAGATTTTAATTCCGATGCACCTTGCTGTGCGAGCGTGAAGGAGGAAAGACACAAATTTATGGCGGCAATCAGAAATTCGATTAAGTTTCAATTAAAAGTTTAATTTTTTGCACCTCTTTGTTTCAGACGCTGAATTATTCAATTAAAATTGTAATTGGAAGCGGTGAAAGCAATTTCTACTTAGGAAATATAATTATTTACACAACAAAGTTGGAGGTACGATAATATAAAGCGACCCCCTAACGAAATAATAATGTCTTTAATCCGAATGTTCTAGTTCATTTTGACGGTGGTGCCTCTGAATCGAGCCCATCCCATTCGGTAGTTTCTGCAAAAGTGATCAAGTTACTCCCTAATTTGAATTCCACTTTCGATTCATTATAATCTTTATCAAGTATTATAATAAAAGGAAAGTTGTGGAAAATTTCAAGCTCACTTTCGGCTGTAAATAGATTTGGGGGAAAAATTAATAATTTATTACGGGAGACATTATATCTAGAGGTAGCGATGTCGAAGTTGGGTGCGTCCCCATTAATATTTCAAAGTCCATAATGTATAAGGGTAGGGAGGTGCTCGCATAAGAGACGGATGCGGCTATGAGAGCTTCTAATTGCGGGAAATAATTCACGGAAAAATCCAGAAATAGACCCACAGTTCTTCAATAATGAAATCCGCTTCGGACGGGAAATGAGCAAGGTCTCGGGTCTGATGAACGTATTATCCATCTCGCGACTCGCTATATAAAATTTCATCTTTCATAAGTTTGGTCTAGTAGTTTTTAATACTTCAGCATTTCCTGAAAGATGCCAGGTTTTTCTTTCACAGTTCCATGTTTAACATTTTCGACTCGCTAGGTGAGCTCACATGAAACTTTTCAGAAACTACGACAAATTTCAATCATCTGCGAAGCTTTTTATCGGTATCGAATAATTCGTATGAAGTCCTGACAGTTCACAGATTGAAATATCAAGTTTCTAGTGCCTTACGATTCACGATTTCCGTTCAAAAGAAACTGAGTAAAAATATGTAGAAAAGTGGTGGATAAGCGTCATGATCCGTTTAAGATTGTCTGTTTTCCAAACTACTAACATTATTTCGATCGCTTCAATTATCAAATCAATATCTCATCTCTCATTCATAATTGCCGTAAAATATTCAAGAGCAAAGACTTTTTAAACCCATATTAACTTTTTATTCAAAAAGTAGGTGAATACAATTTTGGTAGGTTGGTGGATGCGAAAGGATATTGATATAGAGTAGGTAGTAATAATCCGGTTTTAGATTTGTCAGCGCTTAAATAATCGGCTTGCCGGAGATTGTCGTTTGATACTTCAAACAGGAAAATCGATTGCTTCAAGACTCGAATCGATATTTCATTGCATTTTCAATATATTCACAGTTTCGTAAAATATTCAAAAGATCTCATAGTTTATAGCTGGAAATATATCAGATTTTGCGTGCTTTCTATTTCACACTGATAGCCCTATATGTTTAAAAGTAATAACCTATCAAAAAGTAGATCGGTGCATTTTTGTGAAATTCTTGTGAATGCACCGGGATAATGATAGTATCTTGATGCCGGTTTATCAGCGGTTTTCTTTAGAGCTGCAGGATCGATTGCTATAAGAAATCAAATCGATATCGTATTTCCCTCTAAAGATATTCACGATTACTTACCATAAAATATTCAAAAGCTCCCACAGACAAATCCTCGAGAATTTCAAAATCTATCATGGCGAAGTGGAATCGATTGAACGAATATCGACTCTTCATAATCATCCCGACCCGTTTAAAGCAATTGAGCTCTTTTTCCGACATTTATTAGAAAAACCTTGAAATATGGCGCCCGTGCCGTAATGATCCCTAATGGCCAGTATAAAATTAATAAAAGATTTCGGCGAGATGAAGTAAAATCCGGTATGAAAAATGGCTCAGGATGCGCCGTCGGGGCAAAGACGCGAGCGAAAAAAGTGACAGGCTGCAAAGTTAAAAGAGCCTAAAAAACGGATCATCCCGTTCCTCCTTTTTGCTTCCCGTAAAGGTCTCGTCTATTTATGCACCTCGTCCCGTCCGCTCTTCTGCCCGGATCGCCCAACATATTTATCAATAATTCAGTCACGACCGCGCTTTTTTCCGCCCGAACGCGATACAGAGACCGTTTCCGTATTTCAGCGCGAGAGATGAAACGTCAGCGGCGCAATTTAGATGTAATTGCGGGGCGGTTCGCACCTGCGGTGCGGCAATCTCGGATCATGCGGAAGAAACAGCCCTGATAGAGATTTATACGCGGGCGGACGTTCCGCGGCTTTTATGGCGAATTTACGGGGCCCGTCGCATGATTTATCCACTGCCCGCCGCCCCGACAATGTTCGACTGCAAGGGCGGTTATCAAGAGTGATAAGCCGACCGCGAGAGGTCCGGCCGCGATCCCTCGGGGGCGCTCGAGATCGTGGGGGAGGAGGGCATTGATTTATCCGGCGATAAAATGAGGGACGAGGTGTGTGCACATCGCGCGGATTACCGGCGAAGGAATCGAGGGCCCAAAATAAATCTTTACTCACCGCGTCCACATAAATGACCGATCCTCTGGCTCTTAGGTCACGTTTTCGGCTCCGGTCGCCTCGGACGTTTTCCGGGACGCTCAGGAAACCCATCAGGAACACCACGCCCCACGCGATCTCCCCCTTCTGGAATCAAGAGAAAAAGTGAAAAACCGCACTCGAATCGTAATTGCAGATTCGTACATGCCCGCATACATGCATTCGAAACGACATAAATTATGTATCGCGTCTTCGAAAGTCCCCGAAGAAGCGGCTTGAACTGCGCGAACAAATTTACAAGTAGCGGAGAAGTTTCCCCACTAACTATACACCTAGCGAGATGAAAACAGGGGAAAAAGGAGCGAAATCCGCGGCTTGGTTTTATTGTTATTTAGTGTGATTTAACTCTCCGGTTTTGTGCTAATTTAATTTCTTTTGTGTCCTTTTTTTCCGGTGGGGTGAAAGTAGGTCGTCAATGCTCCGGGGCGCTTCTTGTGTGCAATAAAGCTCAACGGCGTGCGTATACACCTCGACGGGTTCTCCTTTTTCCACCGATGTTGCGTCGGGGCGGCAATTTTGCGACGATGTATGTACTCGGTCTCATTTGCATTTTAAATTCCACAATTTCTGGCGGAACCCCGGCAAAACCTCCCCAATTCGGTAAGTAAGTAAGTGGTAAAGTCGGGGGAGGCTCCCGCGGGATGATTAACGGCGAACTTCGTTTCGGGGGAAAAAAAGTCGAGATTAAGGGGCGCATTCGCACACACTATGCCCCGGTAGTTATCAAGTGCGGAAATTTCGGTGCAAATCCGGGGGTGATTTATGCGTCTGGGAGCGGGGTGGGCGTAAAGTGCAAGAGATGCGAACGGAATTAAATGCGGTCTTTGAACCAAACTGGAAGGCGAGCAAGTGAGCATTGTGTGCGCGGTCTTAAATTTAAATTGTCGCCCCGTCTCTTCGCCTCGCCTCTAATTTGAGACTGTGCCAACGAATCGCGCCGTTCGCCGATTTCGGCCGCGTCTCCTCGTCTTCTTATTGTTGTATTGTTACTATTATGATCGTGTTTGCCCCTCGAAGATCGCCGAAAACTATCCCGACCCCGGAATTATTCGCATAAATGCGACCAAGTCCCGAGGCCCGCCCTGGAAACAGACAAAGGATTGTTTGCGCTTCCGACAGAGAACGCTACTCAAATAACTCCAAAAACCACCACCGATTATTACAGTAGTTATATGTTTGCGTGCACGTAACATGATTATACAGGGTGCTACGAAATTTTGTACAACAGACCCCTATACAGTCAGCAAAATCAAAAATAGAGGTAGTTTTCAATCATTCCTGAAACCACTTGCCTTATCATCTCTACTGGTGCTTTCGAAAATTATTTCACAAATAGCGGGACAAAACCTGTTTTAGGTCCATTCGCCTCTTGTCCAAAATGTTGAGAATAGTGCAAATAACGAACCCGATCGGTTTGGACTGGATAAGTTTATTGAACGAAAATGTTGAATTTTTGGGATCTGCCGCCCCTGTGATTCTCGTCGCCCTGTATGAGGTTTGGAATTCCTGAATTTCACACGAATCTATAATCTCATTTAAATAAACAGGGGGAGGCCGCAAAAGTGAGTGGTGGTTTCCATTTCCACTTGTACCAAAAATCTAATAAATCGTCTCCTTTTGTCGTTTTGTTTGCGGCCGCGGCTCATATTCATTTAGCATTTTAATAAAAACGAAACGAGACCGCGACGGCGGGGGCTGAAAGAAGGCCGTTTTTGAATCAGGATTACGTTAATGCCGGGGGGCAGCGCGGGCCCATTCATGCATGCCAACAAAGCCGTCCCCCGGTATCAGCGGACGCTTAGCCCCCGTGCCACCCCCGTCTGATACCGCCGGTACATACAGGACAATGATACAGTGTTTATCGCAAATGAGCTGTGAAATGAATGTCTACGCAACCGACTTCCCGATCCCGTCATCCCCCGGCGCTTCTTCTTGTTGCCTCCGTGCTTTCAAAATGAAATTTAATAAGGGAAATGGATCCGCCCCGGTCGGTGGTGAGAGGAAGGATTTTTCAACATTTAATTAATTCATTTCAGCCGGATAATAATAACAAAGGAAACGAGTAGGATCAATCGGTTTTTTTTTTGCGCTTTTCTCGGGTCCGGATCATTCGGTATGTGTGTGGACTGTGGAGAAATCACTTGGATAAATAGATCCGGACCCGTGGCACTATCTGAATAATAAATGGGCGAAAGCGGCGAAGACCCGAATCGAAAGAAAGAGTCGTTATAGGTTTTCGGCAAACTTTTTCGCATTGTCGTTAGTTGGCCGGCCAATTTCGTCCGATATTTAGAATAGTTCAACGACCCAACTCTTTTTCTCCGTTTCCAGTTTATTCACGTCGTATTTTTTCCTGCCCTCTAAAAAAGAACTTTCGAGTTTTCATTCTTCTTCTCGGCAGCAGGGACGTCCCTTCCCACGACCGCGAAATGTATAACCACTCTCCGCTTTTATACAGGGTTTTGGATACAGAATTTATAAAAGAGTGTGTAGTCGCTTGAATACAAATGTGCCTTTCCACCTGTGTCTCCCTCGCCTGTTCTCTCTATGATGATGAATTATTATGATTTCCTTGCTTGCAGTTATTAATAGAGGCGTATGCCGACCGAAATGAATCTGTGTTTGCGACAGATATTTAATTGGAATTGGGAAATTCACAGGTGTAATTACGAATTTTATCGAGAACACAAAAAATTAGCAGCTACTGTCATTAACCGAGCGCGAATCAATAGAACAGAATTTCCAGCAAGGGAGAACGTACCGATTTCCACCTCATTACCCACATCTACCCGGTATACCCAGTATCAATAATTGCATTGTCGTTAATTTCCAGTGATCGCAAGGAATTAGAGCCATCTTGTGTACCTTGCCTATTATCGTAGGTAAATAACGATCACTCGGTATTAGTCGGTTATTAATTTTGTGATTAATTGTTGTCGAGGCAGCTGTACACGAGAATTTCCGACAAGCTTACCATGCAAGGAGACCTTAGTTTGGGGCTTTACACATTTCTCATTATTACTGATGTTGCTGTAATAAGTATACAATGTTCTGTATTTTTCCAAACATGACATATTTTCTCATCAAAAACGATCGTTTCATAAAAATCCCCTTTTTTAATCAATTGTCCCAGAATTAGTCTATTTTCTTGGTCCCTTATTATCCCGTTAAAAATTATTGTCCAATTAATTCTCTCGGTAGAAAATGTAACGCTAATAGGAGTAATGGAACTTTTCTTTAGCCCACCTGGGACAAAAATAGGCAAGTTCTATTTTATGGTAAAATTGGGGGTTGTTTATAAGTTTATAGTCATGCAATCTTATCGATTTATGAAGCGACCTTGTTTGATAGCTAAATAAAACCCAGACTGGGTCTCATCGATAATCTGAAAACCCTTGTGCATTTCCTAGTTTATATTTACTAGTCGATTTTGGCGTAGGTAATAATTCACCCCCCGAAAACTGGAATCGTGAAATTGTCGGAGGCGTTTTTACGAGCACAGGAACATCGCACCATTTACAGCAGTAGAATAAATCGTAACAATTATCGCAGTCCGCCGTTTTGATGATGTGAAAAGGGTAGTTCGCAATTTTCCATTCAAACGGGATTTTTAATCTCGCACTTGATTCACTTCCTTATTACGGCAAAATCACCGTTATTATTATAATTCAGGATATTAATTTCCTAGAATATTTCATCCCCGCGTTCTTAAAATAGTCGTCAGGGGTGATTTGTAGTACGTGTTTTATAAAAGTTTTATGAAAATTGTTCCGTCGTTCTCTTGTAAAATTGAATCTAAAAAGTGGAAGAAAAAAATTTTACGTCGCAGTTAATTAGAGAGGAGCGTTGTTACGCTTTGGAATTAATTAAGTAACCTTTTTTAAAAGCTTTGTGTAACGAGCACGATATCAAAATTCCGACCGACACACAGGAGTAGTAAATATTACATTAGCGGCTCCCATTTCTCGAGTACTTTAAGATATCCGATCTCAATCATAAGGTTTGTAACTGGAGTATTCCTGCAAATCCAGCTTTGGCACAACGATAACCTCAAATTATCCCCTCGAGTATGTACGAAATCTCAATTAATCTTAACAAAATTGAAGTCTTTGCGGGTCTTACCATTTTGTGGTTTTCTGATCGCGGCTGTTTATTCGTCACTTTTCGCCATGCTCTCGGCTCGGACGGTGTCGATGCGTGGAGAAGTTCACGTTATAATTGTGGAGCGTCGCGACGCCAATCGAATTCCGGCGGATTCCGTCGGTGGACTGCACCGGTGGCGGCGTTACGACGTCCCGTTCCGTTCGCGGGGGTTGGACGCATGCTCGCCGCCGCAACCCTACCGCTGGCGTATTGCCGTGCTGCGAATTTATAAACTCCCCTGTTTACATCCTTTCACCCATGAATTGTCTCCCGGTCGCCATAAGCAAAAAGGAAACGTTATTCAAATTCGGCGATCAAAACGCGAAAGACGCGACGCCGTCACCCGGAAAACGTTCCCCTCGTGCATTCATACATCACTCCTTTTCCTCATTTCCCTCGACGGTTCAGACACACCGCGGAAATCGGCCGAAACGGCGCTGCGTGCTCCGAAACAGGTGGCGGATAATTTACGCATGTGTGCCCCTGTCGTGTGTTCGCATTTCGAAAACTTTCATCGCGATTTGCTTTCGACATTTCGTTTCGCCTCTTTTAATTATTCGCTACAACTTTTGCACATTTCGAAATTTTTTAACCAAATAATTCAATGAAAAAAGTTTCAAATTATATCCTCATGCGCGAAATTCATCAAAGGAAAATGTATAAAATTGGCGAAGGCGCCGGGTCAGCGTAAGCGCCCTAAATTGCTTCTTAAGAATAACCTCTTGAAATGAACCATTATTGAATATGGCCCGAATCTTATTATTAACCATATCTGAGAAATGCTTATCTTATCTCTTAGAAATTGTAAGAGATTGGATAGAAATGGTTGGGTTTCATCTTCTGAATTACACCTGAATTTCACTAAGAATGATCCCTTTAGCCTTTAGCTTTAATTTGCCATTAAATTGGTCGCCTTTACCGTTTTCAAAATCGGCTTTTATGTTTTCGCGCAGTTTAGAGTAATAATAAAGGGGGATGATTTACATAGAGAGGGTAGCGATTTCGTCCGTTTATTTGCGGTGGGTTTTTACAGCTCGTACCGTACGAGAATCCTTTCAGACGTCGCCGTCATCGTGCGTTCGAGAAGAGAAGAGGTGGAGAGGAACGAGAGAGAGAAGCCGGGAGCTTTATACGTCGAAAGTCAATAACTTTCAAACCCAGGGAAGTTCATCGCATTTGACGTGAGAGCGTATGAAGATAAACCTTTTATATTTCGGGCCATTAAAGCTTTAAAAATCGCACGAGATAAATCCGTCTCGTCTGAAAATTCCCGGAGATCCCCCCTGATAAGTTAATTATTAAGCCGTCTCTCCGGCTCCGGCCGCCCCAGCTCCCGGATTCGAGAGAGACACTCTGAGAAGAGTAAATTCTCTCAGGTGTCTTCGTGTAGGACGGGACGAATACAAACGAGAAAATATTTCAAATGTCGCCGTTAAAGCGAACTAGACAAGTCGGCTATTAATTTGATTACATCATTATCACGTCTTTGCGTTTCCTTTACGCCGAGGGTGAAGGGCGCGCAAGGCGCGGGCATATACAAGATAAATGTCTCACACTCGGATGGATCAGTTATACGTTTTGGGCGCTTCCTTCCTTATCGGCTTCACTACACCTACCCGGTTATTCCGTGTAGACCGGCCGTAATATAATAAATATCATAAGCACCGGAGTTTTTCCCGACTGTAAAAACGACCTAATTAAATTAATGCTCCGGGAAAAATGTTCAAGATTAAAAAAGCGAGGGGCAATTTAAATTAGTCACTATCATTATTATCTGAAAACACTTGATTTTATCTAATAATAAAGGGCATTTCGAGTGTTTATGATGAACTAATCATGAAATTGTTAAAAATGAATAGTCCACGTGTTTGCTTTTTTCACAGGGAGCGGCTTGACACCCTGGGTAAACTTAATCAAGTCTTCAATTAACTGGAGATGATTAAGGATGCATACAATTAGTGATTACCATACTTGAATAGATTTTTTAATTGGGACTATTCTCGTTTTCGTACCCTAAGGACATCCCTATACTCTACAGACTGCAATGCAATCTCCATAGTAAATGCACCTATATATTGTATTTTATACCCAGAATGGGGACAAAAGGGATCAGGTGTCCATTGTCCATCAGATAATGGGGTAAGGTATCTACTATACCTAGTTTACATTTAAAATGCCTTTGAATGTAATTTATAGTTTGATTGTAACGTAACTCTCACGTTTTGTAGATGAAAAGAATGTTTCAATTTCAGAATAGTTTCTGTCATTCATGGCACCAGATTCGCGATGTGATTAAGACCCAGCAACCTGGAATTTTATTTATGGTTTAATCAAAAATTCATGTGCTCTGTAATTTATTAATCATCCATCAACTTTATTAATCTGCTCCGAATCTGATATTCCACAGGTTGGACATATTAATTGCATTATTGTCTAATGTGGGAATTCCACACTTTTGATTGATACTTAGAATAGATTGTACATCTGCTTGAAACATGATTTCCTGTCCATTCATAAAATAATCTATCAAACTGATGGCACTGTGAAATAATGTAATAATAATATAACTTGTGATTAAATCACTATCACCGCCTATCATTTTTATTTTGGGATGTTTTTGAAAACATCACAACTGAAAAATCTAAAACCATGTAACCCTTACTCACAAATTAATTGATTTCCACTCAGCAGTGATTTATCTTATCTCTCTGCCTTGCAATTAGAACAAAGCGGTATATAAGATGAATAAAGTACTTTTGAGCGTACTTCAGTAAGAAAAATTGACCTAAAATGATTAAGATAACGTCAACGATTTTTCTGTTATTTATCGCATCATATTGCACTGGTAAAAATTCACGAAATAATTCCTACATTGTAACGATATGTAATAATTGGATTTTTGTAGAGGCTCAATGGACCCCCGATCCGACTTGCCCTTATCCTTCGGACGTGCCACATCGGTATCCTTACTACGGAAATTGTTCGGTTTATTGGGAATGCTTCGAGGGTGCCCGGTATCTAATGGAATGCCCTGAAGGGCTCGAATTTAACGCCGAGTTAGAACAGTGCGACACCCCATCGATCGCGAATTGTGATCCCTGTAAGTCGCCGATCTCGTATCATTGTTACAGCTAATTTTGATTTTTAATTCAAAGATGGTCCGACCACGAACATTCCAAATACTGGTAAGTGTTTCGAAGTTTTGTCGAAAGTCAGTTTCTCATCTTTGTTCCAGATAGCACATCCAACAGTCAAACAACTGATGAAACCACCAGTGAACCCGAAAGTACCACTTCGTCGTCATCCAGTAAATTTCTCTATGAAAATCAGAGGAATATACTGATTCATGAAATTTACAGGCTCCTCTAGTGGCACCCCAGGACCACATCCTGATTGCCCCACCGATAACAACGACACTATCATTTATTATCCAGTTGAAGGTGATTGCACCAAATTTTGGGAATGTTTCGCAGGTGCCATTTGGCTAAACGATTGTCCCGCTGGACTTTGGTGGCATCCAGAATTAAGTGAATGCGATTATCCTGGGGATTACTGCAACAATGATCAAACAAGTTCGTAATATTTTTATCGGAGGAATTACTTTTTACATGGACTCTTTCTACAGCTGGGGCTGCAAGTACTACTACTGAAACTACCAGTGGATCCACATCTGATCCTGATACCACATCTAATCCTGATACCACATCTAATCCCGATACCACATCTGATCCTGATACCACATCTAATCCTGATACCACATCTAACCCTGAAACCACATCTGATCCTGAAACTTCAACAGTTGATGGTAAATTACTAATAATTAATTTTAAGATGTTTCTTTATCATGTATGTACTCACAATCCAACAGGTTTCGTAAGGTCTAGAAGCAGTGATCTAGAACCCACTCCTCCTGATTGCCCTCATGATAACGACACAATTATTTATTATCCAGTTGAGGGTGATTGCACTAAATTTTGGGAATGTTTTGGCGGTGCCATTTGGCTTAACGATTGTCCCAACGGACTTTGGTGGCACGAAGAAATAAGTCAATGCGATTATCCCGGAGACTACTGCGACGATACTCAAACAAGTACCTTTCTATTTTCACCTGAAGAATTTCTTTGTAAATTGTGTATTTATAGGTTCAAGCCCTGGAAGCACTAGCGCTAGCACTAGCAGTGGTACCACTAGTAGCGATACCACTAACAGCGATACCACCAGTAGCGGTACCACTAGTGAAAGCACCTCTACTACAACTTCTTCTCCCACGACTGAAAGTACCAGCCAAGGTGATTTCGAAAAAGTAAATCTTCGCGCTTTTTATTCACTCAAGTCTCTGTTTTAGGTAGTACGTCTTCTTCGGGCCCGGAACCGGAGTGTCCCCCTGATTCGGACGAGCTAATTTATTTCCCAGTGGAGGGCGATTGCACCAAATATTGGGAATGCTTCCAGGGAAATTTATATCTATACTCGTGTCCCGATGGACTTTGGTGGCATGAAGAGATAAGTCAATGCGATTATCCGGGTGATTTCTGCGACGGCTCAAGTGAGTTTCGGCTATTTATGATAAACTTCTGATGTTAGTGAAAACCTTTTATAGCCAAACCTACATCCCAACCTACATCTGGATCCACCAGTTCGGGAACGTCGAGTGGTACAAGTGAGTGATTTTATTAACTATTGAATGTTCTGAATTTTTTAAAATTGTTTGTGATTTTTGTAGCTTCCAGTAGTGGTCCTACTGACAGTCCGATTTGTGTACCCGGCGAGGATTTAAAATATCCGTATCCGGGTGATTGTACCAAATATTACGAATGTTGGGATGGAACCCTTTACGAAGTTCGTTGCCCTGATGGCGAGTGGTGGGATCAGGAAGGGAAAAAGTGCGGTCCCGCTGGAGACGACTGTACAAATTTTAGAAAATAGGTGTATAATTTTTTAATTTATCTTTTATTTAAAAATAAAAATACCGCAACACATGAGCATTACACTTTTATTTAAAGCCTCTACTACTATAAGATTAGTATGCAGGTTTTCATCCGTTAAAATGACGGGGTTTTTATTCCAGTTTTTCCCCAAAAAATATTCTTCAAAACTGAAGTTTCTTGAAGAGGATGGATGTACTTTTATTTTGATGTTCGCTAATAAATTTCATACTGCATCGAAAACAGTTAGTAATGCTGGGATCAATATTTTTTTATATCTGGGTCCAGCCAAAATAAAATTTGAGCAATATTTAGGATTTCATATTTCTATTGACTAAAATCAGTTTTTACAAGAAACATTTTTATCGTAGTCATCGTGAACTTAAGGAGAAACGCAAGCTTTCACTAAATCATTCCAAACTAAGCCCGAACCGCAGTCTTCCAAAGAGGCCTTTCCATCCTCACAGCGATAGTATTTATGCGCGTCTAAAGGATCAGGGTAGAATTCTAATCCAGACGAGGGACAGCTGAATGGTGGTGGCGTAACTTGCTCGCATTTTGCGTCAGCGGTGGGTATGCACTTATTCGTGTTCACATCCCACGAGAAGTTAACTGGACACTGTGCCGGCGTCGGTACACCATCAGTGCAGATGGTGAATTTAGTACAATCGGTTTTATCAGGTATATAAGAGTGCCCCGTGGATGGACAGCCATCTAAAAAAGAACTGTTTGAAAATTGTGAAACATTAAAAATATGAACCACTTACTGAGGGCGTTACATTCGCTAAGAGTATCACATGCATTAATGTCCGGATTGAAGAATGCAGCACTAGCCGGGCACGTCACAGATTCCAAACTACTCCCGGTAGAGTCACATTGGAGATATTTCGCGCAATCTGTACTGTCAGGGAGGACATCTCCTGGAGTACATGCTGAAACTGATGAAAATTGTTCATGATAGTTGTCCGTAAAATGCTTACATTTCTGTACCTGACCCAAAAGTCAAGGCGATGACTAGAACTCCACGGAAAAGTAAATCTAGAAATATGGTGCATGATAATACATTTTATTTTCATCGGGGTCCATGAGCTTACCTCTCATTTTAATTGGCACGGTAAACACAATGTTAATGAGACTTTGGTGGGTATTTATCTACTTTATAAAGTTTTTTTGAAGAAAAAATCCATATCGTGATAGATACCTGCAACCTATACAATTCATAATATTATAATAAGCACTCTATAAAGGTAAAGAGTAGTTTTAAGTTATTAGATACTCAAATTCATTCATTTTTATTTATTTGGGTAGTTTTTAATACTTTTGATAACTTTGATATCTGATTATCAGATATCTACTTGAAATTGCTCGAAAAATTCGTAGAACAAGGTTTTCGATTTAGTCAGCAAACAATAAACAGGAAATCTGGATTTATCGATATCTGAGGTTTAAGTTACCTTTATTATTGCTTTTGCAAATAAATTCATAAGTCGTTATAATAAAAATAACAATAACAAACAATTTAATGTATAATAGAAATTAAAATCCAAAACACGTATCTGCAGTGTTAGGATTATCGCAACATTCAGACTCGTCTATATTCACACATTTTCTATGAGCTTCCGAAAAATAAAGATCAGGTGGGCAATGCATTTCGTAGGACTTTCCACCGTAACATTCAATGTATTTCTTGCAATCGTTTGGATGATGCCAAAAATCTGTGTTGTTATCGGCACATCTCGGATCGATCGGTTCTAGAAAATAAAATCATCTATAAAGATAAATGTATGTGAACTAAAAAGATTCAACTTCAACCTGGTGCAGAAGTTGTGGTAGTAGGAGTCGTAGTTGTAGGCAAATCCGTAGAAGTTGTTGTAGTAGGAGCCGTAGTAGTAGGCGGATCCGTAGAAGTTGTGGTCGTAGGAGTCGTAGTCGTAGGCGGATCCGTAGAAGTTGTGGTAGTAGGAGCCGTAGTAGTAGGCGGATCCGTAGAAGTTGTGGTCGTGGGAGTCGTAGTCGTAGGCGGATCCGTATAAGTTGTGGTAGTAGGAGTCGTAGAAATTGTGGTCGGTAGGGTGGCTAAACAAACAAGTAACTATTTCAGCAAAACGACAATGAGTTCATGATTTTCATACTTTGAGAATCGTTATTGCAATAATCCCCGGGAACATCACAATCCGAAACTCCCGGATTCCACCACGTTTCAAGTGGACAAGTGTATTCGTGTCTAACTCCTAAATAGCACAGGATGTATTTCTTACAATCTCCTGGGTAAGGGTAATAAGTGGGATCATCTCCAGGCAAAGGGCAGTCAGGCAAATTTTCATCATACGAATACGATTCTGAAGAATGAATTTCCAAATAAGAAATAATGATACCAGTTTAGAAATACTTATTAATCAACTCACTTATTACAATGGGAAAAATTATTAATAATAGAAAAAATCCTCTACTGCTATAGTTGATCAACTCCATGATTTCACGAAAAAATGTGACTAATTGAAAATGAGCATGCCTCTACTACATAAAAATTGTCGAGTTATTGGTTTTTATCCAGTGTGCAAATTTCGCTCTAGATCGCTATCATTTTTGACGCGTTTTATCTCTTAAGCAGGTATAAAATACGTGATTTGTCTACTTCAAAACGTAATAGACACAATTTTCATTATCATCGTGTAGCACAACGCGTTGACAATATCGTACAAAAAAACATTGAAAATTCTGCTGCCTTTACCAACTTCGTCCTTCGATCGGTATTATCCTCGCGTCGGATATTGCAAATTTCTCAATTGTCAAGAAGCGTCGAGGCGCCTAACGCCCCCAGAGACGCTTAATTATAGCCGCGAGCGTCTAATTACAGAAAATGGTAGAAAGTAAAATTGATAGGGCGAATGGCGGGCTGGCACCGTAGTTCCCTTCAAACTAACACACATTTCGGATGTAAATGAAACGAATGGCGCGTGTGACATTCTGCCGGCGGCGTTTCGTTAGGCCCCATTAAAGGGGGGCGAAATGACGGGGGCGGTTGACTCTGTTGACTGTTACAGTCGGATGTGAGAAATGGAATGCCACAGGTTTATGGCGACAAAAGCGAGAATACACGTACATTTGCACACTTTCCGGGGGTGTCATTAAAAGTCCTTGCGCTTGTACTAACGGTCGCATTTAATTGGGTAACATTTACAACAGTTAATACACCTTTAATGTCTCCACATTAAACAGATCGAAAATGTATAATAATAAAGTTTATCCGGGTCGGGTTATTATGCTGTACAAAATGAAAGATCCAATAATATTCATAAATCTTTATTGTATTTAAAAACATGGCCCTGTTGTGCATGTTCCAGGTGTACATATCCCGGTTTTCCCAGGGGCAGTCGTCCAATATGTCCCGGGTGGACATTTTAATGTTATGTTAGATGTCGGGGCGGATGGTACGCATTCAATGAAATCGCACGTGGTTTTTCCGTCAGGACAATTGAAATATTGTGGAGAGGTGTGCTTGCAGGTACATCTTGGATCCGTGTTTGGAGCTGAATATAAATTGTTGATTATTTTGAAATTTTCGAATAGATGAGTCTGAAATCTTACCACAGCCTCTATCTCCAGGTGTGCAATACGGTCCTGGTTCGGCACAAGTTTCAAGGATAGGATCCCACCAGAGCTCCGGGGGGCATTCACCATCGTACCTGCATCCGTCCAAACATTCGTAATATTTGTTGCAATCGCCGTCGGGATCGGGGAAAAATATCAACTCATCAGAGATTGCAGGCCATGGGCAGAAAGGACTAGGTGTCCAACCTTGAATTATTCAAATAATAGGTGCTAAGTATTCTACCAAATGAGTAAACTTACTTGGATCTGTGATATCACAACCTGAAATTCAAAATCAACAGTATTGTTAAAGGATGCAATTGTAAATTAAACTTGATTCGCATACCAGAACCAGAACGCAATTTCAAGTGACGAGAAGCAATGGAAGCACCCGCATCTGAAAATCTGGAAATTAATAACACGGTTGGAATTTTTCATCACCATGCAATTACCATCACTGAAAGATATCGCAAGTAGGAGCGACGAAAAAGCGATCACTTTCAAGTCCATTTTCAACGTGTAAGTAATAAGTAACATCGAGTACTTTATATAGCTTTATATCCTTTATTTAATATTTAAAAAATCCGATAGTGAGTGAAATTTAAAATGCAGTAAACAATGGTATCAAGGCCCCTTGAAAATTTCAATAAGAGTACGAAAAGTATAGTCGATTTATATTTATTTCAATCAATTCAGGAAAAGGTTACAAATTAATAACATATCGCTCCAGGTCTTTCACAGCATTCGCTCGCTTCTTCCAAAGGAACGCAACTGTTAACGAAATATTTATCCGCTGGACAGCGCAAAATCTTCGAAGAGGCCAAATCGTTACCACTGGCTGCGATGCATTGAACGTATAAATTGCAATCGTAGGGATGCATCAGGAACACGTCCGATGTGGCATCGCAATCGCATCTAGGATCGGTACCATCAACTGGTAGATTTAGTAGAGGGATTAATTATTCAAATCTGCATGCGATTATGCAAAAGAATACTCACCGCAGGACGCTTCGGGATTAACGGGATGATTTCCAAGGGTGTGAGAGAGGCAGAAGCCCAGTAAAATCAAACAAATCAATTGGCAATTCATTTCGACGCTCAATATGCTCGGTTTTAAAATTGTGAAGTGTGTTTGTCGTCTTTTAATATAAATAGCGTATTCACAGTAAAAATGCAGTAAACAGCGGAATTGTTTTGTTTTTATTAATTGAGGAAAATAGTTGTTGGTTTTTGGACTCAAATTCGTAAAAATTTCAAGAAGTTAATGCACTTTTGAGTATCAAGTACCTAGGTATTTATTGATAAGATTTTTACAAGCGAACAACGAATTTTATATTTTTTCAGCACACAGCACCCGGTCGGTTGCAACATATCGCGGCTTCATTTTTGGGTACGCAACTGTTGACGAAATACGTGCCACGAGGGCATTCCAGGTCTTGGACGCAACAAGATTCCTCATATGGGTGACAGTCTACGAACAGAGAGCAATTGTACGGATGCATTAGGTACTCATGGACTTCGTCGCAATCGCATCTTGGATCGGTCTCTAGAAATTACACAAAATCGAGAAATTTTATAAACGTAATTTGGGAAATCTTACTGCTACAGGCGGAAGTACTTTCGACATTATCATTATGACGAGTTGCGAATGCTTGCAGGCCGCAAAGCGCAACTGAAACTACAAGAATTGTCAAAGCTCGCAAGAAATTCATTTTGTTGTCAGGGAGGAAAGTGAACTAAGATGAAATCGAAAAATGTCTTTTATAAGAAAGGAATAATTTAAAAAAACGTGGAGATCGCTAAGGACTACTCGAATAAATTGTATGCAATTATAAATTTGATAAACACATTTTATCTTAATGCACTTCAAAACCATTATACACTAAATCCTCCAATCAAATCAGCCGAGTTGCAAAACAATTAGGGTAGTTTATTTACAGGTAATAAAGGATGATAAGAACAAAAAGTAGTTTCTGGAATTTTCAATTTATTCAACAGATAGAACCCGGTCTCGAGCAACAACTGTTAGCATTTCCTTTATCAGTACATCTGGTACCATTGAAGAAAGCTGCAGAAGGGCACGGTAAGGAAACGGAACGGGCCAATTTTCCTGCACCGGGCGGCAAACATTCAACGAATGAGGTACATATCACAGGATCCATTAGATATTCTCTTGATGAAGCGCCACATTTACATCTTGGATCCGTGCCCGTTTCTGCAAATGTCTCATTTGAGAAAATTTGTTACAAAATCGAAGGCAACAATCGTACCGCATTTAGCGCCTTCGGGATCGCATGTGGGATCGTCGACACAATCTTCGAGTGTCATATCGAAGCTTTGTCCTGGATTACATTGTTCTAAATCCTTGCAGCCGTCTTTACAAATGTAATATTTATTGCAATCTGGATGAGGTAAATACGTAATTGTACCACTTGAACTGGGGCAACCTGAAAATTATAATATTTGTTATTGGTATATAGTGTGTGATAAATTATGGGTGATAATAATAATTAATAATTCTCACCTGTTATAGCGGGATCACATCCTCCCTCTATTTCATAAGTGAAATACAAGATTGCGGTGATGATAAGGAAAATGTTCCTCAGAAATTTTTGGGAGTTCGACATCTTTATGTCAGCTTTTTCGCCGAACGAATAACGAAATTCGCGATATTTATGAGTTTATAACAGAAATCGAAATGAAGTATCCAGAAGTAGGTAAATTTTTATTTAGATAAGGAGAACGACATGGAATGAAGAATTTAAATAATTCTAGTTAGTGATATCCGATGAGTCAAATTTTTAGATGAATTCCCAGGTGGCTCATAATTTAATTAACACTAATGCGTGTACTCATGGTGTACTTAATACTTTAAATATTTTTATTGAAGTAGAATTGCAAAGAAAGGCCAATAATAAAATATGCTAAAGTACAGTAAGTTTATTGTGAAACAAAACGTATTGTATTATTTGCATCTATTAGTTGCGGGATCAAAACACTCTGCACCATTACATTTAACACTTAAGTAATAATTTCCACCCCCAGTGGGCAGAGGGACGCACATTAGGAATGAGCAGCCATCAGTGGGATCCAAAATTGGTGGATCCGAAAGGTTACAAGGTTCTATAATATTAAAAAATTATGTGAACATAAGAAGTAAATAAGTACCCTATAGGTACAAAAGTTTCTAGGAATAACTTACCTGCAGTACAACTGGGATGACTGGCTGGTTTACAAACTGAATTTGACGGGAAAACGCATTCATCTAATGTCTCATCCCACCAAAGACTAGGAGGACATTCTTCTTGATATGCAGCCCCATCATAACACATGTAATATTTGTTACAATCGCATAAATCCGGAAAATAGATTGTAACATCGTTAGGACTATTCAACGGACAAGGTGGGTAGAAACTTTCAGGTACTACCTGACTATCAATCGCATTACGCGCTGAAAAATTTACTTCATTAGTTGATAATTTTTCTATCGATATACTCACCATCAGCGTAACAAATAATTGCGAAAAACGCAAGAGTGATCGAAGCGAATTGCATAAGACCCATGTTTTCGCGAAATGGAGTACCTTTATGAATTGTCATTTATTAGTTTACTGGCTTTTTATAATTCATCTCGGAAAAATCAAACAAAGCCTCCATTGTGACAACGATTTTTGGATAGTTTTTTCTTTTAGTTATCGCACTCAATTGCATAAATACGGTACTTGAAGACCGCTCTAATCTCATATGCATCAATACCGCGAAAATAAGTCGAGTACTCAATTCGATTACCTAGGTATGTGAGGATCCACGTTTTGCAATGAAAATCGAAAGATAAAAACCCATCAAAGATATCAAAGTGTTTTATTAAATCGTACTGGTAGTAAAAATCATTCAACTAGAAGAAGTACGTCCAAAAGCCACGTTTTCCCCATTCGCATCCGGCCTGATAAGGATAATCGCACATCAGCAACGTGGGGTTGAACCACAGCCCGTCCGGGCAGTCGAAGATGACGGCGTCCCCGTTGGAGCACTCGATGAACCTGGTGCAATCGCCCGGATACGGTTTCAGATGCGTGTCGTCTATGTCGTCGCACAGCGGGTTCGGGGTCCAGTCCGGGTGCCTGGTCGTGGTCTCGGTGCTCCTCGTGGGACCGGCCTCGGTCGTCGTGACCCCGCAGTCCGAGTCCGCCGGATCCACGCACTTTTGCTCCTTCTCGCTGAAGTGCAGGCCGCCGGGACAGCTCATCACGTACTCCCATCCGTCGTTGCACTCCAGGTACTTGGTGCAGTCGCCCGGGTACGGCCAGTAGGACGTTTCGTGGTCGGCGCATCGCGGATCGTCTTCGCCCGCGGGCGTGGACGAGTACGGCAGAGGCCATTCCGTGCTGGGATCGGGGATCCTCGTGGAATCTTGAAAGAAAAAGATCCGGTGAAGGACGGAACCGAATGTCGCCAATCATTACCTTCGCACGGTGTCACCGAGGGCCAATCGCAATTCTGCTTCTCTTCGTTGAAGTACAGATACGGCGGGCACACCATTTCGGTCCAATCGGCCCCTTCGCACAGGTAATATTTGCTGCAGTCTCCTGGGAAGGGCCTCAAAATAGTCTCCCCGGGGCGAACTCCCCAGCAAGCGGGATGGGGTGTCGTCCATTTGGCGGTGGTCGTGGAAGGAGTTGTGGTTGTGGGAGGAACTGTGGTTGGGGAAACGGTTGTGGAAACGGTTGTGGTTGTAGGAGGAACTGTGGTTGTTGGAGGGTCTGTGGTTGTAGGAGGAGCTGTGGTTGTAGGAGGGGCTGTGGTTGTAGGAGGGTTTGTGGTTGTGGGAATGGTTGTGGTTGTGGTTATGGGAGCGGTTGTGGTGTCACCGCACCCGGATAAATACGGATCAGTACAACGTTTCTCTTCAGCGTTGAACCACAATCCCGGAGGGCAATCCATCTCGAAAGAACCACCCTCGTAACACTCGATGTATTTCGAACAATCTGAGTGATGCGGGAAGTAATCCACTTTGCCTTCCTCGCATCGAGGGTCGACAACTGTGATCGTTAGAAAAATATTAGGGACTTATAATCTTACCCCCTGACTGATAATGCTTTCGTACGAAACATTTATGTAGTATAATAAAGTACGACGTGGTAATTTATTAGTACAATAATGTTAATGGTTCTTATACCTGTGCATCCTGAGTCTTCTGGTATATCACAAGATTGGATTACCTCGTTAAACCAAAGCCCATCATCGCAGGCCTCCACCGTTAAATTCCCATTAAGACAAGCGTAGAATATTGAGCAATTTCCAGGATAAGGGAAAAGTAGGGTGTGATTTACGGGGACTTCGTCGCATCTTTCTATCGGGCCGGCCACAATTAATGGTATCCCAATTGAGCAAATTATCAAGGCTATAACTGTAATTGTTCGTCCTGAAATCCGAATTTTAATACTTTCTTTCTTGTAATTATGAAATTTTACCCGTCTCCATTTTTTAAATCTAAGTATACACTGGTGATGGCAAGCGCCGATCTTTAAAAACTGATTCAAATTTCAGTTTTTTCTCTAATAAATAGACAAGACAAAATTTTTTTTATCTTTAATTTACGCAATCAATCTGGATCTCTTGAAGTTGAACACTAGTCGCAAAGTTTACTTTGTTTATCAAATGCTTAGAGAAACGCGGACGGTTCAAATCGACCATCAGATAAAAAGTTTTTTTTTTATTGATGACTTCCTTCCATGCATTGGTAATTTAAATCTTTTATCGACTTGTTCAAAATTATTAAACAATGCTTTCATGAATTCCCCAAATTGAGTTCATGAATGAAAATTTTCTGAACTTTTGAAATCCTGATCCCAATCAATTTTCAAGTCAATAAAAATCTAAGTAGATATTATACAAAGACAGATGATTATATTCTTTAAAATTTTATTTGAAAAATACTAAATCTAGACACTTTATTGATTGAGAAGACTTTCAATGTAATGTATTCGATCCAACTTCCCTCGCAAAGTATCCACTTTTTTCGCATGAACTTCCTGCGATTCTGGCGTGGCTTTGATTTTGTAGTTATCTCCAGAAATCATTTTCTCCATTTTATCCAATTCCTTGAGAATTTTTTTCCGCTGACCATCTAATTTAGGAGCATCCATATCTAAAGCCTTTTTCAGTTCTAAAGGCACGATCAGATGAACTTGCATACTGTCGCCTAGATTATCAGTGACACCTTTACGTCTTAAATCTGGAGCAAGTTCACGGCTAAAATTTATCTGAGTGCACACCGATAAATCTTCGATTGGGTATTTGAATTCACCAAAATCGAGATCAGTGATTACGTAAACTGTGAAAAGATGGATTTTCAAAAAAAGTCGAGTGATTGAATTCAAAACTTTAACCTTCTGGGTTGTGTTTGGTTGTAACATTGAAAATCTTCTTGAGTCTCCGGATGGCAACGACCAGTTCCATAACTCTTTCGACTCTTTTCTCGAGTTCCTCGTTATGCCAATTAGGGTCCTAAAAGATTACTCACAGAAGGGCGCATGAGGGAGGTTTACAAATGGAAAAAAGGATTCGTGATTTTATTTATTCCCACCGACCTGAGGGAAGTCCAGTGGCTGGTCCTCTCCGGGAAATCTTTCCAAATGTTGATGTAAATGCTGAGCCAGCCTCGGCATGAAGGGAGCGAGCACTCTCAGTCCCACGTCAAGGGATTTAGCGAGGGCCCAGCAGTGCCCTGCGGCGATCTCGCTATCTGCGACCTTCAGGCCCCTCTTGGTCGTCTCCTAAATGAAAGACATCACGCGGACGGTCAATACCGGAAAAATACGCCCGACCCCGGAATTCCGACACGAAAGCTCCATTAAATCCGGAGAATCGAAATAGTTCCGGGCGTCCCGCGCGAAACTCACCAGGTAAATGTCGCAAAACTCGTAATAGAGGAAATTCTTGATGGCGGCGGTAACGACGTGCAAGTCGTAATTCCCCAAACTTTCCGTCGAAACTTTGACCAAATTCGATAATCTGCTCATGATCCATTTATCCATCGGCTGCAAATTCGGTTTCTCCCCCGGACGATCGATCTTTTCTATACACGAATTCGCGTATTTACACGCCTGCCAGATTTTATTGCCGAACAGTTTATTAGTGTGGCACTCTTGTACGTTGAAATTGATAAAACGATCTGAAATGACGAAATCGATTTAATGATCGCGAAAAAGGGGAGCGACGAAATCCTAGTTACTTTTGATGTTGTGGGAGCACAACGTGAATCTGAGAGCATCAGACCCGCATTCCGGAATCCCCTCGGGGAACATTTTCTTCTGTCCCTGGATGGCGCGCCCGAGCTCATCCGCAGACAATACACCCGAATCGTAACTAGCTTTCGACTCGGATTCCAAACTCTGAACGAACAGAAAAAATTTATCACGAAATAATGACTTTGAGGGGGCGAGATGGGGCGGGATAAAATCACTCACTTCCAGACTGGAGCCGGAAATGACGTGTTCGGGCGCTATAACGTTGCCCACACTTTTCGACATCTTCCTGCCCTGCGAGTCGCAAATGATCCCGTGCAGCAGGATCTTGTCGAAGGGGAGGCGGCCGGTAAGTTCGAGACCCAACATTACCATGCGAGCCACCCAGAAAAACAGGATATCGTGCCCGGTCTCCATCATGGACAGCGGATAGTATCTGTCTAAATCCCCGCTTCCCTGGAATTTTAGATCAATCTTCGGTCTAGGCTCTGATTCAAATCCCATCCCGACTACCCTTTTTAAGACTGATTACTCCATCAAAATAAGAAGAAATGTTTTCATAGATGCAACGTGTATTTTTAACAAGTGATTTATTCGCTCGTCAAAATAAAGAAAAAAATCTTATAAAGCACATTTTACTACGTTTTTCAAACTACCAAAATCAGGAAAAACTTTTCTCAAAAGTTCTTGTATCATTTTTTTGCATATTTTCATTAATGCCAGAGATATTGGGATTCAAGTGTTGCTACTCTGAAGAGAAACAATTTCAAGATAAGAATAAAACACATGATGAGATAAAAAAAATAACTCATGATCGTATCGACGAAAATTTTTGGAATTTTTGATATTCGGTAATTGTGAGACAATTTGAAGTATTTTCAAGATTTCAGTATGGATTTCAGCTTTTTCAGTTCAGATACTTTATCCACTTGTTAACGAAACCAATGGTTTTTAACCTCGTTTTTAACCAATTGTGGTAATAATATGGTTTCTATGTAATCGCAGGGTAATCTCAATAGTTTTTGAACTCTATGTCACAATTATTTCCGTGACTAAACTTGAAAAGTAAAAGTTGGCCATCAATTCAAGTCTCATACATATGGAAGTTTTCTCCTTACCTTCATGAGAGGAATTAAGGGTCCTCAGTAGAATATCGAATCAGGATGTATGCGGATTAGGGTGCCCTAATCTGGTTGAATAATTAAAACGTACCTGTTGCGGCCATCCGAAGGCCGAAAACGGCAAAATCCCGGACGAAAACCACGTATCCAACACGTCCTCGTCCTGCCGCACGACCTCGATCGAATCCGGGTCACCGGAAAAGAGCGAAGAGGCCTTCGAGCGGGCCTCTTCCGCATCCCCGGCCGCGACCCACTTCGACCCGAACTCACCCCTGCATAAGTACGCGGGGATCCGGTGACCCCACCACAGTTGCCTCGAGACGCACCAATCCCTACACACGCAAAGAAACCCCTAAATTACCGAAATTATCGAAACCGAAATCGACCCTCACCGGACGTCCTCGAGGTACCCGAACCATATCTTCTCGTAATGGCTCGGCTCGATGCAAAGACGGCCGCCCCGGACCTCCCCGACGGCCCTTTGCGCCATTCCGGCGCACTTGACGAACCACTGGGGCTTGAGCAGGAACTCGACGACGTCCCTGGAGCGGGCGCAAATCGGCACGAGCATCCGGTGGTCCTGCCGCCCCCTGAGCAATCCAAGCCGCCCCAGTTCCTCGAGGACGGCGTCGCGGGCGTCGAAACGCCTTTTTCCGGCGAATTTGCCGCAGTTGGGGGTCAGCGTGCCCTTTTCGTCTATCACCTGCAACAGGGGGAGGCCGTGCTTTTTCGCCACGGCGAAATCGTCGCGGTCATGGGCGGGGGTGAGTTTCACCGCACCTGGAAATGTGACATCGTTGCAGCCCGGCTCTCGGAATCAAGATAAATCTCGCCGCTTTTGGGGTTTTCCGGATTTATCATCGTAATACAGAGTGAAAACTTTCACTGGGACAAAGAATACGCGATTATGCACTGGAAATTGCGGTTTTACGTTTCAGGAACAACAATGATAGGAAAATGACGTAGGAATAATGTAGGAATTATGTAAAAATGATGTAGGAATGATGTTAAAATGATGTAAAATGATGTAAAAATGATGTACAAATGATGTGAAAATGATGCAAAAATGATGTAAATACGATGTAGGAATGATGTACATGATTTTTGATCAACATCATATGAAAAATAGGATTGACTTGCTCTAGAGGATTGTAAAATTTTCACAAATTCACCACTAAACGAGTTTATTTCCGTTAAAGTCTCCACTCTGTATACGATGAGTATTACAAATTTCTGTAAAAACTTAACAAATCTGCACCTGTTCCGAATTCGGGATCGACGAAATCGTCGCAGATGACCGGTATTGTTTGCTTCCGGAAGGGGTGCCATAAATTCCGGCCGATGTGGGCGGCGTAGCGGTCATCATGGGGGTTCACGGCGACCGCCACGTCCCCGACCATTGTCTCCGGGCGCGTCGTGGCCACCACCAGCTCTTCCTCTGGAAAACCGAAACACAAAACAAAAGGTTTTTCCCGTCCGTAATAAAGCCCCTAGTAGAAAATAGAGACCGAGAGTAATCAGGATTCGCGCCCGGAAAGAGCCACTTTCGGCCGCGTTAATTACATTTCACCCTTTCATCTCACCCGAAAGGACCGGCATCCGGCAAAAACAATGCAATATCGAAACGGCGACTCATAAAGAGTGTCCACATCCTCTCTCTATTTTTTCCGATTATCTATTACTTTTATTATCGATGTTCTTTCACATTTTTTTATTATTTATCGTAGGGGCGAACCTGATTCGTGAAATTTGTAGGCAAAGTGGGTGAGGGTCCCGAAGTGAACCGATTTGTCGTATCCGGGCACCGTGACGGAAGTGGGTCCGTCGACTTGGAGATGCTCCACTTCTATATCCGAAATGGCCGATTGCAACACACAGGACCAATTGACTAGATGGTCGCCCCGATAAATAAGGCCCGCGTCGAACAGTTTAATAAAGGCCGCGGTTACGGCCCGATTCTGGGCCGGATCCATCGTAAACATTTCGCGGTCCCAATCCAAAGACACACCTAAACGTTTCAGTTGCGAACCTAAAATATTGCATTCATGTAAATAAAAGCCTTTGTGGATGAGCTAACTTTATTTCGGCGTAATAAAGTTTTAATTACTTTAATGAGTTCGGGATACTTTTTATCATCATCTTAGTATTTTTCGCATCGTCATCGATAAAGTTACTCTTTCCTAATTCAGATCTCTCTTTTGAAGCCCATTATAATAATACAGAATTTGATACTTTACCTATAACTTTACATTTGTCCTCTTTCCAGTTCCAGACTTCTCTCTCGAAGTTTTCTCGTCCGATTTCATGTCTACTCTTACCAGTTTCCTTCAAAAGTTGCTTTTCAACCACCACTTGGGTGGCAATTCCGGCGTGATCTAAACCGGGCACCCACAAAGTTTCAACCCCTTGCATTCTTTTCCTGGAGTGAATAATCAATCAAATTTCCAATTACCTCTTGCTTCTTTAATACCTCGGGTTATGTATATCGCGTGTACATAATTTGCCTTTTGCGGCCTGTTTATTAAACTTTTAATTTACCACTGCCATATACAAACAAATTAACGGTTTTATCACCCTCGAGAGTGAAATAAGCCCATTTGTAATATCCCGAGCGCCTGTATACATACCCCCGGCCGTCAAATACCCCGAGGAAATAAAGCAAGCGCGAAAATTGTTTATGTAATTGAACAAATTTTTAATTTACCAGCGAACGATAACATCCTGAATGGTTGCGGTGAGTGCATGCCCTAAATGCAGCACCCCCGTGACGTTAGGGGGTGGAAGAATTATACTAAACGGTTTTTCCGCCGTTATCTTTGGCTCAAAATATCCGAAACCGGTTTCATTAGCTTCTACGACGCCAGGGAGATATCCAGAATCTAATCCTGGAATTATTTTTAAAAGACGAAATGATTTAAATTTACCGCCAAAAAATTTCACATTCGGCAATTAGCACCATCTAGTAGTTAACTATCGAAGCAGTCATGTAAACATACCTGAGCTTTTAACTTTATTTTCGTTGGTTGAATAAGTTCGAATAGCTTCAAATCTCACTTTACTGAATGATTTTAATCTCCAACTACACTTTTCACTTAATTTAAGCATTATAAATCGGACTGAATCGAAATCAACCCCAAAAATCGTGTATTTTAAGGTTAATCTCCCTCACTTCTTCAAATTTGAAACTTGGGGCGGATAATAATAGATGGCGCACGTATATTTTGACATGTGTCATGTGGTTTTAAGGTTAGTCGAACGAATTTTTCAAAATAAGGCCGAAACTGAGTAAAAAATGACTCTAATTAACAGAGGGTTAAGCATTTGTACTCGGAATTTGCTAAACATAAACAGAAATAGTGTAACTCTGAACGGGGTGTGTCCAAGACGTAATTTCAGCTCAGGCGGAAAGATGAAGAGTATTTTCAAATTGGGGCTCACCGGCGTTACCGTTGGGGCCTTAGTCGGCACGGGATACTCGATTCATCAAATGAACAAACCCCGAATTCACATCATAAACGAGGAAACTGTAATTGAAACCATCAAGGAAGTACCAAAGATTCAACCTTCGAGACAGGTACATTTCATATTATTTTACTCAGTTGCCTCTTGAATTTGTGGATTTCAGATTAAATATGACAACGACAATAGTGGGCTGAAACTGACTTTGTATCAATACCAGACTTGTCCTTTTTGCTGTAAAGTAAGAGCTTTCCTGGATTACCACGGGATTTCTTATGACGTTATTGAAGTAGATCCCGTTTTGAGGCAGTCTATCAAATGGTCACCTTACAAAAAAGTCCCGATTCTTGTAGCTGATGTGCCAGATGGATATCAAGTAAAACCATCTCATCAATATTGATAACATTGATCATTATCATTAATTTGTAGCCTTTAAATGATAGCTCGATGATTGTCTCAGCCCTGTCCACTTATTTGAAAGACAACACTAAGGAGTTAGGCGAAATAGTCAAGTGCTACCCTCATATAACTTTCGTGGATGATGATGGCGTAAAGAAGAACGAAATAATGAATAAGTATTTCGTGATGTTGGGAAAACCAGCCGATTACAAAGACATAGAGTAACATTTTGTGAACAATTTAGAGTTCTTATTCAATTTATGATTAATTCCAGTGAGGAGAGAAAATGGAGGAAATGGGCTGACGACGTCTTCGTCCACACTTTATCCCCGAACGTGTACCGGACGAGAGAGGAAGCCCTTCAAGCCTTCAATTGGTTCAGCGAGGTCGGTGAGTGGGGTAAAAATTTCCCGTCCTGGGAGGAAAACCTGATCATTTACGTGGGCGCCTCCGCCATGTGGCTCATCGGTAAAAAGTTGAAGAAAAAATACAATTTAAAAGATGACGTCAGGGAGAGTTTATACGACGAATGCAACCTGTGGGCTAAATCCGTCAAAACCAAAGGCAGATTCATGGGTGGAGAGCGCCCGAATCTGGCCGACATCACCGTTTACGGCTATTTATCCAGCATAGAAGGCTGCAACGCTTTTAAAGATATTTTAGGTCATTCTAAGATAGGAGATTGGTACTTTTCAATGAAAGAGGCTGTTAAGAATCATGAAGGAACTAAATTTGTATAAATAATTTATTAGTTGTTAATAAAAAGCATCAAGTTACTTCGCTGTCATTAGGATCAAACCGTTGGCTCCGGAACAGGGGGTTTGTTGATAATTTAGTGAGAATCCTCGATTGGCTATATCAGGTAGAGTGATTTCGTTACCGTCAGTGACGACAGTCAACACAAACGGCTTGGATTGGCCTAAGAACATCATACAAATTAATGTAGAATTACCGATAACGTAGAAATCTATAAAGTTTTATGCCGATAAATCAGAAATCTGCCATACGATTTGGATGAAAGGATGAAACTTACTGGTGACAGTCATGAGCTGGTTGCCGCAGAACCTGTCAGATCCGACGGCCATTCCTGTGGCCAGGACCGGATTGGGGATGACGACAAAGTCGGTAACGCAATCTGTACCCGTCAGACCGTCCGTGGGCAACCCGGGGGGCGCCACCTCGTCCAGGGCCGTATTACCCGTGACCGTGAACGACGTAGGATCGGGCCCCTGGCTCCACTGGATGCCGCAGTAGCCGGGCTGCATCTGGACGCAAACGCCGTAGTTGTTGTTGGCCAATTGGCGCGTTCCCGGTCTCGTCACGCCGGGCGCGATGGTGATCAGGTTGCCGTTGAAGGTCGTGCCGTAATTGAAACTGCTGACAGTTCCGGTTAAGGCGGTGTAGTACATGAGGCAACCGGTCGGCGCCAAACTGGGGCAGTCGCACGACAGTTGCGTCACTTTTATGTTCCAAGAGCGGCCGGAAATCGCCAGGGCGCCCGTCGATATCATTATGATGATGTCGTTGTCGCCGTTGAAGTTGACGTAGATGTGCTGGCCGCTGTTTTCGCCGCAAATTATAGGGACGTTCGAGGCGCCGCCGGTTACCACCAGGGAGTCGGTAATGCAGTTTCCATTTCCGTCGGGTTGGGCCAGATTCAAGTTTAGGAAATCTATCCTCACCTATCAATTATACATATGATATAACTACTAGATTTATTACTAGAGAAGTAGAGAGGGTTATAAATACCTGGCAAATATCTGGTGAGCATTTTTGAATGGTGAAAGTGCAAGAACTGGAGCCCAGAAACGTGTTGGGAAAGCCTGGGTTGGTGAAGTAGGTGTTGTTGAAAGCCGAAACCCCTCCGCAACCGAATTGGACTGAAAATGGTTGAGTTGTGTTTAGTTTTCTTGGGGTTTTTGGTTTAATTTTACTTACAAACACAACAAACTCCGATTCCGTTGGCGCAATCTGAGGATCCGATACCCTCGTTTGATCGGCACTGTCTTTTGGTGTAACAAGTGCCCATAAGACCTTCGATTGATGTGCAGACATCGTTTTTGAATCTCACTACTCCAGTAGGCCAAACTAAAGCAAATTATAATTTCTTGCAATAACAGAAATTTTATTAAGGGGTTTATGACTTACATTTAGGGTTTCGGTAATTTCCATTTGTTTCTATTATTGAATATACTAAAACAGTTACAAGTAGACTGATTGACTTCATTTTTGTGAATGGTAAGAATAAAAAAATGAGATCTGAACTGTTAACTCAAGAATCGTTAATTCACCGAGTCAATAGAGTTCACCTATATTTTTATTTAAAGTGGACCATCTTTATGAGACTTTTGTATGAATTTAAACAAATATTAGGTAAGTAGGCGACATACAGTTAGTTGCACCGATTCCTTCAATCTAGCTTAAGTAAATATTTCGGATTATTTAAGGAAGTCAAGGTTTTAAACTGAAATACTCAAAATCTTTTATAAAGGTTTATTTTTATTATAATTTATCATAATAAGGCGCTTAATTCTAGCGTTTATACTTATGGCACACTTTAGATCAAACCTCGGTAAAACAGATAACTGTAACTGCCATACGTAAAGTCACAAAAACTGTCAGCTCTTTTTTTGAAATTACCCAATAGGCGCTCAGTTCTGATCTGATGACGTTTTTACATAGAGTAGGTAAAGTAGAGTTCTACCCTAGGTCTAATTCGAGGTGCTGCCACCTAGGGACCTCCCCATTTTCCGAATCCTATCCTATAATGGCCCCAGAGCATTGTTGTTGAGTATAAGTCAGGGCGAATCCCCTATTCCCCACATCGGCAGGCATGGCCGCAGTCCCGGTCCCAATTTCGTTTCCATCGGTGACCACGGTCAACACGAAAGGCTTGGACGAACCTAAAAAAATTAAATCACTAAAAAAATCGAGATTTCGTCTAATAGCACTGACTGGTTTTAGTGACGAATCCGTTGCCGCAAAACCGGTCCCCGGTGGGCGCCATCGGCGACGGATTGGGAATCACGACGAAATCCGCGTTGCAAACCGTCCCGGCCGCCGCCGCCGTCCCCAAAGTCGCGTCCCCCGACGCCGTGAAAGTGTTATCGCTCACGCTGAAAGAAAAAGGATCCCCGGCCGCCTGGCTCCACCGGATCGAGCAATAGCCCGGTCGCATCTCCACGCACACCCCGTAATTCTGATTGGCCAGCTGCCTGGTGCCCGTCTGGCTTATGGTGGTGCCGTAGTTGAAGCTGCGCACCGTCCCACTCAGGGCGGTGTAGTACATGAGGCAGCCGGTCGGCGCTTTCGTCGGGCAATCGCACGGAATTTGGGCGATCTTCAGGCTCCACGTCCTCGACGTCGAGACGGCGCCGTTCGTGTTGAGCACGAGCTGGATGTCGGCGTCCCCGTTGAAGTCGACGTAAATGTGCTGGCCGCCGTTCTCGCCGCAGATGACGGGGACGTTCGAGGCGCCCCCTATGACGTAGAAGGCGTCGGTGACGCACACCCCTTGGGCGTTCGGCTGGGCCAGGCGGAAGGTGAGGAAGTCGATGCGCACTTGACAGATGTCCGGGTTGCATTTTCGGATCGTCACGGTGCAGGTGGTGCCGTTCGTGAACGGGTTGGGGAAGTTGGGGCTCACGAAGTAGGTGTTGTTGTTGGAGGTGGCGCCCCCGCACGTTATCTGCACTGTATAATTCGTCGATTGGTGGTTGGGGTTTTTGGGTTTCGGGGGTTTTTGGGGTTTTACCGACGCAGCAGACGCCGATTCCGCTGGCGCATTCGCCGGATCTGACGCCGCCGACTTCGGTGCATTGTCTTCTGGTGTAGCAGGTGCCTTGGAGGCTGTCACCCACGGTGCAGATTCCGTTCTCGAAACGGACCAGGCCCACGCCGAATCCTATCGGGAAGACTTTCGGGACAGACGTTGATTTTTGAGTATTCTATAATATGACCAAGGCTGCCAGGTGGCGCTGCGATCCGAGCATTGGTTTACCATGGGCATTGCAGCGCCATCTAGCGTCCGTGGTCAGATTTCGGTCGTTTGAAAACTCGATTTTTTTTTTACTCACATTTTCCATGTCTGTTGCTCAGGCTCACATCAGATTTATCCGAGGGTGAATTAAAACAACGAGGTAAATAGAAGATTGTGAATATAATTATAAACTTATAACTTATCGGGATCATGATGTTAACATTACTAACGTAAAAAAGTCTGAAGGAATGTTTAATTTGAACTTGTAATTATCGTGTACAGTTACCAGTTTTAGCAAATACGCTCAAAAGTAAACAGTCTGAGGAATTAACGGTACCCATTAAGATAAATAATTGGACGCTGCAGACGCATCCCATAACGCGTACTCTTTATGTAGAACATCTAGGATATTCCATTTTTTTCAAAAGAAAATAAGAACTAACTGTTGTTTCAACTTATTTTCATCATGTTTACCTTATTTTGCAAAGAAGGATCTGTAAATGCAATCGTTAATACAATAGTTTGTATTTTGATCCGTAAAAGAGCGTTTTGGAACTGTAAACTGATGCAAACTCGGCAATAAATATGAGACTACAATATTGGATCTTCAAAGGCACCCGGCTTAAGTGGTTGTGGCGCATCTCCTTTGCCGGTACATCAAAGAGAAACCTCTATTACCGATATCGTTGGCCTCGTTGCCGTTGGTGACCACAGTCAAGACGAACGGCTTAGAAGAGCCTGTGAAAATTCAAGGTAAATCGAAACGCTTGGTGGTTCGATAAGGCCCTCACTGGTCACTGTCGGGAAGGCCCAGCCGCAAAATCGGTCCGAATTGACGGGCGTCCCGTTGACGAACGTCGGATCCGGGATGACGACGAAATCGGAAGTGCAGTCGATCCCCATCACGCTGGTCTGGCCGATGGCGTCGCCGTCGAAGGACGTCGAAAAGGAATCGCCGGAAGAGGCGCTCCACTCGATCGAGCAGTACCCCGGAACCATGGCGACGCAGACTCCGTAATTTTCGTTGACCAATTCCCGGGTGCCGGGGCGGCCGGTGGTCGGGTCGATCCTATTCATCGTCGTTCCGTAATTGAAACTATTCACCGTGCCAGTCAGGCCCGTGTAATACATCAGGCAACCGATGGGAGCTTGAAATTTGTTGAGAAGTGATTAGGAGCATTACAGGAATCTGCATTTTGGTTTTTACCTCTGGTGGGGCAGTCGCAGGCGATTTGGGTGACCAGAAAGTTCCAATTCCCGCCCGCGGCCGTGGATACGGTCAACTGGATGGTGTCGTTATTGTTGAAGTCCACGTAAACGTGCTGTCCGGTGTTGTCGCCGCAAATGACGGGCACCGGGGCTGCGCCCCCGGTTATCGTGAGGGCGTCCGTGTCGCAAACCCCTTGCGGGTTCGGTTGGGCCAAATTCAGCGACAGGAAATCGATGCGGACCTGGCAAATGTCGGCATCGCATTTTTGGATGGTCAAAGTGCAACGAGTGGCGTCCGTGTTGGAATTTGGGAATTGGTTGTTCGAGAAGTAGGTGTTGTTGAACGACGAGGTCTCCCCGCAGTGTTTCTGGACTTGATTTTTATTTAAATTATTGATGATGGTTTTGTACTATTTTTCTACTTACTGACGCAACAAACTCCTATGTTTCTGGCACAAGAACCGGAAGCTACTCCGGCAATGTCTTGGCATTGGCCCCTGCGGTAGCATGTTCCTAAATTGTTGCTCGAGGATGTGCAGACCGAATTTTGAAAACGGACTAATCCGACTCCCAACCCTGCATGTGAATCTGTTTATTACTCCCATTATATTTTTGGCCATCAATATAATTTACCGGTAAAGCAGTACTCGCGTGTATATTTGACGATTTATTGTAGTAGTACTTACATTTTGAATCTCGATTTCTTATAATTTTTGCATGGTGTAAATATGGAATTATAATTATTAATACAAAATATAATAATCTATGTTCGAGAACAACCATAACCATTACTCAGGGATTTCAAACTCTGTGCGGGCTCTTCAATATTCCGTCGGTTATATTCGCACAAGATTTTTTTCTTCAAAGGTGTAAATTTTCCAACACCTATTTATGCGAGTTTGTTATGGAAAATGCAGGGTAAAAAATCTAAAGTGATCATAACGGAATAATAACAATTCCTTCATATTTTGTTACACAAGCAAGGATTTATTTTCAGAATATTTTTTTAGAGCATCCTCTATAATTTTCTGCTTGACTCCGGTACTGACTAGAACTGCCATCACTCCTATTCCTTGTGCATCTCGTATATTTCTATTTTCATCATCAAAGAAAATCATTTCTTTAAAATCGACTCCTGAATCTTTTTTGATACTAAAATTTCCGAGATTTTAATTAGTTTGATACACTTGTTAGATTATTTAAGGGTATATTACTTAGTGAGATGGGTCACTTTAGAGCCTGGAAATATTTGTTTGAATTTGAAATATTTCTCCCATCCAAAAAGATCAATTAGTTGATTGGCCCCCTCAATTTCTCCAGTACGTGACGCCACTGCCAACACATAACCTTCATCGTGTAATTTTTGTAAAACATCTGGAACTTCAGGATAAAAAGTCACTTTAGCTCCTTTAGCATCCACGACCTTGTTTGGAGACCTAACAATTTTTTAAACTTATTATTTAATTATAAAAATCATTAGTTTCGTACTTTTTCGAGAAAGGAGGATGAAAATGTGTGTCCACCCAAAAAGGCCAAAGTGTGTAGTCTGGAAATGAATTTTTTAACTTTCATCTAGTACAAAATTGGGAGAAACTCACCCAGATCAAAAACTAAGATTTTTGGTCTTCCGTTTGCCATTTTTTTCATGTAACATCAACTCTTCCACGTTTGTTTTGACATAAAGCAGTGACGTAGAAGATACAGGAGAGGTTCAGAGCGAGGTTCAAGTAGAAAAGTAACCATATTTAAAATGATGACTTATTTATTATTTTATCAAATTATAAATACCTAGTACAGATAAGTACAGAGAATTTTCTATTGAGAAAAAGAGTCTAAGCTTTTATTATTTGTATAGTACAACACAAAGCACGAAATCATTCACATTAATGGACGTTTCATTTGGAATTATACAAATCTAAAAACATTACATTTCTTAATTAAATAATCAAAACTCACGGCAAAATTCTTAAAATTGAATAAAAAACAGTAAACGCTCAGTGGTGTACGCCAGAATTTTGTATTATAAGATATTGAGTTCGATAAATACACCTTTTCGTAAGTCTATAATATAATTTATAATGATATTAATAAACCTAGAAGAACTCTACTGCGGATTGAAGTAACTCGAAACATTAGGGAACCGTTCGGGATTAAAGTCTTCGTTATTTCGCAGATTACTTTGCACGGTACTTCGCAACAGATTCCTGTAGGCCGTCTGGACGTCCGAATTTTCAGCGGCGCCTCTCGAAACCAAATCCAAGGGCGCCACCGCACTCAGACCACTGGAAGTGACGGCCCGTCTCACGCCCTCTCCGATCACCTGCGGCAAGCTCCCCTGAGGTTTGGCACTGTTCACGATTTTCCTCCTCTTGGTTGGCATCCCTGACAGATATGCATCGCTAAAGACCCCCTGCGGATTCTGACGTCTTTGACGTTGCACATCCCTAGCGATAATCGGAACCCACTCCTGCAAAACAAAAGACCAAACGTCCGCCATCATGAAAATGAGATTAGTTACGATTTTACCTCAGGGACGTGAGCGTGCCACTGTTCGGAACCCAAAACGATATTGGGGAACGGTTCCCCAGATTCCTGTGCATTTTCTTTGGTTGAACTGTTCATCTGTGACTGAACCCCACTTCTAGTCGGCATGATTATTGTCGGCTCGTCCAGTTCCATCGGCTGGAATAAATTATAATTAATGAGTCGAACTTTGCCTCGTGAATAAATGACTATTGAAGTGAGCATTACTAAACAAAACCGATCAGACAGGTATTTGTTTGTCGAAAAGGCGGCAAAATTTGAGGAGAACCTTACCACTACTTCCTCTCTGGGCGGTGGCGGAGTAGGACGCACTTCCACCGGAACTTCGACTCTTTCTTGAGCCGCCTCCTCCGCTGGAGCTTGAGCGTTCCGAACCATGTACTGCTGCACATCAGCACTGGTGTAATTCAAGGTGCTCATGAAATGTCTCAAATTCGACCGGCCCGCCATCACCGTCCAGCTTTGGAGTTCTTGAGGCGCTCCTTGCATGTACGCGGTCTGTGAAGAAATTACAGAAACCTGTAATTCAGACAACATTTAAAACTTAGAACTTACCACTATCCGCTGGAAAGTCTCGTCGACCCCTTGCTCCCCGTTGGCCGAAGCGTGCAGGACCAAAGCGCAATTCAGCTTGGCTAAAGTGACGCACAAATTGATCAAGACTTGGATGTTATCGGCACGCAGATTGGCGGCCGTCGCCAAAATGTCCGGCAATCTGCGTCTGAACAAGAGCTCGACGGATCTGGTCACGTCCACGTCATCGCGTGACCTCACGTTGTTCTAAAAAAAATCGAATTACAGGTTTCTACTTTATCGACAACCGGAAATCGCCTTACGTAGCCCTGGAAATACGGCCGAATATCCTCCATGACTCTATCGACACCCGCGTTGATACCTTCCGGCGTATTGGAACCTTGCAGGATACGATTTTGGACGAAAGTCTGAATCTCGCGAGTGCACCGAATCAGTGGCGTGTAATCCCCATGACTTAACGTAATCACGTCACTATAAAAAAAAAAACAGAAAATTTTCAAAATCGCAACTAAATCCCGTGATAGTCAATACCCAATAGTCAAATTCCTCGAGAGTAACATAATCAAATCGTTGGTGATACTCGGCTGACCGGTGCTGTCTTCTGGAGGGAGTTGATTGAGGATATCCGCAATGGTCACCCCTTGGAAGATGTTGGGTAGATTGGCGAAGGTGTGCTGCAGGTTCGGAATGAAGGCGGCCATCGACGGGTACTGCCCGCCGAAGGCGGCGGTCCCTGCATTACCGGCCCCGGCGGACGGGCCTCCCTCGCCGGCCGGCGCGGGCCTGGGCGCTTCTCCCGCGGCCGGCGGTCCGTTGCCGTCGCCGTTGCCGCGTCTCATGTACGCGTTCCGGAACGAGCTGTAGACGACGTCCATGATGTCGTGCAGTTGGTTGTCGGGCCGCGGCGCGTTAGGGTCGCTCGCGGGCGCCGCCTCGGCCGCCGCGCGTCTCTGCCGCTGCTGCCCGGCCTGCGCCTGGGACTGCTGGCGCCTCCTGTGGGTCACGTGGTGCGAATTGCATGGTAGAAACGGGTCAAAGCCGCCCTGCATCGCCTGCTGGGCCAGATGAACGTGTGGGCGAGGGGTGGATCTCGTGTGGGTGGCCGTGGTCGGATTAGTCTGCGTGTTCCCTGCGAAACAAGAAACATATGTCAAGTTTTTTTTTTCTGAAATTGAGAAGTTACAGTTATCTGTAATTGAAAAATTGCAGTTATCTGTAATTGGAAGTTCAAGCTATCCACAGTTTCGTTCTCCAGTACGTTCTTGGTACTTAATTCAGGAACTACTGAAAGCATAATCAAAATTTGGGAATTCTTGGTGTTTATCTATCTCTACTTTTGGTTCTCTTCTCAAGAAAATGAAAGATTACAGTTTCCTGTAATTGCAAAATAACAGTATCCCAGACCATAGTGTAACCCACAGGTTTAACCGTTGAACAATGATCACTGATTGATTACTAAAATGGAGAAATTTACAGATTCCTGTAATGAGAACCTACCCCTGGCTTGTGAATTCTGCCCTGGAACCGACGGCGAGGCGACGTTAGCTTGAGTCCCATCCGTGCTGGCAGTGTCAGAAGTGGCGGTCGATGACGGAGTCGCATTAGGAGCGTGGGGCGGTCCTTGACGATTTATAATCTGATTGGCCACCTGCACCAAAGACTGGAAAAGTCCGGGAGGCGGACCGTTCATGTTTCCCTGACCGAAACTCTCCGGAGTCACCTCGATGTGCACTGATACCAAAAAGTAGAGAAAATTTCACGATTAAACCTGCAAAACACACGGCACCCGTAAGCGAAAAATCGATAATGACCTTCTGGCATAACCTCCATGAAGAACTCCAAACTGGGATTATTGAACCCGGGCAAAACGAAAGTCTCTTCACCGGTTCCAGTCCTGACTCTAGTCGGAGTACCGGTCACAGAATTCGTGGCACTGCCTGTAGTGGCCGTAGTCGTGGCAGTACCGGCTCCGCCATTATTCGGGCCCACGTTGTTGTTATTCTGGCCTCTTTGAGCGGCCCCCAAGTTGATTTCGCGCCCTCCCATGGGGAAAGACTGCACTCTCATGGAAGCCGACGGAATGAAACCCGGCATAGCCCTGAAATTCAAAGTAGGCCGATTTTGGCCGTCGCTGGCAGAGGGCGCTGCTGTCGCCGGGGGCGCGGTGGTCGACGGGGGCGCACTAGGAGCGGTGGCGTTTTCGGCATTGGCCGTTGTGGTCGGGGCGGACGCCGAGCGGTTGTTGGAGCTGCCCGGCCTTTCGGCGGATAAATTGAATTGCGCCTAAAAGTGCCCCCAAACGATTAATTCCGAGCGAAGACCAACGAGAAACGAAAACTTACTACCTCGACTTGGATCGGAATGCCCGCCTGCACTACAGCCGAATGCTGGATCAAAATGGGGCGACACAGGAGCGCTCTAGGGGGTGGAGTCCTCACTCGGATTATGATGTCGCTGAGAGAATGGTAAGCGTGGCCAAGAAAATGAAGGACTTCTGACACTCGAGTCAGCATCACCTGCTGCTGGCGCACTTCCTAAAAATCAAAACGTCAACATGAAATCATCATCACTTTTTGAAATTAATCACTTCTGTTGGTACGACCGGATCGTCGATCATGAATTGTCTATATCTGTCCAAAAACGGCGCAAATCTCGCCTGCAGCTGATTGAGCGTCGCCATGAGGTCGGCCATTTCGGAAGTACGCGACGCGTTCCTATAAACACAATGGAATAAATTACAGGAAACTGTAATTTGGTTCGGTACTAACTCAGCTAGATTTCTAGCGCCTCCGTTGCGGTTATCTGAAGAATCTGCGCTTCCGCTACCGGTCGGCGTGGTCTCTTCGGGAGTCGAAGAGGCCGATCCTTCGCTGCTCTGAGCTTCGCCCCCACCGCTGGCTTGGGCCGAACCGGACGCTTCTTCTGTTCCTTCCATTCTGAAATCCGAAAGTTAGAAAGTGTTTCTGAAATTCGTGGAGCAGAGAAATCTTTACCTTGCGTCGGCGCCGGCGTCCAGAAGACTGTCTTGCACTGCAGATAAAACCATGGCTTCGTCGATGGGTTCGTTGCTTCCCGGAGGGACTATCAGTCTGGCCTCGATAATCGGAGTAACCTCTTCTTCCTGTCGTTCTTCGGAGTTGGACTGGTCGTTACTTCTGGCGGAGGGATTCTCCAAAAGAGTCAGAACGGCTTCGGCACGTCTCAGCATGCGTTTGGCGACGTTCAGACGGCTGCCCACGAAACTGTGAGTGGGAGGAGGTGGGGCTATGCCTTGGGACTCCATCAAATTGGAAGGGAAAGCCATGGAGCCCAGGTACATGGTGTTTCCGGACTCGAATCCGCGAAATCCGGTCCTGCGCTGGGGTTGCGGAGAAGCCGCTCTCGTAGTCGGGGGGTTGGCGCCCGGTGGTGGTCTCTGGACCAGATGCACGACTTTACCGTTAACATCTATCAGAAATTATCGTTATTTTCGGTTTTTTGTTGTAAAGTTTGGGATTTTATACCGTAATCGCTAAGTTTCGACGCATCTTGGAGGACTCTGCCACAGTAAATGATTCGTTGAGTATCTGGTGGGATGTTGACAGTCTCCGCAATTTTGGTCTTGAATTCTTCAACCGTAATCTAGAAAAAGAGTGCGATTGTTAAATCAAAGTCGAGTTGGGGAAAGTATACTCACATCATCATCTACTGTGAACGTATGATTTTGTGAATCCAACGTTTTCACAGTGAGCACAATCATGTTTCTGTAACAAAATGCGAATCGTCCGTACGTAAGATAAATAAATTATACTTGGAACAAGGAAATGCCCTTTTTTATTCTTGATTGTTAGGTGGTCGATTCTATACCTTTTTTGAATGTAGGTGTTTCATGCAAATTTATAACATTTAAAAGGCTTCTGGGGATCCGGGAGATAGTGGACAAGTGTAGAGACACGAAAAACGTGAGTTTTCACAATTATACGAGATTTTTCACGACAAATTCCACAAATTAATCAGAATCACACCTAAATGAAGAAACCAAGAATGACCAATGACGTTTGGAACTAAATCCAGGACGTGATCAATTTGATTTCGAACACTCCAACAACAAAATCCCTAAAATAATAGCGGGAAATTTGAATTTACAGTTATGCAATGATTTAGGGGAGTCGTTTTTGTGGTAATGCACTAGTAAATTAGCTCTTTTGCCGAAATCAATTATGTCACATAATCCAAAGTCAACTAAAAATTAGGTCTACAAGTACGTATATGAATTTGGTGATAAATAAGAAAAAAAATTGGTTTATAATTTATTATTAACAATGTCTAGTTATAAATACACACCAGTTTTTGTTATAATCCTACTTAATTAGCCAGTTTCACGGTAAGGTTATTGCCAGTTATTATTATTTAGCATAAGAACTAATTACCAATAGGAAAAAGCAACGAAAATTTTCTATTCTATCTGGAATTGTGCTTAGATGTTGAAGGAGTTCCAGCATTATAATGATAAATACAAAGAAAACAGGCATAAAAACATTCACAGCCTATAATGTCTCATGCAACTCTTTTAAAAAAAAAGCTATGAACATTCTTACAGGTTGCAAATGTGGAGTATTTACATCAATAGTAATAATAATTGACTACGACACTATACCTACAATTACATAAAAAGAATCTGAAAATAATCACTTTATAAAAAATACATTTGGGACTCGCCTGCTCGAAAAGAAAATGCATCACAACTGGGACCTGCAAACTCGACAAAAATCTTATAAAAAAAACACCGGTTATTACTACACACATAATATGATAATTGTACTTTGAATAGAAGAGCCATCAGAAAATAAATCTTAATTTCTTCGTCATTGGAGAGATAATAATAAAGTGTCATTATACATCGAATAAACGTTCTAAACTTCCGTTATTAACGTGACTAGTAATTTCAATGTAGGTACAACCGATCTTGCCAGAAACTATACAAAAAAAATCGTGATCCGTTTTACACTTTCCTAGATTCGTCCGATACGGACTTTTCCGTCGATTTTACAGGAAACTGCTGATTCAAGAGGATTTGATTTTGCGTTGCCAACTCGTCGACCCTGGTCCTCAGCTCCTCGATCTCCGACGCCAGCTTGGTCAGCTTGTTCTCCTGCACGACCGGATCTATGCCCTTCTGCGTCGCGTTACCGCCGAGGTCGGCGCTCTGATTGCCGCCATTCTGCGCGATCTCCGGGTTCTCCACGCGGTACTGGTCGTTGGTCCTCAGGTCGAGCGCCTGGTTGTCGGCCGGCAGCACCTCGAAGGCGGCCGTCTGCTGCACCTGCGGGTCGGCGTTGGCCGAAATGGCCGCCGGCAGCGACGAGGGCGTCGTCTCGGGAATGTAGCCGAAGAACGCGTTCGGCTTGCTGGTCACCGGCTGCTCGCTGAGCGGCGGGCAGTGCGACACCCCGTATATCCGGGTGTGGTTGATCTCCATGGCGGACATGATTTCCGGCAGGGCGGCGTCGCACAGGATCGGGTTGTCCTGCAGGTAGATCTTGAGCGTGTCCCAGGTGCCCTCGGACACGCCATGGCCGATTTTGCAGCGCGTCTTGCTGACCAAATCTCGGCCTAAAGCGACGATCTGGTTGTCGCTTAAGTCGGCGTGGCAGAGAACCGGAAGTCCGTGGAAGTCCTTTTCCAAAATCGTGAGGAAGTTGTTGCTCGCCTTCAACTCTTCCAGTCTCGGCAAGAACGTCTGCGGGTAATAATAACGTGATAATCTCGTTCGGTTTTTAGTGTCGAAATTTTACGATTGTGTTATTATTTATTGAAGCCGGCCATAAAATCCGGAGCGTTATCTCTTGGTGAATTTTAATTAATTATGTTGGGTTTAATCGAGCCAAGTTTCATGACAAATAATTTAATTAGAGCAAAATAAGGCTCTGGAAGAATATCAAATGTGCGACTCACTTTGCTCGTTTCTTCTAATGTCGTTAAAAAGTTATGGGAGACGTCCAGGAGTCTCAATTGGTCCAGACCGATGAGGTCGTCCGGTAGAATCCTCGTCAATTTGTTGAAACTCAAATTGAGGCGTAAAAGTTCGGGCAGACCGGATAAGGCGCCGTCCAGGGACTCGATTTCGTTATGGTCCAACTTCAAATCCGTCAATTGAATGTTCCATTCGACCAAATTCTTGATGATAACGGAGAAAACATTATTCCAAACGAACAGTAAAATTTCGTGATAACTTACTGCTGTAGGTCCCGTTAAAGTTTTAATTTTATTGAATGACAAATCGATATTTTGTAATTTCTGCAAGCCGACTATCTCTTGGAATGCGAATTCGGTGAGATAGTTGTACGTCATGTTCAGGAAATTCAAGTTCCTCAAGTTCAATAACGAATTGTTCAGGGACGTTATGTGGTTGTGGCCCAAGATCAGCGACTCTAAAACCTCATTTTCGACAAAATCCTCTGGAGTCAACTGGAAAACGCAATTTATAAAAATCACCAGAAATACAAGACAAAGACCGAGGACTTGACCGAAATGCCTGAAATTTTTGTCGAAAACTTACAGTGTTGATGCTGTTGTGTTCCAGGACGACTCTTTGCAATTTCCGAGCTTTCGCCAAAGTTCCATCAAGAGAAGTCAGTTCGTTGAATTGGAAAAAGAGCGAATCGAGCGAAGTCAACGTCTTCAACTGTTGAGGCAGACGACTGATCCGATTATTCGAAAAGTGAATCATCTTCAGCTTTTTCGCATTGAGAGGCAATTCTCCTTCCAGATCGGTCAAGTCGTTGGAATTTGCGAAAAGCCAATTCAGATCCGACAGATTGGTCAGAGTCTTGTTCAGAGTCTTGATGTTGTTGCGGCCGATGTGCAGACGTTGGATCTCGACCGGAAAAGAATCCGAATCCATTTCGCTGATCATGTTGCCCGCGAGGATCAGACATTGAACGGGAAGACCCTACAAAGGAACCTCAAAAGTAGGAAATTCTAACGAAATTCAGGATCCGTACTTTAAAGTCGAGGCCTGAAAGGGCTTTGATTTTGGTCCTCCCCAGGTCGAGCGTGTTGACCGAGGGCATTTTCTTCCAGAGCTGTTCCGGCACGTCCCCCAGGACGTTATCGGCCAAACTCAAGAAGAGGACGCGGTCCAGGCCCTCGAAAGTGTCGGGGTGCAAATCCCTGCAAGAATAAGCGCGGAATTCCGTGTTACCGCTCCACTCATTTTACTACGACGAAAAGAGAGTAAAATGAACGAGAGCGTGATACAGGCGCCATCGGAGATCGAGGCGATGATTTATATTGCATAATCAGTGCGAGATGCGCCTGCCGGCCACTAATGGTTCGTCGCCAGAATTAATTAAGACTGTCAGAAATGGAGGCGCCCCCTTATTATAGGACGTTTCGTTTTTGATAAATCGTGCCTTTTTCCCGTGAATAACAAACTAGTATATTGTTAAAGGAGGTCAATGTTCGAGGTGGCGCCTAAGTTTACGGTGGCGCCGCATATCTCGCGGTGTATCTATCCGTTTCTCTAGGTGTTTTAATTGAAAATGGAAACTTTCCTCGGCACGGTACTATTATTGAGAGGATAAATGAGCGAGGCGACTTTGCACCGATCTACCTACTGCTCTGGATGCTTACACGCACATGTGCCCAAGTGGGAGGGTGTTATTTTGCAGCGCGGCCGAAATATTCGACATAATTAATTTCGAGTTTATCTGGATGCGGGATACATGACAGGGGTATTCGGCGAATGTCGCACGCGGAATCCGATGATGGATATAACGAGGAAAATGTTTGGCAAACAACAAGGACATGCGGTATGCGGCGCGAATGCCTCAAAGGCATTTCTGTAGCAACTCTGACCGAACCGACCTGGTATTCGCTAATACGAATCCGATCCTATAATCCGCCGGTCGATTCGGTCCGATGGAACACGTCTTTTTGGTATTTTCGAATCGGTCCGATATTTTACATTTTTTTTTTCGCTTATTTTTACGCTTGACGAACCTGAATAAGGTCAACAGCCGGTGGCGCCAAGAATTACGGAAATATACACATTCGGATCGAGCCATAGATTAACACCAATTAAGAAATCTCGCCACCCTTATAGGAAAAACACTTTGCTTGATTGTACCGATTTTATGTCTTTAATAAACTCTAGATGATAATAATTGAACCCCAATTTCTAACAAGATAAAAATATTGGAACAGGATATTATTCGAACTTCGAAAATATTATTATCCTTAAAGTTCGATTGTTTGGCTCAAAATAATTTATACCGAGCTTCATCCATAAATATCTATGAAACGAGGGAGACCTACTTCGCAGGATATATTTGCTCCTGGAAATTAATTGAAATCATCGGAAAATCAATGAGAAATTAGGTGATGAGGTTCATACTCAACGTACTTAATTAATCGAATTCCAGCGTAATAAGGCAAATTTGTTGAAACTTCAAGAAGTTACTTACTGGGGAATCTGTAGGAAATGTAGGAAATTAGTAGAAATTATCACGTGATGTGGCGAAATTAATTGCCGAATTGGAGAAATTAACGTAGAATTGGAAGAATAAGAAGTTGAGTAAACTCGGTAATACTCCGGAATTTCCGGATATGTCCGATGTCCGATATATCGGAGAACGTTGAAATATCGGAACAAAAAAACCCATTCTAGATTTCTAGAGATTTTTAGATGATGAGAAAATGAGACATGGTTATTGTGATTGCCGACTTATTTTATTTACATTATTCAGCAGGTGGCATTGGCAAATTAACTTGACATCCACTAGTTAACCCCGTTAACCTCCGTTTTGCATTATTTGATATCGTCCACGAAATGTGACGTCAAAGAAATCAATCATTCATCATTTAGAGCGACCAACGGCGAGAGCCGCCGACCCAAAACATCATCATCAACGTTACACAGGAAAGATTCGAGACGAATATCGAACGACGAGCGCGCCCGCCCCCGGAGGATTATTAAATATTAATTTGTTGCGGCTCAATTACGCGCTTTCAATTACGCAATTGCGCGGTAATTACGCTCGATTACGATCGCTAATCGGCTCGATTCATTCATCCATCCCAAAATCCCAGAACGCTTTTTTTGCTGTTATTACGTAGCGCATACCGAGAATCGTCCTTTTTTTTCGTGGTGGCAATAAGAAGAGTGTAATCATGATAAATAAACGTTGTGACAAATCACAGCCGAAGAAAGATAACCCATCGACCTTGCGATGTTTCAATTAAGAATCTCTGAAACGGCGTCGCCTCTATGATTTATTTTGTCCGATAATTATCTCCTCTGGGTAAATTAATTCTCTCTCCCTGAATCGCCTCTCTCTATTCTACAACAACATTTTGTTTATTGATAATAATATGAATTATTACAATTTTATTACCGAGTTTTCGCAACACCACGGGAATATGAAGAACGAGAAGAGACGCAGTAGGGGCGATTTCGATAACGCGAATTTTTCGGAAATCTCGAGGGAATTTCAATGAACAATAATAGTTTTATGGCCCACGAGTTATCGTGAACGACGATAAGAGCGCTTCGTGCGGAAGCACGAAGACCGTCACGTGTCGGACGAAACTTGAACCGATTATCGCGAATACGATTCCGCGGAAACGCGAAAAACCCAAAAGCGCGAGAATTTCCATACGGCGGAACCGGAGAGGAAAACTCACCCGAGATTGTCGTGGTTGAGCTTGAGGTTCTCGATGGTCATGTTGAGCTCGCCGAAGCTGCGGTAGCTCAAATCCTCCAGCTTGGAGAAGGACACCTTGAGGGTGATCCGGTCGGCGGGCGCGAACTTGCCCTTGAGCAAATCGAAGACCTGCCCGTACGAAGTCATCCGGTCGCAGACGATGGTGGTCAGCTTGGTGTCCATCCTGCACGTGCACGGCGCGATCTCCTTCCAGACCGGGCAATGGGGGATGCCGACCGACAGGCCCAGGATCGAGAGGAGCAGCGCCGACATGACGACCGGCTGGATCCACATGAAGAGCGCGAGAGTCCGGAAGTGTGCTGCGTGCGGGGCGTCGATGGCGATTGACGGTGATGGCTCGCTCGCGACTGCGGCCGCTCGGTGGCTCCTACTCCTAAATTTGCCCGGAGCCCGGCTCGCGATGCGTGCCGGGCGAGTGGGGCGTCCGCCGTCGGCGTCTTTTGTGCGTACGGCGGAGGCTGGACGGCAGGCGCCACCGCCGGCCATATATCTCCATCGGCGATTAATCGTCTCCCATGCTGCGTCTCTTCTTCTCCGCCCGCGGGCCGCCGAGGAGGACCCGCGAGACGAGGACGGAGCGCCCGATGATTGCTCGCATTCTTCGCGGTCTTCTTGTCTTGTCGTCGTCGTCGTCGCGATCCGTCTTCTTCCTCTTGACGGACGGATTTACGGCGGACCATCACGGCGCCTCCTCATCTCGACTTGTATTAACTACCTCACTCGGCCGCGCAAAAACGCCTTTTTCACTTTCTTCTTTTATTTCCTCTCTCGTTATTCCACACGTACCTAATAGCACCGCCTAATGAGCTATCAAGCAATCACTCTAATAATTTAAGCCTTTCTGGATATTTTCCATGATTTAAGCTCGATTATTGCTGGTCATAGATAATGATGGTACATTTTCGATTCGCGGTGGAATTAACCCCTCGAGAAAAGGAGTGTCCGCAGTCTCGACTTCTAGGCGGCCCAAAAAGACCCACTGTTTACAGAATTACAGATTAGTCTCCACGAAGACTAGACACATGTGTGTTATGTAGTCCCAGTTCTGGATAAATGTTTAAACTCTATGCATTAATTACCGAAATAATTATCCTTATCAATCGGCACCGGGCCATTACACCCAACTACATACATTCAAATCAAATTATGATGTCTCCATCTCCAGACTCTCGTCGCTCTATTGAGTATTATTGACTATTATTATTGGGAGATGGAATACTAAATATGTGTATACAGAAATTGTCTCTACCCTTGAGGAAAACACGAAGAGATCAAATCGAGTCGTTTCCAATCTACATTGAGTAAACATTTTATCATCAAACAATTTTCTGTTATGGTGAAGTCCATCGTCTGCCCCGGCGCCTCCGCCAAAAGTCACATAGTTAAAATGCGTGTGAAATTATAGCAGAAAACTTGATTTCATGTACTCATTTTCAAAGGAAAATAATTACCTATTTAGATTTCCCTAAATACACGATATGATCGAGAGTTGAATTGAATAAAAACTTGAATAGGAAGGGTGACATTATACTCAAGATATAAGAACGAGAAATTTTAATAATTATTGAGCTTATTTATACATAGAATAATACTAACTGAAAGAGTATAAAGCACACTATTCAATTACTATGACATCATCATCATCTTGAGGTTTTTTTTCTGGTTTTTTCACGACACTTAGAGAAACCGGGAAATTTTTAGAAGTCTTCGGACCGCTCGGTCGGTTTTCTTTTCTTTTTGGCACGTCTTTATATGGCTTACTTACTGGTATCTATAAAACACGCAATTAAATTACCATCTATTCTAATTTAGGTCATGGAAGAGAGAAAAACCAAAAGTTTTGATCGAATCAATAAATACTATAAAAATTCGAGGCTTCGCTACTGGCTCCTCGTTGCAAATTAAAACTCAATTACGACCATTACGACTAACTACTTTGAGCGTTTGGTTGGTAAACCATGCCATTTATACTCATATGGTAAATGGGGAAAATGCGAAAAGCCGTAACTACTAAGGGGTGCTTCAGAAATAAATGCTTTTGCTTATAAATTTAGGGTTGTTGTGTTCCTCGAGTATTCTTGCATTTTAAAGTAGAGAAGTTAAATTTGCGCTCCTAATATTATTTCAATGAAAAATGATATCCATCTAAGATTTCATTTTTATTAAAGGTATTTTTCGTTGTTATCCGTCAAGAATTGTTGAGAAAGATACGGCAGAAACATTTCTAAGTGATAACATGAACATGGTACATGGTACTTTACTTTTTCATTCTAAAACGATATTATATCTCGAGGAACACTACTCTAAATAACTGATTTACCTGAAACACCCTATATGTAAAACATGCACTGAATATGTATAAATCATGCAGGGTATCTTTCAAAATAAAAATTCATCTTCGGGGTCACTACTCGTACGAAAGCAAAAAAAAAAATTCTACACACAATAATAATGCGCCATGAAATTGATAATAGTAATTCAGCCTCAGGTAGCTCGTAACTACCTGCTACTGAATGTACTAATAAAGTAATTGACGCATTCTCCAAACAGAAATCAAAATACGAAACGATGTAATTAGTTCAATCTGAATGTGAAGATGACTTACTGATGATGAAAGTGCGTTAGTCTATAATGTCGGATTCCAAATGTTTGGCTTTTCAGAGTGGACCGGTTTCTAGAGACGTTATGAACATGAAAAAACACTCATAAGAAACCAAAACTCTTCTCCAATAGTATATAAACACGAACAAAAACAATTAAAAAAATAGCGATGGAAAACCTGACGAAACGATAGAAATGAGCGAACGAAACATACCTGACTGATGGAAATCCCAGACTCTAGAGGAAACTTGATCGCGGCTTTCGAAACCGATAGAGACGCCGGAATATTCGGAAAATCCTGTTTCTGTTTTGCGATCGTGCTCATATCCTTCGCGATAATTTCCGCCTCGATGTGCCTAGTCAGGTGTTTGGTCGCCTGCTGCTTCTGCTTGTCGGCCAACTTCTCCTGCAGCGTCTTCCCGGAAGTGCTGCCGGAAGTCGGCATGAAAGATGGCGTCGACATCAGCGGAATGGCCGCCGGAAGCACCGGCGTGATCGAGATGTTCGGCCGATCCTTCATCAGCATGTTGGCAGCCCTGTCGACCGGCTTGTGGTGAAGACCGTGCATCGCGTTCAACGCTTTCGCGATCGCAGGCTCCTTGAAAACGTAACTGGAGGTCGTCTTGGTAACGGCCGAAGACGTCACTTTCGCCCCCAGACTCGACATGTAGTCCATCGGGTTCGTGTACAACCCGGCCGGTTTTGCAGGAACCTGCTGCGTTATCGACGCTATCGAATGCGACAACCCTTTGCCGCCATCTTTCGCGTAAACCTTGCCCTTATTGACAGGACTCCCCGAAGAGGGCGAAGAATGCGCCATTTGCGACATATTCATGAACATGCTACTGCCGGAAGATGACGTCACAGTATGCGGCAGATTCTTTTTACCGTAAGTCGGTTTTACAGGGTTCTGTAAACCGGTAAACTTCGCGGCGTCTACACTGGGCGCTCTCGAGACGCTAACTTCACTCTTCTTCTTAGTCCTGGGCGCTTTCGGGAGATTATCGACACTCGATCGAGGCGCCGCCATGAACTGCTTGTACAAGTTCGGATTGGTCATCATGTGGCTCATGTTGACTTGACTGCCGAAATGCGGCTGTGCCAACGGATTGAACTGGTTCTGGGTCAGATATTGACTGAGCTGGGTCAACTGGGACAGACTCAGACTTTGGCTGTACTGCTTCATCAGCTCCTCCTGGTAGTGCTTCATGTAGTTGTAGGTGGCGTTCTGGTCGTACAGGCTCTTGTTGGGCCACGGATAAGCGCCGGTCGGTAAATTAGAGCTCCGACCTCTCGAACTCTTGGTTTGGCCCGGGACTTTGGGTAACGGCGGCCTGCCTCTCGGCCGACCCATGCCGGGTCGTTTGAGCGGCTGCGTAGGCGGCTGGATCGTCGACGGGGCCGGTAATACAGGTTGCTGCAATCGATTTCCGCACATTAATTCGCTTGACTTAAATTCGAGGAAAAGAATCTTACGTTGATTAATCCGGGGCCTCTCATCATCGGCGGAGGCGCCGGGAGCGTCTTTTTGGGTTTGTCGACTTTCCCGCGATACTGTTGGCAGAATTTCGTCGCGACATCAAGAACGTTGACGTTTTCGGCGATTTCCTTCTTCCATTTCTTGTACGCTTCGGTCAGCATGCCGGAGAAGAGGGTCTCCTTACTGGGTTCGTGTTTCTGGATTCGCTGGTACGATTTGAAAATATCCTGGAGGAGTCTCTGCACTCCGTGTTCGTTCATATTTTGGATATTCTGTATTTGCGATTTGAGACTTTGGGTGCACATCGTCATGGATTGATCCGCGAACTGCACCCGTTCCGAGTCTTTGATGTATATCCTGAAATTGTGAGGATTTAATGGAGGTTTCTAGTTTGTACTACAGAATGCACTCACTTATCGGGATCTGGCGACTTTTTGAATTGCATCGACAAGTCTAAAAGAGTCTTACTGTCGTTAGTTGACCTCAAAACTTGGAGTAATAACGTTATACATCGACTCATATGTGCAGACAATGAACCCGGCCTATCGATTTCACTCGAAGGAATCCGGTAAATCCCCTTGAATTTAAAGTTCACAGTAATTAATCCACAAAAATTAACAGAAAACAAAGTGACTAACATGAAAGAAATTGTGATTTTTTCTGTCCGAAAATAGTCCAGTTATGGTAATTCCACCTTTACACGTATATTCTCCCAGAAGAAGTTGCTTACACCTTCCGAAATCCCTTCTGGATTTATAATTAAAATACAGATGGGCCAATCTATACAAAGCTTTGTAGTTCTGAGGTAATCTTATAACGCATTGCTCCAAACCTATAAAGTAGATTTCTGTAAAAACTCCGTCGCCAACATAAAGAAATCTGTATTACCGACAATACAGCGGTCTACGAGTGCTAAAATATCCGAATGTGACATGTTTCCAGTGACCGTTTCCGATGATGACGTAGACGATGATTCGCTACTGTCATCATCGCTATCAGAATCTGAACTGCTCGAAGAACTACTCGAAGATGTCGGAGAGCTGCTGGTTTCATCCACCGAAGTCTAAAATTAACGGTTCAATTTATGTCCGGTTCATTTTTCACAGGTCTTACTCTGATATCGTCAGTTTCGCTTCCGCTTTTGATCTTGGCATCGATCTTATTGGTACTTTCTGGCTTACTTTCAGTCACACTTTTACTCGCGACACTAGTATCCGAGTCCAGCTCCTGTTCTTCCGTTTTCTTCATGGTTTCTTCCATCATTTTATCGAACAACTCCAGCACGTTTTTCTCCGCCATCTTAGGTAACTTTTTCTCCTCTTCAGTTGTGGGTTTAGATTCGTCATCGGAATCCGATATCATGATAACATCGCGACATTCATTTTTGCCGTCATCCAAAAGGATCGCTTCGGTTTTTTCTTGTGTTTTAACAACTTTCTCCAACATATCGCCTAGACATTTCTTCACCTCTTTGGTAATCAACGAATCCTCAGATTTCTGTTTTTCAGCTTTCTTTACTTTATTATTAGTTTCCACCACCAGGGCACTTGATGAGGTGCTATTCAAATTTATCGTTGGTGTCAATGTCGGTAAGTAAGATTCCTTCACGAGATTCTTCTTAGGGAAGTTCGAATTATCCAGATACTTATTAAAAAGAGTCCCTACCGAATTCGGTATATTTTTGCCTTCATGTAGTTCTAGATATTTCAAAATCGAAGAATTGACTCTATAATGAAGTTCCAAAGCTTCAACTGAGAGGTGTTGAGGGTTATGGTAGTTGATTTTATCGGGATATTCTGCGCTGTTTTCGTGGAGTAGTTTATCAGCCTAGAAACAGGTAATAAATAAATCACTAATGCCGGTATTGCAGATACCTACAGTTTCGTAAAGTTTCAAGAAATCTTCCGGCTCCTTTTGTTTCTTTTCGGCAACTTTCCCCAAAATATAATACTGTAACCAACGTTCGTCTTGTTCGATTTCGTCAGGTTGATACAATTCGATGGCTTTTTCAAAGCTTCGCCCTGAACTATCTAAATAATTGTTCTTCTGGTTTTCCAAATACTCAAATCTAGAAATCGATAATTGATTACTAATTGATTAATGATGAAATGAAAAAGGCGCACTTTTCCATGCTCAGAGTGTCCGAATCGGTTTTCATAAGCCTGGAACAAAACGAATGAACCATATACTCGAAAGACCCGAACTCGATCCAAAGCATGATGTGATCTTCGGCCAATTCCAAAGCTTTTTTAAAACTGGTTTGAGCAGATTTCGCCGTATCCAGAAACTCCATCTCGTTCTTGAGTTTCTTACAATAATTCAACTTATTCTCCAGCTGGCTCAAATAGCTGAGAGCTATACAGGCCCACGTGTCCACTCGGGTGGGATTTATGCACAGATCCATTTGAAAGTATTTCAAACAACGATTGAATTCGCGTTGTTTAAAGTAATAATCTCCGATCAGGTAATAAATCGAACGTAGTTTACTCGAAAACGTGATCACGGGTGGAAGTTCGGTACATTTTCCTTGGATGTAATCGCAAATTTTCGGAATGTGGGGTTGCGGATTGATGTCTTGGGGGACGAGGGCGATAATCCGCTGCAAAAGCTCGAGACAGTCGGACGAGACGGACGCATTTTTATACGAATTGAACTCGGGCAGACAGTCCGGGCCGTAGAATTCGTAAAGTTGGGAGGACCTGTCCCAGGTGAGTTGCAGAGGGTCGACATTGTGGTCGGCCAGATGTCTCGACACTTTGTTCTTCTTGCTCGGGTGTTGGTAAAGACAAAAGAGGGCCTGCTCGATGTGGATGTCGATTTTTTCACGGAGAGGCTCGAAAATGGGGGTGTCCAGGCGATCCAGCACCGCATCCAGCATAAAATGGAGCAGTTCGCCTCCGTTCGCAAGGCACCAACCTTTAGGGCCTAGGAATTCGTGGGCAGAGAATAAAATCGCCACTGACGGAGGCAATTCGTCCCCTTGATTCTCTAAGAATTCCTTATAACTGTCGCTGTTCTCCTTGTCGTTTTTAACGTGGCTTATTTTCTTTTTGGCCTGCTGCTTATGCTCCTCCCTGCAAATTACCAGTATTCATTTATTCGAAATTAATTGTAAAAGTGATAAATTACTACAAAATTACTTCAAATTACCGAAGATTACTAGAAATTACAACAAAGCGAGACCTTAAAATCAACAATATTTCACCTGACTAATAAATAGTGGAGTAAAATCCAAGGTGTGACACAGAAGGGTGGAATTCTCGAAGTATTTTCCGAATTTAACTGCTTACAAACAATTTTTGTCAGCGATTCAACTAGCCGCCCTCTTCTATCTTCAGATAGAGAATCGCCTGTCAAAAAAGGACACGTTACTTTTAATACTGGTTCGATAATTAAAAATCGTACTTATGGCGACTCCCTCTTTACGAATTATTTCATAAAAGAACAGTAGACACTTTTCGAGCAATTTCTCCCATTTATCTTCATGTTTAGTGGGTTTCAGATAATGACCGAGCGTTTCATGGAGACATTCCTCAGTCCAAGTGAAACATTCGACGAAATCTATGTACCAGCTGCAGTGCATGAGCATCGCCAGTTGAGCGGGGCGCCCCATTTTGCCCCAAGTGGGATTCCCGTTGTTCGTGAAGGTCAACTTCAGGACATCTATAACTTCGCGATATTTTTCAGCGCTGTAGAGACCTTCGAGGCAATTCAATGAAGTCACCCTGTAACGAACCACGACTTCATATGTCTACTAGCGATAGTTTCCGGGGGAAACGTACATGTCTAAATGTTTCAGTATTCTCGTTACGATTTCTTTAGTGATGATGCCGCACTTCACGCAGTTGGGTAAAGTAAAGAGGCATTTATCCTCGTTAGACTCGATATCGATTATGGCTTCTTGGACCAGCTCCAAGGATTGAATTGCCAGGGTGTTGTCGCCATCTTTGCGAAAAATGTGGGCCTTGAGCCAGAACACTCTGACGAAAAATGAGGAAAACTGATCTTTCCACTCGTCCTGCCAGTTGCTGATCATTCCGAGGAAAGCCAAGAGAGTTACATGGACAGTCTTGCTTTCAGACCTGAAATTATTGAAATAAAAACTAATATGAAGTTTTTGTTGAAAATTCAGAAAAACACTGATAGTTTTCCTTACTTGGGAGTGCTGAAAGTGACTAATTCCCCATACAACAGCGTGGCCAAAGCGTCGCCTTCCATTTCTTCGAAAGGTGTGTTTCCGGAGAAGGCATCTGGAATATCGAAGTGCTCCCTGTACATGTCGTACGCTTTGATGTACAGCGCTATCAGCTCCTTTGGCCACTTGACGTTCCACAATTTGGCCAGAGCTACGACCAAATCTCGAATCAGCAGGACCGCATCGCAATACTCTCGCTCTTTCTTCCACAGGGCCATCACGTCATCTCTTTCGCGATTGGTTCCAAAGTACTCCTCGAAAGCCGCAGATTGAGGGGAATGTATGGGCGAAAGGATGTTCAGATGGTTCTCCTCCACGTACATATTATAGATGTCCATGGTGTTCATAGAGTCTTCAAACTGATTATTGAATTTCTCATCCCCGATCTTGCTCCTGAGCAAATTCGCGGGGATGATCCGATTGAGGGCGTCCTCTACCGTCAAATCTTTATCGGTCTTTCCCTTTTTCCCAGATTTTCGTTTACTGTGCCACCCCCAAATTTGCAAATCCGATAAGAGATCCCGCTTTCGCTTATTACCACCACTGCTTTTATTCAGAGATCGGTTTTTATCGGTTTTACTGTCGTTCTCGTCTTGATCTTCACAATCCTGTTCCATCGGTTGCTCTTCATCATTGTCGGTTTGTATCGGAGTGTGTTCCAAGCCTTCGTTATTGGTTTCGCTATTCTGACTGGACCTTCTCTGTATTTCCGTTTCCATTTCGATTTTATCCTCTTCCGGTTTCTCACATGGATCGGTTTTTCCTTCAGGAACGACGATTTTTTCCACAGCATGCGGTGGTTCTTCGACTTGTTCAGTGTCATTTTTGTGAAGTTGACTCATACATTTGCTCAAATCCACAAAACAAAAGTGGCTCTAAAATTGAAATTAGTTTAAAAAATCATTATTAAGATTGTGAGACATTTTTACCATTCCGTTATCCGTGATGTATTGGTGAAGGTCAGTTATTACTTGTCCTAAAGAAATCCAAGTGAACTCTTCTAAAGGTTTAGGAAGCGGAATAGTTTGTAAAGGTTTCGGTTCCAAATCTTTTTCCACTGCAGTAATTTGCGCAAATAGTTTGTCTTCTTTTTCTAAAATCTCCAGTTCATCTTCTTCATTAATAGAAACATCGAGAGGAGGCTCCCAAATACTTCATGAAACAGACGATTTAGAATTTCTCACATTATTGAAATTAGTCTGCTTACTAGTCTGGATTGAATTTTTGATAATATTCGAGAGTAGCTGGATTGTTTTTATAGATGTGTTTCCGCAAAACCAACCCTTTGGTGTAGTCTGGATCTAGACTCAATGCTTTCCCGATGTACAAAAGACAAGAAATCGTGTCCCTGGTGGCATAAAGCAATGATATAATTTGATCTAGACAAGGCCAATGAGATTCACTACAAATAAGCCCCTAAAACAGCAATGATTAAAAAAATATAATTAGAAACTTGTAAGTACAAGGTACAAACTTGTGCGAATGAATAAATGGCTTGTTGAAAACGATTCTGTTCCACAGCAAGAGTTCCAATCTTGTGCCACAGAGTAACATCAGTTGTATCTAGGTCGGATGCCTTCAAGTAATAATCGAGAGCCTTTTCTAGTTCTCCTTTTTTGATACAGATACTTCCAATGTTCACATAACACGAATATTTGATTGTAGACATTGAATGTGGCAGACCCCCATTGTTTTCCAATTGTGGAATATTCTCTTCGACTAGTCCACAGAGGATTTTTTCAGCTTCTACGTATTTTCCAGTGGCTTGTAATCGTAGGGCATTATTGTACTCTTCCAGAGCGATTTCTTCTTGGGCCTCACGCCGAATCACCGGAAAGTCCTCATCCGAAGATGACTCCCGATTTAGGGCACGTATTTTCAACATTTCTGATTAATTCATTTCGTTCTGAACATTAGAAACATTTTGTATTTAGTATTTTTCTGAACACTGAACACAAACACAAACAAAAAATCTCCGAATGTGAGGTTAATTTATGAAAGTTGAAGAGCGCCATCTTTTAATAACAGACAACAAACATTACAGATTACATTTTTAGCAGCGTCCTCTCTTGTGATTTGTGGCAACAACCACAATTTTGAATTTGACTGTTCTCTGGGCCGTTGGTTGATGGTTCGTGTCGACGTGTCGTGTGATTTTTGTATTTGTCGTGAAAGCAAAGTTTCTGGTAAAAAAGAAATAAACTCGGAAATAAAGTGATTGTTTGTATAACATTAAGTTAAGATGGATCCACTGGCAACTCCTAAAGTACAGGCGAGAGTACAGGTTCTGAGGAAGTCCGTGGGCGTAGGGTTTGGAACTTCCGGAACATCCCCTTTGAGGCGAAGTCTGGTCCAAAGTGCAGCAGCAGCAGCAACTTTTGCTGTAAAATACTTAAAACTCACCATTGGGACATTATTAATACGATTTCATTTCAGGACTCTCCCAATGATGACGACAGTGAACGTTTGGAAAGGAGGGCAGAAGTTGCCATGCGAAAGAGTCTTGCTAACGTCTCCGCAGGCACTTCGTCGCCAATTGTGGAAATTTCCCGGTTTTTGAACACCGATGACGCGAAAAAAAGTATTCATATGTGTTTTCAGTTATTCTCAGAGAATGTAAGAACACCAACTCGAGGTTTGAACAGGTTTGAATTTATTTACATTACGATTTGAATTTTTCCAGAAAATCACTCCAAAAAACGTGTGGTCCTTAAAAGTGATTGATGCTATATCGCAATTGACGCATCATCCACAGCAAGATCTTCTCCAAATAGCTGCAATGTCCCTGGACGTGAGCGCTAAAGTTTACGCTGTGAGGGTGGATGATGTTTATAATATGACCTTAAAACTTGCAAGTGAAATGTCAAGAGCACGTGGTCAAGTGGGCGAAAATGATGTTGAAGGAGAAGAAGACTGCAGTCTTGATAAAACTAAGAAAGCGCAAGGAAAAAAACGTACAAGGAAAAGGGGACCCAACAGTACTGTGGATCATACAAAGTTGTTGTGTCTTGGGCCTATACCTCAAATTGATACTCGATTCTTTGTCCCATTTGAAAGAGCAATGTGCAATTCCGATCTGTTCACTTCACAATACCCCTTACATGAGTTCGGTCATTGTTTCAAAATCTTGTAAGTTTGATTTAGTTTTTGAAATGTAATTTTCTATATTGTCAATGTTTTAGATCAGATGCAAAATTCTTGATTGAACCACCCCAGGATGAATTCGACGAGACACCAAAGAACAAAATACCTCAGAACTATAATATGTCGATGCGTACTGCATTTGATGAGATTGAAGATGAAGATGACGAAATTGGGCTGAATCAAGACAAAGTGGTTTTAGATGATGATGGCATTCCAATCCCTGAACTGGATGGCTCCATTCATGAGACTTTCCAAAATGATTGTAATCAAGATTATGATCTATTTCGAATCAAATAAATAAAATGCACAATTTTTCAGTTCATGATCCAGATGAAGAAGAGGAAATCAATCCAGAAGCTCAACATAGAGAACTGCGTGAAGTCGTCGATATCTTGCCTGAAAATTTCAGACATCAGACCGAATACACCTTCACTAGCGCACAAATGCAACGCACAAACAATCCAGAATCTATTGAAAAACTGTGGGCAGGGCCAAATCACTGGAAAGTAAAATCTACGGTCAGATCCGCTGCACGATACACTGGCAGCGTCCCTAAACAAGCTTTGCCACAAAAGCGGAACACGAAAAAAAAAGAACCACAATTATTAGATATCAGGACCAAATTTGATCCCGCTCTATATGCAGCAAAGATTGCAAACCGGAAACCGCCCTCCACGCCCGATATTAGCAAGTGAGGTATTTCTTCTTGTTGTGTTCGGTTCTTACGAGTTTTTTTCAGGGTGGTGCTTCCGATAAAGACGAGATTCTGCGAAGAGGAGGAGGCAAACCGTCTATTTTATTATAAGAAAAAGATTCCGACGAAAATGTGGTCTGCCAGGATTGATGATGAAGATGGAAACGTTTCGGGGTACAATTACACGAACCCTAATGATTCTTTATATTGCGTGCAACAGCCAGTGAGATTAATTTAAAATCCATTAGTCGAAAATGTTTTTGGTTATGAAAATGATCAGTTCCAGGGTGATGATGATAATGGTGGTACTGATGACGCACCTCCAGAAAACATTGATGGAGGTGAATTGAACGGTCTTGATGCGGCACTTGCTACAGATGTAAGATTTAAATCTTTTGTTAAGTTTAATTTTTGTGATTCAATTTTTTTAGAATCCAACAAAATTGGCTTTGTATGCCAAAAAACTAAACATCAAAAAACTGAAAGAAGGTATTTGGACGAGCATCAGCGGTAACGAAGAAAACAACGAAACGTTTGGGAAAAGTTTCAGTGCCGTTTACAAAGAGTTGCCCATTATTTTGACTGAAAGTGTAATGAAGGACATAAGCTTTGCCAATACTTTTATGGCTGTACTACATCTGTGTAATGAAAAACAACTCTATTTGGCACAGAAGGGTCCTACTGAAGATTTTATCATTGAAAAGTATGAAGCTCAACCCAATTCTTGAAATTTCAACTTTGTATGTGTATTCGATTATATAAAAAACATCAATAAAAATTTTGAATTTTGTGTGATCTAAATAATTTATCTCATCATTATCACAGGTTTCGGGAGAGAATATTAAAAGCATGACTTATGACAGCTCCAAAAGATAACAATTTCAGTGAAGTCTTATCGAATGGAGCGCGATTTGTTCATTTTGAGTCTTGTATAATATAATTTTTAATTCGTGATAAATCTAGCATCTTCCAAATAAAATACGGAAGTCAACAGAAATCATTAGATATGTTAATTCAAGACCGATTTTCTAACCGAATTCATAAAAAAAAAGAGCATTGGAGTTCAAGTCATTAAATTCTTTAAAGAAAACGGTCTTCAATCATCTGTTTATATCCAGCAACCAACAAAATTTACCATCAAATCTGGCATTGGAAACGAGTAAACGTTGACACATGTCAAAAATTGCACTCATTACCCATTTTGACAGTCAATTGTTTCGAGAATTTTTATTGATGGTTGTTCCTGTTGTATTGAAACCTACAGGTTCAAGACTTTTGACATGTGTCAAATGATGTGCAATGCCACTTGATGGGGCATTCGAATGATCGCCCAGATACAGTTGTTAAAAATATGTATACATAAAAAATACACTCTCTCATTAAGTATTAACGCCGCACATCATGATCGTAATAATTCATCCTGACGACGTTCCATTATGCGTCGAACATTTCGACCCGCACTTTCTGTCTGTAATGGTACTCCTTGAGGTAACTCTTGAGAGTTTTAGGCAACTGGAGGTGATTGATGTTGTCGTAGGCCAGCCGACTGACGATCGCGGCCCTGCACAGGTGCTGCAGCGAGAACGTGAAGTTCCGGTGCAGCGGCGACGTCAGCATCGGCTCGAAGAACATGCAGCTGCTCGGGTCCTTGTAGTGCTCGATCAGGCCGCAGACGGTGTTCGAGGTGAACACGCCCGGGTCGTGCGAGTCGAAGCTGAACTTGTGGTTCCACTGCTCGATCCGGGCGTGCAGCGACCGCCCGTACTTGCGGAACGACACGCTGAACAGGAACTCCTCCTGGGCCGAGTCGCGCAGCAGGAACGTGCCCTCTGGCTTGCCGTCGAGCAGCCGCTCCGCCTCGTACCGGTCCATCTTGCCCCAGTAGAAGCTGCACTTGGTGATCTCCAGCAGGTCCGGCACCAGGCAGTGGATGAAGTCGATCTGGCTGTGGCAGCCGGCGATCGAGTGCAGCGTCAGGTTGTTCTGGAAGATGGCGCGCAGCGAGTCCACGTTGACGTCGGAGGGGCAGACCAGCTGCCACCTGCGGGGCGGCTGCCCCTCGGCGTCGTCCGCGCACATCAGCTGCAGCCTCCGCAGCGAGCGGAAGTTGCTCGGCGCCTCCACCCCCTGCTCGATCTCGCGCGCCCGAGCTTGCCGGGCCGCCTCGTCGCAGTCCTCGTGGACCGCATGGATTCTGCAGGACAAACTTGTTAAAAGTTACCAATACGGTCACTTTATTGCGATGTAAGCATCAAAACCGATCTCAAATTGTTACAATTATCATTTTTCAGTCATGTTAATCGTTTAAACGGCTCAAATCGTTAAATATTGAACGATTTAGCATTTTTAGCAATTTAGGGATTTTTTTTCATGAAAGTTTAGGTTGGCAATCTCAAACTTCAAAATTAATTATGACAGTTGTCAATTTCTTTTGTTTTTATGAATTTTTCCAAGTGTTAAAGTGATGTGGTCATCGTAAAATTAATCCTACACAGCTAATCTTTGAGTAATGAACTATTATACTTACAGTCGCACATCCCAAGATCCATTGAGAATGATGCAATTTGAGTTGTTGATGCCGTAAAGTCCCCTCTGGGAGTCTCCGTCCTGTCCGTCGCTATGGTTATTCCCGTCGCTCTCCCTGTCTTCGCCACTGCTGTCATTTTGGGGGGCGCCACCCCCAACCAAAGCGACCGCTCCCTCCGCCTGGTTGGTCGGTGCGCTATTCGACTTCGTCCCGACCCTGTCTTCGTTCTCGTCGGTTTTCCTGTAGCAAGTGCACTTGCATTCTTCGCTTTTCTGTCTCAACGACCCTTTCGAATCTCTCTTGGCGCAGTTGAATCTGATGCCCCACTTCTGGGGCTTCTTGATCGACGTCGACGACGAGGATTCTTTTACTGTAATCATGGACCCGCTCGGGGCCGAAATACTGGAATTGGATGCCTTCCGGGAACGTTTCGATCTGCCTCTGCGCAAATTCCAGCCTAATGAAGGTAGAGGAATTTTAAGCTTTTTATCTTTCGTAGGTGGAGAACTCTCGGAGTTGCTGCTGTCGCTTTCTTGGGATGGTTCGGATTTGTCGCAAGTGCATTTTTCTTCGTTATTGATTGGATCCATGTTCTCATTATTTTTTCCAGTGTACCTGAATTTAAAGAAATGACTGGATTTAAAAAATAATTTTGTGGAAAATATTATAAATGGTGTTGGTGGTCGGGTCTAAAAATAGTTGTTTACGACCGCAAGCAAAGTTTATTAAAATTACCAACTTGTTGATTATTTGCCTAATTTAACATCCTCTGAAGATATTTTGTTTGTTACTGACTAGACTCGAGAATCAAATGGAAGATTGGATGGAGCAACTGGTACTCAATATAATTGCCTTTTATTAGTTCAAATGTATGTGACCTAACAACAATTGGACGAAATGTTTCGTTCACAAACAAGATGTGACGCACAAATTATTCTTTCCAAAGGAGAAATCTGCACTGCACTTTGCACCTGTGACTAAACTTTCAAAAATAAATTCATTGATGCAACTGCCAGACAATTTGTGGATTCGACTAAACAAACTGTTTTGACACCGAAAATTGTAAGATTTTCTAACAAAAATCTCTTAAACATATGTAGGTATTGTCTTCTTGAAATGATGCGATTCATTACCAAAATGAAGTTAAATTGCAGGACAACACACATACAACTTACAAAATGGACATAACTGAATACCGGCCTGTGACATGCATGAAGGAATGCAGAGAACTCGAAAAGATCTGTTGAGACTTGTCACGACAAGAATGAATGAAGATAAGCAATAATAAAATCTGCGCCATTTTGATTGTAATAATAAGAAAACATACATCTTATCATAACCAGCAGACAAACCACACCTTACTCTCTCATTCATAAAGATGATTGCTGATTTATCATCACTTCTTCTTATCATACACACTGACACCCAGAGGAGGGACAATAAACAAGTACGTAATCGTCATCGGACATGAATGAAGAGATAGGAAAAACAAATTACGTCACAGACTTACCTTGAAGACGTGCCTTCTCGGTTGAAGGTGCGGCCTTTTTGAGTATTTTACTACTTTAATACTTAATTGTACGTACGAATTAGTTAACAGTTAACAGGAAATTGACGTTATTTTACTATTTATATTTGTTTATAACTTACAACCACATTTATCTTTTATCTAAAACATGACACGACTGACGCGACTTTAGTGAATGACATCACGTACGCAGCCATACTGCAAACCTCACGCACCATGAAAAAAAAAGTTACTAAACTATGACCACTGCGTTCAAAAAGTAGTAAATTAAGCTTTACATGAAAAAAATGTTTCTTTCTTAAGCATAGGAAAAGTTCATATATGCTTCTCTTTTTAATTCCATGGATGACTTTGGTACAGGTAATTTTTATGAACAGCGCTTTCCAGCAGTGAAATACAAAGCGCGAAATTCAAAAGTTATTTATTTATGACTTCAGGGTAAGGCAGTGAGAAATATCGAGAGACGATAATTACAAATATATTACAGTAAAAGTACACAATTAGGTAGATTGTATAAGGTAAAAATCACATTTTGTTGAATGTTTGACACAAGGATTTCTAAAATCATCAAGGAATCGAATAATAGAAAAAATAGTAATAAATTATATAAATTTTAAATTATTAGACGGAATAAAAATCAACTTCATTTTTATACTTGGGTGCCGGTTTAGCGAATGGGGAAAACCACATAATGGAAAATCGTCCAAAAACAGCCTGTATGCTTTTCCATCGAGACTTCTTAACCCACCTAGCTTGCTCCTTTTTCAATTGCTCAATCCCAGTTTCATCATTCCAAATTGCTTGTACTTGAGTTCCCAACATGACTATTGTGAATATTGCAAAAAGTAGAGCCTCAAAAATTAAGAACAACAGCAATACAACTGTAGCTGGTGGTGAATATGTAGTACATTCCTTCCATTCATGTCGGATACACATTAAGAATTGGTTGATGGCCAGGAATAAAGAATGTATGGATAGAACTGCCACATACATCTGGAAACATATTTTCCAAGTCACACTCAAATAAAAATATGTTACATAAATGAAAACGTACTGTAAATAATACGAAATACTTTTGATTGTTCTCGCCGACGCAATTATTGACCCATGGACAATGATGATCCATTTTTCTGATACATCTTTGGCAAACTGAGCAGTGATGGGCTCGATCTGGCTTGATACTGCAGCATTTTGGACACTTGAAAATCACCTGCCCTTCTCTGTACCCCATTTGCTTTATCATCTCTTTCGTGGCGTTTCCTTTCGGGACCGCCCCCTTGAAAAACATAAAATAGTACCATCTCGAGTTATAATAACAGACAGACTCAAGATTGCTTACCGGATCAGTGAACATGGTTTTGAGGTGTGACGTGAATGCCAGAAAGGCGCACGACTGGAATACGATCAGGTTTATCGCGCTATAAAAGGGATAAGCGCTTGGGATAAGGATTACAGACATCACAACAAACTCGGCATACAGAATCAGCAACCAAGTAAGAATGGCGCAGATGATTCCGCAAATATCTCGAATACACCAAAACATCCCTCCACAGCATTTATTGTGCATGTCGATCTCTCTTCGAAACGGTCTGTATTCGTAGTCCATCGTCTTTTTGGTTTTTATCTTACAGATTTTTCTAGGTTAGGACTTGATTGCACTTCACATACTTGTTGCATTATTACATTTTGTTTCTATTTCTACGTGACCACATGCAATTATATTCTTACTATTCCTTGGTATGGATAAATGTTCGCTTTTTTCATTAAAAACATGTAAAATTGTCAAGAAAGGGTCATAAACTTCATTGCTTCAATTTAGAACCGATTTTCTAGTTCGTTTATAATAAGTTTATTATTGTCAAGGCTGCAACTGTCTCTGTTTATTTTCATCCGTTTGCGATTTGTTGTCTCTTTTTATCTCCATCAAATATGGAACACGTTTGTAGTTCATGAACAGCTCTGCATTGCTGGGGTGCGTTCATAAAAGAGACAAGGCGACACTTAGTGGATGTTCTGCCTTTGTCACACTACAACACGCTGATAAGTGCAACTCTGTCTTGGATTTTGGCAGTGACTTTTCAATGATCTTTTCCATACATCGGGCATTAAGAAATACTTTTGATATTTCTATTTGATATCTGTAATGTTTATTCTTCAACATTTAAAATATGAAACACTATACTTTTTGCGGAAGCTGTGTCATTTCTTCAGTTTCAGAACGGAGATCAAATCATTAAAAAGAAAAATAATCAACAACTTTTTGGTTTCTCTGTATAACGTCAGCTGATTGTCATTTATGTCATCTTTTTGAACTGTCATACCCTCACATTTCTGACAACAATCATTGAAAATTATTGATTTCTTTCAAGTTCTCGTTAATATCAAAGAAACGAAAATATGGATCTTGCTAAACTCACCAACGAGAAAAAATTGGACTTGTGTCGGTGGTATTTTAGAGGTTACTGAAAAATGTAACCTGAAAATCAAAATTTCTTAGCCCCCTTTTCGTTGTTTCAGCTGGACTTGCTTGCCTTCCGTTTATTTGGACTGTGAATGCTATCTGGTTCTTCAGTGAAGCCTTCAGGAAACCTCCATATGAAGAACAAAAGCTTATAAAAAAGTGTAAGACCATTTTATCACAAAATACTTTGCATTTTTTGTTTTCATTTTTTATTTAGATGTGGTGTATTCTGCTATTGGATCTTTAGTCTGGCTTGTGGGCCTGATCACTTGGATTACGATATTCCAAGTTAATCGAACTGCATGGGGCGAATTTGCCGATAGGATATCATTTATTATTCCTTTTGGATCCATGTAAAGTCTGTCTTTTAAATAAGTACTTAAGTTTAAATTTTGCACTATTAATTTATAATGAATCAGTTTAGTTCAATAAGGATACCACTAAAGGACTCAAGTAATAAACTATATCTTTTATCTTTGCTTTTATTATTAGCCTTTTATTCCTTTTCTACCCTACCTGTAATTACAGAGGTAATTATATACATTTTATAATCTTGACGTCATTCCACCTGCTACCACAATATTTTCCCCAGTAATGTAACTAGACTCGTCTGAGCTTAGAAAAGCAACAAGCCCACTGATATCATGCGGGTCACCAATTCTTTAAAAATAAAAATTATGAAAAATAAAGTAAGAAGTAGATGTGTTTACTATTACCTTCCAACAGGTATTCTAGAAATTATTTCGTCTCTGGCTGCTTCTGATTGGGTCAGCTAAAGAAAAGGAAGGGTTGAAACTAGATGTTGAGAATAACAATCAATAACTTACAGCTCCTGAGAATTTTGTTTTAATTATTCCTGGAGCTACACAGTTTACTGTAATTTTCTCAGGACCAAGTTGAGTAGCTGCAGCTTTAGTGAGTCCAAATAAAGCTGTCTTGCTTACAGAGTAGGCCCCCAAAAGCTACAAATTACTAGTTATTAGAATAAATAAACTAATGATTAACAAAGGACTTACATCAATCGGATTAAATCCTGCAATTGATGAGATGAAAATGATTCTCCCGTTCGGCCGTTTCCTCAATAATGGAAGAGCTTCTTTAGCTAATAAAAAAGCAGCTTTTACGTTCACCTCAAATATTTTATCCCAGGATAGTTCATCACACTGAAAAATGGAATCATCTTTGTAGAAATGTACATTTACCATAAAAAGGGCCTCACATCAAGTACTGAAGATACTGTAGGATTTACAGCAGCATTAGAGACCAAAATATCCAGCCCTCCTAATTTTGCAGCTGCTTCAAAAAGTTTTATCCTATCTTCAGGCTTAGAAACATGACATACAGTTCCGGTCACTTGTAAACCTTCCGATTTCAATTGATCCACAGCTGAATCAACATTCTTCTGCTTCCGACTGCTGACGACAACTTTGGCTCCATCTCGGGCGAGTTTTTGGGCAATTGCAAAGCCAATACTGAAACCAAATTGCGGATGAACTTTGTGCTTTATCAAAAATCCATGTATTTATTAATTTACCCTTCTGTGGAGGCTGTTACAATCGCAATTTTTCCTTCTAGGCGGTTGGATGTTTTTGAGCTCATGGTTCTAACTAATGGGACTCTCAACTTCACCAGTAGTGATGATTGAAAATTAATCAAGTTTATAAGTGGGGAGTAGGTCATTATGCATTGGTTTTATTCTATGTTATAATCAGGCTCCTGCTTATAACGTATTATTACACCGTTTACGCATCACACATCGTCTTATCATTACCAAAGTCCATAGGTTGAAAAACTGGTTTTACTGTTGTTTACCATAGTGTTTACTACATGTTTACTACACCAGAGATAATGTTGAGATGTGATAGTTTGCGTACGAAATTGTCCGATTTGTGCAATGTTTTTTATCTCTTTCTAACACGTTATGTGGCTATTACGTGTCTCTCTGTCTACTGTAGTGATCCTTAAAGTAGAGGGCAGCACTAATGAATGTTCATTAACTACACTCTGCGATTAGAGAAAGATGTTGATATACGATTGACATTTTGAAAATAAGGATGAAATTTTTTGGTTGTGTCTAGGAACTTTTACATTTCCGTTTGTTGACAGTTGAAAGACAGTTGACATTTGAAACGTGTGTTTGGTTTTTGTCGCGTGTTTGCTTTCTGTCTCGTGTTTTTTGGCTTTAAACCCTACAATCAGGACATTTCTTCACTACTGAAAGTTTGTAAGTAAGCCTATGTATTCATTGAATTACTATATTCCGTGTGAATATGAATTCAATGCTTATTTTCGAAAAACACGTGCGTTGTAACCTCAAAATTTTTGGATTTTAGGTGCAAAGGTCCAAAACATCATGTCTTTGAAATTAATTTGTTTGATTTGTGGATCCAGTGACTCGGAGGAAGTCAAGATGCATTTCTTCCCATCAAAACTGGAAAGGTATTACCATTATAGATCATGTTAAAACAACGCATCATAAACGTAACTGTATTATATTTCAGTTCGAAGATTTGGCAAGAAAACATGGGGATTACATACACTGGCGAGACGCTCCATAATCGTCGGATATGCTCTCGACATTTTGATGACTCCCGTTACATCAGAGGAAGGCTTCAGCGAGGATCTGTACCTACACGATTCCCTTGCAGTTCATCAGAGGGTTCTCATGTTCTACCATCACCTTCGTCTAATGTTAACTCAGATGCTACAGGTAAATATGCTCAATCAGACATATGATGGCGTATTATGATATTAAGAAATATTAATCTCTAATTCTTCATAAAGACAAACTTGATACCAAACGAAAAGAAATGAAGGTACTGTCGTTGCAGTGAAGGAATGGGTTGTCATGTAATGTACCGGAGTCGGGATGCAGTTTAGAACTTTTAAAGTCCATGGATCATTGACAGTAAATTTTAAACAACTAACATACTCATTTAATGTGTTAAAAAAATCTCAAAAGTGTTTTTAAATAAAATTCTCCTACTTTATACGATGAAAAACCCTACCTCGATATATAACTTTGGTTTTATTTCTTCAACCACCCACTAATGTGCATTATTTATTATCCATTACAGAAATGCCATCGAACGTGCCCGTTTCTCCTGATAACTCATCCGAATCAACTACTTCCACATCTGCGACAATGATCCTTATCCCCGGAAGCTCGTCCGAAATGCCGAGTACTTCATCGAGAACACGAACACCTTCACCGATGCCTTTATTACGGAAATCGCGCCGTTCCCTTTTTAAAGGTATCGAAACCCTCTCACGCATCGAGAGCACTCCTAGGAAGGTGTTCTTAATGGACAGGGTCACCAAGAATGAAGATCAGATTCGAAAATTGAAGAAAATCAGCAAGAAAAGAGGGCACGATATTAAAGCGTTGCAAGATTTGTCAGATTCGGACGTTGTGAGAAATCTATTCAAGGGTATGTCTCAAACGACAGCTAATTTTCTCATCTCGCAGTTGAGATGTGCGACCCGTACACCTCACGGAAGAAGGTGGACTGAGGATGATAAGGTGGTTGCGTTGGCTATTTATAAACGGGGACCACGCAGCTATAGATTTTTGAGCAAACTTGTTGCACTACCATCGAGAAGAACATTGAAAACTCAAATTTTAAACGGGTTAACAACCCCGAAAATTTCTATTGGGAATTGTGAAGCAGATGACGGCGAATTATTGAATGATTTGAGGACTTTTTTGTCTGCTAAAAAAGTGTCTAATTCGCTGGAAGAAGGCAAGATACCCACAGACAACATCCCTCAATCTCCAACAACTTCATCAGACCTCAGTGATATTTCTGCATCTGTGTCGCTCGGGGAAATGAAGGTTTTATCTGTGGCATATGTGAGTGGCTTCATTGTAAAAACATTACTCAAAACACTAAACTGCGCCGTTTGTCGTGATATGCTGACGTCCGAGCCCACTGAGCTCCACAATGCTTTCATCACTTTTAAAGAGTGGTCGGAGACAGACAGCAAATTGGCGTATCCCGCTGAGGATTTAGTGGTGTTGGTGGGTACCGCCATAACCGACCTAGAGGAGTTTATTCCAATCTATGGTGGAAAACCCGGAATAACGGAAGCGGCAATTCAACGACTCATGAAAAACTTTTCTCTCACAACCATTGCTTGTGAAACTCACATTGATGAGGTGAAAAGAGGAATTGCGCTAGCAGTTTGCCGCATTGGCATCCCTTGGTGGGTTAAGAGACGGAACCAAACCTTAAAGGAGCAGAAGAAAGGATCAAGGGAAACGAAAAGAAAAATCGCCATCATGAAACATTGAAAATTAAATTGTTAATTCACACATTGTCAGGTTTTATTTACGTATTCTTCCTTCATTAGTCGAAAATCTGTGTTTGTTTTTTTCTTGTATTTGATTGAATTGTCCGAAGTTTGGAAAAGTCTTTCTTTTACAGAAAAACAAGCATAGAATTTCAACTATTCAAAATCCCACCAAATCTCAGTTTTTAAATTTCCCGGGCGCGTCCGCGATAATGCAGGTAGCGCCCTCTACTTTGAGGATCACTTTACAGTCGACCAGCTTAGTTATAAGGAGTAAAAATTCTCAAGTACTTGCTCATCTCAACATTATCTCTGACTACACTATCCAAGTTGTTTCAAGTGGACCAAGTCACTGTCATCTGTCATATTTTTTCCAAACTTAACAAGAAAAATCATCTTCATTTTTTCTTTCTTAAACTAGCATCGTTTTCCTGAATTTTCCTCTTCTTGTTTTGATATGGTTTCTATTCTTCATTCATCTTCTCATGGGAAACTAGGAACATTACTGTTTGGGGGCCACTGGAAATTCAGCTGAACAGCTATTCCGTCCAAGGGATATTCCGCCGAATAGGGATGACTGTTCTGAATGTCATTTTGTTGTGCATTTTATTAGTGCAAAAAATCATATTCAAACGTTGATTGGTTATAAACAGTCAAAAGTGAAAGTTGATGATCGAACTTGTGTGAAGGTAGCTCCCCGTACCCACCTCCCAGCGGCAGCTCCCGCCAGCTCCCTGGCGCATTCAATCCCTACCCTCAAGACATATGTCTGTACCTTATGCCGACGGTGCGGACACTGAATTTGTAGCGACTTGCCCTTCACCACACTATCGCAGACGAACACGAAGAGTGCAGGAAAAAATCCCCATCGTGCTACAAATTAGGGAACATCCCCAAACAAGGCGTGAAATGAGCAAATAGTTCAAAATTCGAAAATTCGAACATTTTTTTTTTCTCAGATAAACCAATACCGGACGCATGTATCTACTCCCGATGACTCAATTAGAAGCCAATTTGAATTTTTTATCGATATCTCGACTAATAAGAAAGTTTCGCCACTTTGAAGTTTGCGAAAATCGTTGAAATTTTCGTAAAAATTTCATGTCAAAAATTTAAAAAGCACGATTCTCGGTCAATTCGAAAGCTTTTTGCACATGTCTATACTGTTTTCGATAGATTTTTCGATTATCTTTCGATTGCCAGGTCGCCCGAATCGATATCTCGATCGGTTCAAAAGTTAGACCGGTTTCAATTTTACGAGACCGATGATTTGGTGATTTTTCGAAGGCCATAATTCACATGAAAAATTACCTTTTTCCGATGCGCTCTAGGAGCATTTCGTAGATTTTTTGACGCTCTTTCGAATGCGCGGCCGCCCATCACGATCGGAGCTTCGGTTCGAAAGTTATGGTCGATTGAAAATTTCGAGCAAAATTTGCACCCAAAGTGATGGATTTTCGAAAAAATCGAAAATCACTAAATGTCGTCCAAATCGAAATCCAGACACTTTTCCCGATAGATTCTGAGCTAACTAAGCGATTCCCGGGTCGTGCGACTCGATAGCTCCACTAATAACGAAGTTATGGCCGTTTGAAAATTTCACTCTATTTTCAACGGTACGGCAATATTAGACGCATTTTCTCACTTCAGATGACTCAATTAGAACCCAATTTAAATTTGCCGTCGATATCTCAACAAATAAAAAAGTTACAGCACTTTGAAATTTTCAAAAAGTTGAAAATTCGAAAATTCGAACATTTTTTTTTCTCAGATGAACCAATACCGGACGCATGTATCTACTCCAGATGACACAATAAGAAGCCAATTTGAATTTTTTATCGATATCTCGACTAATAAGAAAGTTTCGCCACTTTGAAGTTTGCGAAAATCGTTGAAATTTTCGTACAAATTTCATGTCAAAAATTTAAAAAGCACGATTCTCGGTCAATTCGAAAGCTTTTTGCACATGTCTATACTGTTTTCGATAGATTTTTCGATTATCTTTCGATTGCCAGGTCGCCCGAATCGATATCTCGATCGGTTCAAAAGTTAGACCGGTTTCAATTTTACGAGACCGATGATTTGGTGATTTTTCGAAGGCCATAATTCACATGAAAAATTACCTTTTTCCGATGCGCTCTAGGAGCATTTCGTAGATTTTTTGACGCTCTTTCGAATGCGCGGCCGCCCATCCCGATCAGAGCTTCGGTTCAAAAGTTATGGTCGATTGAAAATTTCGAGCAAAATTTGTACCCAAAGTGATGGATTTTCGAAAAAATCGAACATTACTAAATGTCGTCCAAATCGAAATCCAGACACTTTTCCCGATAGATTTTGAGCTAACTAAGCGATTCCCGGGTCGTGCGACTCGATAGCTCTACTAATAACGAAGTTATGGCCGTTTGAAAATTTTACTCTATTTTCAACGGTACGGCAATATTAGACGCATTTTCTCACTTCAGATGACTCAATTAGAACCCAATTTAAATTTGCCCTCGATATCTCAACAAATAAAGAAGTTACAGCACTTTGAAATTTTCAAAAAGTTGAAATTTCGAAAATTCGAACATTTTTTTTTCTCAGATAAACCAATACCGGACGCATGTATCTACTCCCGATGATTCAATTAGAAGCCAATTTGAATTTTTCATCAATATCTCGACTAATAAGAAAGTTTCGCCACTTTGAAGTTTGCGAAAATCGTTGAAATTTTCGTAAAAATTTCATGTCAAAAATTTAAAAAGCACGATTCTCGTGAATATGCTCATTTCACCCCTTGTTTGGGGATGTTCCCTAATTTGTAGCACGATGGGGATTTTTTCCTGCACTCTTCATGTCCGTCTGCGATAGTGTGGTGAAGGGCATGTCGCTACAAATTCAATGTCCGCACCGTCGGCATAAGGTACAGACATATTTCGATGGTGTGAATCTGTCTTGAGGGTGGGGATTGAATGCGCCAGGGACTGGCGGGAGCTGCCGCTGGGAGGTGGGTACGAGGAGCTACTTTCACACAAGTGATGATCGACTGTTCTGTGATGACAGATCATATGACATATGACAACAATTTTAGGTTATTTCTTTTGTGCCGAGGTATTTTTGTAGGAATTTTCACTGAAACTTTCATGTTTTAAGTAATAGACGGTCAAAAATGTTGAAAAGACTCTCTACTTTAATAGAGCCCTCAACGAAGTTATTACAATTACAAAATAATCAATGGATGTGTATTTTGAGACAGGTGAGGTGAGCGAATTTTCATCCAAACTCAAGTTTACTCAAGAATTGAATGCAGGCAGCACCTTTCTGCTCTGGACCATCTACCGAAGGGACCCAGACCAAATCCAACGTCAGTAAAGCCATGAAGGCTTACTTGGAACGAGCCAAAGAACACGATGATTTCATGAAACAACAAAATCTCGACTACCAAATAGGAAAGCGCCATTTAGCTAATATGATGGGCGAAAATCCGGAAACTTTCACTCAACAAGACATAGACGTAGGGAATCTCATCAGTTGCTTTTCAAATTGCCTCGTTAATACTTTGAAATTGATTGTTTAGAATGCTATTGAATACTTGTTCCCTTCTGGATTATATGAGAAATCGGCTAGACCATTAATGAAACCTCCTGAAGAAATATATCCTAAGAGAAAAGCTGCTGAATTTGATGAAAGTGGACGCCCACACCATTTTTTATTTTACACAGCGAAACCCAACTTTTTCAAACTTCTTCATGTAAAACATCATTTTTGGTGGCAATAACTCAATTATTAGTAAAAATGTGTATATTGTAGGATTGTGTGAGTCATATGAAGGATTTATACAAGTTTGAAGATGCCATGGTTCGAAAAGGGAACAGTCCAGATCCGAACTTGAACTTGTAAGTGAATTGGATAAAATGTCCTGAATTACCAAGATTATAGTCTTTCGATTTTTTCTGTAGGGATATGTCTGGTTATCAGTGGTTGGATAAAGATACTTTAGCCAAGGAATTAGTGGAACCAATTGGTGAAAAAGATCATGAGAATTTCGTATCAACAATGGAAAGATTACTTGAGTTGCCTTATTCGTATCGAGTCCAAGATTTCATATTGAAATATCGCAAACCTCTGATGAGTCAAACCAAGACTTACGATGCCCCCAAACCGCAGTATGATGCAGATGGACGTGCTTTCGTCACAACTTATGGTAAAAATGATAATTAGGTGCAAGATTTCAGATACATTTTTTTATTTTCTAGAATGTTTGAGGAAAAGGGCTCGAGGTCATGTCACGATTCGGGCCCCCGGAAATGGGAAAATCACCATAAACGGACTGGGCATGAATTATTTCAAGGAAGATCAACCCAGAGAACAGGTGAGTGACTATTTTGATTTGATATTCTTGTAAACTCTATTCATGTAGTATATACAGGGTGGTTATTTAATTGAACATGAGATGGTCCCCTCATAAAATAAGGCGCTAAATAATAATACTGCGACAATATCAAGCAGAAGATGAAAATAATGATTCATTTATAGTTTTCACAACCGCTCTATTTCACTAATATCACACTTTAATCAATGATTATTAAAATTTATTTCTTCAAATTGAGGCACGTCGTTATATTTTTCAATAATAAATTAATTCAGGAGACTATAATTCTATTTATACATTATAATTATCAGGTTATCACAAATCAGCAACTGGTGCTATTGGTTTTCTTATTGTGTACTAAAGTGTTTAAAAACTGTTCGATAATTTTCTGATTATTGATGAAAGCGGCCTTGAGATCTCTAATCTCCTTACTCAGATGCTCCATCTGCTCGGTACTTTTGTCGATCCGATTCTGCAGTAGCGCCATCGTACTCGCATAATCCCCGACGTCGTTAATCTGATCCATGTTGTTGTTCATGACCTTTTTCGAATTGTAAGCGGTGACGACGCTCCCTTGCGACGAAATGGTGTGCCCGAAGTTTTTGCGCTTCTTCGCTATCTCGTGCGCCGCCTTCAGTATGTCGCGAGGGAGTCTCTTCTCCCTCGGATTCAGCGGCTTCACGTTCAGCACCACCCTGTAAGCCTTGGGCGAGACTAGCGCAGTCCAATGCAACAAATTCAACAGATACCTGGGAAGATAACCGTTGAACAGCGCCAACTCCATGTAGGAGATCAGCTTAGTCTGCCGTACTAGCTTGGATAACCCGGCAGTTTTCTGTAATCCTTGGATGTCGTGAACTGCAATACCGACCAGGAGATTCATCAAGATAACGGTGACGAACAGCAGGAAGAGGATGTAAGTGACTTGGGCGCTGATTTCTAGCAGAAAAGGCGGGTCTTCCGGGTCGTCGTCCACCAAGAGGTCGAGGTTCAGTTCGCCCGTCATCATGACCAGGACGGTTATCAAGCCGATGAAGGGATTGGCGAAGGTGGAGGAATCCGGGAAGATGACGCAGAAGCTTATGGTGAAGCCTATCAAGAGGCAGGAGTAGGCTAGGAGGAGTTTGGCGAATTCGCCTTGGACTCGCGTGTACATGGCGACGTACGAGCCGAAAACCGGCAGCTGGCCTATCATTAACATCAGGTTGGTCCAGCCGAAGAGGACGGCGAAGGCGCCGATGTGGTTCTGCCACGTGTACGTCCGCCCGGTGTAGATGAAGCTGATGACGAACACGCTCACGATGACGGTCCACTCGATGATGTTCTCCGGGTGGGAGAGGTACTGGCGCACGGTCGGGTAGCCGGCTATGCCGTAGACCTTGCGCAGGATCTCGCAGCAGGTGATGCCGACCAGGACGAACCACTGCATCTCGATGACGAACGGGTTGTTGCGCAGCATGTGGCCCATCATCGACTTCTTCTCGCACAGCTCGATGACGTTCTGGGGCTGGGTGTCGTTCATGTTCTTGCCGTGGTTGTAGCAGTTGTGGGCGAGCGCGGTCAGGACGTACAGGCTCAGGCTGAGGACGAATATGAAGCAGAAGAACATGCGGGCTATGTAGTACTTGCGGATTTTCTCCCATTTCAGGTAGAGGAACGCGGAGCAGAGGGGATGCAGGAGGATCTCTTTTTGGCCTTCGTCCACGAACGTGTTGAGGAAGCTGATCTCGCGCGGGTGGCAATGTTGTAAAATACTCCTGAAGTCTAGACGCAACTCGACCTCGCGATTCGAGGATTCCGGGTGGTGGTGCAGGGTTATGGCCGAGTCCAGCTTCTGGGTCACCATGGCCAAAGACGCTGGCGTTTTCCTAAAGTTCGGAAATTGCAAGGATCTCATTCAAATTCTTATTATATTTGAGTAGTACCAGAGAGGAGGTATAAGAGTGCTCACTATATAGAAAATCGTGAAACATGTTTGTTAATACCATGTTTTAACAGCGGGAAATAATTCGGGGAGTCCCTTTCAAAGTCCACCACCATAATACCGCAGAATTCGCCTAAATCTGGCAACGCAGCGTGTCACTATTTCACAGCCGCGATGCCGCGATTGTCGAGCAATGTGCGTGAGTGAGATAGATAGCCGCAGATCTCGCAACATTGCCAGATTTCTTCTAGTAGGTAAAACAGTTACCTTCCGAATAAAGCTTCATTGCCCTCGACTATAGATGGCCTTAGAGCCGCCATCTATTTTCGAGGGTAATTTGGAGGTTTCAATACTTTGTATACGGTGAGACCTCTCTTTCTTCGTACTCTCTGGTGGTACAAACCTGGTGATTATCCCCAAAGCGGTCATGCCGAACTTGGATTTGGCGGTGACGTCGGCCCCGTGGTAGATCAGGATCTCGACGCACTGGCTGAGCTCGTTGAGGGCGGCGATGTGCAGGGGCGTGTAGCCGTACTGGTCCTTGGTGTTGACGTCGCTGCCCCAGCTGACCAGGATCTCGATGATGTCGTAGGACCGGGCCGATTTGCAGACGGCCGCGTGCAGCGGCGTGCGTTTGTCGCAGTCGCCGATGTTCGGGTCGGAGTTGCCCTTGCGCAGTAGCATCTCGACGCAGTCGTAGGCCTGGGCCCTCGCGGCCAAGTGCAGGGGCGTCTGCCCCCGGATGCTGCGGATGTTGGCGTCCGCGCCCTTGTCCAGCAGGATCTCGACGCACTCGATGTATCCGCCCTCGGCCGCCAGGTGCAGCGGCGTCAGCTCCTTGTCTTTGGTTTTCGCGTTGATGTTGTTGCCTTTAGCTTCCAACATTATTTTCAAACATTGCGGGTGGCCCAGGTCGGCCGCCAGGTGGATCGGCGACATTCCGCTGTATTCCACCTGAAAGACAAACAGTTTTCAGCAAATTGGAGCTAAGGAAAAAATGAGGCCAAAATCAATGTAGGAGTTACAAATCGATCCATTTCAGAAGAGCAAATAGAGAAACATCCATCAGGAATCAATCAGAATGCTAAAAGAGAGCTTTGATATCTTTCTTGATTTGCTCATCACACCTCATCTTTCTACCAGAAGACTATTTTCAAAGAGATCTTCTACTTCTAGATACCAATATAAGCTACGAAAGTCGATAATGTTCTGTGCCAACTTGTACAACGTACTGTAATTTTCTGCCTTCTTTCAGTACTCACTATTTGTTATCATTATCGCACCCCAGGGTACATACGACCTTTGATTGATTTTGTGCTTTGATGAAGATGCATATCTCTCTTCTGTAGTATAGAAGAGGACCGCTATAAAATCCTTCGTTCTACACTACTGTTACATTTTGGCACAATGTTTTCGATTCATATTGGTCTCTCAGAAATAAAATCTCTTTGATTTCCAAAAATTACCTGTCCAACATCTGCCCCTTCGACAGTGAAGAGCCGTACGCAGGCTATCGCATTGGCCCTGACAGCGCAATGCAGGACGCTCTCGTGCGAATTGTTGGGACTGTTGGTGAGCGCCTGCACTTTCGCCCCGTTATTGAGCAGGATCATGGCGGTTTCCGGACTGTCACCGAACGCGGAACAGTGCAAAGGGCTGTAGCACTTGAAGATGGCGTTAACGTCGCTGCCCTGCGCCAGCAGGTACTGGGTACCAGGGATGCACCCGCTGAACGAGGCCAAGTGCAGGGCGCTCATGCCCTGGCTCGGCTCGAAGTAGCGCAACTGCGCCCCCAACTTCTGCAGACCGTCCAGAAGGTCCCAGCGTTTCAAAAACGCGGCCCACAAGAAGGCGACGTTGATTTCTGAGCGCGAGGCGGCCGCAAAAGCGTCTTCCAAGTTGTCCTGGGTCGTTTTTTTGGATTCGATGTCGTCGAGGAGGTGGTGGCGTCCGGAAGAGACCTTCATGTGCTCGACGAGGTTCATCTTGATGGTGTCGTGGCAGATCTGGACGGTCAGCTCGCTGCGGTTGAACTCCTCGAAGCTCTCGTAGATGTTGGGCGTGTGGTCGGCCGGGGGCGAGGGGCCGCACTCCATGTACTCGAAGTCGTCAGAGGGGAACTCCTCTTCGACCATGATCTCTTCGGGGTCGTCGCGGTTGCGGCGCCATCGCAGGCCGCTGGGGCACGTGTGCGCCTTGTACAGGGGGAAGCTCTCGACTTCGGCGTTCACGCTCACGGAACGGCCTAGTTTCTTCGGGGATGAGGCCGAGTCTTGGAAGCCCATGTTGTCCATTTTCCAGTGCTTTGAGGGACTGTCCGAAGCCACCATTTAACTACAATATCGAAATTATGACATAATAGGGGACAAAACAGCGATAAAAAATATTTTGGTGATCTGGTATTTTGTCTTTGGTATTTTTAGTAGTAGGTAATTCTAAAGTTTAAAGTCCGTCAAGTTATTTGAGTTGAAAATGTTCTTGTATTATTGTGGAGTCGAGAGATGAGATTTAATTGTAAATCCTTATCTTTATTATGTAGGTAGGCATTATCCCTCGCCATCATCATCATTCAAATGTAGATTTCACAATTAAGACTCAAACACATCAAGGTAATAAAAGAATATACAAATAATTAAATTACTGGTACGCACAGTTTAAAATTAAAAAAAGACCTCAAGTTCGTACAGGCTCATATATGAAATACAAAAGAAGAATTTAATTCAATGTTGCAATAATTCGTTGAAGGTCAAAGCGCAATAGTACCTATCATCTTCATCTTTTATTCTTGAGATATTAATCAAAAGATGATGTCGGGAAAAGATTCCGACTGCGAATTTTCCTCTATACCGTTATAATGTAGGATAATGCCTTTTGATATTATTTATTGCGGTCGTCTTGTCTCGCAATGAGAGAATGTTCTAATAACACTGATTGATGTCTCTCTGAATTGATATACCTACATAAGTTAGATCTGGTTGGTTTATAAGAGCACTCTACGTCATTCTATTAGGTCAAGAATGGTATTATACCGGAGATCATCATTGCCAAAACTAAATACAATTGGTTTTCTTTGTGGGAATACCACTTATCGATATTTCGCATAAATAATTTTTTATAATGTGAAGGTGACTGGATGTTGGTGGCTCAAAGATCGCAAAACGAGCAAATACAAAAAGTGTTTTGTCGTTGCTACTTTTTAGATTAGTTTCGCTAATTTGCTACTGGGACGGTAAACTGTACGACTCTGCCTACCTACATCCGCATACCTCTCTTCTTTTATAAATATGTATATGAATAAAATAAGAGAAATGAGTCATTCTGTACCGTTTTGTCAATGAGATTTCGGTACACAATACCTTCACTGTTTGTAACAATCAACAGTAATCTAGTCGAGTTTAAAATGCCACTGTAACAAACTGTAACTAAATTAATTGCACGCAATTTCTACACATTTTGCATTTTGTTCTGATTGTAGTATTTTTTGATGACTCAATTAAATTCTAGAATGGTGTGTGAATTGAATTAATAACTCACCAATGGCAATTTTCGAATCCGGCTCCCACGAAAAATTCCACCTAAACCCGCGAACTATTACTAACATTTGTTAATCACATCAAAACGGCGCGATTGTGACGATCACAAACACTTTTTCGCTTATTTAGAGATGTGAATACTGTCAACACTGGATTAGTGAAAAATTGGCGACATTTTTCTCTCCAAAGAGAAGCGACTTAATCCAGTTGCGGCCAAAGTCATGTAGATATTTTGTCGGAGTATAAAAGGCGAGTACTGCGAATAACGCAAATTGTTAAATTGCTTTCGTAAAGAGCCTCCTCTCTAGCTTCTCTTTGAATCTCGATCCACTAATACCCGCAGCACACACATAGCGGATAAAACTTATAGCAGATAGAGGAGGGATAAAGAGGCATTAACACGTGAGCCAGGAATGATAATGGTGTTTACAAGCCATCGACAGGAGAGTCTCTTCATCTCTGCGAATTTTTTCCAGGTGATTTTCCCGTTAATCTTCACCAACATGCTGACGAAAGTCGACGTGGAGGCAGAAGTGGAGGGCGGGGGACCTTCGGGTCAAGCCGGTGCCATCAGGTGGGGCATCGCCTGGACGCTCCGCAGTTTCCTCGATCAAGAGGAGATCGAGAAAATGCGACTTGCCGGCCTGCTCACGAGAGATTACAGAACTAGGGAGAGAAAGAAGCCCGGACAGGCCGGGGCCAGGAAGAAATTCACATGGAAGAAGCGCTAATTTTATTATAATAATTATTATAATTAACTAGGAATTATAAATGAATAAAAAGCTACATTTCTGTCAAGGGTTGAAGTCCTAGAATCGACATACCCTCACCCAACACCTCCCTGGCCGTGTGGAAAATTAGCAGTCTTTGGGAGGCCACTTCCGGATCCGCTCCTTTAACTTGGAGAATCTTCAGAAGCTTATTTATGTGATTACTGAAATTTTGAAGTTAGCAGTTTATTTTTTTGATTGATTATTGTTTGGTATACCATAGATGGAAGAGGTAAGTGACTAGGATGCAAGCCTCTAATTGCTCATTAGATCGGTATAGAATTTCCTGAAATCTCGCTAATTCTTTAACGAGATTAGTGACTTCAGGATTTTCGACTAATTCGGGGGCGCACTCTTGGGAAATAACGGCCCCTGAATTCTTTTCCAAACTACATAATCTGCAATGAGTGTATTGCAATTTAATGCCAGTGTCTCCTTGGGCCTGAAAACCGAATGGTCAATTTAGGACTAGAAGTTTTGGTATTGAAATTTTTTTTTCAAAATAACCAAAACCAAAATAGTTACTAGAAAATTATGAGCACTTTTACACTAAAATTATCAGATGGTCAACCTCATCCCTTACTTGTAATACTCTGTCCCAAGTAAATTCGTAGTCTTTTTGGCGCCTCTGCTTCAAATCGTTGATAATTACGCAACTGACTCCCAAAATATCTGAAATGGTGCCATCACTGATGGGCGCTTTCGTCGCTAAAAAACCCTAAATTTAGCGATTTTAGTTAAATTTCTAAAGTGAGCTAGTTTCAATACTTGGGGATTCTAGTTGTTTCTTAATCATGAGTTCCCTGCATTCATCCAGGATATCCCGAAGGAAGACTGCGGTTCCCTTGCGCGTCGACATCCCACGGATTCGGCCGAATTTCACATGTTGAAGACGATCACTCCAAGAGTAGCCCATGCGATGCAGGATACTTTTCAAAGCGTTAAAGTGGTCACTCTGGCCGTTCTCCACCACGTAAAACATTCGGTCGAATTGGAATCGATCGAACCTGTCGATAGCCGCAGCGATATCTCGGGTCAAATACAAAGTTGAGCCGTCACTTTTCACCACAGAGACCTTCTGTTGACTGTTCACTTGAGCGGTGATCTTGCCATCGCTCTCTTTCTGCGCTATGTTCTTTTGTAAAAGCGAATCTATGATATCGTGGATTTCTTTAGCATTATACATCGATTCGTAATTGTACTCATCGAAATTGACCCCTAAACGTTTATAAGTAGCTTCCAACTCGACCGTGCTATAAGTGACATAATCTTTCCAATATTTGGCTCCATTTACGTCGTGTTCGAGTTTCGAGAACTCTTTTCGAGCCTTTTCTAAAATGTTTGGATCCTTTTCCGCCAATTTATTGGCGTGAACGTACGAATCGTACAATAATTTCAGCGGATTTTCTTTTATGTCGCTTTCCGAATACTTCAAGTCGTCCACTCCGACTTTAATCAGTCCAAATTGAGTTCCCCAATCCCCTAAATAATTCAACTTGGTCACTTTATTGCTCATAAAAGTGTTGAGGTTCCCTATGAAGTTGCCGATTATCGTGGATCTCAAATGGCCGACGTGAAAAGGCTTGGCTATGTTGGGACTGCTGAATTCCACTACGATTTTTTTCGGATTTAAATTGAGATCTGCTTTCGATCCGTTCTCTACTACATCTCGAATGAAGATGTTTCGATCGATCTCGAAGCTTATTCTACGGTTTGCGCGATCCCTTTTAACCGCTATGCTTCTGATTATGTCGTCCGGTTGGATTTTCAAAATGTCGTTCACGTTAGTCACCCCTAATTGATCCTCCACCACTTTCAGGGGAAGGTTCAATTCCAAATTGTTGTTGGGCTGAGTTTGTCCGATGTGAATCAAAGGAAGCAACTGAGTCGGAGTAACATTTGTTGATTTGGTGAGTGAATCAATCACCTGGAAGCAAATAACTTAAAAAAGTCTACAAATTTAGGCAAATTTTGCCGGATTTTAAAAATAAGAAAAGTACAACATGTAGACTTGAAAATGGAGTACAAACCTTACGGCCTACATATAATTTGAGTTTGATTGACATTTCATGTCAGTTTTTGTGAAATTACGTAAAAACTCACTGAAAAACACACAAGAAATGAAAAATGGAAATTTTGAGGTTAGAAATTTTTGACAGCTGACATTCAATCTGACAGATCCTGCGTTGCAACGTGCTACACTCTTGTATATTTGGTTGCCTACCTAATCACAATATTTTCATTGATAATTTAAACATTATTGCTTCATTAGGCAAAACGATATCAATTATGTAAATCTCGTGAAATGAAAGGCCTCGTGAGTACTGAAAGAACTAATGGAAATCGGTTTATAACTCGTAAATCTGTGAAAAATTCGAATTTACACGACGCGAGATCGTGTACAATCGTCTTTGTTGCGATTGGTGGATTCGGTTGCTATGAAATGGGGCAACGCCGCCACAGAGTTTGACGCAATCGGTGACAGTTTGTAGTTGACAAGTCGAGGTGGAGAATCGGTGCGACGGCGGTGTCTTGAGCAGGTGTTTCGGGTGCCGTTTTTGTTCGTTTTCCCAACCCCGGAAAAGCCGCGAACGGTGCGAAAACCAGCACGGGCTGTCCGCAGTGCGATAGACCGTCGTCCGATCCGAGTGACCGGCTGATCATAGTCGAAACGAGGCGAGTGCAATAACCGCCAGCCAGCGAAGATGACGGGAAGGATGGCAGGTCAGACTATAAACGACAGACTGTTGGCGGCCAAACACAGCCTGGCCGGCCAGGGATTAGCCAAATCCGTATGCAAAGCCACGACCGAGGAGATGATCGCGCCCAAGAAGAAGCATCTCGACTGTAAGTGAACCGGAACGCACCTCTGTTGAAAAACACGGGTAATACCGAGCAGTCATTGATAAGGAACCGCGATAGTGTGAATTGATAGAGAATAGAGAGATAGAGAGACTGGAAGCACCTGTAGGAGTGGTATTTACTTACCTGATCTCCGGAATGCGGTTTTTGTCTTGGCCGGACTCTCGATAAAGTCCAGATGAAGAAGAAACGCCGAAACCAATAAGAACCCAGTGCGGTTTTTAAATGGAATATCGTTTTCGTTCTGAAAGCGCCCAAGTCGTCTCGAGGATGGGTTCGGTTGGTGGATTTGCCACGATTTGACCCCACGCTTGACCCATATTACTCACCCAACCTGAACCGTACCGATAGAAATTCCACCATACAGAAACGGTTTTAGAGTCTGACGGTCGTTAGACCGTATCTTTTTGTATGTAGGTATGTTATAATATCGGATATGCTGCACACGTAAAAGGTGGATAACATGGTGTCGTTACAAGTTTTGAAGCACAAACACACTCGTGCCCACGTACTTTAATTGTATCTAATAATTGAAAGTCTTATCCAGAGATTTGTTTCTTTTTTAATTGTGGTGCAGGACATCTGGTTTCTGTTTTTATTTGGGCCACAAAAACATTAAACCAGACGTGAAACTGTTATCACCACAGCTTTTGATTATCGTTACATACTTTAGTACCACCCGTGCATAATTATGTAATGGGAAGTGTATAAGTATTACCGATGGAGTGTTATTATGCAGAGAAATTTCTAAAATCGAGAGCGAATTCTTAATTTATCTCACTTTTAGTTACACACGAGATTTTGTTTATTACTTTTTTGATACCTACGTTGCATGTGAACTTATAGTTTATTCTTAATACACAGTCTAAATTTATTTATAGCGACGGTCTAAAATTAAGCATCTTTTTGTAAATAACCGTCACCTTCGATCGGGACACACTGTGTGTCGGATTATGTATAGGCACATGGTTCCTTTTGAACTTTTCTTTTCAGGCGTATTTTCGTTTCTGATGGTAATACGTTCCTGAAACTCGAAGGGTGTGCTTATAAATTCTGATTTAGAAGGAGAGTGATCCTGGTTATTTTGAAATTTCCTTATTGTGAAATTTTAATGTCTGTTTTGGTTTTATTTTTGGGTCTTGGGTCGTGTAAGTACGAGTTTTTTAAAGACCGCACGATTTAGACAGGAAAACGAAAGATTTAACTGGGCAATTAGTCTAAAAATACTGATTGTAACGAAATTGGCTCAATCAGAAGACCAATGAGAAGTTTTAATGCATTCGCATTCGTGATTACGCACAATTTTTATCAATTACAGTTCTGAGGAATTCTGAATCATATGCATGGAAAATACTCTTATTTTGTTTATTAAAAGACTAATGTTACTCACTAGAGGCCCCGTACCTAGCCAAATAAGTTCCCTTACAACCCCTTTTTCCTGTTTCACCTTATCGATATAATGTGAAAGTTTGGAGTGCATATTACTTATACATACTTACGTTATAGTATTCTCGAGAGAATTTGCATACTACAAAGGGTTGTGTGAGGGTGAGTTTGATAATTTCGTGCTAGAAGGCTACACAGGTATATTTTGGTTGCTTTCCGACTTCCGACTTTGCTCCCCATTGATTTTTTAAAATTTTATACATGGTGACTCAACTCAAGTATGACAAGGTTCTATTAGAAACCTCTCAAGTCGCTTTTATTATTCTCCCAAGACTCGTTTGTGTCTGAAGTTGCCGGTGAAAATGCATACGAACGACTGCATGGTACTTGTAAAAGACCCAGACGGTTAGTAATGAGAAAGTGGACAAGGTTGTATAGCGGTAATTCCTTATATTACGCTTTTACAATGAAATTCACCGCAAAAATCTTGGCGATTTTCAAGATGAGTTACGAGGTTACTTATACTTATGCGATTTGTCATTGAATTAAAAAGTGATTGGGATTTTATGTTTGTAATTATACAAGAGGAAAATGGATCTGTTTACTGGTTGCATAATTTTTAATGGGGATAGATTCTGTAGTGGAAGTTGTTGTGATGGTTATTTTAAAGACTTGAATATTGTTGCTAAAGGTCACACAACCTGGTTGTTATACTAGCTGGGCACGATTGAGTCTGGTTGGGTGATTCATAATGGCTTACATGTTTATCATGTTCCTGCTGTGTTTGAAAATCTTTATGGTGTCTGGGTGAGATTGAGGAAAACAAAATCGGGACGTATTAAACGGATAATTCCTGGGAGAATTCCGACTTTTCAACCTTTACTAACATGTTAAGCTAAGAAACTAGAATTAAGTAGTAGGAAGATGAGATTACTGTGATTACATAACAGAAATTCACTCTCACTCTGCAGCGTTTTACAGTTTGTTGCAAAGGTATTATAACATTATAAAGTGAAAGATTTTTCTCTCACATTTAAAAAGTTGCATTGCAGAGTCGAATGTGTGTATTATTTTATATGACTTTTAATGAGACAGTCTCATTACGTAATTTAAAATTTCATCTCACTTTTATTTCGTTACGACCTTGAATGAAAGTTTCTTTTTATTCCTTGTAGGTAGGCAGTTAATTGACATTAATTTCACTTTCTTCACGTTTTATTGTCGTCAAGTTCGTTAATTATATTCCATTACGTATTATTATTGTTATAGAAAGAGATGGCTTTTATTCTCAATAATAACAACGTAATAATATGGGTCAATTAATCGAAACAATATTCAATTTCGTAACAACTTGAACTGTGTGCCAGTTTTATTAGCTACTGTTTGAAAACGATTGCAAGAGTTCAACCTGGTTTTACTGCCTTTTTTCTGAAAACCTATGATGGAAGCCTTGAAAGGTTCAAATCGAGGTTCATACACTTCACGAATTGAACGTGCGGCATTTTTTCAGTTCTGCCGAATAATATTAAGATTAATTCCGAACGGTCAAGCAAAGCTGACCTAATTCAACATGTTATTGGTTTTTTCATGGGATCATCTGAATGTGATTAAAATTCAATATCTGTACGCCCCTTTTCCAGTTTCGCCTTTCAGTATCAGCTGTTTATTATAAACCGTATTGAAAATTGTGTACATAAAATCGATTACGTCAGTTGTTATCTCTCATAATAAATGCAAATATTTGTTCGGTTTTATATCATTTTTTTAATATCTTTCACATGGGTTTGTATATGCAAGTTTTCATTCCTATAAGTGCTATACATGGGAGGGTTCCGTTCCGGTCCTTTGATAAAGTCGTATCCGAATTTATCAAATGCGGCCGGCAATCTAACTCCACCAGACTTGTTTGTTGGAAATTATGTTATCTTTACATTTGATTTGACTTTCAGCTTTTGTATAATATGAAATAAATGGGTGCATGTGAAAAATTAATGTAAACCATGGGTGTGTGTTTAGAAGTTGTTTGTACCATTAATTATCTCTGAAATTGTGGAATTTCCACCCTTGATATTTTATTATTATACTGTAATTTTATTTTAAGTAATGAAAACTCGTGAAAACGCCCTCTCGATGATTGCTGGTATTATAATATGAGGGGTTCGCGATTTTTTAAGACTTGATTAGGCATGCTAATAGGGATGACGTATTCTTATAGGATATCGTCCGTAAATATTTATCGCACGTCCTGCAAGAACAGTCTATGAATCATTTTCTCGGGTTTCCTGTGAAGATCCTCTATTAATATTACAATTTAAAACATTTTGTTTATTGTATCTATGCGATTGGATGAAAATCAAAATGATTTTTAGTAATTTCTAGGTAATTCATGGAAATTTTCGTTTCATTTTGCAGATTTAGTCCACTGCACGAACGAACCCAACGTGTCCATCCCCCAGCTAGCCAATTTACTAATAGAAAGGTCTCAAAATACTAATTGGGTCGTCGTGTATAAAGCCCTGATTACTGTGCACCACATGATGTGCTACGGGAACGAAGTAAGTAGAGACATTTCGCCATATCAATGATTGAAATGATTTTCAAATGATTTCGTTTATTTCAGAGATTCACACAATATCTAGCTTCTAGCAACAGTACATTTCAACTGAGCAATTTTCTTGATAAAAGCGGCGTTCAAGGTGAGTTTTATTGATTTTTTCAATGCAAACGAAACACCTTCCCTCCCTTATCATCACTACACTTTTTCTTGTTATGAAGTGGCGAATTACGCAGGTTTCCTACCGTTCGTACGTCACATTCATGAATAAGTACATTGAAACTACTAAAATCGATTTTTAATTAATGGGATGGGAATTACACATTACTAATGATTATTTGGGTAGGCGATAGTCATAATTACGTGAGAACATTCGCTTTTTGAAATTAACACATCGTATTTCGTTATTTAAAATTATATAAGGGTTACTAACACTGGTTTATTCTTTTTTCTCTAAAGGAATCCTTAATGCTAGGACTGGTGAGTACTATCGTTGAAATGTGTGGCTTCAGTTTGAGATCTTATTCTGGGATTTTCTGCTATTAGATTAGGACTTGGAAGCTTTTTGGGTTCTTGCGGTTGATTTAACTATTTCTTCGCTTTTCTTTGACATTACTCATTCGATACGATTTTTGTTCTAATTTTATTTGGTTTTCTGTCTTAGGCTACGATATGTCGCCTTTTATAAGGCGTTACTCGAGATATCTCAACGAGAAAGCCATGTCTTACAGGACTGTGGCTTTCGATTTTTGTAAAGTTAAGAGAGGGTGAGTTATTTCTGAAACACGGAAATTATTAAGCAATTTTAATAATTCCGATCCACAGGAAAGATGACGGCATGTTGAGGACCATGAACGCCGATAAATTATTGAAGACCCTACCGGTCTTACAGAATCAATTGGATTCTCTGTTGGAATTTGACTGTTCGGCTAACGATTTAACAAACGGCGTCATCAATATGTGTTTTATGCTCCTGTTCAGAGACCTTATCAGACTTTTCGCATGTTATAACGACGGTATTATTAATTTATTAGGTAAACGTTTAACGATTATTCGCATTGGCGTTCACGTGATTCATTTTATTTTTAAATTCCAGAAAAGTTTTTCGATATGAATAAAAAACAGTGTAAAGAGGCTTTGGATATTTACAAAAAGTTCCTCGTCAGGATGGACAAAGTCGGGGATTTCTTGAAAGTTGCCGAGGTTTGTTAAAATTTAAAATGGATAAAAGCTTATCTTTATTATGCTTGTTTTCGCGTTACAATAATAATAACTGATTGTCTGTTTATTCGATTTTTTTCGCGATAGAACGTCGGTATTGATAAAGGCGACATCCCCGACCTCACCAAGGCCCCGAGCAGTTTGCTGGACGCTTTGGAGCAACATCTGAACCACATGGAGGGAAAAAAGACGTCGCAATCCGGAGCCACCTCGCACACCTCTAGGTATTACAGTTTCCTGTAATCCCTGCCGTTGCTGGACGCCATTTTTATGATTGCAGCAACCAGAAGAACGTCAGATCCGGAGTGTCCGCCCTCTCCTCGACCAGCAACGCGTTCGGAAACGTCGTGGCCAACGGGAGATTCGATTCGTCCTCGAACGGGATCGACGAGAACTTGAAATTGCAGGTGCTGGCCGAAGAGGAGGCCGCGATGAACCAGTTTAAGGTCGGTTGAATTTCGGGGAAAACTATGCGGATGGTTTATTTTCTATCCTTTTTCTAGTCGAAAGTCAGTTCGCCTTCTTCCTCGCTCAACAATCCGTTCTTGAGCAGTTCTTCGTCCACGCCGTCGACGGCGAAGTCGCCCGAAGTCGATCTGTTCGCCGCCGATTCGCTTTCGACTTCTTCGGCGCCTTTGCGAGCCTCTGAGGATTTGTTGCAGTTGTCTAATCCGTTCGCGGACGCTTTCGCGCAGCAACCGCAAGTCGCTTCTAATGCGGCGTTCATGCAGCAGCCCAGTAATCCCGGCATATGGATGACTAATGGAAATGGTAATTATATTGGTCTTTTACTGTCTATAAAACCTGTTTAATTTAGAAAAAGGCACTGTTACAAAGCAAAAGTTACTAAAATCTCAAAATCCCCCCTAGTACCGACTACTTTAGTAATGAATATTTCCATTTTTAGGATTTGCGGCTCAGCCCACTACTCCTCCAGTCGTGGTAAACAGCGCTTTCGTCTCTGAGAATAATTTCGCATCGGTATTTGGCAATACCGAAATTAAAAGTGAGTATTTTGGTTGTTAGGTTGGTATTATTGATAAAGTGACAATTGAAAAAGTGAAAAATCACTAGGGGCATGTGCTGTCGTCGCACATAATTTTTTTAAGTGTTTTCTATCGCACACTGATGTATTTACTATACTTGTTATCACTTCAACTGTATTCGGCAATGTTCGATGCTCTCTTCTCGGCCTCACTTGTAAAAAAAAAAACCGATGGCTTTCCGTTTCGTTTTTGGTGTGCATCTCGACTAACGAACGCTTTTCTGTTTTCTCTGCGCAAGCTGCCGAAGGGTCGTTCAATCCCTTCCTAGTAGACGATCCAGATCCTCCGCTACTTTATTTAGACGGGCCGGCGGCCGATCCGCCGCCAATCAGAAACGTTTTGAGCTTTTTCCAAAAGGCGAGCGACTTTACCGACATCAATTCACGCAATTCCGCCAATCACGATACTCGGAAAGATTGACTCTCCAATTTTCGCAATAACCATAAAAATAGTTGTAATGTTAGTTATAAAAATGTTTCGGACTTTGACGATGACAATAATCACAGTTTGCCCTCTGTGTTCACCGCTACCGATGGACTGTCCGTAGTTTTACACGTTCTAGATGGTTTACTAAAGCTTCTAACGATAGCAGGTGAATTTTTATTTCTATTGATGAGAGTTTTACTATTAGTTCTTGGTGTTGTGGATTACTCGGTCGCTGAATGCATTTTCTATCCGCTTATATCTTTAGTTTTCTAGTTTTCTAGGTCCACTGGATGATCTACAGTTCGTTGTGCATGATTGTTTTAGACGTGCGCACTAAATAATTACAGTTCCCTGTAATTTTCGGTGCTGATTTTGCTTTTTATTCTAGGCGCCGGTTTCGACGCTCTAGGGGGCGTCCTGCAACCGATGAATGCCGGTCACAATAATACGACGAGCCCCAACAACAACACGACGACTAATAATAATCCGAATCAACAGCAACCTCTTTTGACTGGGGATTTAGAGTCGAGTTTGGCTTCTCTGGCCGAGAATCTTACCATTAATCCTAGGACGGTACCCGTGAAGTGAGTTTTTTGACACTCTATCGGTTTTGCGTTTACTCTATGGTTTTTCTCCAGGGGAGTTCAATGGAATTCGCCTAAAAACGGTTCGAAAACTAATTGGACCCCACAGCCCATGTCCGCGACCACAGGTGCTGGGTATAAACCCATGAACCAGGCGATGACTAACGCTCCTTTTGCCACACAACCCATGATGCAACCCCAGATGTATCCACAAATGCAGCCAATGATGGTTTGTATTTTTTTATTCAGGGGATTCATTTTTCTTAATTAATTTTTATACAGGGTATGCGTCCTTTAGTGTCCGGTTCTGCAATGATTCCTCAATTGAGTCCGCTAGGGGTTGTTCCGAATCCTCAACCTCAAATGGGCCAACAATCTTTACTGTTCCATTAAGGGATGTTTTTTTTTTAATTGAACAAATTGAATTGCCATATATGGTTTAATTATTATTATCGTTGTAAATAAATAAAATTCAAAGTGTTAAAGTACTATTATGTGTAATAATGAAAATTATGAAAATTGAAAAAAGGGTACAATAATAATAGTTTTTAATTATGTACATATCCAATAATATTTACAACAACAAAATGTGATGATTTCATATCGATACAAATTTTTATAATGGCTTTTCTGTAGTAGCGGTTTTTAAAAAGGATTCTTTTTGTTATTTATGTCTTTAAATTATTTTCGTTCTACTATAAATAATTATAATAATTATTCTTGTTAGGTGAAAATCTGTCCAAAATTTCTGAAAAGGCTGTAGGAATTTTTGTAGTGTTTATAGGTATTATTATTATATTTACATGAAGGAATATTTTTTCTACCCGCTGAAAAAAAGGAAAACTATAAATCGGGACTAACGCAAGACAATAAAGAGATGTTGTCCATTACATCGTATCCATATTGAAAATAACGATATACATAAAGAAATAGACTTGGTCAAAAGTAAAATTGTACATTGATGTTATAAGAATAATATTGTTTTTTTTTCCTTGACACATATTCGTTCAGCACAATTTTTTCGTGCACCTTGTGTTTTCCGTTGGTTCTTACTTAACGAAAAATGTGTTTACACGATACGCGAATAATACTCACACGACACACTATCAGATGTATTTTGCAAGTACTCTACATATATTTACTTCTTAATGTATTTTCGATATATTTCCGCTTATGTATACAGTATACACATACTTTGTTAACTTAATGAATGTATAAATAAATTGATTATTAAGGCTCCCATAAAAATTCGTCTTATTTATCAGAAAACTCTAAATTTCACCTGCAATCAGTAATTTACATCGTTATAACTTTTCTGGATTTATGTTCAATGCTAATGATTTTATTTGGTAGAAATAATAATGGGGTGTTTTTCCGGATTGTAGTTTTCAGCTTAGTGGGTCAGAATTCGGCTCGTCCTACCCAGTGCCCTGATTAAATTAATTAGGCCTAATCCACCCCGTCCGGGACACTGCCCCCGAGGTGCCGAAGTTCAGGGCCGTATTTGGGCAAACATAATCAAGGGTTTTCGCTGGAGGTGTACTATATGGGTTCGATGAATGTGTGTGCGGATGTGTACTAGTAGTCTTCAGGGACCGGCGCTCTCGTCGCGACGCCTAATCGATATAACAGTCTGACACAAGTCTATGCCGACATCGTATACAACTCGTCTAATAAGCGTGTGCCAGTTTTGTATAAATTACGACCCACAACAAGAGTGCCCCCAAAACCCACCGCCTTCCAACGGGCCCCGAAAATCCGGTACCGTAGTCATAACACCCGTCCGATTGAAAATCTTCATGTTCCGATCGTCGGATGATGTGAAAATTTTGGGTTTCTCTCGTTCTAGGAGGAAATCGTTTCGAAATACCCACTCACAGTAGTTATGGGGATAAAGATGTGGTGCTTTGGTCGTGTTCGATTATTCGTGCTTGGTCGATGGATGTGGTGTAGTTATGTCGAACCGAACCGCTGATGAAGGGTCGTGCGCCCCCGGTTATTATTATCACCCTGTTTGACATTTCGAACGTTATCGGTGTTTATGCCTTTAATTATTGCATATCGTCGAAGACTTAGCTAAATTTACGTGATTTTTATCCATCAACACCCCCTCGAATCGGGACTCTTTATCAAGCAATAAGGACCAAATTTTCGGGGTAAGATTTCTAAACAATTTTTTACCTTTCTTTCTACTATAGGATGTATTCGTTTACAATGTCTTTTTATCGATGGTTTCCGGAGAAAATATAAGACTGATGGTGGAGTAAAAATATCCTGATTAAAGTCGTAAACTGTAGAGGAAACGCTCGTAAAGGGGATTACGTCGTAATTGCGCTAGTTCGACGTTAAATACCTAGCTTTTATAATCAACCCAGTAGCAACTGGAAATTCCTAATTTAATTGAAACAATATTGGAGATTTTATAATTCAACCATGTGATATGTTGTTATTCTACTTAATAATTAATTGATTGAAGATTTATTATCGCTTCTCATTCCTAGTAAGTGGTGATACACATACAGGGTTATTCAAAAATTCCGAATTAATTTTATAACTATTGAAAATATTTTGTGAGAGTCTTGTTCGAGGTCTTGTTCGATTGTGCTCGATTCTTCTTTCGAATATTGTTCATATATATGCATTTTTGATCCCTTATCCTATATTCTAAAAAATAGTAGGAATTTTTTTAATCTTTTGACGTCCAAAAAGTTGTCTTTGTGAAAACAGGACATACATTTTTGCGAGAAAAAATAAGTGATTCTTACATTTAACATCGCACTCTTGAGAAACCCTGTATGAGGAGCGAATGACGAAATCAATGATCTCCATTATTACTTATTTTTAATTAATTTGAACGCAACGTTGTTTGTAGTCAACTTTACTTTTTACTTTATTCATCGGCCAGTTTGCGAGAGTTTAATTAACATTTTTCGCGTGCGCCATAATTCGCGAGTCTCATAATATTAGGCCGTCGAGTCTTTGTGCGAGTACGTGTTTTGAATTGCTAAAACTTTCCCGGATCAGATAAGACGGTGGCAGTGTAATCTGCCGACATAAGAAGCAGAGCCACTAATGTGATTTATGGACACGGGGTTGGATATTGATAACCCGGTTCGCCGTCCATAATTGATCCCGATGTAGACGAGAAGCGCTCTACTTTGTCTATTATAATGAGACGACCGGAATGACGATAATCGACACGAATAGCGAATTAATTTATTCGGTTCGATCTACATTTTTATAACGTTCCCTCGATCCACGCTCGCCGTGGAACGTACATCCCGGGAGCGACAAGTCTTTTGTACGGTTTTCTTTAATTCATCACACACTCGCACATGTCGTTTTCCCTCTGTGTTTATTTTACTTGAGGAAGATGCATCCGCGATCCGCGTCTTAAAAGTCCATTGGCAGCACCACTCGAAGACAGATTGATGTTATTTCGGAGAGTCTTTATGTTGTGAGTCATAAAAGTGGTGTAAAAGTTATCGCTACCAGTAGAAAATAAAAAGGTCAAAACACTCTGATAATCGTAATAATCCAGTTCGTAATTTTAAACGTCCATCGCAGGTATCTGCTTAATAATAGAGGCAGGTATATACTCTAGACTTTAGTTAATTATTTATCTGTCCGGGTAAGTTGGATATGACGAGATGTCTAGTCGTCTCTGGTTATGAGAGTTGCCTCGGTTGAAACTTTTGAATTTCCAGTTGATGGTCATTGTATTTTCTATTGTACGACCTAACCAACTGGGAAATTCTCTAGCGAATTTATAGTTGCAGTGCGGTATCTGTATGCTATAACTATAACTATAATGCAAGAAGTATATTATGCATCGAACTTTCCATAAAGTTTTATACGTATTCGTACGTGAGCCGTATAGAGGGAAGGAAAATATTTGCTCGTTGATATTGCGATACGGCATATGATCGTAAAATTGAAAATTTTATTACCTAATTCAAGATTTCGAACTTTAACTGAAATGATATAAAGTGCAGGAAGAATTTCTTGAAGTAGGGCCAAAATGGTTGACGTGTACGTGTAATTTCCTTTATAATTTCCAGGGATGTTTCAATACAAAAATCGAAAATACTGAAATTTTTCAGAAATCGGTTTCGAAGTTCATAAAATTCATAATTCATACTGTACACCACTATCCCGGCGCATCCAACTATTTTAACCAAAGAGGTCTATAACTTCAATTTGACTTAAGAAAAGTTAGGAAAATTCCAGCTAGCAATTCTGTAACATTACATTGATGCATGAAAGGTGCAGCTAGATGAAAGACGAAAGAGGTCGTGGATTATCAAAATACATAATTATAAAAATTAACAACTCTATTATTGTTGCCACAAAACTGCTTTTATCACAGTTGTTTTCTTCTTAATTCTATCATAATTAATTTATTCAGTACAATTTATACCCCACTGATACAGAAAATTAATAAATGGGCAAAATCCTCGGTAAAGTTCAAGGGGTTGATTGCATATAAACCGAAAAATGCGAGTTTACTGTTAGTGAGTCTGCGTAAACAAGTGTTTTTCGGTCCGTCTGCATTAAAAATAACGATAATAGATTATTTTCACATTAATTTAATTAATTACTTTATTAAGGCTGTCACTCAAGGATGCGACGATAGCCTTTGTCCGAACGCTTCTTCAGATTATTAAATTTTGCAAGAATTATCAATTACATAAAAGGAACCGCTGATTTAATTACTTTTTCTTTCCATAATCGTAAAAAGACTTTATCAATGTTGTAGGTTTGGTAGCCTACATTCGGGCGTTCAGATCCCCGAGCTTTGGCTTTCAGGAGTTCGGCTCCGGTTATGGGGGACCAAACAAAGTACGCAACCGCGCTGTCTGAACCGAACGTTTGTAGGGACTTCGCCCCACCTCTGGCGATTTTGCCATCGCACTCCGTTTCTGTGAGCGAGTCGTGTGTTTTCGTTTCCCAGAGGTGCCGGAAAATACGTAAAAACGCCGTTTTTCGCCGAGAAAAAGGGCCGGAAAGTTAGTGTGCACGAACCCTGTGGTTCCCCCGGTGCGGTTTTCAGTGATCGCGCTTTGGATAATTCACGAAAATTACTTCTTGTGGCACGCTCATTACCCTGTTTACATACACCTGATTATAATAATTATAATCATCCGACTCTCCTGGATGTGGATGGTACCATAAGGAAATCCGAAATGAGGAGAATCAGTGGTAAGATCACAAAAATTAACCATATCAGAAAGTTTATGCAGCTGCAGCTCAGTTTATCTTATTTGTGCATCATCATAGTGAATATTATTATTCCATCATCAGGGTCGCATTAATTTTTTCGTAAAATGAACAAACAGAGAACATAAGCGCCCCAGGATGATGATGTCGATGGTAAAAGCTCGCGAGGAAATTCATATTCAATACGTACCTTAGGGGGAGTTCGGTTTTCGTTAACAGGGGATGTATTAGCAGATGGTGGGTAAGGTATAGTGAACGCGGTTTAGGGGCGGTTCTCTTATACGGTCCTCTTGGGGAATTATAGTCTCGAAGTTGGAAAATCGCGATTTCTCCTCATAAATTATAAATTTATCGCGAATTTGGCCCAACTTCCAAAGATGGACGAATATCTTTTACAGCAATAATTTGCATGTGCTTACAAAGTCACGTTTTAATCCATCAATTCCTTAACTAGAGAAATTTTAATCAAACAATAAGCAAGGTCGTGTCGTCGTGACGCTTTTTCATTACACAATTGAGTTTTTTTTTTGTAATTTCAAACCTCCACAGGTGTTCTCTCTTTCGCCTGATGGTAATTAGTCCCAGAATCGGATAATTACAGGTTTCTTTTGATTTTTTTCTCATATTATTATTATATAATCTTAACTGTACATTTTTCTTGCATGGATTTATCATTCTCACTTTGATGGTAGCGTTGGTAGCTTTACAATAATTATCACTGTATTTACTTTCGAGAAGCCACCGTAATCTCACAAATAATTATTTACACTTAATCATAATGATAAATGATTGTAAGTCCTTTATAACTAAAGATGAGGTATTAAAAAAACCTCCAGACTATTCGTCGAATTCATATCACCTGAAATAATAGTTAAACCACGGGTCAAATTCTAATGCGAGTATTGTGTTACTTACATCACCTGGAATTTTCATGCGCGACTTGAAAACTTGTGTAAAAATTCTCTACTTATTTCTTCTCGAGAATGAGTGAATTGAAGTTGGGTTGGCGATTTGCATAATTCTAATTTTTTCCAAGTACTGCATACAGAAAAGTGGAATTTTTAGTATACGATATGGTATACGTAATACTCCAAGTACGTGACACACGTCTCATATATCTCAAAATTCTTTATCGATTAGGAATAAACTCAACTACGCATTGAATATTATTATTAGTGTTATCAGTCGTGTATTACACATATTATCGAAAACATGTGGATTATGAAAATTATTCTCATGCAAATTAATAATATCTCCAACTGCTGGGTAGACTGCATGGCAACTGAAATTATTGAAGATTTAAGTTAAGAAATTTGCGAAGCTTGAAGACCAACATCCATCCAAACAGGAAGTGAACGTGTAGTAGCTTTATATCGTCTTATGAATTATGATGACGAGATAAAACAATATCTCTAGTGGTGGAAGTTGTGGTATAGTCGTAATGGCCATTATAAAGAAGACGTTGAACTTTTGTCCATCAGAAATTCGAGATTCCGTTTTAATTTTTCCAAAAGGTGTGAACACTTTTGTGTAGAAAGTATTCATATATGCGATTACGTAATTAAGTCCATAATATCAAACGGAATTAGATGTGACAGATCGATGTGGACCCGGTTTAACGAGTCGGGTTCGATGCAAAAGCAAAACACCGCCTCAAGTTTATTTAATATTATGCTAATCGGCGCCGAGGATTGTTTATGGACCAGTTTACCCACATAATCGTTATTGAGTTGACTTGAACTTTCTTATTTGCACAAAATCCCTTAATAATAATTTCAACCCAGTTTTATCACATAGTTTTCGTTACTTAATAAGTGATCGCCGCAAATAGGAGGCAAACCCGACTAACAGGAAGTCGCCTCTCATCACCAAGTGCAATGACTGCTTTTTTATTCTTAATGGTTTTATTGTGAAATTAATTGAATAACTTCGCCTTATAGATCGCCACTCTACCTACTATACCTATCACCGTTTTAAAATGATGAATAATTTATTTATTACCTCGATATCCACTTATAGTCAGTGGTGGACTTTGAAGAGAAATTTACTTGATGGAAAAAGGAAAAAATGTGAAATGATGAAAATGGAGGGTGACGTTGTTAAGGGAGTTACGCACATGACAACTTATGATTTAAGGTCATCTGTGGTCCGTATATGGAGTGTCTGCTTTCTTTTCTTGCCCGGTTTTCAAAAGACGAGTTTCTTCCTTCTCACTTCGAAATTTCCTTCACTTTATTCTCTAATTCAGATCTCGCACCTTCCGCTACCTAATATTGGATTTCCTTTGATGCATCATTTTAAAGTTTTACGGCTTCTATTCCTGTAACACCTAAATCATCACCGTCGACGTCGAGGGCAGATGGGAGACGTAAAATTCGATAGAACTCTTCATCACCCCATTTCCAAATTAATAAAAATACCGACGAGGCTTATCGCGTGAAATGTTTTAGAATCCTTAGAAAAACGAGACTCGATCGCTTTATTGGAAGCTTCAAAGAAGCGCTTTTAATACCTCCCGTGAAGTAATTAAAGGATGATCCTTTTTCCTGTCTAAACCCAGAAAAAGGTAATTCCGAAATTCCTACCCTTAAAAGTTGAGAGCGAGAAGAGGAGGGTGCACCGTCAATCACCGAAAACATCCACTTTTTCAGGACTTTCGTACGAGAGAGAGGGCGGGCGCGCAATCGATAGTTGTTAGTCACCCTTTTACTCATTCCCGTGAACAATTAGCGAATTTTTCAGCCCCCTTCTCGTGTGAAATAAAGTCAAGGTGAGCGCCGTTCTCATCTGAAACAACAGCCGTATTTTTACTGTAATTACAAAGGGGATCGAAGGCAGGTGGGGCCGACCCGATGCAGATGTCGCCCCCCAATTTAAAACCGAATCTATGGAGGCACGTGCCCGGGCCACGAGGGTCCCCGATAAACTCCAAACTATCGTCATCATCGCCCATAACGCAGACAAATAGGCCGGGGCGCATCCGCCCAGTACACGTACAACAGTTTAGTGCCGGGAATTAAGTAATGGAGAAGCTGCAGCAACAATACGGCATCCGCCGGGAAATCCCAAAGGCCGATAAGCCTTTGCGGCCCGAACACAGAGGGGCTAATCTATTTATTAAAGCCGCATCACGGCGCGGGGGCGACAGCCGGACCCTCGATCTCTTCTGCGGTCCGATTTTTCCACTTTGCATGTTCGATCGGCGTAAATCAGCCGCATTTCGGCCGGGCGCTCGGTAATTGCGAATACGTGTTCGATTTAATGAGTACGTGAAAAATAATAATAATTTAAAAGATCGAGTGTCGCTCCTGGCCCGCTCTAATTGGTGAAAAATATGTTTACATACGACCGATTTTAACGCCAGAGGAGTTTAACAACATGTCGTGAAATCGCCTTTTTATCGATCGCTTCGATTTCGCATCAGGTGCCCAATATGCAAAATTCTGTCTCACTTCTTATTCTCAAAAAGCACCAGAAAAGCTCCAGGCTGTCAGATTAGTCTCGGGTGGGGTCGGCCCAGAATTGCATTCAAATTTTACGACTCTGTACCTCGTTTTAGGAAAAACCACCCTTGAAGACATAAAACCAAATTACTCCACCAGGAGTGAAGTTTTTTCCCTGATATAAACAAGACGCACATGTTTTCCCTATCTATTTCGGTACCTCCGTACTAGTGCCTAGTTCGGGACAATTTGCGAGGGCTGAAATATGAAAATTCCAGTGTTTTTCGCGTTCCGTCGGGTTTATCGAGGGAAAGAAAATTGAAAAGACGACGAGACCCTAATCAGACGAAATCCCTTCGTTAAAGTTGCGGTTTTTCGTTTATAGTTAGTTAGGGTGGAAATATCCGCAGATCTGGCCCCGATGGTAGGTAGGTAATAGAATCCTAATGATTCTCGATACGATCTCGTCATCGCATGGCGGGGCCCCGAAAAGGGAAAAGCGACGTCTACACGCATAAAACGCGGAGATGAAAAATCGATGATTTTCATTCGGCCGCTCTGTGATTGTCATTAATCATGCGTCGTCCTCATGAGGTCGACACCTCGTTCCTTGACCATCCCATGGCCGAAAAGGGGACAATAGCCCGGCAAGAATGCCGTTTGTGTTGGCGCACAGCGTCCTAATTGTGACACCTCCAATAACGAGATTCGTATTAATCAACATGCGATCCATACATCTATCATTTCAGGCACAATAATGCGTTCCTGTGCACAAAAAGCCGGGATGCAGTCGTGTGGGCTCTCGTGCACCGTAATCCGTGTGACACTTTGGCTTAAAACAATGTAATCTCGCGCTGTTCGAGTAATTTCGTGCTCGCGCGAGTGAGCGATTCACCTGGATTAACGGCAGCTGATTGCCGAAAATCGGGCCGGTGCAAGAATTTTATCGCCCGGTGTGCAAGGTGCACTTAGAACATCTCGAAATGCGGCTCGAGTTCTAAGATTGATGGTCGGTTCAACGGTTTCGACGTGAAAAACGCCTACAGATGCCGCCATTTCAGCTCTAATATCGGCTGATGAAATGCCGATTTCACGTATCTAACCTTTTGCTTTTCCAAGATGAATGGTTATTTTCGTAAAAGTTTTTGTCAAATTCATCCGGTGCTTACAACTTAATGCATTTGCGAGAGGTCATGTCTTGGAGGTATTTGTTGTTGAACAATGATGTGTGTAGTCGAGGTGGGTGCGTTATTCTACGGGTCCGTGGAGAACTTCATAATCGTAATTATTGTAATGGATATGAATTATTCAAAGTGATGGATGTATCAGGCACGACCCGTGTTTATTTATTTTAAATTTTAAATCGATGTCCTCCCAATTTATACTTCAGGCCTAGACGGCTATTACGAGGACACGCCGTGGTAGAAAATTTCTCTAAATCGATTACTGATCAGTGCTTTCACCCGCATCTTCAGATGAATCTCGTATAGACCAGGAATTGGAAAATCAAAGATCATTCGATAGCGATAATAATTCAGGTGATAAATCAAGAGCGTGGACTGTATGGACCGCAACTTGCATGTACTTGGAGTAATTACGGTCAATTAATTAGAGACGGAAATGATTTATGCTTATTAAAATTCTACCCACATAACGCAAAGTACTCGGTCTAATACACGTACGCGTATATAAATGCAATTTCGTTATTGTATTATAAACTAGAGCCTGAGGAATTTCAACCCACGATAAATTTTCGCCAAGTAATTGTGTGTGATAGTGGCCCGAGCTCCACAACATGACTATGGGAGCAACTCGGTCGGGGTTTTCACTTATGCAATTGGTGCATTTACTCACTCGTTCGGATGAAGTATTAGCGCCGATGTCGGCTATTAGATAAAGTTGTGTCTTATACCATGCCGGTCCAGCGTAAAATGTAAAATAGTCTCTCTCTCCGAGATATTTTCGATCTAGATAACGCTGAACTGAACCTATGTAAATGCCTGGAACATGTGTAACGATTTTGAAACGCTTATACTTAATTAATGCACCATTCAATGGTAAAATGCCTTTTACGTTGTTTGATAATTAGGAATTTATTTATTGCTTCACGGTTATTATTGGTCAATGCTGATTGCAGAGGATGGGGTGAGTGGGCATTTTTTCCACCCGGATCGGCGATTCGATGGGTGTTTTGCCCCGTGTTCGCCAAACCGTGCACTTGGCACGTAAATGATCTTGTTTGCGTACCTGACTCTTTCTCGAACCATTATCCATGGGTTTCTTTCTTCGGAGCGCTCGCCGATGCTGAAGAAGTCCGATCGGTTTTTAAAACTGGATAAGTAGCAGAGAAGCAATTCTCTTCCTCCTTGTAGTTTTTAATAACTCGGAGAAAGAGCGACAGGAAACCGTTCGACCAATTCCTTTACCTCTATATTGCATTATTGCATCCAGATAAGGACGGATTGCCGTTCAATGTCACGACCTGCAAACCCCAGAAGGCACTCAAACTTGAAAATCGCAACTGGAAAAAAGCCCATTTTGCTGGAGAGATTTATGTAAGGTGTCTCTTTTTAATGATTGCCTACAAGGAGCTTGGTCTTTTTCGCTCGAAACATGTAATTCTATTACCGAAAGAGAATATCGGCGACCAACAATCGCGTGACTGTTTGCATTGCCATGCGATCTCTCTTTGGCTTGCCACTACTCACTGAAAGAAATGGATTTTCACCGCAAACATGTGGATATGAAATCCTCGAATTTCTGTCAAAATCGTCCAAACTAGAATTAGTTCACGATTTATAAATTTAATAAAATCACGAGCATTGAATGGAGCATGACCTGCATTTACCTGCTATGAATTCAAAAAGAGCACGACACCTTCAGTCGTCAAAAAGAAACGATAATTAATAAGAACTTTTTATAATCTTATAAACGTGTCAACCTTTCCATTTTTTTGTCTATTAAAATGCTCTTTAAATCTCTTCTACAAATCTAATATTCCATTTCATCGGGATGTTGCTCTCGTTTACCATTCTCCACTTTGAAATCCAAATAACTAATGTCGTTTTTTTTTCTGTTCCAGGTAAGGATCATTATGCTCAGATCATAACAGGTATGAAATTTTTCCTGATCACGGTGAGAATTTCTAGATACCGTTCTATTAATCGTCGTAACGTTTGCGGCTCGGTAGCTGTCTCGAATTGGGTTATCCTCAGTTATAAAAGATGCGGTTTCGCACTTGACTAAAATTTCCGCCTTTACACTACATTACACGCGAAAAGACTTACTTACCCGTAGGTACTTGATGACGGGTATTTTATATCATGCGGTGGCGCAAGATTTGATGTAGTGGAAGACAAAAATTACATCTGTAATAATAAACGTCGCATGTAACTATAATTATATGCGGGAGTAGAGAGGGCTTTCGCGAGTAGAAATTGCGAAAGCGTCGGGGTTGAGCTTTGTTCAGACTTTAACATAAAAACAAAGCACCATGAAATTGCGCACATTTACGCCATGTCTATGGGAGAACGGAAGGCTTCTTTATGATTAGTGGAGATTTTTTTCTCTTTTGGCAACTTTTTCGTCGTTTTTATGCGGGGCGGGAAAAATCGCCACTTGACTTTCCAACAGTGACGCACGAGATAGTTACCAACTTCCGCCCTTCGCGAAATCTCGCACAAACTATAACAACTCAACTTATTGCCAGAGATTTGGACAAAAAGCGAAGACCAGGGGAACTTTATTATACCTGGTGTCCCACACGGTATCTCGCTTGTTTGTTCACGATAAAATTACACAAAAATATCACAAGAATTGAAATACCTAGTGGAACTGAGAGGTGTAGGTGTAGGTACACATTTTTTTCCTAGAAATTAACATCTCTGCAGGCGAGAGTACATATTTTCATTTTTAGATAGAGGAATCATCGGTAGGAGATTTATTTTTGGATTGATGTTCAAGTTTTATCTGATAACAATGTTGTTATCTCAAAAACTGGAGTATTCCGACATTTTTCTATCTATGTTGTTCGTTATTATTATGCATTCTCCAATGAAAATTTTCCAAAACTATATTAAAACTACTTCGGTCCTTGTGATAATAGAATGAGGGCTGCAATACAAATAAGAATCGAAACACCTTTTCCTTGAGTCATCTCAGCTTGCCAAGCAGTTGCAATTGCAATATTCCACTTTTTGTGATTATTACTGATATTTATTACATATTAGGCTCGATGATGGAACTTAATTGTAGGTAATGATTGAAATTCAACGCAATCGAGTCCCGGCTTAATTGAAGCATCGTGAAGTGCGCACCCATCTGTTGTAAATCAAATTTTTTCAAGCGCCACTTCCTCTTCACTTCCTGTAGGGCATGGCAGATGTCAAAGAACGGCTTTAATTGCTTTTTCATCATCATTAGAGGTAACCATAATAAACACCGCACATATGTGCGCCCTTCTCGCCCGTGTCCTTTGTTCGCATTATTTAATAGCGAAATTTTATTATTAAAAGCGCCCATTTCCTCCCTCTCGGTTGCCCGCGATGATGTCGGGGGATAGTCGAGAGTGCATGGATATCCGGTAGCGAAATCGCGAGGAATGTAAAATAAATGGGATTTCACCGACCGTGCCACCGCCATCCCGTCCCGGTACACCCACCTAACCGGGAGAGAAATGCAGGGGAGAAAATCGCATGTATTAAATTATTTCTGAGACATTTACGGGGAGCGTTTTTAAAGCCTCACTCGCACGTTTAGAATTTTCAGGAGGGCCGCCCGGCCAAGTCTGAAACTGGCTCGTGAAAATTTAATCAGGAAAACGAACATTCTGTATGATAACGAAGCGACTCCGCTTACATCGAACCCATCAACTATTCAAAGAGGGAAGGTGCGATTCGAATTAACGCATGGGAGTAGGTATATGAATTTCTCGACGCAATAATGACGATGATAAAGGTCGTGATGTTGGCGCTTTCTCCGGAACTTCCCCGTCTATATAAGGTCATAACGTAATTTAAGTACGCGATGAATAATTTTCAATACTCGGAGACGAGTCTTTTTGCAAATGTATTCCGAGTCGCGTTTACCTTCTAGCGGTTCGCTGTTCCAAGACACGCGGTGAGATCATCCTAGCTCAGGTAGAAAAGGTGGAAATCACGGTCAACTTGACACGGATCTTTGCGAAATTCTGCAAACAAAGATTAAAAACCAGAGAGAGGTGCAAAAAATTAGGAAATGGTCCGTAACGAAGCGAACAGTTATAGATTTTGCAAGGTCGTACCACCTGAAGCGACATTTTTATTCGGTTTCTTTGTGCATCACCCGTTATTACGTAATCGCAATCTTCTCCTAATGCTAATTAGCGATTTCGCTAATTCGCCCACATCCGGAAACCTCTATCTGCCCGGATTTGATTCCTTTGTGGGTCTCTCTCGTCTGTCTGTTCTCTACATGGGTGTGTTCGGATTTTTGCGAAAATATGCGAACAAAGTCCCGGTCGGATTTATGGCTTTGCTTGCGCTTTGCGCACACCACGGTTAAAGGTTCAGAATCGAAATGAAAATCTAATTAATTCTAGCAGTTGCGCGCACGTCTGACATTAACCTTTACTTGGCAAGTTCACATATCCACACACAATCACGTCGCTTTTCCTTTTCTTTATGTACTTTATACTTTAATTTCAAGCCTTTCAGTTTTACTGCATGTATACAGGCCGGATATTATTTTACACGCCTCTAAACCCACAAACTGTTCGCGCAATTAACCAACTACACTAATTTCGCTGTATCCTTACGCAGATTTCCATCTTTCATAAATCGGATTTCACCGCGAGGATTTTTACTGAAATTAATGAAATGTCCTTGTGCACGAATGTAATACAAACGCGACCTTCTTGTGTATTTCACGCTTGAATTTCGCGATAACTCTAACAACTAACAATAAAACAAATATTAATTCGACCTTTACGATTAGTATTATTAATGCACATGCTAAAAAATAGCGTTCGGTACGATCCATTTGTCGTCATTGCGATGGTAAAAAATTCTCACTTAGGTATAGACAGTCTTACGTAACTCGATTTATTTCAATCTAAATGGGTTTTTGATTAGCATGACTTGTTACAGTTACGAATACTTGAGACTCGAGAGGATAGCATTCCGTGATCATGATCTGAAGAGTAGCGAGAGTTGGTCACGAGTCAACCTTTTAGGGTCATCATCTAGTTCCATGATTTAGTGAAACGAATAAAATTGTTGAGGGCCTTTTCGATAATGAGACGGAATAATTATTACGAAGGTCTCCCGACTAGCAGCGGTCTATGTCTTTATAATACAGTCGAAAAGTCTATGCATAATTCCGGTTGTTAGTTGTTGTTGTCCGTTCCCTCCATAGGCATATTGTGTGTGACTGGGTAATAATTTCTAATGCGGCCCATTAAAATGCGTATATTTTATCGACTGGTAACGGGTACATAATGCATAGTACACCGAGAAGGAATAAAAAGAGACATCGACCCTTTTTATTCTTGTACCATGCAGGCGCCTCCAGCTTTTGAACCCGGCCGGGCACGAAATCTCCACATGAACGCGAAGATCATATTCATCTCGTGATTGTGATTAGTTACGAGTGTGATTCTAATGGAAGGACCGATTTCTGTCAAATTCAATTCACGTTATGTTATTGTCTTACGGTTGCATTGATATTTCGTTTCCTATCTTCCAGAAAGTGCCTCGTAACGACAATAAGACAACTCGGATGTCTGTTATGTTCATGTCTCGTCCTCTTCTTATTCAGTAGTTATCTGATTTTGATTGATTGTCTTACAACTTCTCGTACATAGAAATTACTTATCTTTTAATACTCTCGGTTGAGTTTCCCGGGGTCTTCGACTCTACTACGGTAGTTATTGGGTGGGTGAGTGAAATTTCCTACTCAATTTTATTTATAATTTGAATCCTCCTACATGAAGTTATTGTTTGTTTTTTTCTGTTGAGGTAGATCGATACGATGATGACTCGTTTGTGTTCTTTAATAAGAGTAATTTTTCGAGTAAATTACCAGTGTCTGATGCGATTTCGTATTACGGAGGTGGAGGTTAATCGAGATCGACACCCACAATCCCTTTTCGGTTCGTCGCTTTTTTTCTCTCTTTTCGGTCTATGGCGAAGATCTCCACCACTTATTTATTTCAGCGCTGAAGAACCGGAGGATCACGATAACTGGCCGCGGTATCCTCGTGCAGTGCAAACACGACCATCAGTTCACTCACCGGCCGGCGTGGATAAGTAACCCACATTCCCGTACACACATGTTTGCAAAAAATCCGATTTTCCCCCATTTTCGCCCCCGAATGACCAAATTCCCGGAACATTCGACGTCCGACTCGTGAAAATTATGTAAATGCAGAAATTTTTATGCGATTTTATCGTGTGAATGACATATCAGGAAGTGGTTTGCTCGGCTATTAGTGTCTGCTGTGACCTGTTTCGCCTATTTCGACAAATATCCGTGGGATTTTTACAAGTATGTATCTGGTATTTCCGTTGCATTTTCTTCTTTACCTTATAACACTTATTATAATGCCTAGACATATGAAACGTTGGGAAATAGAAATCGATCCTTGCACATTATAGATGCGACAGATCTTCTCGTCGTGTAAATTTCGTGTAAAAAGAGGTGATTTTAATTTAATTACGGTAGTCGGGTTCATAATTGAAGTTAAATTCCTTCTAAATTAGAAACACGAGGAGGATAATTGCACGAGAGAGGTAGATAACGTTTCCCTACATCGTTCGGGCGGGTTAGTTACTTAATAAATTCGTCTTTCCAACTACATTATTAAGTCACCGAGTTAAAACTGCCCTGTGGGACTCGGCGCTGTAGGAAAATCGACCGAATCTGAATTTATTACGTACGAACGAATCGAGATACTTTCATGTCGCTTCCAAATAAGTGCACGAATCTCCGCAACAAACCAATTTGTCTTTGTCCGTAAAAGTAACAAGAGAGATATGAAATCAACCCCGACTTTCTCTCGGGTCACTCGGGTGTTTTCAGGTCAGCGATTTTTTTAATGAAGAATAAGGAGGAGGAAAAAAGGGTTGATCGGCCGTAAATAATTGGCGAGAATTAATAAGTCCCCAGGTCGGCTCTCCCTCTCGCTCTCGGTGCCGATGTTGTAATCTCTTATATTATAAGGGTCGAGGACGTTTATTGCGTCCTCCTCGCCGGAGACGGGCGCATATCTCACCTTCTTTATTGTCGCGAGTCCTCCCCTCGGCCTAAAACGGCCCGAATTTCCTCCCGCGCACTAATTTCGGACGGCGGAAAAAGCTCGAACGGCACCCGAAAATAATCCGAAGGCCACTTTTCCGTAACAATGGCGGAAATTATTCACGAAAAGTTGCCCGCGTCGCGTTCGGAACTCGCCGACAACTTCATTAACAAAGTTACTGAAAGGGAAAAGAAAAAGTTGGATTGGATTGGTTTCGCCGGAATTAAAAGAAAGGAGGAAACGTAACGAAACTGCGGCATCGCCGATCCGGTGCCGATGACGGGGGGAATAAGACAAACAAAAAGAACAATTTATCGCGGATTAAAAGATGGTGATGGAGGGTAGGCAGCGCCGGGAACGTGTTAATTATCGATCGGGGAAGAAAGGGGAGCGGTATCAATCAGAACAAACATCTTCTAAAAGTCGTTAATCACGCGGACGAGCGAGAGCACAATGGAAATTATACGCGTATTAACAGAAAAATCACAACCGCGATCATTAATAATAAAGACGGTACTTTTACTACCTACTTGGAGTTTTTAAAGTTGATGACTTGTATTCGCCCGATGGCCGAGACTCTTTCAAAACGCGTCGTCTAGACGGTCCACCGCTTGTCCTTGTATCTCGGATCGGATCGGGTCGGCCGAAAGTTCAGGTAGTTTCGGTCGCCAAATCCAGACTTCCTGCTCTCGAGCTTTCCGGAAAAATCTCCCTCGACGATATCGGGAAAAAATCGTCTCTTCCGCTCGATCTAACTCCCAGAGATAGGGCCGTACTATTATTTCTGTAGCAGGAAGCGCTCGAAGACGCTTTTAGAATATAGGGTGCGCCCCCTTGAGCAAAAATTCGGATTTTTTCCCCAGTCGCATTATTAAAGGCCACCGAGTAAATAAAAGCTCCCACCCATCATGACTGACCCATTCCATGGGTGCGCCTCTATCTGTGAGAAAAGAACTCGGTCCCATTAATGCGATGCACATTTGAAATGCGTCTGATGCCAATAAACCTTCACATAATGTCAACACATAAGAGTCGCGGGTTCAAGACCCGGTACAGAAAACACGATAATAGATACAAATGAGCCAAAGATCGGCTTACATCATCATTTATACCGCCGACTTTATACGAACGTGTCGACTTTTCCGTAACATTCTTTGCCGGGTTTTGCGTGAAAATGAGGTACGCCTCGTACAATCTGCTGCTTTTACTATTATGGCCTTTGTTTTGCGGTCATTGTTTTCCGGACTTATCGACATTTCGTTAGATTGTTTCCTAATGGGCTCTACCTTTCAGTTTTCAGTTCCTCGTAGGTCAGTCGTAGATATTCAGGAAGTTCTCAATCAACTCTCTAATCTCAAAATGACTATCCTGGAGGAGACGCTATGACGACCGGTCCCTTTATTGATTTTTGTAAAGGACGACGCCTGGATCCTGGATTTAAGACGACGATAAAAATGGCGATCGCAGTATATTGTATTCCGGACCTTTCTGGCGGAGGTGATATTAAAATCGCTGAAAAATGGAGGCGTTGCAAATTCGAGATAAGAAATTCTCTTTGTTTTCACTATTTGAATGCCAGGTGTTTGTAAGGTGCAAGTGTTAATGTTTTTCCAGAACTATTAGCATCTCGTTACTGGGAACAAGCCAGAAATTACACACATTACTTGCAACAGTTGAAACTCACAGGGGAATAATTGGCCACTTTTACCAATGATCATTAACTACATGGTTTAAAAATCTGACGTTGGCTGGTTCCCTTGGTTGTATGGTTTATGTATGGAAGGGTCTTTGATCTAACCTTGGTTTACAAAAAATCTTCTTGACAATTAGCACTCTAATTAAAGAAAGTAGGTAGTCTAGTTGTCTATCGGAGATCCTGTTAGATGTTACATAACATCAGTACCGAATAAACTGATCATCTCTAGCGTGGCACTATCCAGTTTTATGCTCCCAGTTAAGTTGTAGATCTATAAAGTGAGTAGATCGGTCGACGGAATTGATTCGGTCTCGTTTATTATTTATTAATTGCCATAAAAATCTCGGCTATCGAGAGGAGTCAATTCACAGAGGCTAGCCGGCAGTAAAACGGCCGGTCAATTGAATGATATCTGAAAGAGGCGGCGGAATCCGGTCGCCAATCATCAACAAAACTGGCATAGGGAATAATCTCGCCTACAGTCGACTCCAGGATATCAAAATTGAAAATAAATCAGCGCCGTGGCCATCATAGCGCCCGGGCTAATTTACGGAGGTCATTCCGGTAATGACCGTCGTGGTTCGCTCTCTCGCTCTTCGTATAGTTAATTAACCCGCAATGGCGCTCGATGCGCGCCGTTTGAACTCGAAAAAGGCCATGCGAACTTGTCTCCACTTCTATATTTAGTTGCGCGGTTAGTTAGTTACTCCAGGAAAAGGTCGGCGCCCACGCACACAGACGCTTTCCGAAACGAAAAAAAAAGATCAACAACCGGATCTCGTTTGCATTCTCTACTATCATTCGAAATCGGCGCCCGATTGGACGCCAATCTCATGAATATTTCAGGGCTTTTTTGTTCCGAGCTTTGGGGCTGGTGCGGTTTTGGGAAAATTCGGACAATGCGAACTCATTAATCAACCATCAGAATTTTCATGGAAAGATCAATAGGTTTTTTTCGGCGGAAGGAGCTAGTTATACACGGAATTTTCTTTAATTACTGGGGCGGAAATGTGCGTATAAAGCTCGGTGTGATGAAATGTTGATAGGGTACCCCTGCTTCTCCAAGGGGGACGCACACACCGCATGCAATTACTGTATTTTGTGACGTGATTTCCCCAGAGTAGTGACGACCGTAATTTCGTCACCGAAAACGTCGCCGAAAGTACGACTTTATTCTGGAGCGAAAAGCTTGCTCGTTTTTCGCCTCCCTCTCGATAAACATTCGCACCTACCTGCCCTCTCGTACGATAGAGAGAAAAATTGAAAACAAATACGAGTTATTTCAGTTTCAGTCGGATCCAGGATCGGTTTCAGGAAAAGCTCGGATGAGTGAGTGGAGAATTTCAGTCAGTCGCTCGTTATTATTGGTGCATACGTGGTCGTTGCACTTTGTCCGCATCCTGATCTGGATGCGATCAAATAAATAAAGGCGTTGATGAGAGCGCGAGTGCTCGCCAGATGCGATTATTATAAGCTTCCGATTAATAAACGCGATCGCAGAGTGTCTGAATGGAATCGAAAGATCGGTTTTTACCTGACTTTATGGACGTTTATGGTGATTTTCCCACACTCTATCGTTTTCTCAGCTTGATACTTTTGTGTGCGAGCGTAAGCGGTCATCCTCTTGGCGCGCTGGTCGTGTTTGTTTGCGGGAATCCAGCAGAGAACCAGAGACGATCGTTCCTTCCACCTCTTCCTCCCGCCCGGCTGTAAAGTACCTGCCCAAGTTTTATTTACAACAAATAAAAACGAACCTACCCCATTGTTCTCTAACAACGTCGTAAAATATTACTTAAATTTCTCGCGTATGAGTTATGATCGGCGTCATTAAAAGCCTTTTATTATTTAGTGCAAGTTGATGGGGCCGTTGTTTTAAGAAATCGTCGCTCGAAAGAGTCGGTCGCATGCATGCGCTATGCGGGGTGAACAAAAGTAAAAAACGAGCGATGTTGTCCCATTATACCTGCGTGAAGTAAACATATACGACACATTTTCAAAGAGTCTTCTTAGAAGGCGAGCTTGCGCCTCGAACAATACAAGTTTTGTGGAATACGACGATAAGATGTTGCTGATGATGATGGGAGTGAAACGACCAGTTTTTCCCCGCTCGAAAAATCTGAATCACAAATGGTCTCGATTGATCAACGACCGGATTCCCCCCAACAAATTAAACTAAGATTTCGTCGAGCCGCTCGATAAATTCCAATTTATTTCATCAAAATGTTATGACGATAATTTCATTTGAACCTCTCGGACATCGGGTATAACAAGCAGCGCCGCGTAATTTATATGGAGATCCGTTTTCATTTCGATAAAGTGAACACAAATCAAGCGTCACACAGGACGAAATTTACGGTTTCCGTATGAATCCCATGAATAATTAGCCGAAAACTGAAAAGTCCATCGGACCATCGGTCATCAGGTATTGGGCGATTTGGGTCCGGGGCCCAGACGACCTTAACACGGTTACCTTGCCTCTTTTCCTTCGATCTCCCTTCTACGTGAACTTGAAGCTGCGAGCTTCTTCTCCCGAGTCGTTTGTGATGCTTTGTGCGTTCGGTTTCTTATTCGAGTTTCGTTTCGAGTTCAGTTCTTCACGGTTCGGCACAAGGAGAAGCTGTGCACGTGTGCTTTGTGGTACAGTTCCCTCAAAAGATACTACAATCGCTTTTTCTTTTATCCCGTTCGGCTATGTACGGAACCGTTAGCGAGGTGTTTGGTTTAGTGATAACATCTCTTTGATAACGGGCGAGCGGAAGTCGGATTTTTCAGCGGGAAGGCGTAATCGACTCCGCCGATGGGACTTTTAGCCAAACACGGTACACTTCTTGATAATTTTGCAATTTTGTCGACGAAATTCCGCCTCGTAAAGTTTATTGCGAGTACGCATAAAAGCTTTATAGTTGGTCGCAAGCAATTTCCGACTACCACAAACCGAACTAGTTAATCTCGACGAGTCTTTGACGACATCTGGTACGGGCGATGTTGTGCAATAAGCGGGTAAAAATGCCCGACTTTTATAAGAAAGCGGAATTTTAATCTAATTTTTTCCCGGCGAATGGACCAAAACGAAGGCACAAAAGCCTACGTGACAATGACCGCGCAAAACCGAAAAGACGGTCCGATTTTTCTAATGTTGTAATTTTGTTGCAGGTGAGTGGAAGGCTTCGGACATGAGGAAAACGTGACGCCGGTCGAAATCTCGGCAAAAGGAGGTAGGAATATGAAAGCCGTAGTCAGCGACCTTTGTGTCAAGTCGTTATGGCAACCGTGGTCTCTGGGGAGTCTGCATCGGGCGTCGCGACGCCGCCGATGAGCGTCGGAAATTAGTCGGAATTTTCGAAAGCTCGGGCACTTTCGAAATGCGTAAATCAGGTACTGCGAGGACCACCGAAGTAACGCAGGTTGTAAATTATGACTTATTTTCGATTCGGGCTCTACCCACCACTATATCGCGGCTCAATCCGGCGAGTATAAAGTATTTACACGAGTTTTAAATGTAAATGAAGACATAATTAATAAAAATGCCAGCGATAATTCTCGGCCCGAATGCGAGGACCGTGTACGACTTTTTCTTCTTCTTTTGGTAGTATTATTGGTATCGCTTTGCGTGCCTTTTGCGTAACAGTAAAAATTTGTGTTAAATTCCCATAAAATGTCGTCCGCATTCTTTATCACCCTTATACCTTAACACATGTCGTTACTTTATCTCTTACGGCCGCGGACATAAAACGTAATTGCGATTCGGTATAATTACTTTGGATTAATCCGTTCCGGCCGAAATGAATTTTTGATTTATCGCGAAAGGACTTGATTTAATTTGTTTCCGATTTGTCAGAGTTTCCACCCGAGTCATATTTTAGACTTATGCATAATTCAGGAGGGCGAATCTGCGCAAAATTTCGTCCACTCGACTATTTTCGCCCCCTATTTCAATACCGTATGAAAGAAATCCACCACGTGTTCGCTATACGGCAATCAAACTTGGCGACTTTTCCCAACTCGACTAAGTCGAACCCTAAAAGCCGATGGGGGAGAGAAACGTGCGTTTAATTATGCCCAAACCATATTAGCAATTGACTTCGGATAGTGGCTCCGTATACGCGAGATCTGATGAGGGTCACGTGTGTCGCTGGTGCATTCACACGGTGGTTTTAAGGGTGAAAGTGAATTGGGGGATGATTAAAACAGACCCGCTTCGCACTGGAGAGTCTTTGTGATGGGAGCACCGGCGGACAGCAGTAGATATCGCCCCTTTTGTCTTTAGTCGAGTCTCGGGCGAAGATAATACACAAAATACGAAATTGTACTCGACGAAGGTATTCACACCTGGCCGAATGAGGGAAATTGAATTTTAATCTCGCATTTCGACACTAAAGCGTTCCACCCTTCCGCGTATGCTTTTGACACGTAATTTACGCCCTCGATGCCTTTGAAAAAAATCCGATTTTTTTTTCTTCCGCGTATGAAGTGAGGGTTGGGCGCATTTTAAATGAGACGCATCGCCCGGACGCAAATCGTGTGGAGGCGAGGTGTGGACGAATTGATGGCCTTATTGCGTGATCCACCCGACAACTATACAGTTTTCTTTTTAAAGTTAATCAAACTGAACCTAGTTTTCTGTGATGTAGTAAAATTTCCCTCGGTTTATAATGAGTGGTAAAATTGTCCGTGCGGGCTCTTCGGCAAACAATAAAAAGCGTTTTTAATATCTTTTCAGCTCCGGAGATTAAAGAGAGGGTGCCAAAGAATGGATCTCCCTCGTTTTTTCTTCTTTTACGCCGCTATACATCAGTCGGTGGGTTCTTATTTTTCTGTTCATCATTGTGTATGATCTCGTTCGCTTATTTTCCCCTGAACGCGATGGAGTGACGGCGAAATTTTTAAAGAGAGAGATCTTATTAACTGCGAAATTCCTCCATGAGGATAATAATACATACTTGAGTATTTCTCAAGTGATATCAATATTCGCGAGACACGGCAATCGAAAGAGGATGAAAAATCCAGTTCCAGTTTTTGAGCAATCCATTTTCATATCAAGTCTAGAATTTAAGGTAGCATGAATCATTTCCTTCTTTTGATTCTTGTGAAATATTTCTATGGTGTGAAATGTACACCCACATACTGACATATCCGAAGTGAGAGAGGGGTTGATATTGATATTCCGCAAAGCTACGACTTTTTCCCACCCTAATGTTATGCGAGTGTCGTCACTTTTTCTCCCTCGCATTATTTCGTCAGAAAATACGCGAGTAATCGAATTCGCCCCCGCTTCGACTTTAATTAAAATTCGTGGATCGGGTTAGGTCGAGATTTCATTGTGTTAAAATTTGAGTAGATCTCTGATGATCGGATTATCGTTTTCGTGAGATTTTTCGAAGGTAATTGAATTTCGTACGTTCTAGTTGAAACACAAGCGATTGGATTAGAGTCGGGGCCATCATCTTCATAGTCGTTGCACGCGAAATACCGAGTGGAATACAATTCGTGCAATCGTCCTCTCTTATCGTGCAATCCCGGAAAACGAGAGGAGAGGGTAATAATACCGATCGTGTGATTGCCCACTAAACTGATTGCTCCCGGGGGGTGTCGAAACCAAAAATGTTTCGATTTTTCCCCCACGGCGATTAATCACAGCGTGAAAAGTTATAAATCCTCTTCCGCCTAATTATCTCCGGCTCGATCCTCCCGTTTTATTCTGGTTTCAATTTGGAGAAGAAAAAACGTCCGGGCGCCTCCTTTTGCTTATTTGGGAAATGAATGCGGAACGTGTCTCGATTTGCATAATCGGCTTAGTTAGGTGAATTACGAAAGCCCCACCAAATCTGAAGCGGAATTTCAGTCGGACACTTTATTGACCAAATAATTTATCACCGACTGGGACGCTGGAAATCACTAAATCGGTGAGTCTTTTCACTTTCGCCAAGTTGGCACAATAACTTTGCAATTTCCCCGAGATAAGTAACTCTCTTAAAGATCATTTAAAAAGTTGTCGCGTAAAAACTCGGAACGATGTATCTCACTCGAGCCTCCATTATATGCGTCCATACGGAATGGGAGAGCTTTCTCACGAATTTTTAAATTTCTTGGTGGATTTACCACGAAAAGGGTGCTTATTAACCATGAAATCCCACCTCCTTTATTAGGGTCACGTCCACCACATGCCCCCTCAATTGTGATTTAAACCACGTCCCTTCATAATAACACATAAAACGCTTCCTTTCTGTAACCAAATAAAAACGTCTGCACTCGGTTTCGGTTAGATGTTTTCCGAAATCGCGGTGTAAATTGAATCGGGCGCGTGTACGAGGTTTTCCGAGGTCCGCGGGGATGTCGGGTTCGTTTATCCACGAGGGGGCGAACACACAAAGGCCGAGATTTTTCTCCTAGGATTTCCGGGGCGAATTTGTCAAGTAGACGCGTTAAACACGCTCAAGCCGCGTCCCCGCGTTATAATTTAAGTATTAAAGAGAGCCCGGTCCCTTTAGGGCCCATGGGGCGAATATGAGGAGAGTTTTAAGGGATGGCGCGGATAAGGCTCGCATCTGTACGCGGTTTCGCTTTCAATCGATATTTCGCCGGAGGCGTTTTCTTATTCTCGAGTCCTCTCTACTTCCTTATAAGATCATTTCGAGTTCCATACAATGCTTTTAAAACTGTGCGATTTTAGTCGCCGCGATCAAAAGGACCCTTTTTTCGCCTCCGATCGCTAATTAAATTTCTCCTCACTCGGCGATTTTATTTTATCTGCGCAATGCGTGGGTGCGTGGACGATAACGCGAGTTTTATCGCTTTCCGGGTTCGATTCGCCGTTTCTGGGCAGGAGATAAGGCCCTTTCTGGTGTATGAGCGTGGTTGTAAGGTAAATCTATCCCCGAATAAGGGCGTGATTTAAATGACTCCGAGGATCCCCACGTTCCTCCTAAAAGGGACGCTTTTAGAGAGATAGCGAACTCAATTTAAAACCGAAATTTGCTTTGTGGCCCTTTCTATTAAGACCGAAAAGACCCGACTTATTACACACGACTCGGGGTGGAATTAACTAGACCCGAGATTTTTTTCTCCAACCACTTTAAGTGTAATTGTATAAGGCATCAGTATGTTTTATTTTGTCACGTCCGACGCACATAAATTCGATTTTATTGCACCTTTCAAGATTTTTCGTTTTTTTTTAGTCGTCTTTCTACTCGTACCGATTCGTAAGAGATTCACTTACTTTATGTGAGTGCAAATCCCGAGGAATCTCAAGGATACACGTTTAAAATTTCGCCTCGTTTTGATAAGGCGGGGTGGGCTTTTAACGTAACAGATGTTTCCTCTGATTTTCTGGGGGGTGTGCGCTATACCGACCGCCTTCACGTTATTTATGGGGCAACATCTGTCATTTCACTTGGGGGTGCGAATTTGCAGAAATTCACTTTTTCCCATACAAAGTTTCGTGCGAGTTTCAGTATCACAGGGATGAGGTGGTGGCGTAGAAAAATTTATGCCCGTTTTTTCGACCCTCTTGATAATTGAGACGTTTTTTTTTCGGGGCGCACCCTTAATTAAACAATTAGAGTGATGCGGGAACTTAGAGACGGAAGTAGGGGAAATCGGGAAGAATAAAATTCCGCCCCCGTTTGAATTTTAAAACTCGCCCTTGATTTATGCGAGGAGGAGACGCTGCTGGAAATAATTAACTACACACGAGTTTAGTTAGTCGGCCATCATCAACAAGGGCGGTCCGGAAACGGGACACCAGAAATAATAAAACGAGAGGGTGACTCTCAGGTTCCTCCCGAGGAACCGTCATCAATCATCGGCGAGTTTTATTTGAAACTACCCTTGAAAAATAATCCGGAAAAAAGAAAAGCAGGAGGAAGTTCGTATACTTAAAAGATTGTGGACGGATCTCTTATAAGGCGGCGACCCTCCCTTTTAATAAATAAAATTGAAGAAGGTGCAGCCACTATTATCTCCCCTTTTTCCCTTTTACTACACAATGTTAGGGTATAATAGTGATGGAAGTTCTACTTTATGGATACAATATGATGAAGCTGTTATTTTTCGACAGTTACATTAATGGCTACAACTTCACGCTCTTTTTCTATTAGCGATACACTACCGCTCTACCTATAATAACAACCTACGAAAAGTATTTTGGAACTCAATTTCTGAATAAAAGTAAATAATGGTGCAGGGGCGATGAAAGTTTCACGAGGAAAAATAAACAGCCCCACTATCCAAGTACGGACATTTAAAAATAGATAGAATTATAGTGGTTTTTATTTCGATACCTCCAAATTTATATTATTGAGTTATTGGATGTGGGTCGTGGTAGTTTATGACTCGATATAGCACTTTTTATTATTGTCCACCTACATTTTTGGACATACGATTTATAGGTCGAATGTAAATTAATTTTATCTTTGGTAATAAATCCGCGATACTCTAAATCAAAAGTCCGAATTTTAACGGTGTATTGCCTAAAACAAACCGAACCAAAGTTATTATGCAATTAATTAAGTTCACGGAATTTCGACCGATAATTATTGTCTAGTGAATTTCGCTATAAACAGGAAACCCCATTTCCGTGCTCGATTTTATTTCGCAGACGAAAACAAGTCCATTTCGTTCGAGTTCACAATAAAATTGTAAATTTTTAAACGACAAAATAAAACGTGACATTTCCCGCAAAATTGCATTATTTTTCCCTCCAGGTGTATTGTTGGTTGCCTACAAAACTCCGGTTGTTTCCGGTGCCATGATTTTGTACCGCGCTCCTACTAATTCGAAAATTGAATGCACGTTCACAAACTGCCCCTTCGCCTATTATTTCGTTCACTCGTCGGGGTGAATGTAAATATTTTAATTAACAGTCTCCCAAATTGGGAATTTTCGACCCCGACGGCTTCGCCTGTAAATTCCTCCCTCACCCCAATTCAATTCCGCGATTTTGACAGTTTTATTTCGCGCATTTCGCATCCAGCCCGGAGAGCGGCAGGGGATGGAAACGTATCTCGTCGCGAAAAAGCGATTTTTGTTTTTCGGCCATTGGATGATGAAGGTGTTTGACCTCGTTTAATAGCCCCCAACTTGACGTTATTAGGCGCGCCTATCGGAAATTGCCAATTAGGCCGTCATGTACGTGCCGTATGAGGGCACCGATCGTGCCCCAAATAGACCCGTACTAAACGAAACCAAAAAGTCCGTGGCGTCGCGACGCCTAAGCGCCCGGAATCGGCGCGAAAATTCGCCCGATTTTGCACATCGCCGTCTTTTTGCCGAGTTCCGCTCTTTTATGGCGCGTCGCCGCGCCCCCGAGATTGTTTTCCTTTAAATCGGATCAATTCTTTCGCGAAAGTCCCGGATTCACCGACTTTTATTCCGGTACGCTCTCTAGTTAGAGGTTCGCTACACGAACACAAATGTTTTATACGATCCAATCCCGCGACGGATTTCGACAATTTTATTACGGGGGAGCTCCGCTGCACAATCGTATCGATTTACCTCGTTATGTCGTGTCGCGATATGATACGAATTTAAATTCTTTCTCGCCGCTTTTTTCCCAAACTCAATTATTTTTTCATTCCGAATCGATCGGGCTACCAATAAAAGTGAGCGTAAGTGGAGTAATTGCACGAAATCTCGATCGAAACCGGAGTAATTAGGAAAGTTCTCACCGATAACTATAATAAGACGTGTGGGAAGGCTGGTTTTGTCGCTCAACTAGTCGCAAGACCTGGACACTCGAGTATTCAGATCGATTAGCGATTAATCGGAGCAGTGCGTATTAGCCGATCGAAGCTTTACGCACTTATACCGATCCGGTAAAAATTCCAAAGTGCTCAACTTTAAGCCTACTTAAGTAATGAAGTGGGTGAGCGAGCGAAGGAATATAAATAGAAGCGTGAAATGTTACCCTCTCACATCATACCCAAGATGGATATATGGTTTTACAGCTTCTTCGCGTTTAATGTGGAGTAGATTCCGTAATAAAATCGTAATATTTGCCGGGTATTGCGCGTAAAATAGGTGAATTATTGCGAACATCGAGGGTTTTATTACCGCCTCTCGATTTATAGAGGCGATTTCGCCTATTTGGCAACACCGTCGTTCGCACCACATGACCCGGAATACGGCGATTTAATTGGTCCGAGGCCGTAAACCTCGTTGCCACACTCACTAATTCTCCCTGGAAATATTAATTTTTTTCATAGAAATTTGAGAGGGTGGTGGGAATACGATATCGGCACGAACGCTTTTGGCTTTTCTCGTGGATATGAGCCTATGGGTGTATGTATAAGTGGTGGTTTTTATTTCCCCGTGGCGTGTTTATCTTCCACCTTTTTCCATATCCTCCCTTTATTGTTATTCAAATTTGATCCGAATATCGGCGGTTATTTCAGTTTTCCTCCCCCGTGCGCCCGCGATACTAAGTTGCATGATGGGAGGATTTATACGCCTGAAACGAATCGATTCCGTGCGCACACTCTTTCTGCTTATTATCTATTAAGTAACCGACCAGCTGCATTCCTTCTAATAAGTCAATAATAGTAAAGAAGAAGTGTATTTACCGAAGCTCCCAGAGTTAAATGTTTGTCTTGATAATGGTACATATGAAGACGTTCCGTCCGATCGGCGGGAATGTGTAGGAATCACCTCGTGTGAGGTCACTGCATCGACAATAATAATATCGGCGCCGCTTTTATTACGAAATGCACGTATTTATAAGGTAAAACCATCAGAAAGATCAGACGTTTCAAGAAGAAGCGGTAGTTTCGCCTCAATAACAAAATGCTAATTGCGATAAGTAAGTGGACGGATGAGAAAATTTTTGAAACTCGCGAGGATTTGTACAAACTCATCGCCACGAACATCGTACGTATGTGTAATTATAAAATTTTATTTGTTCAGACGTCATTCCGATGTTTGGTTTGAGTGTTTGTCGTCTACTTCACACCTCGACTTCTTGGACGAGAAATGTACGGGCACTTGCATTCCGTGATTGTTTTTTCTTTTAATTTTTGAGTTTGTGGGCATTACGAGATTGGGCCACCACCTGATGAATATTTCATATTCCGTTTGAATATTTCATCGGGGTTGGTTTGGTTTGGTCGGCGGACGTGGGGCGGAAGTTGGAAATATAAACCAAATAAAAGAGACCGGAAGTTATTTTTACAAGCCGTAGGTAAAAAATCCTCGTTAGTTGTGGATCAAAAAACTTCGAAAGTTCGATAATGAGAAAATTAGAGACCCGGTTGAGTTTCAGGTAATGCAATTACACTCGTGCATGTCGGAAAGGGAAAAATTCCACCACGGCGACGACGACCATAAATATTTATCGGCGATATTCAACAGCCGATTAATCGGTTGACAGTTTTGATAGGGCCGTAATTTACACATCGAGCTTTTATTATTAAAGTTATAATTATCCCGCGAGAGGTTCCCCCTCTCGCCTTTTATTATATTATTATTGCGATTAAAATTATTGCGGTAAATGTGGGCGCAATCAGAGCCACTCCTTCGATTTCCTCTACCGGATTTTTCGAAAACTTTCTGAAGTTAACGAGCTCATCCCCGATAAACTTGTACTCACATAAGTTAAGATCCCTATCAGATCCGACGCTATGCTTGTAACTGTTATCTGATTATTGTCTCTGATGAACCCTTCTTCGGCATGATAGATATTTTTTTACCAACATCAAGAATTTTGTCCAAAAACTTTATTCTGTTACAGTGATTGATTAGCATCTTTACGCCTCTTTTAATTAGTCACGAAGTCTACATTGTAATTCCGGCATTTCCAAGCTGAATTAATTTCTTTAATAATAAAGTATAGGTGGATTACTCACGGCAATTATACTAGACTAAACGGAACAGATGAATGAATTTAGTTTATCTCTATGTATCATGCTAATCTCTCGGGAACGGATTGTAAACTCATAGTCGTGAGAATCGCATATTGCAATTTCTTCGCGTGATTATTATTATTATGAAAATGGTTCGTTTTACATTTTTATTTTCAGTCTGGGAGTGCAGATAGTATAAGGGAAGAGTGCAGGAGACAAGTCTCGCTTAAAATTTATGATAAACGGCAAAAGTCCTCTGAAATATCGAACGATCCTCGCTTTATACCATCAGTAGTCTAGACGTTCTTCGTTGAGAAAATACGCGAAAAAGGCGTCACTTTTAGATTTCAGATCAAACACTCACTTATTACCGAATATCTCAATAAATTTCCAGAAGTGAGTCACGGTTTTGTCCAACTTTATTCTATTGTTGGATAAAAGGCGAAAGAAATTGAAATGAACTCATATTTATGTCTTTTGTGGTGGAGGATGTTTTCGGGGTCTTTGTACGCGGATTTTCCGATCTGTCATTGGGTGGATGGATGAATTATTTTCGGGGAGAGGACGACCGTCGCGCAGAGTGGAGTGGAGAGAGGGTGGAAAATGCTTTAGGGTTATTCCGAATTTCCGTTCTGTGTTGTGTGTTGTATGCATGTTCGCCGGCAGACGATGATAAATCAGGAACAGACTTTATGTGTGCGGATACGCCCAAACGCCTTTATCATCGACCTACGCCTCGATATTATTATGCACTTTATTATTCGTGCAAAATTGTTGTTGAATATGCGCCGGTTTTAATTAGACTAGGTAACTAGTTGACTTTAGTGAAATTACTGAATTTTCAGTATCCTGATGCATAAACCAGCAGGGGAAACTTCGCCTTTATACATTTTCACAGCGGCCACTGTGCCCACTGTTGCCGTATAATAATAAAATGTTCGTGCAGTAGTCACGCCAATCTGGATAATGTTTTATAAAAGGATTACCAACGGCAACACAATCAGATAATGTCGGTTTTAATCAAATGTTTGTACGAATTTGTACAATTACAACTTTCCACTTTGAGGAATATTTCACGAATCGCCCATGGAAAATTAGTGGATTGAATGCGCGGGTCCAATTTTAATAACGAAATTACGTTCGCTTGAAAGTCCCAAAATTTACCCTCACAGAATATTAAATCCGGGAAATGGGTCACGTAATTCGAAGCTCGAAACGTCAGCTTTCGAGTGCTTTTTGATTCATTCGGGTATCTCGACTCGTTTAAAAGTTTCACGAAGTAAAAACAGGAAGAATGCACTCTTGGTGGAAATTTGGTGGATGCGCCGACTTACTGGACATCCCGAATTAAATTTCAGAGTGCGAGACATGAATTCAGGTCAACGTTTCCCACATTTCTCTATACGATGGAAAAAATCGATCTCTGCGGCACCGTGGGCTCGGAGATTGATATGTGAGGTTGTTTGTGACTTTCGGAGGTGTTTGCTTAAGATGTGGAAACAATTTCTATCGTTCAGTAACCACAAACGCCCAGTGTGGATATAAATAAACGACAACTGTCCATTTATCTCCGAACCTTCATGACCTCAGGAAAAACTCGTCTCATCATCATCGTCTCAATACAGAGCAGAAATAAATATCAGTGATTCAAATTCAATCAATCCTAATTGAATAACTCTAAGTACCTTTTGATGAACAATGAACGGGAATTAAGAGCGACCTTTGAAATCGCGATGATTCTCTCTGTACCAAATTTGAGTTCGATTTTCTTGGTTCGGCTCGTGTTGGATTTTGTGACGGAGCGGTTGCACCACGGCCTCTTCCGAAATGCACTGTTGACTTTTCCTGTTTGCTTTTCCCGATAAAATTTCCAGTTTTTCGGTCAACAACCCGAATCGAGGCGCATTTTAGAAGAGTTGTCTGTACGAAATTTCCTGAAAAATGCCGAAATCGGGGGCGTTTGTCGTTGAATAGCGAGCACGATAAAATTTTCGGCCGTTTCGTGCGTGAAATGGCCATCGGGGTCATCGATTCGTTCGGGACCGCTGCACCCACATGCCCGTCTGAAAAAGGGGCGCGCCTCCTCCGCACCGAAACCGGGGCTCCTCCGGTGCAAGAACGGGCCGAAATCGGGCGCCTGCAGTGGAGTCTCTCGGCCTTCGCCTTCCGTTACGGTCGCCCGGCTCCATTATGACGGCGTTTTAGCCGCATGTGTGCGCCGAATGACCCATTGTCGCTTCGCCTCTTGCGCCCCACACACGACATAACACAAAGACCGTTCTCCCGGCTCGGGATGACCAATCGCGAGATGATGCACCGACTCTGACCACCATGATGCTGCCGAGACGGCCAGAAAAGACTCCAGTGCAGTGATGTTCTAGTGATTTCCGAAAGTTCCGGTAGATCCCGGAGGATTTTCACGTGACCGATACCATTATCGCAAGTACCGTATTTCGAGTCATTTTATTTCTTCGCCGTGCAGTCACAATGGAAACGCGGTTACGGATCGCGAGAAACGCGTTCTCTATACGGGTCCGATTTTTATATCGCATAAATTAACGTCAATTTCGACCAACATTTCTGACAGGTCTTTTAATGGACGAAAAGCGGTTCATTAGTGTCCCGCCTTTTTATTCGTCGCGTCAGTTTACTTATAGTAATTTTGTGCCGGTTACGATTTCGGCAATTTTCGGCGACGGGTGTTTTTTTATAAATCATCAAAGGCCTATATAAATTCCTGACCGTGTACGATATTAAAAGCTTCCTGCAGTTAAACGTTGCGAGATTTTATCGCGGGTTATAATGCCACCACCTTCGATTCGGTTAATGCGGTGGTAAAAGCAAAGCTCGCACTTTCTTCGTTTGGATGTCGAAATGTGGCTTTTTCTTAATTGATCCGGTCAATTGCGGCACTTTAAACGCCAATGCACATGACAAAAATAGACATTATTAGAGTCGAGAGCGGCGTGGGTTCGGAAATATTACGAGAGTCGCGTGATACGACCGTAAAATTATTGCAGGAAAAAAGTCCAAACATCGTCCCGCTGGTTTTATTATAAAATAGAGCCAGATAAAATTCGTAATCGGTTCTGCTTCAATTACCGTCATCCAGTTATGCATGTGCCAATTTCCCGGCGCATCCACCAATAAATTCACACTATCACCGGTCGATTTTGCCGATGGATTGGGTGAAAGTGTTTTCGGGGTTCGTCGCCTTGTCGCATCGAATTTTAACATCGTTAATGGATAATTATGCAAATTGGAGCTTCCAAATTCAGTCGGCTGTTAATTGCCTCGTCGGAATACTAAACTCCGGCAGAAGGGCTTCGATTTGTTTAAAAAATATTACGTTGGTGTTGACATTATGTTCGCGTTATTTCCTGGTTTTCTCGCACAATGGGAAAAAGCTGAAATTGCACGTTGATTATCGCAGATGTTTTGTGCTCATGTATGAGATGTGTGGGTTTCGGTTTCCATCTGCGCGAAATCCGAATCGCGGTATAAAAAATCCCTTTCGAGATCTTCAATCATTGTCTCCGAGTGTAGGACTTCTCCCGCTGTTATCAGCGCCGGATTTGTGGGCATGCAAATGGCGAGCGTTCCTTTTTCTTTCGCACTTTTACCCGCATTCACCGTGCAATGCATAGATTTATAATGCAAAAGCGAGTGAAATAGAATGAGGCAAACAGGTGGGCGAATTCCTACGTTTTTGTCGGTTGCAATTCACGTGTGGGATTCGGGATACCGACCCGACAACAACCAAGATCGCGAGAGTGTAATATCTTTCGAGGTATACCTACATACATGACACAGGCTAGTGTAGTATACAAAAGCCGAAGAAAACCAGTCAGTCATTTGCCGAACATATGATCGTAATATCCTCCGCTAAATTTGTTCAGTCGATGAGAGAACCTCGCAGACGCCGCCATCCAAATCCGCAAGTGTGCAAAAAAGATTCGGTTCTAGTGGAAAGTGCAGTTAATGCTTATGTCGTAATAATTACAGAGGTGCGTAGACAAGTTCGGGAAAAAAATCATCCTGCCGATCGAAATTTATCGCCGTTTTATCGTAAAATTCGGAAAGCTCCAAGAACAGATGGTGACTTTTTTACCATCAATTTAATCGTAATTAATTATACGATAGGATTACGACATTGCACGATCATTATTTCTGATAATTATTTGTGTGTCAAGTCTGAAATCTCTAAACTTCGATCTAGGCCAATAAATTATTCACCAAACAATTCGACAATGTGAATAATGAACGATTTCATCAATTATGAATGGCCAGTAAATTATCGCCAACATCAAAATAAATTAGTAGCAATTATGGTGGTCCGGCTCCACACAGTTTAGAGTCTAAAATTTTAAGTGCGGTTCATTATGGAGATGGGCTTTATTGTTATTATGGGAGGTATCGTGAACACTTCCCCTATTGAATTTCCCGAAACAATGCATGTACATTTTAGAGGAGACGTCACCGTCATACGTAACTGCTCATTCATATGTGTACAGAATATGCATTAAGTCAAGTCTACGCCTTTCATTTATTTAAAAGGACCACACATTTAGTTTGAGGTGAAGTAAAATCAGTGCAAACACATGTTCAACCTCGTCACATCTATTCTTGGCGGTCTTCCTTATGGCGATTAAGTAGTCGTAATAAGCGATTACGAAAAAAACAACCCCTTCTAATTATAGCCGGTTGAGAAATGGCGACGATCTGTTTCCGCCCTCCGCCCTTGCCCCCGAACAAGAGGGCGAATCAATTGAACCTGAGTCGCCACCGAAAACACAGCAGCGGACTGTTATCGTCGACTTATCTGAGTTTCCGCGATCCGGCAGATGACGAGATTCTCAATCGGGAAGAGATCGAAATGACCAATCTGAAAAGTAGAAGCAACTCGAAAAAGTGTAAAAAATTGTGCCACTCGAATTCGCTCAGTCGCAACGACAAAGACTCGAAATCGTCAATGTTCCGCAGCCATTCCGATGGCAATCTCACCAGGAAAGAGAAAGAGTTCGCCCCTATGACCATCAACAGATACATCAAAGTTTTGAGTGGAAGCTGGAAGAACCTCCTCAATTGTGAGTAACAATAAACACCATAAAATTATTAATAACGATCTTGCGCAATTTACGAATATAAATATGAGCGTGCTATTATTATTACAAAGTTCGAGGAGTGTTTCTGGTAAACAGTGATTAATCCGCAATAAATTCCCAATTAGAAAGAATGCTCGAGGAATTGACCTTTAATGTGGACTTTAGAAACAATGAGACGAGCCAGTAGACTCTCGGTCTTATTATCAATCTAAAGAATTTCAATTTACATTGTTCATGTATGACAAAGTTTCTTGGGATTGTTTTTCTCAAATATGAAAAATATTTCCAGGAAAGGAAAGTGGGTGCATAATGAGTACACCTCATCTCGTGTAAATAGTAAAAATTGCGTCATGAGGGGAATATGATGATGAACATCTACCTCTCCTCGTTTCGCCATTACTTCACCATAAAACTGATTTACGGTGGGGGTTGAAGGTCGTAATGGCGTCGTGAGGGGAGGTAAACAAGGATCTAGTGGTGGTATCCGTAGTCGTGGTAGGTAGTGTAGGAAATAACGGGGACAATCAGGGAAAATCCCAGGGAAGCCGATCCCTAAACGACATCGTAAACCGCCCCCTTAAACTTTAAGTGTACACCGTTAAAGCCTGTCCCGGTATTAACCGAAACGAACGCATATAGACCGATACATAAAGGCGACATGTCCCGTTGGCTTTTGCCGCATTAAAGCCCCCATAATTCACCGAAACTTTGTTGTGTCTGTGCCCTCTCTGCATCCACCGTGTGTACAGGAAACGAAACTATTTCGAATATATTTCACTCCATTGTTTTCATCGAGGACGACCACATATTCCGCTCGCGGAAAAGGGTGAGTCGCTGCAATGCAGATATAAAACGGTCCCCCCCGGGATAAATCGCAGAGAGGCAGGTATCTGCAATATCGCCCCATGTAAATACGAATCATTTCCGGCACGACTATATTGCGCTTTCGCGTCAAACTGTCGTGTTTAACCTCACTCTCTAATTGACTTTTCCACTGTCATTTGTAGAGGGCGCTGAACTCGTCACCGCCATTAAAGTTCTTCCTGATTCTCGATCGAGTCCGAGCCGAGAAGAAGAAGTGCCAAGTTCAGTTGGAATTATAATTGGAGGAGAAACGTATCATTTCCCACGAATTTTATCACGGCATTTACATTAAAGTCGGTGATAACGCGATGAGGTAGCTGGTGCTCGGCTCTCGCCATAATCATTAAAGAAGCTCCGGGATTAATTATAAAGGAATAAAATCGGCTTTTTAGGCCGAATTTCTGCCTCTAGGACGGCGAACATAATAAATCAAATTCGTGTGTTAGATGAACCGCTTTGTAATTAAATGGGCGGTTTTTGTAAAGAACCACCTAGGTGTTCATAAATATTCTCTAAGTAAAAGTTGATGCTTATGGTTTTCGGTCTACGAATCCTCTTCTGCTTTATGTCCCGGAACTTCCAAGTGACACTTTTTTCTCCTTTGTACATTAAGAAAAACTGTTAATGTTCCAGTGAGCAGACACACATGATGACGATGCTGTGAATTTTTCTCCCGAAATGAGATTGAGTTCGGTCGCGGTTAAGACTGGAAGTCTTGCTGGTACCAGCCAGAGTTTGTTTTTTCTTAGTTTTGTAGTTTTGTGTTATGTAAATCTCGTTGGTCGTTCCGCCGTCTCCCTGGAGTTTCGTGAGCGCAATTCTCGTTCGTTTATAAAGTAGGTATTTCCACCTAGTACACGGTAATTTAAATTAATTATGTCGAAAGAGAACACGGCCTTTTGCTGCGTTCCCTTTGGAATAATTTCGTTCCAACAAAAGGTGGCTCTGTGCATCGTACACGTTGATTATACCTACACCTTTAAATTAAATCAGGCAAAAAGTACTTACTACCCATGGATACCTACTGTATCTGGATGGGGTACTTTATAGCCTCGCCCAAGGATTTTCTCGTCGGATTGTGTACAATGTACGGGGCGAATCTAATTGTGGGGTAAACACGAGCGTTTAATTGTTGTTTGTGCGTATTAGACTTGCTACAAACAACCCTCATCAATAATCAGAGAGTTGTGAATGGCAGTCGTGTGGGTAACTAAACTAGTTAAACGAGCCAATTCATCATTTTCTAGACGTGCTCAATGATAACATTTCCAAGCGAGTGGGAGGATCTTGCCCTTATTGCGAAATTCCCTCAAATAAACTCGGGATCGAAATAAGTGTGAGGCAAAATGACACACATATGTATATGGTACGAATTTGGGTCCCATGTGTTGCTTCCACTCTGGGATTTTTTGCGGATACACAATTACCGAAAGTGACAGTGACAATTTATAAACAACAATCCTCTGGCTCACGGGCTGGTCAAGGATCTAAGTAGGTCGTCGGAAAAAGGATCGGTTAGCCCACCTAGAACCGCCATAATAGTAAAAACGACAGGCGCTTTTGCAATTCGCTCGTGAATTTTAATGAGAAGAGATCTCCGAGCACATCTGACTGCAATATCGGACAAAAGCGCAAATTCAACATGTAATGTGCGCTAATAATGCGTCTTCACTCGGTACTGCTTTTTTTGTGATCCGGAGTTTGAGACGAGATCCGCCCACGACATGGGTCCTTTTATGGCGATCTCAATTTATGTAAATTATATTTATGTCCCGTTCTATCTCTGGTTAGTAGTACACATGTTTCTCGTACATTTACGACCTGCCAATCCGCTCCTTTCGGCATCATTTATGTAGATCGCGACGTGTATGGTCTGTTAGTAACATTTTTTTTTTTATAAATAAATAACTAATAGGTCAGAGTATTGTAATAATATGCGTGGCGCCAAATCTCGATAATTATGCAATTTTTTCAATTCGAAATTTATTCCGTCTCGATTTCCATTCAACAAATTACTAATGGCATTGACTTTATACCCCACGCAAGTTCGCGACCTTGCCTAAATCCCGAATGCAGATTTTCTATGTCCACCTCTGATGTGAATTGGGTTGTTGACCATTCGGAAGGAATATTAATTGCCGAAAACGTCTCGCTCCGTTTTTCCTAATGCGGGCTTTTTAACGAAGTAAAGTTGGAAACGTGGGTGATTTACATAATCTCTTTAAAAAAATGAGGCCGGGTCTTGAAAAATTCCACCCGATTCCTTTTGATGCGCCCTCAGCGCCGCACCGCTTATTTTCCTTTCTTAATGCCACGTAATTCCACAGTCCAGTTTCAGATTATTATTTAGTCCGGGGATATCGGTTTGTTTTATTAGATCGTGGGCAGTTACCTGTTTAGTGGTATGAAGATTGTGGAAAAAAGCAAAAACCTGTCTACTACCTGTTTCAGGGTTTCAGGTTGATAAAGTCGAGTCCATATACACGGAGCAGTTCGAGCGCATAAAACGTCCGGTGGTGTTAAAAAATATCGAAAAAGATAAAGCGACCTCCGCACCGCACACACTATCATTTCAGCCCACCGAACTTTATAAACGACATTCCATCAAACGCCCATTACGATTATTACTATTGCCACTCTCTCATTGAAAATATTTACATCTAATCGAGGAGAGAACACATTTCGAAATACGACAGATGATATTTGATGTTGAAGAAGATTCGAACGGAATCTCCTCATCAATCACGAAAGACGATAGAGAATAAGAGGCCGTACCGCGATGTTATTATTTCGTCAAGTTTTTTTAAATTACTTTCTGTTTTACGCACCCTGGAATGAGACAAGCCCTTTAGGTGATGGTAATCCCACCGTCACCGATTGACAGTTCATCTCTCATCCGCGTCACACTACTTAAGGGAAGATTTCAGCCTTCGAACAAATTGCATCTCCCTTATTCCCGGTTGGGTAATCCCAGAATCGCCATTAATTGCCGTTATATCTCCCGGAAATTCAATTCCTGCAATTTCTTTCTCTAGATGATATTGGGAAATGATTGCGGCTCATTTCGAGGCGCCAGATTTATTTACCTTTCACTCATCTACCTAATAACAAAGAGGTTGCGATAAATTCCGTTTCTCGCCCACTTGTGACAGAAATACGGCGCCGTTTGATTATTTTTCCGGCCGCACGATGACAATTTTTGTCCCTCAGGTGTTGAACAAATAAGTTGAGGCGAAAGTGAATTAATCACCGCGAGCTCTTTTTTCCATTATTCCGCGTGCTTTCATACTCCGGGTAATGAGCGTATTGAAAAGCATGTAAGAGGTGGGTTTGTTGATATGCAAATCGTGCGGCGCGCTTATTACCATTAATGGATTATTATTCATGAGGTTGTCACGTATTTTTCCCTGAAATTTTCTTCGTTGTTTTCCAGTAGGCGGAATGTCCCGGCAACCCAAGCCGGCGGCCACCGCCAAAAAAGTCGCCCCGCCGGCCGTGCCGCACGAATTCCGGCACTCCGGAAGCTCCTTCGGATCCGCCGGATACGCCTCCTCCGAAGACACCAACTACCTGCAGCCGGCCGACCCGCCCGGAGTACCCAGAGGTAATTATCGAATCCGTTTTTTCCCTGGCAGTTGATTTTCTCAATGGGTATGCAAATCACGGCATCAGCATATGTGTGCAAAATGAGAAACACGTACGGGAGATATAATAATAATCTCATGGTGATTATAGGTTGTTGCGTCGAGTGTATAAGACTCATTTAGCCTTTGGCCAAATCTCCAGCCGCGTACTTGACAAGGCTGAAAACGCATCCTCTACAGAAAAAAACGCACAAGGACGTCTCCCAATAATTAAAATGATTTTTACCGAAACGGAAGTCACAAAGGAGGATAATAATTTGCCTCAATTCGCGACGTTTCCAGAAAAAAACCCGCTCCTTCTGCGAGTTACCTTAACCGGAATCGGACCGCACCGGTAACAAGGTTCTTTTGTGGTCGATGCCTCGTCTCGCGCGGTTTTACAATATTGAATTATGAGGAAGACTTCTCGGAGTCGCAACTTTTTCATCGTTCTCGGTATCATACGCCCATCCACATTCTAGTTCTTCCGATACCGGACAACATAATAACGACTCCGCTCCGAAACGAGAAAGAGAAAAACGAATCTCGCTGGAATTTCGCGAGTTCCGGCCTATAACGCGATCAGATACCGGGCACCGGGGCAGTTGAATCGATTATTTTCCTCTCTCTCGGGATGGAAGAGTCCACAATGCGCCATTCATTATCATTAGGTCGTTTTAAAACGGTCGATTGTGCATAATACACAAAGGTGACGTCTCCCGGGGACCTGTGGCGGAGTAATATACGATGAAAAAGCTGTATAATACACGAGCTGAACTTGGAGAGACAGCATCCTTTTAAAGCTCACGGTAACAAAGTGCATTCACCTGCGATGTACTTGGGCCGAGACTCGAGCCGGCTCTGGCGCAAACCGCACAAGGGGTCGCTCTTATATCCGCTCCTTCAGTCTTCGGTTCACGATGAACAAAACTCGGCGATTTTTTCCCCACTCGTGAGTGCGGAAAAATCAACCCTCGACGATTTTTCTCCTGTAACGGATTAGTCGAGCCACTTCTAGATAAGCCCGAAGTACCCTGAGCTATGCGAAGAATGAGGATGTTTGTCGTAAAAAGGCGCCGTTTAGTTTCCAATAAAAATTCTCGTCCTCTCTCTGAAAACGGGAGTCGACCAGTAGTTATAGTTGAGCAAGGTCCCCGATTAAGGTAAAGTCAAGAAAACGACTTTGAAGAAGAAGAAGAGTTCACCTTTCGCGGCGACGGCGGCGCCGGTACCGGCCTCTTCACTTTAACTCGATGGAGAAATGCCGTTCCGTAATGCGTTCCCAGGGAAAATAAAACGGAACTCTAGTTGGAAATTTCAAATGCGAGAATTCCACCATATGCGCGGAATTCTCCACTCACTCTACGATAAATTGAGAAATCTTGATGAAGCTAATTCTCTTGTTATAGATGATCATTCGGATTACGGGAGTACGGTTAGTGGCAGTACTGGAAAGTCCCCGGGGCCGATTTTTCCAGCGCCGGCCTTCACATTTCCGTCGCAGCCACCCCCTGCGGCCGTCCTCACCCACAAAGCTGCCGTTTATTATCACCACCAATTGAGTCTGCAAGAAGATCAGGGTATCGACATGACACAAGTAATTACAAGTCTTTTAAGCAATAAAAATTGGGGCTAATTGGTGCATTTCCAGTCCCCTGGAAGGGACAGTCCCGGATCTTCCAGCGGTAGTGCCGGCTCCGGTTCCAGACATAGCACGGCTTCTTTAGATAGCGGTCGAGCCTCCTACCACCCCCTGAGTACCACCGGCAGGAGCACAATAGGCTCCTCCAATAGTCCCAGATGTTCCCTGAGTTCCTGTTCGATAGGATCCGAACACGGGAGAATCGAACGCATGATCCATCAAGGAGTTCCCGTAAGAAATTCTAATAAAGGACGAGTTTTGATGATGTTTTATTTATTATTTTGGTGATAGGATCAGGAAATAATTCATGCGTGGTTGGCCGATCTCCAGTACGACGAGTATTTCCCTTTATTTGTTTCGGCGGGCTATGACCTCCCCACGATTGGGAGGATGACCCCCGAAGACCTCACAGCGATAGGAATCAAAAAACCTAACCATCGGAAAAGACTGAAAGCCGAAATCGCGCAACTCAACCTGCCCGATAACTTACCAGAATTTGTGCCAGTGAGTAACAAATTATTATAATGCCTATAAGTACGGTTTTTTCATGGTGGAAATCTCGCAGGGATCTCTAGAGGAGTGGTTGCAACTCTTGAGACTCGAAGAATATCTGCCGGCCTTTTTGGATCAGGGATACCAGACGGTGGACGACGTCACGCAACTCACCTGGGAGGATTTAGAAGAATTCGGGATTGTGAAACTGGGACATCAGAAGAAAATCATGTTGGCCATTAAGAGGATTAAAGATATCAAAGCGGGAAAACGGATTAACGCAGATTCCGGCCGCATCTATTCCACGCAGGTACGTCAGCTATTCCGATTTAAATTTAGTTTATCACTTTTGACTACATATTTGAAATTTTTATCAAAGTTATTTTAATTCGGGAGAATAATTTTCATGAAAGATGCACGAAGGGGTAACCATGACCAAAAATTGTGTACACGAGTTTCCATTCTCAGGGAATCCTAAAAATCGGCAAAAAATCTTCAGGCGTTCCCAGAAACGTTTACACATACCAAACGACACGTGCACCGAATTCTTGGCGCTGTTACCTCTTCGTTGTTGCATTAAAATTATACCATGCATTTATCCACATAATCGCGCATGAGTTCCTTGAAACGAACATTTTATTATGGAAATAATTATCCCCTCGAGGAGAACGAATTTCACCCTATTCTAGACATGTCCCGATTTGTGTAAATTGGGTGAAATTTGATCTTTGGTGATTTTTTTCGTTGATTGTTGCGCTGGCGCTACTACTACCTTTGCTTTATGCTGCATGTTTTTGTTATGTGCGTGTAAAAGGACGTGATGGTGCACGCACCCCCATTGGGCCCACCGTCGCCCGGCGTTCCCGCAGTCCACAGCACATTTCGCTCTTTCCACCAACCATGGGAGATCGACCAGACACAACAATTGACCAACGCCGGCACATACTACGTGCAGCAATTGTATTGCACTGACATTGTCCCCATCAAGGTACACAACCCTCAATTATTTTCATTATACTCTTATTTCTACTATACTCGATCCAGTCTTTGTGCAGTTATTTCCATTTATCATTATTTTCATTACAATTTTACTGGCATGCCATCTATAACTCAATGTTACCCATTTACTTAGTACTTTCTATTCTTCTATTCAAGTTATCAGAATTATTAGGATCAGGCATACGACTTTTTCCGTCGTGTGGCCAAATTCAGACAAGAACTAATGAGTGATTCAATGTGCTGAAGAAGGAAAAGTGTTGAGAAATTCCATAGAGGTTTCAATGTTGTTCCAGATCCGGACTGGACGAGGCAAATCTCTGGAGTCCTTAGAAGACCCTGCGGAGCGCACCCATCATACATTTAACTCTGAAAACACGCAGACCTTCTTCTACGCTCAACCGATCGGCTGGAGGACGCGATCCTACGACGACGGCGACATAACCCCGACCAACGAGACCGGCCTGCTGTACGAGGGCGGCGGCACCCTGCCGCGCCCCCGCGGCGTCATCCGCCCCCGCCCCATCGCCAAGATCCAGGCGAAGGCGCGTGAGACCTTCCCCGACTTCGAGAAGCCCCAGTTCAACCCGGAGAAGTACGGCAATCCGCAGTACAAGACGACGCCCAGGGAGCTGATCGACGCCAAGTACCACCACCTGCACCACCAGTACGGGCCGATGATGGGCAAGAAGGTGCCGCCCAATCCGCCCAAGAGGCAGGACAGCGACGGCGGCGCCGAGACGACGACCGTCGAGATCCACCACGTGCAGACGTCCAGCCCGCTGCCGCTGCCCGCGTACCCGAGCTCGGACAGTCTGAGCATATCGCTGGACGGGCAGGGGGATTTGCCGCTGCCGCCGCCCCCGGCGCCCGGGACGCCCCCCGGTAACTGCCACCAGGCGAAGTTGAATTCTTCGAGGTCGTGGGGCGCTGAAGAGCAGGAGCTCATCAAGACGCTGGCGCTGCAGCACCGGAACGGGTCCGATGCAAGTTTCAAGGTAGGTACTCCTTTAAAGCACCTCAAATAGAATTGGTAAAGAATCAAGTTACTCATATGGTGAGGTAAAAGTTCATGCAAAGAGAAAATATCCAGTGGAGAAATATACATTTTCCCTTCGTTTTTAAACTAATTCCTTTATTTTATTTTTCCATTTTCAGTCGAGTTCCAGTACAGAGAGTGATTCGCTGCCGTTCGCCAACGAGAATGCCGGTACCATTCGGACCCGCGCCGGTGGCAACAATGCCAACACGGGCAGTGGTGCCAACCGTCAAAGTGAATATAGTCCTAAACCGCGTGGAGCAGGCCTGCCGCCACATCCGTCCCCCACACCGACCCGCCAGCAGCAACAAAGTGCCCGAAATAATACCAGAAGTGAACCGGCCGACGTCCTGAATGATATCGGTAACATGCTTGCCAACTTGACGGACGAACTGGATGCCATGTTGGAAGAGGAGAAAAGGCAACAGTAGAAAATATAAAATATTTAAACAAGACTGAACATCACACACCTTTTCCACTCGATTATTTTATTACTGTTTTAATTTTATCGACTATATTATTTTTAGTTAGCAAAAATTCTGTCTCATCATCAATCACAATAATAATTATTATAAAATATGTTATGAATAAGTATAGTTTCGGTACGCGCCCATTTTGGTTCCATTATCAGTTATCATTATGGAGTCTCTGTTTTTCGATAATGATCATGATTAATTCTAGTTTTATTTGTAAATAATTTTATAGAGAATTTATTTCTGGGAAATTGTAAATATTTTTAGATAGGTGATCATTTCATATTTCGGATTTTATTATTATGTATTGATTGCTTAATATTACTATTATTAATTGAAAATCTTATGTAATTTAATTTACGTAACTAAAAAGAGCATGTATGTATAGCAAAAATGCATATAATAGAGATCATGTACTGAAATGAGGTAGAGGAGATGAAACAATAAGAGAGTAAAAAAGCAAAAGAAACATAAGTAATAATATAAACTTTTATCAAAATTTTTAGTGGATAATTTTGTACAAAGACATCATCTTTAGAGTATACGGAGATAAACGAGGTAGAAGAGTGTGTATTAGGGACATTTAATTTTTTAGGTGTTTTAATACCTTTACACTGGCAACATTGCAGATACTGATGTAATAATATTTAATAATGAATAACGTTAGTCTCGATTGTTATTATATCGACTTAAAAAGAGAAAGACTGGTAAAAAGAGTTCACAAAATTTTCTTTCTTTCGGTCATAATATTGTCGTATGTCGTTCGTGCCATATCCAGTTTTAATTTTCTTTATTGTTTACAACGGAATATGTGTTCTTCACTCATTTATTCCCATCGTCCGGTCTTAATTTAACTGATTAATTAATGTACGTCGTGCTACTTAAAATAAAATAGATTATGTTAATTAATTAATTGTAACGCATTTTACTATTATTGATTAATAATTATCGCTATTAATTATTTCCAATATCCGAGAATGGAGAAAATTTGTATCGTTTTCTTTATAATTTTCCATATCGATCGTTTAACTGTTAATGACTTAGATAAAAAAATAAAGAAATATATTACAAAAACAACATTGTATTATTTAAGGTATCATTTATTTATTTATAAAATTATTCTACATAATTTAAAAATATTTATATAGAGTTTAAGTCATAATATCACATTTCTGATGTGGATATTACAAACGAACACCCACAGTTTTCATCAAAATCATAAGTATACAAATAGTAAAATTTGTGCCTACTACTCTTATAAAGAATAATAAACGCCTTAGGCACATTTGCATATACGCCACGTTCAATGAACTAATCCAGTAATAATAAGTGGATTAGCAAAGGCGTTGAAATTTTTAAGTAAAGCTAAGTAACTTAAACGGGAGTTAACAAATTTTTGGCAAAACGCTAAAAACTACTCACAACCTATGAAACTAACTAAGGAATCAAAAGCCCAAACTTATAGAAATTGCACGCCTAAAAGATCACAAAAATCGGATAACTAACTAAGGAGAAATCAAGAGCATCATTGATACAATGTTAAAGTGATTAATCAATAAATAAGACGAAACACAATAACGCGCAAGAGGAACAATAAAACCATAAATATTAAAGTAATATGTTGAAGTACTCCAGTGATATGTTATTAAAGAAAAAAGTTATGCGTGTCATGGAAAATAAATCAAGAATTTCGAGCTATCCCAGGGAATGTTAAGTATAGCAGAGTTCCGTAAAACTACCTACAAGAAATAGGCTTTTCCAATTACGATTTCGATCAATAGGTAAATTAGCTGCTTACCTAAGTGGCAGGTCTTTGTAGACTAGTCTCGTCTTTTTTTTTGCTTTCAGATACATACATGATGGTGTTTCAGGAGGAAAATTCATAATCTCGGGGAATTTCCACGACCGATTTTAAGCAATAAATAATGAATATCATGAGCCCCTATGTATGCTGTATTTTCTGCGAAATGTGAAATTTAAAACCCTGCGTTTACGATGCTTTATTTCGGTTTAATTGAAATCACTGGGAAACGATTATGAAATTATGAGCCTTCCTGGAGAAACACGCTGTATAAGTATTAGGTATTTAACAATTTTCGTATAACAATTATATAAATAGTGCAAACTTAACAACGGTGATTGTAATACTTTTTTCATCAAATAATAATGATTATTATTCATAGTTTTAGTCACAGCCTATCAAATGTAGGTAGTTTTAGTACAGATCTTCACCGTTCTCCATATTAGACAACAGGGTCTTTTTATCGTCAGGTTTGGGTTGGAAATTCCTGAGTTGAGGCGGATCGAAACAAGGCTACAATAAACAAGAAACTATCATTAGCACCAGGGAAAGAAGAGAGAAATTAGCGATTCAGGAACTTACAGTTTCGCACACGTTCATGTTGCAGCAGTTCTCTATCGTGATTTCGCACTGCTCCGTAGGTGGCGCCCTGTACGTCAAAGGAGTGACATTCTTGTTAACGATGATCCTCTTTTTCACCCGAGTGGCCCTCGGTCTCTTCCGGGCGCACGTCAAAACCGACAGCACCACTATCACCACGAACAAGATGACGACCATGCAGGACAGAACCAGGAAGACTGGGTCACCGAAACGGCTCAAACTCGCGTACCCTTCCGCCACCTTCATCTGCAGCGATTCCGCCGACGTCCCGTTGTTCGTGCTGAAAGTGAAGGCGCCCTTATCGCACCTACAATGGAACTCCTCGCTTTCTATTGACAGGTCGTCGTTTTCCGGCTGCTCGCAGAAAACCCGACAAATATCCACGCTTCTGACGCTGACTTCGCACCGCAACCCCGCGAAATTCCTCTGACAGGAGCAAGAAGGATTTCTGCCATCAACCCTGCAGATTCCTCCATTAAGGCAGAAACCCTCGCATGAATCGGTTTCGCATCTCAATCCGGCGAAACCTAGAGGACATTTACATCTAGGCGCTCCTTGGGAGAAGCTGCATTCACCTCTTAGACAGAAATTGTTGCAGTAGGGAAACTCGCAGAAAGTCCCGTTAAAACCGGGCGGGCATCTGCAGGCGCCCTCTACTAAAACGCCTCGATTTAAGCAAGTCGCGACCGGTTCGGGCTTTTCCGGCGCGATTTCCACGTTGCTTTCGTTGTAGAGTTTGACAGCTCGGGCTAGATCGTCGCAATCGGGTAAAGTCGGGTCCATCATGTTCCTGGTGACGATCCCGAGGGGTTCGCCTTGGAAGACGTGGATTTTCTCGGGGTGGTTGACGGCGCCGTCTTTCGTGGGCTTTTTCGGCATCTTCCACAGGATTTTGCCGGTGACGTCTGTCCAGTAAACCGCGTCTGAATCGACGGCGAGGCCGAAGGGGGCGAAGAACGTGGCTTCGTGGACGAGCTCTCGTTCTTTGCCCTCCAGGTTGGCGCTCTCGATGCGCCGGTTGATGCCGTCTCGGATGTCCGCCCAGTAGAACCGCTGCTCTTTGTGGTCGATGGCGATTCCTCGAGGACGATGCAAGTCCGAGATTATCAAACTGGTGCGCTGGGTGCCGTCCAAGGAGGCGCGCTCGATCGTGGGGTGCGTCCTGTTCGAGTTGCTCCAGTAGATTTGTCTGCAAGTTACCGGTAATTTAGTTAGGAGAAAGTGGTGACTTTCTTTGATTGTTACCTGCGGCACACGTCTATGGTCACGTCTTGTGGGGACTGGTAGGGTAGCGATAAAAACGTCTGCGATTTTGCGTCCGGATCGCTTAAATTTAGGTAGCTTATCGCCTTGTTCTTCGAGTCGGTCCAGTATAGGACGTCGGCGATGGGGTCTATCGCTAATCCCTGGGAAATTGTCCGCAATTTAATTTCGATATTGAGATAATTGGGTGGTTTATTTACCAAAATGTCGTCTGGAAGATTCTTGACGATGGGAGTGATATTATCAGTCTCTTTGGTGTGTTGGACAGTGAAAATTGTGTCGTTCTTTTTTTGGTCCATGTCGCTAACGACGAATTGGTGCCGTACGTTGTCGAAAGTTAGCGCTTTTAATTTGGTGAAATTGTTAAAAGTTTTGTCTATTATCGAACCGTCCGATGACAACAGGTCGATTTCGTCGTTCATAACAACCGCAATCTCTGGAATAAGAAAAATTAAATTAATAAAATTGCATTATTTTTGTCTAGGAGTCAATATTTATCACATTTCCTAACATGCGCATTACTAGCAATAATTAAAAATTTATCATCAATTGAGGAATAAACAATAATTGCGTATTGCTTTTTTGCAACGTTGTTAGCAAAGTATATTCATCAATCTATCGATGGCATTCGGTTTTTTATGAACTTGATTTTGAAACACACTGAATAAATTAGAATGTAAAATCACCACGCACGTAGATGTATTATTGTATAAGTACTTATGTATGTACATTTGTAAAAATCTGGAACAGGATTTAATTTTGGAGATTTTTAGCAGTTTTTTTTTCAATGAGGTCAAGTTATCTCTTACATGCCAATGCAATTTAGCTAGTAAGTGCAAATATTTATTCAATTTGGTACTTAATGGTTTTGATCACGTAAAACTAGAAAAATGATAAAAAAATTATTCTTGTCGAATACTATTCAATATACATAGTACATGTTCTAATATAATTAGAATAAATAATTATTTTTATCGCAAATTTCACACGATAAAGGATAAAGATGTGTTTTGTTGACTTCAAATGTGATAAAATCGCATAGTGCAAAACGCAGTTAAGTATAGATGTTTTTTCTCTTGGAATTGAGAAAACCCAATCATCATAATTAACCCTTATGGATAAACGTGAACTTGAGATAATTTTGTGAAAAAAAAATCAAAAAGGCGCGATAATATAAATAACAAATAGAAATCCGTAAATTACCCGACAAATCTCAATATCAAAAATCAATAGATGGGCCGGCGCCTCCACCAAGCATTGATCTCTCCAATTTCATCCCATCTTAGCTAATTATTTTATGACTATATTATCATTTATTATTATTTGCTCTAAACATACACAATCTCCAGAACAATAATAACAATTGTTATAAAGAATGTCCTCTAATTCTCATTACTCATTCTCATTTAGAATTTTTCTTAAACGAAGCGCTTGCGCTTACAGAACCCAAAAGCTTTTCAATCGATCAGTACCACGTGGTTTTCGTACATGCAGACAGTCACGTAGACATTGCAATATGAAACTGTTGATTGAAGCTTCTTTAGCATATTTTTTGTATGTTCTAAGCTTGGTGATTAACCTGCGTGGTCTCAATTTACGAGCGCACATCCGCATTCCTATTTTTACAATCTCTACTATAACAATATTTGTTTTATTGTTATTCATAATGGGTAGTTTTAATTATTTGAATACTAGATTTTAGAGCTTTTTGCAAAAAGTGCCCTTGACATTGGAAATACCAACAGTAGACTTTCGGTTTGGAACACTTTGGGCAACTTATCGATAAGAAGTAAAATTTACGAATTTCTCCAAATTTTAACATTTTAACTTGAAAATTAACCGATAATAATGGAGCGTGATTGCGATAGAACAACAGTACACTTATGCAAGACACTTAATTATCTCAAGTGTATATACTTTATACAGAGCTAACAAAATTTAGACTAAAACAATGACACTGATAAGTTTATTGCATCCCTTTGAGTGGGTAGATATCTATAAAATTCTGTGATGTAACGACGTTAAGTATTAATTATAGGAAATTAAATCGAGAGCTAGGTCGTTTCGTGGTGCAAAAATAGAAGGTTTGATTTAATTACCAATTACAGTGAATAATAATAAAGGGTAGAAATAGTATTTCCTAAGGAAATGACCTTTATAATGAAACTTTCACATTGTAATCGCCAGTCGCGTCCCTATAACTAATCCATTGGATGATACAAATCTCCCTAGAGGTTACATTTTGACATTGATTTGTTAAAAACTCGCTCACGTCTACAATAATTTTACTGCGAAATTAAAAAAATTCATTGAAACTTCCTTTTGATTTTGCAATTACGTTTTAGTGGCGTTTTTTCATTCCATCACATTCTAGTTTTATTGAATTCATAGTGTAGCCGTTGCATATATGCAAGAATAATTGAACATCCAACCTTGTAATAAATATTTGACCCTATATTCGGTGAACTAGAAACAACGATTTCTTATGCTGCACATTTCAGAAAATTTGAAAACGTGGTATTTGGGTGAATCATCCAATTATTTATTAGATTCTTAAGGAGTATATCAATTTTAGTCAGTATATTACATTACTGTTGTTTCGGTTATACTTTAGCAAATACCAGTTACATACTGATATCCGACATATGATGGATAAAACTATGTTAATAATTGAACAAAGATACGGACATTATTTAGGGCGCACGCACACATCACGAAGATCAAAAACGCTAAACTTTTTCTTGATTAAATTGGTGGAAAATGATAGTTATCTCTATAACAATTAAAAATTCAATATGCATTTTGCCTTTTTCAGACGTCATAAAACAGAATGTAGGCAGGTGAAGAATCAAGCCAACGAACAAAATACGCACACGTATCAATTAAATCACGGACTAGTCATTTATTTATTTGTCTGAAATCGCATATAAAATTTTAAGGTTGAAATCTCTAAGTCGGATTTTGTTGGATGCGCCGGGGTGAATTTCTGGGTAAAGAGGAAACAAACCAAATAAGTCTAAAAACTAACCAATTTAAGATAATAAGTACTACATACGACGTAGAAATACTGAAGCCAATTAACATTTTGATTATAGGTATTGAATATGTATGTTAGGTATCACGTATTGGTTCACAAAAAATTTAAATTTCCACGATTTCTTTAAAATCACATGTTTGTTTGTTACCTGCGTTCTGTTTTATGACGTCAAAATTGTATAATTTCTAGCAAAATTCGTTATTCCAATTTCATCTGAATATGTTATTTGAAAAAACCCATGATGGGTGGACGTCCGTTCTAGATATTGAAACACATTGACGATGTCTAAAAATGATGATAAGTGATCCTATTTTTTTCTAATCTAAATTGGCGAAAAATCATTCTCAAATAAATATTTTTGGTATGATGCAATTTTGGCAGGAGAGAAAGGTCAGAAAAAATTGGCACTGTGACTTTCACAGGACAACTCCACCAAAAATCTCTTTGAATAAATTCAACACGCTGATTAACTATTATAATCACATTGGAAATCTGAATTATAGTGGAAATCAATACCTAACTCGAAATTTATACAGCAGAAAATTCTTGATCTTGATGAATAAATTTTTTTTCAACGCGAGATTATTCATCCCGAGATCTTTTGAACGTTTAAAAATTTCTCTCGTAACCAATCATTCCACAGAAATTTTTCGCCCAGTAGATAAAAATTTCGCAAGTTCATTGTCATCGTGTGTGATATTTATTTCAATCTCGCGATTCCAATGTAGCGCAACAAATATACGAAGCGGAATATTGTTATTATATTTTATATTTAAACAAAGTCGTCACACAAGTATTATGCAAGCTATGATGCAGATAGCGTTAGAAAAACACGTGGCTACGTTCTGATAGTTAATAAGAGGGAAAATGCGTAAAAATAACGAAACCGATAGTTTCCTTTGGTGTACGTGCCGATTACTCGGAGGTTCATGGCGCGCGCGAAATGCCTTTAAATTCTGCCCAAAAGCGACTCACCCCAATTTTGATCCTCTTTCTGTCCCCGGCCAGATGCCAGAACTAACATTAGCGCACATAATCTGATTAACATTTTTTCTGTCTCTTTTAAAATAAATAAGTACTAAATGATAATTTCACGTTGCATGAAAGGCACGTGCAAGCAGACACCGGACCATCAGACTTGCCTGAGCAAAGTGCTGCCTTTTACGCGAGGGCCCTCTGAGTATATGAGGACTTGGGAAATCCGCTTCGGTCCTTTCCGGACGCCGATTCGAGAATTTCGATTTATTTAGGTCTACTTTCATAACGACATAGGCGTCTCATGGGTTCGCGTAGTAGTCGGATCGAAATTAGACATTCGCTGAAAAATATCTTTCCTACTCTATCGTCTCTATCTCCAGAAGAAGGCCACTGCTACCACCATTCCAACGTTGATTTTCAATCTAATTTCATGACAGGTATCATTGTTTTATGACTATGAACCTCCTGAAATTGCAATTCATTTAAATTATAGTGCAAAATAAATCATACGATATTCATTATTACTTATAACATACTAGTACGATCCGGGAAAATGGAGGGAAACATATGCTGTCCATGTCAGTTAAACGGATCGCGTTTCTGTCCAATGAAGTTTGAAATAGTCCTATCATTTTCTAGAGATATAGAGACGACATCTATCTTGGTGAATAGGAAACTAGGTTGGGGCACTTCTTAGCGATGACCCGCCGCTTTTTCAATTTTGGCATCACTCTGGATCTCGATGTTAATCTAATAGTAATAATATTTCTCATTAGATCTCTAAATTATTATGGTTTATGATGATAATATTATTGGGCAATGATAAATGGGGGACACAATTTATCAGATGTGCACATTAGATTAGGGATGATGAGCATATTAATCTAGACGTTCATTATTTTCGTTTAAATTTCCTTCAGAAACTTACCCCATAATCGTAACAGGTGCAGTACACAAAATATGTAATCAAACCGATTATTTAATTTTTGAAATTATTGTTAATATCTCGATAAAACCACAGATGAAATCATTATTATAATTAAGCGGAATCATATTGGTGGTTGGAACAAGCACACGACTGCCTGTTACAACTACTGAAAAATGATAATGTAAAAAAGTTATAATTGCATATACTTAAATCCTCTTAAGATTTAATTTATTTTCTTTATAGGTAGTATACACAACACGTCATTCCGGCTTATCTGGTTACGTGAGAAATCGATCGTATTTTGATAGCCCATCGAGTCTCGCATTATCAATAATAAAGTTAGTAAGAAAATGAAGAAATATAGGTCTTTATCCAAAATTCCTCGAAATTGTGTGAGCAAAGTCTGATTATAGCCGAGTTATTATTGGGTTGTAAATTGCCGAAGATTGTGCACACTGCATGGGTTTAGACAATAAAATTTATTCTTACCTAATCCACAGACCTATTCATTACACTCCCTTTTGAAGACCATTTCAGTACTAATTGTTCTAAGTCAGTCAGAATGTCTACTCGTACTTATTATGAGTAATCAGGTAATAAAATGAAATTGCATTTTATCATTATTATGTCGTGGCACATAATTTATGACTAGTTCCATCCCCACCAATAATGTATTACATCATATGCCATTTCTCTTTTTCCTTTATGACTTTAATTACACTTCTAAGAAATTCCCCGGGGAAATCCCTATTATTCTATTACTCAGCCCCTGATGAAATCCTGGATGTGCCGCCACTGCACAAAAGTTTCGCGCATGCGCAAACGGTCATATCTTTTCCGCTCATGCGTGCTAGGTCAGTGGGTCTGTCATTTTCGTCATTCTGTCAATTCTGTTCTGTCGTATTTTAGAGCTTAGAGATTTACATGTTTTCCACTGGAACTTTTAACGATTTTTGTGTTATTTGAGTGTAATTTGTGAGTGAACGTGCCAGTGTCGTCTCCTTCATGCGTGAATAAGGTAAGTCCTTGTTGAATTTTACTCAGGAAGAGCCTGAACGTACCAAGGAAGGGTCGCAACCTGTTGGTTGTTTTGAATTGAGGTTAGGTCTGTCACAACATTTCCTTGTTGTTTTTCTCGATTTTTCATTTAGATCAATGAAAATGCTCCGGTTAATACCAACCACTTAGTCAAAAATGATACATGTACATTTTCTAAGTTAAAAATCATATTAGTCAAGATAAATAGGTAAGTTATTAGGACAATTAGCTGACTTTAAATCCTCCCAATATTTAGTAGCATTTTAAAACTTATTTCGCGAATTATATCGTTATGTTAGTGATGTAGTGAAGTGTTAAATATTCTAAATTGCATAGAGTGATCAAGTGAATAAATTTCAAGAAAGGTTATGGAAAATGGTGCTGCTATTTCTGGGATTGGGCATTAAGGACAGGATCCACTTCTTCATGCTTCCTGTAATTGGTGAGTCTCTTCTTCGTTTTTCGGTAGTACATAGATAACTTTAAACCTCGAGTGAGATGGAACCTAGCTCGGAGACAAGGCAATAGCACTAAAATGAGTTGAAAGTTAACTTTAAAAAAAGTTTTAAGGAGCTGAAATATTCATGAAATTCTCGAGAAACTAGAAATTGACTATAATTTGGATTAACTGTAATAATAGGATGGACAGATCAAGTCATGAATTTCAGAAACGTGAAATGATCACTGATCGGTATGCAACCAATTATACACGAAGCTAGCTGAGCTTACATCAATAGCGGGAAAACTGATGATAGGAATAATACTTTGAAAATAGTAAATAGCTCTAATTTCCAATGCAAATGGTCTATTTAGTTCTAAAGAGGTTTGGGGGGTAGCTTTTTGATATTTATTTCAGCATAGAGTGATGCTAATGAAGCATGCATGCACCTCTTTAACTGGACCCAAGTCAGTCAATTAATCACTCAACTCTTAGCATTCTGATTAAACGATTAAACTAATGGGACTTTCAATTAACCAACGAATTAAACAATCCAACGAAATGGTGCATTCCTACCTACTTTCCTTGTGTGTCTAATTACAAAAATACGAGTCTGCAAAGTCGACTTTTCCTCGTACTTACATTACAACAACCATTTATAGGCATTACAAACTCCATACGTGCCTGTATACCATTACACACATTACATGCGAGTAATAGGGATGTCAATCACGCTAAAGTTAAACAAATACTCTCGCTGATAATAATACAATATGTGTACAGTACATTTAACTGTAGGTATTTAAAATAACCCATATAAAGGTTACCAGGTCGTCTGATTATCAATTGAAAATGGCATCAATCACGATCGCGCTTCGTTGTGCGGAGTTCGAACTGGAATTTATTAAAAAAACTAACGAACTGGTAATTTCAAAAGTTGTGCGAGGTTTTCCAGGAATTGGCCCCTATTTACTACTTATGCAACCAGTAATGCTGGATACCTGGATTTTGGAAATCCCCTTTAGGGCAATTCTCGTATGGCCGCCTTTTCATATGATTAATACTCACACTGCGGAAATAATTATTGGCGCATGACTTTGTAAATAGATTCCACCCCTGTGAGTGATTTTTATCGCTGAATTAAACACTCTCCTCTGTAGCCCTTTTTGGTGCATCCGCAGTACACATCGACCTCACATTCGTTTCGATCCCTCGGGTGAAAGTCCCTTTATGTTCGAGCCTCCTGTCTTTTGTGCGTCGGGTCGAGGGACCCCATTAAAATATCCCGACATATGCGCGCGATATACTTCGCCTGAAGTTCCCTTATGTTATGTTGCATGTGGAGAGCTGCGCATACACACGAATATTTTCCTCTCAGTGTAGTTTTGGAGTCCCTCAAACCGTTTAATCTTGCATTTAACTCCCGCAATAATCCATTTGGAATACTTGAGTGTTTAAGGTTTGGGGTAAAGTGAGCGCGTTTTTTTTCGTACGGGTAGTGCTTTTTCACCGAGAGACTGGAAAGGATTACTTGACTGTTTCGGAAAAAGATGTAAGTCACAGGATATGTTTATGCTTTGACTTTATTTAGACATGCGTGCGCTCCTCCGTGCATTAGATTTTGTACTTGGAGGTCTCCTCCAGAGGCCTAATTTGGTTTCAGTTGACCTCTCGATGTAATTCCTGTAAAGACCTCGCATTTAGGTTTTTCATTTTGACCGTATTCGGGTATTTTTCGTGAATATTATTATTTAAATAGGACTTATCTAGATTACGATTGATATTGATGGAGTTGAGGTCACGTTCATATGCATTTTGTGCAATGCATTGCTTATTACTTGTATTAGATGTACGAATTGTGACTCTGGCAGCTGACTGGGATATTTTTTTCTCGTTTTATTTTTAGTTTTCAGATCGTTGGCTTTGAGTGTTTCAATTTATCTGGCGGGTTTCTAAAACCAGAAGAGCGTAAATGTTTTGTCTCGCAGTCAAAAAGGCTTTTTAATGTTCAAAGTCGGTTTATGCCGAAGAAGTACAAAAGAGAGTACCGAAATACACGCACCTCCACCGGTTCAGGTATTTTTCTGGCTTGGATTTTGCCTCACCCACGAAAATTTCAATGTCTTCTATTTAAAGCCCGTTTTAATTATAGTGAATTTCCACAGAATTGTGACTTGAATGTCTCGATTTTCGATTTTTGCTATAAATTTCAACACTAGAGGCGGCTATAATTCTGTCAGTGCTACCAAATCCCCAGTCTTCATGAAGGCTTTTAAACGGTTAATGCAGTAACCATGTCGGGGGAGTGCATTTGACTGTCACGAACTGGTAAAAGACTTAAATAATCGACCAGACTAGACGAACTGTTAACTGTTTAGTTTGAATTTTCTTCTAATAACGATCGGCGGATTTTCGGCTTTTGTTTACGATAAATTTGAATGGTCTTGACACCGAAATGAGTTAGTGGATGTTTTAAAACTCATTATTTTGGTACACACTTGGGCCGGGAAAAAATAGTGGAAGGGATCTAATTTAAGACTGTCCCCATCTGGGATGATTGGTCCCACGTGTGGCTCATTTCATGCCCCGTTCATTTATTAATCACTATCGTCATTATCAGCCAACGAAAGCCTGGATGTAAGATAAGTCTTTTACTGCCTTAACACATTCACAATTCACACCTCGATTCACACACTGACCGGAAATTAAATGAATAGGAGTGTCTCCTGCAATAATGTCTATAATAGTCTTACGATACATGTAAGATTCCATTGCAACAATGAATCTACATAGGAATTTGGGGATGGCAATAAACTTTGCTCACTATTTTTGTCTGCTTACTGGAGAATTTATTTTAGAAGGAACTGAATCGATATGTCGACTCTTTTTAAGATAAGGACGACTTTTGTGTAAAATCTAAAAGCTGCATTCGAGGCTTCATTGCATATCGGTTTTTCAACCATGTTACTATCATGTTTTAGACCGTTATACTACATATTTATTTTTTCCAAATGATAATGATTGTACTTACAGGGTTCGTATCGTTCGCAAACTTACCATTAACCTCGTTTAGTTCCATTGACTTTTACCTTAAAGTAAAATAATAATTATGTAACCCACAAGAAGTGAAAGAGGAAACACCACACGATTATTTCCCTCGAATTCCTCTCGGCTAGTATTTTGATGTAACTCTACCTTTTTTTCCGTCTGTCTCGTTCCTTCTAATCTTATCTGGGACGTATATTAGGAGGCTAGTCTCAGGTATAAAAGAGCAAGAGGAAGTGGAAGATTTTCACAATCGGATCAGTCAACTACCTTTCGCCTTTTTTCTGTCGACGTTTTGACCATTTTGAATAATGCGTCTGGAATGTAAATGGTCTTGTGATAATAATAATATGACCGAGACTGGCTCCAGAAATGAGTCGTCCAGATGGATGCATTTATGGGTGCAAACAGAACGTTTATTATAAGCTTTCAGCGGCGAATTGATTTGTGCAATTTCCTGTCTTTCCACCCCTGCTGTACCTTCGCTAATGTACTTTATCGATGACCCTCTTTCACCCTCGCTTTTCAGTTATTTAACGGATTGTTGCGGTTCTTTTTGAGGGTTGTCCATCACGCATTACCGGATGAGGGTTCATTCGCTTCTGGCCATTTCCAACCCTTAAAAAGTGCGTCCGTCCGTCGGAATTCTCGGGGTGGGGCTCTCTTTTTCCTATACCCGCTGGGTTGGTTTCAGTGGAGGTGCGGACTTGAGAGAGTAGAGAACAGAGAACGTTTCCTGATCCCTACAATATTTCAGTATTCAGTCTGTACAGAAAGCAGCTGTGGGTCAGTCGCAACAGGTGTATTTAAAATTTTTAAGTTTAAACCGAAGGCAAAAGTCCCAGGGATACTGCTTTCGAGTTTTTCGGTGGCCGAGAGGAGTCTCCTTTTCAAAAATAATTATTGTAGTGGTGGTTTACCATTGGCTCCATGCTGGATTTGTGTCACCATAGTTGAGAAAATGCCTCTAAGCGCAGTTTGTGTTAGCGTAAGTTGAAAATTGTATGCCTTAAAGCGATTAAGTTTTTTGATGTGGGTCGCGGTCAATCTTTTAATTCAGCAATGTTTTTAGTCACGAATTATTCGGCGGCTAGAACTAGTAAAATAATTCCCTTGTTTAACCTACCTACAATTTCACTTATCTGGGCTTTTATATCGTATACATACAATGTAGGTATTTATTTTTCAAGAGTTTAGATTAGGAATACATTATACACACATATGATCCTACATAGGTGGGTTTTCCTATAGGTACTCTTTCAAAGTAGGTTAACTGCCATATAAAGTAAACTTTAAATTCTTGACTTTTTTCTACATGTAGAAAAATGTTAAAGATCCGTCTTTTACTAGAGGAAATATTTAAAAGGCATGACAAAGTTGATCGGATATTGGTATTGTCTGGACTGTTTAATTTCAGAGGGGAGAGTTCAAGGTGAATTTTTCATGCCTTCATTATTGTTGTCCCCCACTAACTACATGATATTCTCAATTTATTTGCATAAATAATGGTAATAAGTCTACCTATAACAGTGGGTGATATTTCGTATTCGTCATCTTTTCGGTTCAATAATTTTTTCAGTCTTGTTAGCCTCACCTCTTTGCCTAAGTAATTAGCAACACTCGCGTGTTAATTTTTATTTGCGGTTCTCGTGCCATAGCGACCCGAGTTTAGAGTTTAGAAAAGTGTAACAATTTGATTTGTTTTAATTAGAAATTAGTATAGTGAATAACTTAGTCATGGTATCTATACGAGATAATACGGTGGAGCTGAAAAGTTTCTTATAAGGTGGGTGCCCTCAGGCGGAGAAATTGTGAAATAAATTCATCTCTCTTTATCAGTTGCTTATTAGTTATCCGATTCGAAAATTTTAACAATGAAGGAAGAAAGTTCATTATTGGAGATCGAGTGCACGAATATTATTATTAGAAATATTTTCTCATCATTTTTCAATTAGTATTTTGCGAATTTTCATAGAGCGGTCTTATTGTTGATGATGGATTGATGGGAAAATCTTACCACTTAATATTTAATTTCTGCCAGTGATTGGTCGTTGGATAAAATGCCGTTATTAATTTTTTGAGATCGAGTTCTCATACTCACAATCGAGCTTACAATATCTGATTGATATTATTGAAAAGTGGTCGGCCTAGACTATGTCGGCTTTGTTTCAATCTCAATATGGATTTGTTATTTAACTTGTTAAAAGGTTAAAATTGTAACAACCACTTCTACGACTCGAATTTTTCGCTGTGAAGTAGTCTCTTTGAAGGCATTTTTGTTTATTTGGTGTGTAGGCATACCTTGAGATTACTACCTAATTCAATACCGAAAACAAATAATTTACCTTGAATTATCATTGAGACGGGACAATGACATTCATAATTAGAACCGTTCAACGATTCGTACAGATTTTCAAAAATTATTGCCATTCCATTACATTTTTTATTTCTTTTGTGGTTCAAGGTTGGTGTAAAATCTAAAGTTACTTATTTCAAGTACGTCAACAAACGCGAATGATAATAATAATTTTAATTCTTCACACGTGGGGAGCTTCATGTTCTGTCCGAAGAATGCGTTTACAAAGAGACGTGATTCTTTTCTTCATCAAGTTCTACACCGTCTTTAAAAAGTTACCTAGTGGGAAATCCACCTTGATTTTTTTCTGGTTAATGGTTGTTTGATTAAAACTATTGCGTGTGATTAATAATTAGAGAATTTTCCATTCCTCATCATAAGTCATAAGCAATAACTCAGACTTGCCCACAATTTCGTAAGTTTTATCTGAAAGCCTAACAACCACTCCCGTGGAGTAAAAATCGTGAACTCCCTCCTCACATGCCGATAGGAAATTGCATTGTATTTAAATTCTGGTACGAACTAATCGTGCCATTTATTACACGATCGAATCCAATAACTACAAGGATGTGAGGAGAAATTTTTATTTGTAAATAAACGACCTCTCTATTTGAAATATTTTGGCAATTGGCTCAAATACCTACTCAAAGTACTTAAAATAAATTCTAGTACTTGAAAGCTCGATTATTATAGTCCTGTAGGTAAATAAAAATCATCTTGAGCTTTATTTCTAATACGAGTAACGAATAGTACGTAGGCATGATTTTTGTTGTAAAATAATGTCACATTTTTATTTAGACTTATTATTTAATTCACAAAATTTCAACGGAACCAAGGTTAGTTCCTCTTGGTGGGTGGAGTGTATAACCGAAATTTAATTTTAACTTTAGCGTCATGCATCAACAAATTATTCTATTTTGTCTTGAAAGTGCGATTCACTTGACCGGAAATATGAATTTTTTCAAAATTACTCTAATTTTGCGAAAAGTTTCCCCAGCATTTATTTATTGTTATTTCTGTAAATTCATTCCCATCATCACGACTCTTTCAATTTTTGGTCAACTACTTGCGTTAAAAAATGTCCTGAAGACCTGTACTACTTCCATAATTAGTTACTTTTGATCACGGTATATATTTAACCCGGTTTATTTTTATCATCACGTAACTCGTTCCTATCCTAAAGTCTCCATACTACACTATACACTGGTGTTTTCATTAATGTCTTAAAATAACTCGCGAGCGAAAAATTTTTTTGAAAAACGAGTCCGCTCGTATAATAATTTCCATTATTTTTACTGTATTTATGTTTGCGGTGTTCGATATTGAAACGAATTTCAAATATTTTCAACTTTCGTCGAATTTATGTCGACCACAGACTCGTAAATAATATTTCTCACCTCTTTTTCCTCTCACAAGTTCATCGAGAACGTTTAAGCGTACTGGAACGTTCAGACGTAGAAATTTTAATCGATTGACCTCTTCTACATTTCCATATTCCAGTTTTAAGGTTTCTAGGGTGGATTAACGGTAATTAGCGTATGCAGAATACCCCTACGTCGAGGACTGGGAAATAAAATAAAATATAGGTCAGTGTTGTTGCGAAAACGTCGCATACAGAGCTCAATCTAAACCAATCGATTGTGAAATAAAGTTGTGCCTGGCTCTTTCAAAGACACTTCGCCTAGTTAGAGGTTCGCTGAATTGGGTGACATCTTTACTAACTAGTTTTTCTCTATTTCTTTTATGTCGTGGTTACGTGTCTCCAATTTTCTTATCTGGTTTCTTATTGTTCCAGCCTCTCATTCATTCATTCATTTGCTAGTTTTGAGAGAAAGTGGTAGGAATGTAAGTACCTAATTAGGTATTTACGTAATGTATCAGATCTTTATCGTTTTGTCTACGAGATTGTACTTAATACCTAGCGGCGTTGTTGAAATCTGAAAATTAAATTTGTTCGTCGAGTTTTCGTAAAAACGCCGCCTCAATTACAACTCAAGGTTCCTCAAATTTATTATTAAAACGTCAAGGTCTTGAAATTTCGTTGTTATCATTGCGATGAGTTATTCTCATGTGATTGTCCTCCCAACTCGCATTTCCATTAAAATTCAAACTTGAAAGGTGAAGAGGGTTCAACTAAAATGAATTCTTTCTAGTTGGGTTGGTTTATTTGTTGTATAAGGTTGTTAACAATGCAATTATCCGTCTAAATTATTGCGTTTTTTAGTAATTAATAAAGCGTGGGACTTCCTGGATCGCTTCTAATAATATTTCAACAGGTTAAAAAATGTGAGAATAATTTTAGACGCTATTGCCTGCCGTTTCGTTTACCATTAATTATCGGGGTGTCTTTTCGTCATATTAATAGTTTTCGCGTTCGTTTCCAGACCGTGAGCAGTCGACCTCGAGCTTGGTCGTCGTATTCCAACATCCGTTCCAAAGATGTTCAAGGACTCGTCAGCGTCATGAACAGCGCCGAAGAAATCTCCAAATACAAGGCGCCAAACGACCATTACTACTCGCCGACGTTGCAGCGCCGTCTGCTGGGCTACGGGTACGATCTCCCGGAGAAATCCCCGAAAAAGGAGAAGAAATGGTCGATCGGCAGCCTGTTCAGGAGGAAGAAAAAGGACGAATCCGACAGCTCCAGCGAGGAAGATGCGAAAAACAAAGGCTTCCTCAACAGGAAGAGACGAAAATCTGCGGACAGTAGGCGGAAGAAGCCCAAGTTGGGTACTTTCGATCACGTAGTAATCCCGAGGAGTAACTGTAACGGATATGTCAACGTTCGTGAAGATACGGGGATTCTATCAGATCCCACTGGGGGATTCGAGAATTACGTCAACAGAGCTTTACCAAAAATCCCCACAACCGGCAGTGTAAAACCTCAATCGGATAATGGGAGAAAATCGAAGGCGCTCCAGGAAGACTCGAATTTGTCGAGGGTGAGCAGCAGCGCAGACGACGGCGCCAACAAGAAGAACAAGGGCAAAGGTTTGGCCAAAATGCGAGCGGAAGTTCGCAGGTCCAACCTGAAACACGACAGTAGTTCCGACGACGATTCACAGAGGTCCGCCTCTTCGAAATTCAGGAGCGACGACAGTCTGAACAACGGCAGGGACAGTTCGGCCAGTCGGAGATCGCGAGCCGCACGCACCGAAAGGTACCTGAAGAGGCACTCGAAGGACGGTGAAAACCCGAAAGATTTGCTGAAATTGTCCAAATCGGACGCAGAAACCTCGTGGAAAATGTCGGACGACAGCAATCGATCGTTGAGCAGGAGTCCTCTGGTTCCGAAAGTCAGACCAGTACCGGTCAAAACTTCATATTCTAGTTTATCGTCTCAGAGCATTTCCGGGTTATCCACGATACCTCCGCCTAGTCACGGGAGCCATGGCAGGATAAGAGTGAGCAATTCGACCAGTAATCCCTCGTACAAACCGCCTTTATCCATGAACGAGTACAATTACTCCACGAAGACTGGTAGTATCAACAAGGATTATTTCGGTAACACCAGTAGCAACCAGAGGAGCATTTCGTGCGATTCTAATATCCACCGGGAACCAGAAATAATCCACGTGCAGTTTCCCATAGGAAGGGCCAACAATCACAGGCAAAGGAATCTGACTGTGGTAGATCCGACTCATATGGTGATGATGAGGCAGCCTCCTCCTCCGCCTCCTAGAGATCCTAAACGTTTGGTGACTGCTCAATATCACGAAAGCGGCAGGCCGAGTTCGTACTATTTCGATAGTTCTGGGCAGATTAGGTCGAAGTCCTTCAACAATGCTAACGGCAATCCGAAATTGCAACACCAATCGCGAAAATCGGGCTCGTTCAATCTGCATCCGAATTATCGGTCGACATCCGAAGATCAGCTGATGGTCAACCATTCGTTGACGAATCTTCATGTAGGCACCAGGCCTTCGTCCACTACTCCCGATTCTAGTCTGAACAATCGGCAGAAAAGTCAGAGGGACGGTTATAACTATCTGATGGATAAGAAGCCTCGCAGTAGGAAACCGATTTTTATCCAGACCAATAAAGACAGCGAAGAGGCTGGCGAAAGCAAGAAAGACGACAAGTCTGGTGCTCAGAAAGCGTTGGATTTCTGGCGGAGGAAAGACAAAGAGGTGGAGGAGCGGTCTTACCAGAAGCCTAAGAGTCCGCAGATGTTTACGTGCCAAACTCGCGTTCAAACCCAAGTCTTCCTTCCCAGTGTCTTACCGTCTGACATGAATTCGGAAGATCCAAATGAGAGAACGAACGAGGAAGACCTGAAACGGAAATCGTCTAATCTGGAAGAGGCGCTGGACGAATTGGAGGCGATTTACAATAGTTTGAGGTTAGGGGACGAGGATTTGCTCGAAAGGGCCGAACAGCGCGAAAAGGACGCCGCCCTTAAACGGTACAAAGAGTGTCACGGCGACGTCTATCCGAATAACTTGACTGGGTCTCGGGGCACTTTGAGCGATTCGAGTTTCAGTTACGAGCCGTTCGATCAGGTCGATTCGCCTAGGCGTAAACGACAATCGAGGCGATCGCAGACGATCGATCGACGAAACGACGATATGGCTTTCAGGAAATTGAACAAAATCCGGTCTAGCACCATAAGCGATCCGCAATCGGTCATTTCTAAAGTCAGCTACTTGCAAGCGTCGCCTCTTTACGGTAAAGACACCAGCGATAACGAGGCGAAGAATAATTCGAACGAGCCTGATGTCACTTTAGACGATGTCGTTTATAGGAACCTGAAGTACCTTAATAATAATCCGAAGGTTTTAGAGACTCAGTTGCCTTTCGGTATACCGGTAGGTCCGATCGCTCCTGGAGCAAACAGCGATTATTTACATGCAGTGGCCGGGGATGTTCCCAGGCCGACTTTTAAGCCGCGTAAAATCCCCGATTTGGTCAAAGACGATTTGGCTTTTAGAAATCTGAGGAAGGATTCGAGTAAAGAGCCGGCGTTGCCGCCTCTATCGGCGGACGATTTGTTGAACGACAATGCGCTGGATTTGAACTCGCTGAAGAAGAGGCGAGCGGTCAGGTCACTTTCCGCTAATATCGGGTCGCTGATAACCAAAGACGATAAGTTTAATCGTAACAACAACGAGGATGACGTGGAGAACGAGTTTAAAACTCTCACGGATATCGCGGACGCCATGGAGATTGCCAGGCAGGTCCTGCGCGATAAAGAGACTAGGATCAGCAATACCAGGCGGGCCTTTTTGAGCGATACCGATACGAAAACTACGAATTTGACGGAGAGTCGCTTGAATTTCCTGAACAGCTTGAAGACACCTCGCGTGACTTCGCCCCCTCCTAGTCAATCGGCCGGTCATTTCCTGCAGAGTAAACCGCCTAGATCGCCGAAGGAGTCGACGCCGATTCCGGTTTCGCCACTGGAAGATCGATTATCCGACGATAATAAAGAGTCTTTCGACGATTTATTGACGGCTTTGGCGGTCGAAGCCCGGGAGACTTCCGAACGGATCACGAAAGAACTCGAGGATTTCCGGGAGGAAAAAGAGAAGAAGAACTCGCTCAAGAAAGATCGTCGGATTTGCGAAATCGAAAAAGCTTCAGATCAGGCGAAACTGTGCGAGATCCTCCTCCAAGGTGTGGTAGACAGTACCAAGAGTCCCGATGAAGAAGTTTGTAGAATCGACGGTACTTCCGATCCGGAAGTTCGCGAATCTAAAGCCAACATCGTCCTGACTCCCGCTGAATCGAAATCTGGTAGGAGAAGAAAGTCTCTGGAGAAATCGGTAGAGTCCGATCACGATTACGAGAATTTGATATCCGACAAAGACTTGAATTCCGAAAGCGACGTCGCGCCTGTCGGTGTCGAAAAATGCACGTCTCCTTTCGAGGAGCACAAGGCGGAGTTGATTGCTAGTTTCCAAGAGCTGAAGAAGAACATCGATCTGGAGCTCGAGGCGGCTGTCAAATCCAATGTCGTCAAGAGAAGCGAAACGGATGGTTCAGGTGAGGAGTGTGCCTCTGCTTCCGTTAGCGATTGTTGTTGTTCGCCTAATAAAAATAACGACGAAACTCTCGATTATGGCGAGACCAGTTCCGGTTTCCATTCGATCGGTAGTAGCGCTTCGATCCATTTCGATAGTAGTCTGAAGTCGCCGAAATTGGTCATGGAGAGTTCGAAATTGTCCGTGGACGATGACAGGGCGAGGAACCGGACGATTTTGGAGAATCAATCGATGATCGTTTCGGATCGGGGTGGGAGTAATAATCCGGAGACACGAACCGGTGGAAATTCCGGAGATGATTTTGCTACGTCGAAATCGAGTTCCAACTGGTACCGTGACCCGGCGACTTTGGCCGTTGCATGCTCGTATGGACTTGCATGTGCCCATCAGTTGGCTTCTCTAGATTTAGTCGCTGTTTTAGGATTTCTGTTTGCCGTCTTGTCGTTCATCGCCGCTTTGTTATTCTAATTTTTAGCCTAAAAAGCATGACTGTGTCCTATGTTTTAATTTTTACAATTTTATTTATGAAAACGAATCATTTATTATGCCAAAAATCTATTTTAAGCCAGTGTTTTTTATTATGTAAATATAAGAGATGATTTTAAATAAAGATTATATACATTTAGGTATATCATTTTTTTAAAAGGTAGGGAAATTTATTCAAAATTATGTTAGACAACCATCAATACGATAGATTTTCCTCATTTCATTTATTCGTCCATCCCATTACTAATGTTCTTGCACAAAATTATCGTCCGCATTTTAATGTCGCACCTGTATCAACTAATTAATGTACACATCCGCTATTGCTATGAATTTAGCGATTTAGTGAAGTTGTGTTTTATTATTATAGGTGTACAGTAAAACCGGCGCCACCCAATCTTCCCTAAAAATCGACAAGTACTACCTACAGGTAACTGCCAAGGTCAGAATATTACTCTAACAACAATCCTCTTCTCCGTTATTGCAGATTATTATAAATAAATAAATTATTAGAGAAATTAGAGTGTTCTATTATAATATTTATTAGTTTAATGAATTTCCCTAAGACAAATTTATAATTTCTAGAGTAAGACTTGATTGAAATGTTTAATTCTTAATTATAATAATTTGGATTGATTCCTATTTGTTATTAATTGATATTATTGCCATATTCGCTAATTTGTGAAAATATTCAAAGAAAATTATGTTGTATTTTTGGTTGCCTAACTTGAATTCAGGATTCTGATCAATCTCGCAGACCTAAATAAGTTATAGCTGGCGTTTTTTATCTCTGCCAACGGCCAAGCAGCGCACTCGTCCGTAACCATGGAAACATGAAACGCCTCTCGCGCGGCTTTCAAACTTGCTCAGTAGCGGCGGTATCTTATGATATTGCATTGAAATGTGGTTATAAAAATAAGAAAAAACTCAATTATATACCTACAATAAGCTGATGTATGTACCTACCACGTTTGAATCTGGTTATTCTTATGTTGTTTTATCAAATTTACAAAATTGTTGTTCGTTATTCCAATTTATGAGTTTTTATTCAATTACACCCCTTTCTGTGTTACGCCACTGTTCGTGCAGTTTGTAGCTCGTAATCCCGAACTCACTCGAAGAATCGTTCGGATTCTGCGCGGCCGTTGGCAGAGATATAAAACGCCAGCTATATCACTGGACCGCTGGAGCATGGCCCCGGAACCGTATTTCCACGGTGTTTATTTATGATTTGCTTTTAACATGCTACTCGCATAACTATTTGGTTTAAATATGTGATCTGTTGCCCGTTTCAAGAATAACCCTATTGATGACTATGCCATTAGAACAAAAACCTAGTCATTTCACCAAATAATCTTTTGGAGAATTTTAAGTGCAATAGTATGTTCAGAAATTGGGTGGAATTTTCAAATAGTTTGCCTTTGTTTTATTTGATTTACTTCAAAATAATTATTTCAACTGTTAAATGTTCGCGAGTCATCAATTTAATTGTAAATGAGGGTCGAAAGGCAAAAAAATTGTCTCGAGAGGTAGTCAATCTGCCTTTAGGACTAACAAAATGACCGATTAGATGCAATCTATTTTAGTGATGACTTGTTTATGTCTGTGATTTCGGATCACCATTGTAATAAATTTAATTAATTTGTAGATCGTGGTCGATTGAATTTATGTTGATATTAATAATAATTTAAAATAAATTATTTATTTCCCTATTCCATAGTTTACTTATTTCGATTTCAATTCAGGTGGGTATTCTGTGGGCGCCTCCGCCATAATTGCCCATCAGTAGAATAATTCGTTCTCATCAAAATTTCACAACGATGAATGCGATTATTATCCCATATGAATGAGTTTTCACGTATGCAGAAAATTGCTGCGTAGATAATGTTGTATTTCATATAAAAATAGACGTGTGTTAATGTTGGTTACGAAAATACTTGGCGTTTTTAAAATAAACCCTTCATTCTTTACGAATTTCTCATTTCGTCTATTCATCTTCGCACTCTCCGTAATATAGATCTAATTGCTCTGGTAATTAATTGATACACTCGTTACTTTATTTAGAGTACAAATTGAGAGAAATGGTCCCGTGCGGTATATTTGTGGTCGACTAATTGCACAAATCGTAATTATTAGCCTTTCTACAGAAAAGCTTCCAGTTCATTAGCGTCATCGATCATTGATCGGCATAAAATTGGATGTAATAAACTGTAATCTGATAATTGTCAATTAAAAAAAACTAGTTCATATACCTACTTACGTTTCAAGTACTCGATTGCAATTTTAGTGCAGATTTGTAATTGATTGTTTTCACGTTATCTTTCATGTGATTTTGTACAAGTTGGTGTGTCTTTGGTTTAGTTCGTCTGAAAATTATATCTGGTATGTTCATTATGGTTTATTTAAATAAAAAGAGGAAAAGGTTTATCGCGCAATTTCCGCCTTTCTATAATTCTTTACAAGATAAAGCCGGTCTTATGATATGCAGAGTCGAGAAAAACTCGTCCAATCCATTGACTCGATTATTAATGATTGTTACACGACTGCCGCTTTCCGTTTCTGAAAGGTAGACGGTCAGTTTTGTGCGTTTCTTTTCTCTCGATTTCAAGAATTTATCTTTTCATTGGTGTCCGATGAGTCAGAGAGCAAGTCGGAGAAGTGCCTAAGCTGTGGCAAACTCATGACGAAATGCATGCCAAAGTAATACAGCCAAGTGAGCTCTACAGGTTGGTTTTTGATCTCTTCTCCTTCTTTTTCTTTCACATTTCAGTTTCAGTTCGAGTTTTGTGTGTACTGTCACTTTGCGCGTGTCGGTTTTGTGTTGTGCACGATCCTGGATCCCGCAGGATAACTCACATTTCACGTTTCGCTCCAGAGTTGTCCAGAGTGAACTCGCGTGTGTTCTCATACCCATAGGAATTTCCCCCTAATTGATTATTACTTGGTGCATCTAACTCAATCGTAAGTCATTCACTCGGTGTAATGTGCCAGAAAAGGGTGCCTAATAAATGTTCATTAAAGTCGCATCAAATTATAATTTAGAAATAATATTAGGTTGTTACGTTTCACTAAATTCAAGTTCGAAGTAAGAATGCAAAGTTTGAGTATGAGTCGAAGATAATGAACTTATCCTAAGGCGAAATCTTTAACAATATTTGTTTCGAGCTTACATCACCCAATAAAATTATTGAAAATTTATTACTCGATTCCCGATAGATAGGTACAATAAATATCTTTGATCTCGAAAGAGTGACACAATAATTCGTGTTGAATTTTATTAGTTATTTACCTCCAAGAGGTAAATAAAAATAAATTTCCAAGATTGATGATGTTTAGGGTGATTTTAGGATCGTAAAACTGTATTTATGGATTATTATCGATGAATAATTCACACTGAAATCGAGACATTTACAATTAACCCAGTTCGTAATTACATCAGGTAACTCCAAGAGATTAATTAATTTGTTGTTACATCGAACTAACGTGTACTTAACAACGTGTGACTTTTATAATGGAATGCAATTTTCTCTTTAGTTTATTATTACTTACTGATTCAGTCTTTGGTCGTGTTTAGTGTAGTCGAGGTCTGTTATATCGGTCGTTCAACATGTTTGAGAAATTCTGTAAGTCAGATTTTCACGATGAATATGTATTCACTCGAAATGAATCGATTTTGCCGGGGTCAAATTGGAGCAAATTTGATTATATCTTCAATTGTGCGTTTTCTAGGTAAAAATTCGAGTCGTCCGTCACGTTCTCGTTTACCTCGATGGCTGTTTCGACCTCGTTCATCTGGAGGAAGTTTATCAGATCCGACAACAACAACATCGACAGTGACGACAATAACGTCGACGATGTCTGACGGTGGTCGTGAAGGCAGGGCGGAACGCATCGCCCGTTACAAGGAGGAACGGAAAAGGCAACTCGCGTCCCAATTTGGCAATGGACGGCCGCAGAAAGACTCGAGCAGTTCGACCGAGGGTGGACCTCGGGCCACGAGAACCTCCAGACTCAGGGCCACAGCGGCCGCCCAAGAAACCACCTCCAGTCCGGCCCATAATCCACCGAAATCATCGAATCGTGAGGTAACTGACGGATTCGCGAACACCGCGCGTCTTTTTGGCAAACGATTATGTTCTACTTGTGATTAATTTGCGGGAAATTATTTTTAGTGGTGAACTAATTTGCATATCTCTTTGAAAAAGTTCACCAACAGAACCACTAAACCCACTAAGAATTTTACAATTTATCAATATAATTATTCAATATACTCGTAAAAGTTTCAAACACTTATCTAAATAGTATTTACTAAAAGAGCCGGGATTTCGATAACCAATCCATGATTTAAGAAAAGATAATCGATTCTAGACACTGTCAACAAATAGCCAATTGATTCAAGAAGAAAAGTTATTCGGACCATTTTTAGGTGCAATCGGTGCAATCCTCCCTTTCTTACGATTTCTATTGCAGTTTCTATAAAGTAGTATAAACTTCTATAGTGTTTTCTCTACATCTTGATATTTGAAGTGCATTTTTCCACGTTTGCCTGGAGGAGAATTTAACTATTCCTAATTTTTCCATTGAAAGCCCTTCAAAAAAGTGCTTCCATTTTAATGGAAAATTCCACTGGAAATGGAGTTTGAAACAAACTAGAATAAATAGTGTCGAGACCAAGTACACAAACAGAACCCAAAGAGGATGAATGCCCACACAAATTGCGTTTCAATAAAACCCACGCCATTAACAACACACGACATATCGCCCAGTTATTTTTTAACGTTCATGTAATAATGAAAGTGTACATGCGTTTTCGATAATTAATTAATGAATTTTTATGGTGACGATGATGATAAATAATAAAGGTCGCGTCTTTGGTGGAGTGAATTCCGCGTTGCACATTTTTTCATTGGGCCCTTAAATGGACAGGTCAATAAAACACGAGGTCGTTTTTGGTACGGATAACCATTTAAGGGCCTTCAAACCAGACGCTCATACTATCGCTACGACACTATACACACGCGATATGTAATGTGGTACCTGTGCGTTTAGTTTTGCATGAATCAGCATCACACCTGCTGCTTGCTTTATTAAGATCTGATGATGATGATTGTTGTGAAAAGGCCGAAAATTAGAATAATTTATTTTAGATCATCTCGTATTAATAGTTACACAATACCAAATCTGGGATTTTCCTTTGAGGGGATAATCACCTCAATTTTATAAGCTGATAGGCGTTTCTAAAAATATCTGGAAATTTTTGGGAATGCCTGAAAATCTATGGTAATTTCTTAGGAATGTCAAGTAATTTATTAGTATACTCGTATTCATGAACTTTTTAGAATTTCCAGCAATAAAATTCGGAGTATTAATTAAATTTTGACCGTGGTTGTGATTATTATTGTGATCACTTGCCCGTGATGGTCACTGTACCTTTTTGCTCTTTAGCGTGCTCTACCCCATTAAAAGTAATAATCAGGTCGGTTGTAGGTATGTTTAATTTCTCTTTGATTTATTTACATTTATACGTACGAATCGTCTGGAAACGGTTCTGCACAGGTGTAATAGCTTTATCTAGTTGATGTTTTTGGTAGTTTTTACTCATCGCGATTGCGTTTTCTCTTTGTTGCTTTTTGTAGAAGTTTCCTGCTTTGTCGACATCCAGCCAGGATGTTCACTCGGCCACAACTAGCAGTCGCAGCAACAGCACCAACAAAATCGAGCGGGACAAGAGTTCGAAACGCAAATCCTACCTGAATCGGGCCCTCGACTGCGAAGAGGTGCCAGACGACGATGCCGGTGAGTGAGAAAGGACTTTTCCGATCGGATTTAACTTTTTTCACCTGTTGTCTCGAAACCGAACCCCAAACTCGCGCTGCATAGTCGGGCTCCATAGCAACCACCGTCTAGACTCGAACGTGTGTACTCTCCTCTCCCACCCGAATATTTTATTAACGTGCGCTTTTCTGGAACAGTAGACAATTGGGGTAAAGTTCGCGAAAGTTCGGCATCTCTGAAGTGTCGCTTAAAGTCTCGAGTGAAACTTTACGATTTCGATTTTGTTGTCACACAGGCGATCCAAAGTTCACCAGACGCAGGGCTCGCCGGTTCGTCCCACAAGAATTGACAGATCGTTCGAAGGATTCCACTCCGAGCGACAGCAACTTGACCACTGCCTCTTTTGTATCGCAATCGCAATCCGGATCGTCCAGACCTAGCTACACTTCGAGAAAATCCGAGTTGAGTCTGCACATGGAAAACGCTAGGAGAGGAGTGACCCCGCCGTATTCGGAAATGGGGAGAATCACGACGAACAAAGCGACGAAACCGGCCGGGTCCGCACGAGACCGGCCGATCAAGAAGCCGACCTCCGATCGTGACAGTTCGTATTCCGACGACAAGATCGGCAACAAGGAGAACTCAAGACGATTACGCCCGAGCGCGAAATCCGCTCTCGACATGAGCGACGTCAAAGCCACGGCCAAGAGGATGGAGGAGCTGACCGCTTTGACCAAAAAGACTCTGGCGGGGGTCGAGCGTCTCGCCAGTAAAAATCGCGAAAGTCCCAGGATCAATAGCAGTAATAGACGACAGCCCAGTGCCAGTCCCGTTAAACAGATTAGTGAGAGTCGCGCTTTATCTTCGATTTTGAAGAGGAAACCTTTAGATGTAGATGCCCCAGTCGAACAAGTAGTTCAAATTTCTGCCACCGCTCTTGTAACAGGGCCGGTTTCGATTTTGAAACGGAAAGTGTCTCAGGACGAAAAGGGCGAAGGTGGCGGCGCTTCTTCCAACACACCTCCTGTCACTTTTTCGCCGTCCGTCGTCGACCCCGTCACCTCCAATCGCAAGCAAGGGATTCTCAAGAAGCGGAGGAGCCTCGACGAATCACAGGTAAGCTGTCAAAGTGTCACTCAATTATTTGTGGTTGCTCTGTGGTCTTTCAGCGTTCAAAGTTGATAAACGTCAAAAATGACAGCTGATTGTTTGAGTCGCCCAAGATGGCCGCCGTTCGGTTATTTGACAGCTGTCATTTTTTCCAGGTGATGCGGCATCGCTCCTGCAGCCCGGACGTTCACAATAAAGCGGCGGATTCGCGTTCGATCCTCAAGAATCAACGGAGATCGTCTTTGGAAGAGTTGCGTCGGATCCAGTCGCCCGAAATCCATTTGCATGGTATCCTGAAAAGAAAGACCTCGCGAACTGAGGACGAGGACCACTCGCTTAACTCTCCCCAGGGGATTTTGAAGCGAAAATCGGGCGCCTCCAGTGCCGGGTCGACCGGAAGCAGCCCCCACGTTTCCATAACGACCGCCGTGATCCTGGCGGCGGCCGAGGGGGCCGAGATGATTCTAGAAGGGGACGCGAAGCCCTCGATCCTCAAAAAGAATAAGAGTTTCTCCTCAGAAGAATATCCCCCGCTTGAATATAACGTTTACGGGGATGTTCCCAAACCGATTCTTAAGAAGAAATCGAGCACTGATACCGATGACTGTGATGATAGACCCAAACGGCCGATCCTGAAGATCTCGCGTAATTCGGTCGATAACAAAGATTGTAGTTTTATTAACGTCGATAATGTAGGTAGTGACGATAGTAATGACGTCAAGTCGATTCTTAGGCAACTGAAGGACGATTGTACGAACGATTACGTCAAACCGCGATTGTCTTTCAGTAACGATAACGGTAATTGTGATCATGTCGTTTTGAGGTCGCAAGGGAGGATCGCAAGGCGATCTCACACGATTTGCGCCGAATTTTCATCGACGAATAGCAAATTAGATATCAAAGAAGAAGATAGGGATTTGTTCAAGGCTCGCCCTCTTTCCGTGGGCGAGTTGGTGAGAAGTTTCGAGATTTCCGATGTGGCAATTTCGACGGGCGCCATTCCTAAGAGGTCGAGTCTGAAGAGAACCAGTGATAGATACAGGACGCAACCTGTTACGTCCAATGAGCTCGAAGCGAGGTAAAAATCGTCGTTGGCAAGGAGCGAAGATCGTGAAGCGGATTTAGACCGCGCATTTCCTCCTTCTATTTTCGGGTTTCGAGCCGAAAAATCGCCAAATTGTCTCGAATTTTGAAGGAGCGATTTCGTTTACGTGTTATTTACGATCGTTTTGCACCATTTCCGTTTTTCTTGCCAAAAACGCGATCTAAATTTAGCCGGTGCGCTCGTGAAACGCTGCCAGTGCGTCTTGACCGCTTGCTCAATTGCCGTCGTTTTTTCAGCCTGAATTTCGTCGAGAGCGCCCCTCAACTGCAGGAGGTCGCTCCTCACCAATCGAATTTGAGCTCGAGTTCCCTCCTCAATTTCGCCTCGTTCCTGGACGGTGACGACGGGGATTTGAACAGTTTTCTGTCGTCGTCGTTCCGATCGAGTCCCGAAAATAACGGGATTTCCACGAAAATGTCGTCGGATTCTGCGTTCCAGTCGCTGGGTGACGGATTGGAGTTGGACCAGGAGAGATCGCCCGATAGTTCGATGGATCACGGCAACAAAAGCGCGAAACACGAACCGCCAGGAGGTGGAGGGCTCGCCCTCCAGATGAAAGCCATAGCAGAAGAAGCGAAACGAAAGAGACTAGCAAAAGGTACGATTTTTCTAAGCCGCATTATTTTTCGATGTGGGTTTCAACTTTGAGATATAAACAGAAATCTTGGAATCGGTTCAAATCGTAAAATAATTTTCTGTTTAGCAGGAGGAGCGACTTCGTCCTCGAGCCGATTTTCCACACAACCTGTTACGTTTCGAGAAGTGCAAGAGGCTGCGAATCTGTCTAAAATTAAGTCTGATGGATCTGATACGGACGGTAATTGTCTATTTTCGTATTTTTGATCTCGTTTGGCTTGTTGTACTTGTTGTAAATATTTTATTTCTGCTTTGTTTTGATTTTGGTTGGTTGTGTTGCTTAGGCCGTTTAGAGGAGGGCGATCCGGCAAAGTTGACCCTCATGGAACGGATCAGGCTATTTAGTAGCAGCGCTAAACATAAAGAGGCGATAAAACCTTTAATTAAGAGCGAAAAACCGTCGTCGATGAGGCGGCGATACATGACACGTTTTCAAACACAACCTGTGACGTTTTCGGAGGTGGAAAGTGCACGTTTTACCATACCCGACGCCGCTTTAGGTTCGCTTTGTTTATTTTTGCCCTACTATTTGTTCATTATTATTCTTCGCTTCTCTTCTACTTTCATTCTAATTCAATTTGTGAATTGATTTCAGGTGAGACTGACGATGACAGGTCGAGCGAGAGGAAGAAGGGCATCCTCAAGTCGATCAGCAGCAACAAGGGGAAGAAAGACAAGAACGGTTCACCTCAACCCTCCAAGTCTGCGATGAAGAAGCGCGAAATCGCCCCTAAATCAGTGCCGGATATTGTTTACGACGAGGGTATTTCGTGTAACGATTCGTGTTCGGATTCGGAAATCGCGAGTGATTACAAAATTCAGCCGCCCTCGCCCCAGAGGAAAAACGTGCGCGATTTTAGGCCCCAAAACAGTGACACGACTTCCGATGGGGAATCGTCGGGTGGACGGGAAATTCGGAGCATTTTCAAGAGCGAAAAACAACAAAAACTCAAGTAAGTCGAATTTTTCGTTTGGCTCTTTTTCCAAGATGGCCGTCTCGCAAGCTTTTCAATAAATTAGTTCCACTTATGAGTAGAAGGTAACAGAATAAAAGACTACACTGCGTGTCTGATAATATCATAGGCTATCATTTCATGAACCGGGGAAAAGAAAAGTCTATAAATAAGAAAATAAGGAATGTCGTCTCGTCAAAACTTTCGTTGTTTTGCTGTCTTTGATGTTTATCAATTTATTTTTATCAGTATTATTATTGTGCCTTCAAGAATTATGTTGTTCAAACTTTAAATGAAGTAGAAATTGAACGAGGTTTGTTAAATTTTAACGAAATTTGGGGTCTTTACTGCTATTATCTAGCGGTGTTCAGTTAACTTATGTCATGAATCAGCCCTAAAATCAAACAAATTCAAATCCCAGATTAAACTTAACTTGAGCATTGATAAATTGTCTCTGGGGGTCGGAACGTGATTAAGCCGGTCATTGGGGGTGATTTCTTTCTTGGAACCCTTGAGAGAGTAAACTGATATTGTTTGGATATGGCCTAGGTCTCAGTCCCTAGGCTTGAAGTGCATAATAATCAGTCTTTGCTGTCTCTCACGTTCTATGATTTCTTGCTTTCCTAATTTTCTATGGTATCATGGGTGTAAAATTTAAAATTTCCATAAATATCCAATCACCGATTATGGCAGACACGATACGGACACGCACGAAAGGCTACGACTACGTCCGAGGATCTTGAAATGGTTTTACTTTTCCCCTTTCCCATAACTCTGTAATTTAATTTTTCTATTCCGAGTAGCAGCATCTCTATTCAGTTCCTCTCTGTGCTATTACCACACAACAGGAATGAATTTTTATTCGTGCATTTATTTCACGCCTTAACGTTCCTTTTATGATTGTGATAATGATAAATTGTTATTAGCGTTCGTTTCACTTTGTTCCTTTTGTCACTCACTAAATAAAATAAAATATTCCAAACATGGAAGACAAAAAGAACCTCGATGAATGGATAAGCAACAAAACGTCCCAAATAAAATACTCCGATCGAATCACCACCGGCGATTAATAGAGCAGCACTTTTTAAATTTTAATTGCGGTAAATATGCAGACACCCACAGGTAGTGGCAGGTACACACACGCGATAATTACCTCGAATGCAGGTGCATACAGGCAAGTTTATCGCATGCAAACGACCAAATGCATCTGTAAAATAAACTCGACACTTTATGTCGGTAATAATTTGCGTTGGTCTATACTTTGAGAAAAGCACTCGTCTTTTATTATTAGTCGGTAATTTGAAAACGTTGATAAAAAGTCGCTTTGAGGCCTTTTAAAGAGACGGTGCGCGCTCTCGGTAATTACTTTTAACTTACCTGGAGGAAAAGTAGGCGTATCTGCACTTTAATATTTTTCCTCGTGTTCTCTCGTATTATTCTGATCTCGTTTTAGTTTATTTGCAATAATCGACTTTCACTGGATATTATTATTATAAACGCCCAAGGTTTAGGTCAGTACCTTCGGTATACGTCGAGCGCAATTTCCTTGGTGCTTTGTTTCGTTATTCCTGTGGGCTTGTTCATCTTTTATCCATTTTATTCATTAGTTTGTGTGGAAAGATGCTGGGGTGATGTTGAAATTGCGACCTCGCCATCAAATGCCAATTCGAAACGGTAATTATTTTTATCCGATAATAAAACGGTCTTCGATTCGAGATTCGTAACTTATCTGGTGGAAAATCTGGGGAAATGAAAATTTTGTGCAAATAATTACATTTTGATTAGTACACTTGAACCGGCGTCGAGATCGAATAAAATTGCAATTGTAATTAACGCAAGTAATGTAATGTACATTTGCTTGGCCTTTTCGGGTGACTTTTTCGATTTCTATTGTGTCGCGGAGGTAAAAGAAGATCGGGCCGTGTTTATTGTGACTTGTAACACATAGCGCAACCGATTTTCGTCCGCATTCAACTCCTCTAGTAGCTTGAAAATACGGAATAGTCGCTTCACTAATTCAGTGCGCGTACAGCACTGCAGCTGTCCACTCCACGCATATTATACCGGGTGTTTGGCATTGAATTTATTACATTTCGATCTAAATTCTCATTTCGATTGCGACATATTTATACATTGAGGTACGTACTAAATCCTAATTAGATTTAGATTAGATTTTTCAATACCTATTCTTGAGTAGGGTTTAAATTAAGCCATAAAGTTTATGATATCGTGTGTATAATGAAAGCTTATCGGAAACTGATTATACGAAATTATTGATCTAAATTCACCGTATCGGCTGTTGCCATATTATTATCGATTCGTTTACTATTTCTTGGGAGCATTGATATTATTTTGTCGGCAATTAGTATATGCCATCATGTTGTTGATGTCTATTAATAATAAAAGTTTAAGTTTAATGAGTTTGCAACATAAACACGCACGGTCTATTACTAATCGAAATGTTTGTTAAGTATTTATATTGTTCATTTTTGCATCCTCCTTATTGGAGGTATTAAACTTAACATTACGGGAGATTTAAATGATTATAGCCTTTCACTTTTGGTATGGTGTGTATGATGGGTTAATTTACTTCAATTAAATTTAAAAAATAACACTTTCTAGTGAATTATCTTTATCTTACATAAGAATGATTTTTGAAAGTGTAATTTAGGTTTTAGTAAAATTTTTGCTCATTTGAGGTAAAACGAGTTTGCGTGTCGGAGTTGGTAATTTCAGTGACATCATCTACCTATTATTCCCAGTAGACTTCTGATCCGGATTTGAAAAATGTTTGGATGTTTCCTGTATTATCGGTAATAACAAAAATTCTTTAATTAATTCATATTATCTCGTAAGTTCAGAAGTTATCCACCATATTCGTCTCAATTTAAATCCGGATTAGGGGCAGTTTACGTGCAGACGTTGTGACGTTTTAGGGCGCCAGACTCCCATAAAACACTTTCAGAATAAAGCAACCCCCGATCGATATTAGCCACTGCTCGCATCCCTTTGTATTTTGAGATGCATACAGGGTGGTACGTTCTCTGCAATTTAAAATTTTCTCATGGTTTTGTCGTCATTGAAAGACCACGAGAGTAAAACTTATACTTTCCGCATCATTTGCGACGAAAGATAATAAAAGCGTAACATCATCGTAAATAACGAATCGTGATCTCTTCTTATAAACAATGTTTTAAAAACAATCAAGGACTCTCCCACAGGGAAGAGATTTCTTGTTTACCCTTCAGGCTTTTTATAATTCGCATCAAGGTGATTTTTCGAAGCCTTACACAATAATATGTCGAAGACAGATTAACCCATTTCCTGTACGAGTAATTTTGGTTTTAATCACCCCAGAGAGAGGGTGCTGGCATTTCTGGCTTAATGTGATGAAAAAGTCGCCTAAAAATAGAGCCTCTCTCGTTTGTAAGTTCACGAACCCTACCCTTTTTTCGTAATAATAACTAGACTATCTTTCGTAATTAACGAGCCATCATCCAGAGTGATGCTTCCCAGTTCTATTTTTACCGAAGAAAAGAGTATATGTCAAAGGAAGTGGCGTCACCACGGAAAGATGTAAAGAGGTGTGACGTCAATGGTGAGGGTGCAAAATAGACGTCATTGTCGACCTCATTTCGCAGCCAACCCCTTCAAATGAATCGCTGACGGCGAGACTCGCACGGGGAAAGGGCGGAGGGTGGATTGGCGCCCTTCTCTGTGTACGTCTTGACGATAATCTAAAAATAAAACGAATTGATGAGAATTAACGGGTCTCTATTTCGGATTCGTTTCCGATCTGAAAGTCCCGAGTCGAGGCAGGTCCGATAAATTCGACCCACCTGCGGATAAATAAACATAGCGCATACGCACACACCGGTTTTTACCTCCTCCGTATCCGTAACCTACATCTCGTAGAAGAGCCATACACTGCTCGGTCGAGATTTTTGTTTGTTTTGGATGCGGTCATTTCTCGCACAGGTGCGTCTTGTGAAAAGCGAGAAAAACCCTATCTGAAGTTCGTTTCTCGATAAAATCCCATATAATGAAGAAGCAGTTCCATTTTCCGCGAAAAATTTCTTCATCTACATATGTATTTTTCAACTTTTAATCGTGGATTATCTCAAGATGGGTTTTGATTTTTTGCAGGCTCGCCCTCGAGAGCGTCCTGTCGAAGAGCAAGAGTCAGTCGGTCGTGGTAGATGAGGGCGGCGATTCCGCGGGCGAGAAAAAGTCTTCGGCGATTAGGCGATCGCAGACGCAGGCGGCAATGCCTCGGAGCATCGCGGAAAGGCAGGCGAAATTGCAGCAAAACGGCGAAAGTGGCTGGAAGAGGCGGGTGCAGCTGAACAACAATTCCAACGATGAACTCAAGCTGCTCAAAGACAAGAACAAATACAACGTGAGTATTATTCGCGATTTTAATTATGCGGTCGTATAAATCGGTATCGATTATTATTGGGGACGCTTTTTGTTCTATTGTCTGCACCGCATGTCGATATACCTCTCTATACGTTACGTTATTCCCTCTCGTGCGATATCAAATGTTAAATAACTTAATGGTAAATGGATCGATTTTCGATGAGACTGATATTCAAACAGACGGCGGACTGGGAGATATATTTGTCTTGCAGTTCTCGCTGGTTCGGGTTGTGCTATCTGAAAACGGGAAGAAAGTCGCGGTTATTGTTATATTTTACTTATCTTCCATCAAAATGGGTTATGATTTTTAACACGCACCTCTCTATATTGATGATAAGATTGTGAACGTAATTTGTGCGATACGGTCCGTGAATAGTTTGAAATACTTCTTTTTTCATTTGTATGAAATGGAAGAAGAGGAAACTCGCTTTGTCAAGGTAATTCGTATTCTTGAAATTATCTCATGTGGAAAATAACGAGATTTGTATTTACCAGGTACATATTTTTGCTCTTTCGCTTGTACTTTATTATTTATCTTTTTAGCCACGCGTTTGAGTCAAGAAATGTTTAATTAAATTTGTTTTGTTGGTTGTCTATAGAATTGTTATTATTTAACACATTACCAAGCTTCTGATAAGAGTTATGGGTGTGTCATCACGTTGAATACAACCATGTAATTTAAATTTTTCGTCTAATTTGAAAAAAAAAACAAAACTGTACATCAGTTTGATGTACAGTTAAAGTCGGTTTAAATATTTCTTCAACCTTCCAGTGAGAATAATTAGTCGAGTTTAGAAAGATTAAAGCCGAGCTTGGCCACATAACATGGCTTTTTTAAGTTCGTCATGCGTGAATCATGATTCATCGACGACTTTACGTTACATTTCCACCTATGTGGGTACTTATCGGTACAAAAGGTGCCTTGAGGCCATTTCTCTTTCCAATTCACCTTATTATCAATACACGTTCAAAATGCGGATTGAAACCAGCGTGGGAGGGAAAGAGAGAAGCCGTGACCTCTTTGAAGAGATAGAAGTCCATCAATTTAGTCTAAATACGTTGGAAATCGCGTCGAATTGCGCTATTTCACTGTGCTTTTATGGGGTACTCGCCGATGATCTTTTATTTCTATTAAAACGATAAAAAGCTTTAATCGAAGTATACGGTAATACGTTTTTTACGCGACGAAAAACTATAACGAGTTCCAATTTCCTCTCGTTAAGTGTATTTTATAACGTTTTAATTGCGTAAAGTCGTCTACTTCAGTTTAATTCCCAATCAGGCGGGTTTAACGTTAATTCACTTGGCGTGTCTTACTCGATTACCACCTCCACTGAAGCTACTAACTGCAAACTAGTTAATAGTAACTTACCTTAAAAGTGCCATCCTCGGGATAGGAAAAAACGTAAGCCGATTACTCGATGAAAGATATAAGCTTCTTCGCCGTTTCTTTTCGATGGGACTTTACTTGCTTACCTTTTTATTTGTCGCGATGTCTGATTGAGTTTAGTCATGAGCAATCACGGTTTCGAGCCGGAAGTCTATTATCTGTGAGTAAATGCCGGCATGTAATCACAAAAATAGAATCGAAAGGTCAGTGCGTTCGCGTCTTTTCGTGCGGTACTATCTCTATCTTTTTCCGTGTCGATTGAATACAGTATTTGTTTATAAAAGCGAAACGTTTATGTTATTTATCAGACTTAATTCGATGCAATTATGAATTATTAATGCTCGACGGATTTCTCTAAAAAGAGTTTCGAGCGAGCGAATTCAGTTGGTAAATTCGGTCGAATCGACACTCTGCGGGAGCACCCAAGTAAACTGCTGGCGTGATTTTATTAATAAAATGCTCGAAGTGGTGGTCGCGCTTATCGTGATAATTGTCGTGGCGATTTTGGTGAGATCTCTCCGTTGCTGTCTTCAGGATCAACTGTCGGAAAAGTCGTCTCTGGCCCTGAAAAAGGACGAACTAGATGCGGCCGCGCAGCAATGGAAGAGCCGCGTGGAGAAATCGGACGCGGAAAAGTTTTCGGTGGCCGGGCGCATGGAAAACAAGCACAAAGACGGAGTCTCGTTGGCCGTCAACATTCCGGACGACGACGACGGAACGAAGAAAACGCCCCAACCGAAGAAATTCAAAAGCAAAGCCGGTCAGTATCAAACTACCAGAATTTTATTCGGATCGAATTGACGAATCGATTTCTTCAGGTGGCGATTCGTCCTCTACTCCCGTCTCCCCGGATAAAAGTCGCCACGATTATCTCACTAGAACTTACTCTGTTCCGGACCCGGATAAGAATTTATTGAGTCAGTAATTTCGATTTTTATTTTTGCTAACTGAGTATAAAAATGAATTATCTTAGGTCCAGATGTGGCGATCGGCAAGAAATTGCTTCCGGAAGGCAAGAAAGTGCAGGTTTCCCGTCCGGACGACTTCACTTTTACGAACTTCTACAAGAGCGTGGAGGAGAAGAAGGCAACCGATCATCTAGAGATTTCGCTAGATGACTTGGATTGCGTCACTCGCCACTCTCTGTTGGTCCAGAAGAAGAACGTGCAAGTGCAGAAGAGGAGAGGGGCGACGAAGAATCCGATCAAAGCTTTGGCCGTCCGGACCGATATCGCCGAAGAGTACACGGAAATCATCACCGGAGTCGCGGAGAGAGAGACGAAAAGACTGAACATTGCAAAACGTGAGTGAACGATGAAGTGTTACATTCAAAGTTAACTTGAGGTGGAAATACCGGGCCTAAATAGGAGATGGCGGAGTTCTTTAATTATTTGAGAGAGACAACATGCTCCGCCTGTAAGGGATTTTCGGTGTATATTTCAGGATAACCAACTGGGTTTTTAGTGACAAAAGTGTCAGCTAAACAATCAAGCAACTAGTTTGGAGTTTGGTTTTGATTTTTGACAATCCAAAAGTCATATCGTGCAAGCGGGCCTTGACACTTAGTGAAAGTTGGGTTAAGATTCGGTTATATTTGACAGTTTTGTCACCAAAAAACTAGAGGTGGCTAATCTGAAAAATCAACGAAAATCCCCTACAGGCAGAGCATGTTGTCTCTTTTTAAACTGTTGCTATCCCCGTAAGGGCGATACTGAGGGCCGGTTTATCAATCCTCAGTTATCTTTTAGCTGAGAGCTACTTTTATTCATTTTGATTGTTGTAACATTAGAAAGCTAGGAATTTAACTTCAAGTTAAACGTTAACTGAGCATTGATAAACCGGGCCTGAAAGTGAGAATAACGCAATTACAATTAGATAAAAAATTAATCACTGTTTTAAACAGAAGAAAGAGATTGATAATTTTCAAATTTTTTATCTTGTTTTACAGTGGCCAAAAACTCGACAAATTTGGCGGTGGAGGCGCTCGCAGGGCTGGCCTCCAAGGAGGACTTCGCCTCGGTGGCCCTCAAGAAATCGTCGTCGACGTCGACGGTGCCCTTCAAAGAAGTGATGCTACTTCAGGTGAAAGGCAGACGCCACGTTCAGACGAGACTGGTCGAACCGTCGGCCGGCAGCATCAACGAGGGCGACAACTTCATCCTGGTGGCCGGCAACGCCCTCTACCATTACGAGGGCGCGTACGCGAACGTCATCGAGACGAGCCGAGCGGCCGACGTCGCCAGCCACATCCAGCAGACGGGCGACATGGGCTGCAAGGTCGCCGAGGTCGTCCGAATCGACTCGAAGAATCGCTCGGCAAACAGCAAGGAGATCGACAAGTTCTGGACGCTGCTGCAGGTGGAAGACCGCGAGAATTTCCCGGGATTCACCGACGCCGGCCATCCCACGGAAGACGAAATCTACGAATCTAAAGTGCTCTCTACCAACATGATTTATAAATTGGAAGGGCAGGAGTTGGTGCCTTGGGACGAGTATTGGGGTTGCAGCCCTAAAATAGAAATGTTAGAACCGACTCGGGTGATAGTCTACGATTTCGGGTCGGAAATGTACGTGTGGAGCGGGAAAAACGCGTCGCTCGACAAGAAGAGGCTCGCCCTGAACTTGGCGAAAGAGATGTGGAACGAGGGTTACGATTACGGCAAATGCGGCGTCTGCCCTTTGAATGTCGCGTCGATTTTGGGTGATAGGCCCGCGCGGGATTTGGAGAAATCTGCGAAAAAGCGCCCCGATTGGGCCCTTTTCTCGAAACTCACCCAACATCGCGAAACGATCCTCTTTAAAGAAAAGTTCCTGGATTGGCCCGATTTCAGACGAGTAATCAAAGTGAAGAGCGACGAAAACGATAAAAGTCGAGAATCCTCGCCTTTGTCAACCCCCATCGAGATTTTGCCGATAAAAGTCGACGGATTAGTCGAGAAAAACGCCTCAACACCGGATTTGGTCGTAGAAATGACCCATCTCGGTAGAGGGCGCTCGTATTTCGACGAGGAAACCAAGCGGCTTTTCGAATACGAAACGGTCGAAATCGGCGCTTGGAGAATCCTCGAAAACAACTCTGAAAAGTTGGCTCGTGAATCGCTGATGCATTTTTACGAGGGTGACAGTTACATAATCCGTTGGCGTTACCGGATGTCCGTCAGAGGGCGCGAGTTGAGCGGAAAGCCGTCAAAATTCGGCCAATCGGGACGCGAGAAATCCCTCTATTTCCTGTGGCAAGGCGCAGAGGCTTCCATTAACGAAAAGGGATTAGCCGCCCTTTTGACAGTAGAACTAGACAGCGAGAAGGCGCCGCAAGTTAGAGTGGTGCAGGGTGGCGAACCTGCCGCTTTTCTGGGGCTGTTCGAGGGCGAGCGGGTGGTACACCTGGGGAAGCGCGACGATTCGGTCGGTAAAACAGGGCGCCTTTATCTAGTGCAGGGCGAGGTCGCCGAGGAAATTTCTTTAATAGAAGTGCCCTGTGGTGTCGCGCAACTGCGCAGTCGCACTTCTTTCCTATTGGTCGAGGCGGAGGAGCCGAAAGTGACAGTTTGGCACGGGGCGAAGGCGACGAAGCAGAAGAGGAGGGTGGCGAGGAAGGCGGCGGATCGGGTGGCGAAGGCGAAAGCTCCCGAGTTCGGTTTCGATGATGATTTGGATGGCGATCTGGATGTCGACGAAATCGAGGAAGGGGATGAGCCGTCCGGTTTTTTGACGGCTTTGGATGGGGACGGTCGTTATTTTCCGATGTTGAAGTCCGATTTCGATTACGATTTCACGTTGAGGATGTTCAATCTGAGCAGTATTTCTGGGGAGTTCAAGGCGACCGAAAGTCTTTGTGCTTACAGGAGCGAGCACTCTAGTCCTTATCCGTTCTGGCAGGCGGATCTCTACTCAGCTAGTCAACCTGGTAACTATTTATTTTTGCAATAAAGAACTAGATTCGGTGATTTTGGGGACTTCTGGTTTGGATATATCACGGTTACCTTGGTTACAAAACAAATTGCTGCCAACCATATATCTGGTGCCGAGAAATTCCCTAAATGTATGATCGTCTTACTTCACACAGCAGTGCATGTAAAGTGACGTTTACTGCGATTGTCAGTTGTACAAAATGGACAACTTTAAACATAGCGGTCATAGATAAAATAAAAGATGATAATAGTAGATTATATTATTAGGATCAAAAGTAAAGCTTTAATTCACAACAATTTGAAGATTTGTTTTTGACGAATTTCGAATTTCCAGCGTTATTTTTAATCGATAATCATCACGAATTATGGCTGTGGCAAGGCTGGTGGCCGATCCTGGAAGAAGACAGCGTGGAACTCCAAGATCAGACCGGATCGGGCGCGATCCGTTACCAATCCGAACGAAAAGCGGCGATGCAAACGGCTCTCGATTATTGGCGAAAGTGCCATCCTGGGGCGGAAGAGGTCCCCGCCTATCTGGTATGGGCCGGACTGGAACCGCTAGAATTCAAAAATCTGTTTCCCACGTGGAAAGATCGAGAGGACGTCGCCGAAATTAACCTAAAAGTAAGGATTATCGTCCGAGAGGTTTTACGATTTGGTAAATTGTGGATTTTCTTAGGATGGTCGTAAACCCGAAGCGAAATTGCCGGTGGAGAAAGAGCTGGCGCTCCTTTCCAGAACGACGTATCCTCTGGCCGAGTTGATGCAGCGCCCTCTGCCGGAAGGCGTGGATCCCACTCACATAGAAATCTACTTGTCGCCGGAGGATTTCGAGGTAGCTTTGTCGATGAGCAAAGACGATTTCAAAAAGTTGCCATCGTGGAAACAGACCGCTGTGAAAAAAGAGAAAGGTCTTTTCTGACCAAATAGAATGTTGTCTTTGTTCTTCCTATGTTTGCCTTGTAGTTGGACGTTGTAACTCTACTTTTTATATTTTATTTATTTATTTTATTCGCTTATATTATTATCGTATGTGATGTCATATCAAAACTCTGCTTAATTACTATTTGGCGAAAATATTGAAAAAAAATAATAACACAATTGCCTTTCCTAAAGTATATTTTTATAATAATAGTAAATGAAAATGAATTAAAAAAGAAAATGAACTGCCACTCTCTTTTACTTCTCGTGTACTTAATAAGATTTTTATTGATCTTTTTTCATTTTGAGCTTCTTCGCGAGTCTGTATGATTATTCATAGTGTCTGTGATTAGGTTTTATTATTTTGTAAAAACATACCTAATGTATTATATTATTTGCATATTGTTACTACTAAATAAAAATGAACTGTGTAATATAAAATTAAACTGTAATAAATAAATAATTATAACGTTGAAATAAGAAGAGAAGGTGCCTTGTTGTTTTCAACGGAATTGATGGGATTTCAAACACAAAAATTGCCAACATTTTCTAGTCTTTGTGATCTTCCTTATTATATCGGCACACTCATCAATGGCATTTTTTCTTACATAGTTTGTAGATCACTAATTCTGTTTTTTTTTTCTCGACTGGCTTTTGTACTAAATTTTATTATAAAGACATAATCCGATATTACAACATACAGAGCGATCAGCAAGTTTCTCATTAGAAGAGCTTTTGACTGATGACCGTGGCTAGTGCGAAATTCGTTCTATCGCTCTGTATACTTATTTATAATAACTTCATGTGAACATTATTGTGTGTGATTTTTTATTTTATATTACTACATGAGAATTAATAAAATTTCTACAGATTATTTTCTGGCATTTTTATTTGTTAGTCCGGGTGGTCCGGGGATAATAATGGAGTAAGTAGAGGATCGTAATTCGTTTCTGGGCAATTTGTTGCCGCCCAGTTTTAGTTTGGAGTAAAAGCGCACACAAGTCTTTAATGCTTACTACAACGAGAAATGTTTTTGGCAACCGCTGAAACCAATCGCAGACTCTATTGTCGACCATAAATCTTGGCGTGCACCAGGCCGGCTTTTTCACCCTACCACTACTCTCCTTTATACAGAACTGTTCGAACTGGGAATAACGTAAGACCTCCGATGTAATTACAATGATTTAAGTCATGTTCAAGACCGAATTTATTACCGCACCCCCGTGACGCAACCACCCCCTTTCTTATACCGAAACCAACAATATTCCCTTAATTCCGAACCACGATAATAATTTACGGTGACGTATTCTTATTATGCGAGTACAAGCAACAATTAGGTGCCGAAAATTCGTACACCTTTTCTCATTTTCTTGCCGTGTTTCCGCTCCGTTTCTCGCCCTCTCTCTTCTCTCTTTTCCGACTTGATATAATAATGAGTCGACCCGGCCTCGGAATTAATCATCAAGTAATAAAGAGAAATGAATACATTTACGGCGATAATTTTTCACATCCTTACGCCGCGTTATTATTATTGTAATAATTTTCGTGCGGGTAGGGACGTGGAAAATGGGGGCGAGAGGCATATTTTCAACACGAGTTTTTTTTTTACTTTTTAAAACGCGAACTGGGGGCTGGAACTTATTATACTGCCCTTGGAAAAATCTTTATGGAACGCGCCGACACTCATTACAGCATTTAATTTGCATTTTTTTATGAAAGGACCTAAGTAATGTCCTTAAATTCATTTCAACGTTGCTGTTTCCTAAATTAATATTAATACGCGACGTTAGCCCTATTTCGCGAGGGCGAGGGTGGTGATTTTACGCGCGATATTAATTCTTTTCATTAAATTACATTAGTTGATAGAATGCAATGTAAACTTATGAGTTCAGAGGTTACTACCTTTTTAATGTAATCTTTTCGATTTATACCAATTTCTGAGGACCTTTGAGAATTTGTCGTCGCGTAATACGGGGGATTTTTCTAGGATTTTTCAATTTATTGGTTTATTGGGTCCTCTGCGTTATTATAGGTACGATTATACATATAACAATGTTTTGAATTTGTTCTATGGATTGTTCCGTACAGTTTAAATCCATTGTGAACAGGGCTTGTTTTCGCGAATGGAAAATGCATTCTCACTGCGATTATGTCTGGTGACGTTTTCACAATGAATGCACAAAATATTACAGGCGGCTTTTAGTCCCCGTTTGTGCGTGCATTTATCGCTTTTATGTCGTCGTTGTTGGAATTTCAAACTGACGAAAAAAAAATCGAATTAATCGCACCAGAGGACTTTGCAGAGAGCGGAAATCCATCCCGAAAGCGTTTCGTATCGAAAAACTCGATGAAAAGCGATTCCTTCACTTATTCTCCACGGGCACGGAGAAAGAGAAAATCGCCTCATTGCTCATTCCTACCTTATACACACTACCTCAAGACTATCGGTCTATACCAACATAAAGTCACGTTTTTCTCGCTTTGAATTGCCGAAATAAAAAACCTGTCTCTGGGGTGGGCGCCCCCTAGGGCTTGGTAACGAAATCGGCAGGACGAGTCTGAAACCCCAAAAATATGGAACACGACAGAAATAAAAAACGACTCCCTTATTTCATTCATATTTCTGTCGGTCCGACGACGATTTTAATTGCAAATAACAAAACGAAAACCAAGTGCCTTTTTCCGTCCGTATAAAGTCGTGAAAGGAAGCGAAAAGTGCAGTCTCCTTTTGTGTTTCATGTCGAAAACCTGATCCGCTCTCATTACCCGAACGTCTTTATGTTTGCGCCGAGGAAAACTTTTCCCTGAGAAATATCCTTCTTTGCATCCGCGCACACAATGCTCGAAAATTGCGAGAAACACACACAACTCCCCAAACTCGTTTAGTATAAAAGCAAGAGGGAAAAACAACCCCCGACCGAAAAAAAACCGATAACTGACTGATAATAACCGATCGCCGAATCGAGGGTTCCGGTGCAGCTGCGAAAGCACCCCGATATGAAAATGTATCCGCGCTAATAAATTATTCCGGGCGCATTGAGTGATCCTCGACTAACTAGTTGTCTAGAGCGGGCGGTTTCGGTACGTATGACGTGTTTGAACAATAGGCCGATTCCCATCATCGCAAATTCCGCCCCTTCAGCCGCAATCGGTCCGGTTCGCAGACGCCACTCGAAAATCCACCCGCAACCGTAACGCTCCCCATGATAACCGGAATATAAGGTGAATCCCCACAATGGGCCGCGTCGGGCCACTTAAAGCCGGCCCTGTGACGGGGGCACAATGGCGCCGCCACAAAGTATCGGGCGCTCCGGGGGCTCCGGTGACAGGTGGGCCCCCGCCCGGAACATATTGTAATCCGCAACAATGGCGGCCGTGTTCTTCCGCGTTGATCAACCGGACTAAAAGTCCCTCTGTCCATTACCGTGCCGGACACGTCCCGGACCGGCGGAAAGCAGGTGGAGAAATCTTTCGGCTTACGCGGAACGGCACAAAAGAGACCCGACACAGATTCTTTTCACCGCGACGACTGCGACATAAAAAGGGGCGAAATGATCAAAAGCGCCTTTCTCTCGCCGGTTTCATTTTATTTTTCCGTATTTTTTTAAAGATCTTCGAGAGAGACGTGTCACTCGCAGACGGGTCGACCGTTTTTAACGCGTTTTTGTCCCCTTTAAAATGTTTCGGTAAATATTTAAATGTTGCGTCTATACTTTGCGCTCTTCGCCTGTGGAGACGGCGACGGGTCGCGATGGATTATTTACGAAAAGTGTAAAGCAAATTTGTTTTAGCTTTCAGCTTTTCGGTTTTGCGGCCGCGTATTTATAACCCTCCTTTTAATGACAAGTCGGCGGTTTCGGGACAAGCGGCTCCTGATTATTATTGCGTTTACGGTTTTATTTTATGGTAACGCGAAAGGGCGCATCTCAGGTGTGTGCGTCGTCTTGTGGAAATATTTGCACTGACCGTTGGGCGCATTTCCGCCACGGTACGTTAACGTTAAAATGTAAACGGAACGTGACGTGACTTTTTGTGTTGATTTATATCGCGAATACACGAGTGTGCCAGCCCCTGGATGCGGGTGGGAATTTGCCGGAAAATAAAAATCGCCAACTGTCGGCCAATCATCAGTCTTTTTTATGAAGCGTAATGGCCATCGGCAGCATTGCTCGCTCACTAATCAAAGTCCGCCAGGCACACAAAGAGTGTCAATTTAAAAATTTGCACCCCAATATCTTGAAAACCGAAAACGTCGCCATTTTGAGGGTCTTGTTACCTTATTTCGTAACTTTCTGGGACTTTCGAGTGCAGAAATTTGTAGAAATTGAACGCCCTACTTTGCCCTCATTTGCTTTGCAGATCTCACAAAGAAGCAATGAGGGTTATTATTTCATAAAAACAAAGCCAAATTTAAGTGCTTTGAAGAAGTTGAGGAACTCGGTTGTTCATTTGTCTATTGTTAACGGTTGTCAAGGGTGATGAGTGGCAAAAGATTCTGATAATACGGATAAAAGTCAATCTGCCTTCAGATGCATAATGGAGAAAAATGTCAAAGCTTGGCTCTTTTCATTTACGTTTTGGTCTTTCATGATTCAATATTTAAATAGGTTACTAGTGGATAATAAAGCTACGATGCATAAATGTGTAGAGTTCAAATATGAAAGGAACTGGGGTTGACTGTAAAAGCGTCGCTTCTTGATCAAAGAATACTATTTTGAGAATTCTGCGTCAAGTATACCGACTTAGATTCATAGTCTACATAGGAGAATCGATTTCTCAAAAAAGAATGACTACTTTGGAAAATATTTTATCTTTTATGGAAACCAATAGCATTAAATTAATTACCAATGATAAGGATATTATACCTATATTTTATAATCTTTACTCTATTCAGTAATTATTACCGGCAGACTTAGATCGATATAATTCCAACTTGTCTTTGAGTGGTGGAAATTGGCATGGTGAACATTGAGGATTAATGATTCAAATCGACAATGAATCGCTCAATATTGTTCACGGTTATCATTCATAATTGAAATGCACTTTAGCGCCTGTAAATTATTAATCAGACCGCATTCGGATTTTAAACGCTTCCTCCCATTATTATCATTTCTCTAATTAAGCCTCATTATTCTTCATCCTCCTCTTCTCGGCGTATCAAGTTCCCTGAGAGCGAACCTATAAAACACTTAATAACGGCGCGCAATGATAATAAGAAAGTGGAGTCGATATCATCACGAGAGACCGGGGGGCGGTTTTAGGGTTTCCGGGGGCCGGCGGGCGGAGCGGGGTGAATCGCGAGATTAATTTTATATGAATAATGAACTGCAAAGTATAATGGTGATGGAAATGGCCGCTTCATTCTGTAATACCGGCATGACAGAAATGACGACATCTCAATTTGGGGAATGGCCGGAGATAAAAGGGAGTCATTAATTATTCGTGACGTCAGGTAATAGAGATCACGAAGGGCGGCGGGGGCGGTTCGGGGCCTCGCACTCGTATTAATGTTTAGCAATTCCGTCAAACGATGCCGATCGCGCACCTTTTATCTCCCGCGAACCGCAGACCGGATGAAATAATGCGCGCGGGGTGCATCCCTCAAATCCGGGCGAAAACTTCGCCCCGTTTACCTGGATGTTGCCGCGGTTATGAATAATTTCACGGCAAACGAGAAAAATCGCCGTCTTTGCCCCATTATTTTTTCATTAAAAACCCCGGTCCCGGCTCGATTCGATTTGAATGCAGAATGTTTAGCTGCGAATTCAATTTATTTCCAATTATATGATGGCGTCGCGCCTGGGCTTTGTTTGAATTTAATTGTCATTTAACGCCCTCCGACTGACGCGCGTGCTAGAAGAGATCAAAAGTCTACTGTACCCATATACAGGGCGACTCAGAAACACCCTAAAAGACCCTGTATTCACATTTTCTCCAAGATGAACCTTGTCTTTGCACTGAAGCAAATGAATTGAATGCCTCTCTGCCACCTCGACTATTGTCTACCTAATATGACAAATTATCATTACTCGATAAAAATAATTCGATTTGGCCGTTTGCTTCCACTCTTGATTCAATAATTCGTCCCAGATCTGGACCGTGCGGAATACGGTCAAGCATATAACCCGCACATCCGCTTTCGGGAGATGATTAATTGGTAAAGGGGGTGGCCGCAGTCGGAGAGACCGCGTATATGTAGGGAAACGGACCGGCCACAGATTCTTGTTTCTGTTTTGGTAATTAAAACAAATGGTCGCATCGTGGGGACCGTCCGCTGTCGCTCCGGGACCGGAAACGGGAACGGGACCGCTCCCGGATCGGGATATTCGGATTAATGTTGCTCGTATGTAACCGCTCCGGCAATTATACCCCCCGAAACAACTTTGACCGGTTATTACACCAACTCCAGTCATCTTGACCGACGACCTTTCCACCAACTCCGTTTAACGCCATCAAGTGGATCCGAAGTGATTCTACAACCTGAGTCGAAAGGGATACTACAACTGCGTATGTGGAGGGTTTTGATACAATTCTATTTTTGTGGTTCACTTCTTATATTTTACATAATCGCATCAATTTTAAGAACTGAAAGTTGCTTGGCAGTTTTATAAGCTCGATCCGTTGAGAATCCGTCCGTAACTGAATAGGTTTCATAACTCTCGACCCCTGTAAATTTGGGCGTGATTTGTAAATCCGGATCGGCTCGATCAAATATGCATTACATTGCTCCCTTGTATTTTCCGACTGTTTGTGTAAACTCGCGCAGAGTATACACGTAGGTAATAAACTTCTTGATGTGCGAGAGGAGCTCGTATTACACACCTCCAAGTTTGAAACTTGGCTCTAAATATTTAACAATTAATTATACAGGGCGAGTTCGATAAGATACGATCCGGGGGCGCGCCCATGCAATCTCATCCGGATATGTAATAATAGTAGAATTGAATGGGGAGCGGGGGCGGATTTTCAGGGGCCGGCGGTGGCTGCAAGCCGAGTCGAAATTAACCGTTCCCGGTAATAAAATAAATCATCAAGGGAGCGAGTTTGCCGACGTCCATCTTGTCCCGAAATCAATTATTAGTTTCAGTCAGGACTTAATTGTGGAAGTTACCTGAGGTCGAAACCGGCAGCGGGATGATATCTGAAATTATTCCGACTAATGAAATTGACATCAATTTAGCGTTTTAATTAAGTTAACCGACTTGAAACTGGGCCGGAACCGTAGCACCGCCACCAGGTAGAAAATGTTGGGCACACACCGGAAGAGGAGCGGTAATAATCAAAGTCGAATTTAATTAAGCAATTTTCATTGAACTATAATATAATAGGCGGCGATATTAATAATAGATGATTCAAGTGTACACGCCGGGAAGTCGGTTTTGTGAGAGTGCTCGTCATTATGCTCGCGCTTAATGATAAAAATTCGCGATGATCGAGGGCAATTAAATTAGTTTGGGCGGCTTTTCGCTCAATTAAATTATGATAAATTGATCGGGGCTCCGGTTCTCGATGGTTCATGTCATTTGTTGCCTAACTAACTGTGTGATGTTTGTCGAAAGGTATTTGCATGACCATTGCCTGCTGCTTTGATAGCTCTGTGCGTTCGGTATTTGAATTAAAGTGGTCAAACTTCCAGACGACCGGACAGGTTCAAAGGGACCTCGCCTTATTCGAAACTATTCCGAATCGGGCGGCTCGACGTTTATTCCTCTTTAAAATCCGCGACGAGCGTCGGGAACTTTAAGAGGTCAATTTGGGGCAAAAGTGTCTGCGGATCCTCAAAACATGTTTACTTCTGGCGGCGATAAATTCCGTTGTTTTCCGGTGCACGAAATTGACTCGGTGTTATTTATTCGAGTACCCACCAAAAACGCAATCTTGTTTGTGTTTTAGCAACTGTACATTCGTCTTTCTGAAGTCTCGTACGAATTTCGCTGAGTTTCGCACAAACTTACTTCGGTTTAGTCCGTTTGTTAGAAATAAAATGCAGACTTTATGCAGCCAAGTTATAATCATACAACAATTAAACTCCGGGGAAGTATCTACCAGAGTAGAATACGGAATTTAATTTCCAAAGTAAATATTTCTTTTATTATTAGAGTATGAGATGATAATAATAATAATAAAAATATAAGTAGGTACCTATACCTCTATTTCTCTACGAGTATTTCTGACGGAATTGCACGGAGGCAAGATAAATTTAGATATTCATTTCCACTCTGCACTTTTTCCCTAAAGTAATTGTCACAGCAAATTGTGTTTAAATAAGCTCACCTCGTACAATATTTCTTCTCCTTTCACCTCATCCTTTGTATTCTATTGTAATTGAGCGAGTTATAATAAAATTGGAGTAATAATGATCTTTGTTTGTACAAAAAGGATTTGAGTTGATAAAATTAAAACAAACAAGAACAAGATCTGACTGACTGAACACTGGGCCTGTATTATGTAAAGGGTCGGGTATTATAAAACTTGATAAATTAATTAATTATTCCCTTGTGATTCTACTAAGGAAATTAGATCGGCATTTTCCAATGGAAACACCAAGATGTCGGACACTGGCGCAAAAGAACCATAAAATTTTAATTAAATTGCTTTCTCCCTCTTAAAGAACGGATCTTCTTTCTTATTAACTATAATAAAATTTGTCCTTTGCAATATTATATAGTTATTGAGTATCTACTACTTATGGGTAAGTAGTTACCTACTTACTCACGTTTGAGAGGATTTTTCTTTTTTAGATACAAGTCAAAGTGAAGAAATCGGGATCATTTGTAATCCGAACTACAACAAATTTTCAATATAAATGTAAATGAAGCTGAAATAGCTAAAAGTAATGTATTGATCTGTAAAGGGAAAATATAAAATGACTTGAATTTTTGGAAAATTCTAGATCGATAAATGTGTGGCAAAACAGTTTGGAACTGTTGCGTTGATTTGATTTCGGAAACTACTGTACTGTTTGACAAATCGAAACCAATCAAGACCACATCATAATGTACCTAATCTGAAATCTAGGCCCCGACACCTACACGATTGAGTTCAATGTCCAATCTATCTCTGAAATTCAGTGAAGAAATTACTCAAATAGTAAATAAAAGCAGAGAAATAATTCATCCATAGAAGTATCGGTCACTTTTTCATGGGGATAATAAAACTAGTGAGCAATTTTTAAATTTATTTTTAAAATTTATCGTTTCAACAAATGAAAATTTTAACAAATCACAAACCTTCATAATGTTGTTATTACGGGGATAATGATAATAATACCTTAATAAGTATCACAGCAATTACAAAGTTATCTTTTTTATCATAATAATTCAATAAGTAATCGATCAATCAATGAAACCAACCAAACATACGATTATAACATTTAGATACGATATGAATATTTGATTTGTCTTTATGAGGTAAACAGATTTAATACTCAACAGGGGGGTAATGACAAATTAAAATCTCCAAAAAGGCCTACAGAAATACAGAGCCGGAGTTTTCAGATGGGAAAATAATCAATTTCCTATAGTCTCTCATGAGTCCTCTTAATAACTTCCCGCTTTTGAAAAAGCCGAGCTGCCGATATGGTCGTCTGTAACTTGATCGTTCATAATTCACTCGAGCAGTTAACAACAATAATAAATCCGCGAAAAACCGTGTGCCCTACTTGAATTTGTTTAGAATATTTTCGTTAAAGATCCGGAACCTTCCCTTAGGACGATTTCCGTCATACGGCGCTCCCGGAATAACTCAACGTGCTCGACCTCTTCGTGTAATCGACGAACCCTGTGTCGGGTGTCTGAAACGTCTCGATTTTCACGCACTTCTTGCGCGTCCTCTGGTGCTGCAGCGTTTTGCTCTTGCCGCCGCCCGAGCTGTTGGAGCTGGAGCTGCCCAGCTCGGCCACCGCCAAAAAGCCCTGCTGCAGCGCCGCCCCCGGGTGCGGGATGGTGCCGTACTTGTTGAGGGCGGGCAGGTTGGAGTAGGCGACCGCCGTCGCCGAGGACGTGTGGTTCTTGACGGTGATGGGCACGGTCTGGCCGGCCAGCGAGGGGCTCGCCGCCCCCGGGTGCCCGTAGTGCGGCTCCTCGCAGATGAGGGCGCTGGTGCGCGGGTCGGCGGCGGCGGCGGCGGCGAACTCGACGCACTTGTTGGTCGTGCAGACGTCGGGCGGCGTCTTGTTGAGCAGGGGGCCGCACTCCATTTCGTACTTGGGGCGGTGGTGCTGGTGGTGGTGGCGGTGCTCCGTGGGGGCCAAGGAGTCGTACTGCTGGCGGGGGGACGGGCCCGCTTGCCGTACCAGGTACTCGCTCGAGAGGCGCTGGTGCTCCCGCAATTTCCGGTCGGCACCAGGGACCATTTCCCGCACCTTCAACAATCATCCGAATTATTCACGATAAATTTATAACTGGAGGGTGTACTAGTATTATTGGTTGCTCATTTTTGGGGTGATAGAATTTTAAAATAGGATAGCAGAACATGTACAAATTGGCCTCCCTTTCTATATCAAGAAGATACCTCAGTACCATAAGTATAATAGGTTATGAAATTTAGAAAATTTGAAAATATCGATTTTTGTTTCCAATGATACGTGAATATCGGTCGCATTTTTCTACTCCTGATGACTCAATTAGAAGCCAATTTGAATTTTTTATCTATATCTCGACTAATAAGAAAGTTTCGCCACTTTGAAGTTTGCGAAAATCGTCAAAATTTTCGTGAAAATTTCATGTCAAAAATTTAAAAAGCACGATTTTTGGTCAATTCGAAAGCTTTTTGCACATGTCCATACTGTTTTCGATATATTTTTCGATTCTCTTTCGATTGCCGGGTCGCCCGAATCGATATCTCGATCGGTTCAAAAGTTAGACCGGTTTTAATTTTACGAGACCGATGATTTGGTGATTTTTCGGAGGCCATAATTCACATGAAAAATTACCTTTTTCCGATGCGCTCTAGGAGCATTTGGTAGATTTTTTGCCGCTCTTTCGAATGCGCGGCCGCCCATCCCGATCGGAGCTTCGGTTCGAAAGTTATGGTCGATTGAAAATTTCGAGCAAAATTTGTACCCAAAGTGATGGATTTTCGAAAAAATCGAAAATCACAAAATGTCGTCCAAATCGAAATCCAGGCACTTTTCCCGATAGATTTTGAGCTAACTAAGCGATTCCTGGGTCGTGCGACTCGATAGCTCCACTAATAACGAAGTTATGGCCGTTTGAAAATTTTACTCTATTTTTAACGGTACGGCAATATTAGACGCATTTTCTCACTTCAGATGACTCAATTAGAACCCAATTTAAATTTGCCGTCGATATCTCAACAAATAAAGAAGTTACAGCACTTTGAAATTTTCAAAAAGTTGAAAATTCGAAAATTCGAACATTTTTTTTTCTCAGATAAACCAATACCGGACGCATGTATCTACTCCAGATGACACAATAAGAAGCCAATTTGAATTATTTATCGATATCTCGACTAATAAGAAAGTTTCGCCACTTTGAAGTTTGCGAAAATCGTTGAAATTTTCGTAAAAATTTGATGTCGAAAATTTGAAAAGCACGATTTTTGGTCAATTCGAAAGCTTTTTGCACATGTCCATACTGTTTTCGATATATTTTTCGATTCTCTTTCGATTGCCGGGTCGCCCGAATCGATATCTCGATCGGTTCAAAAGTTAGACCGGTTTTAATTTTACGAGACCGATGATTTGGTGATTTTTCGGAGGCCATAATTCACATGAAAGAGTACCTTTTTCGGATGCGCTTTAAGAGCATTTCGTAGATTTTTTGACGCTCTTTCGAATGCGTGGCCGCCCATCCCGATCGGAGCTTTGGTTAAAAAGTTATGGTCGATTGAAAATTTCGAAAAAAAAATTCACCCAAAGTGATGAATATTCGAAAAATTCGATGATAACTAAATGTCGTCCAAATCGAAATCCGGACACATTTTCCGATAGATTTTGAGCAAACTAAGCGATTCCCGGGTCGTGCGACTCGATAGCTCCACTAATAACGAAGTTATGGCCGTTTGAAAATTTCACACTATTTTCAATGATACGGCAATATTAGACGCATTTTCTCACTTCAGATGACTCAATTAGAACCCAATTTAAATTTGCCGTCGATATCTCAACAAATAAAGAAGTTACAGCACTTTAAAAATTTTAAAAAGTTGAAAATTTGAAAATTCGAACATCTATTTTCTCAGATAATCCAATACCGGACGCATGAATCTACTCCCGATGACTCAATTAGAAGCCAATTTGAATTTTTCATCAATATCTCGACTAATAAGAAAGTTACGGCACTTTGAAATTTTACGAAATTTCGGTCTGATGTTCGCCCTTTAAATCTCAGTTTTTCGCAGAGGTTTTTCGTGATAAGTATGTATTATCAATTGAATGGAATACCGCGGATGAAATCTCTCTTGGGATAGGTACTTCGTAAAACCAACTAAAATAAAAGTTAATTTCTAGATGAGTAATTAGTCAAGTTTCCTGTCGTAGGAAATTTCAAAAAGAAAACTTCTCATAAAGTCAAGATCTTTTTTAATATACTCGTAGTGAAGGAAAGGGGGCTGGATTATTACTCACTTCATATTAGTGCGTGTCGCCGCTACTGTATTATGAGCCACGGGAAACTTGCACTTCTTAATTAGACGAACTCGAAATTTTAATTGCGAAAGTTTTTAAAAAAGGCGCTTAATCAATATCCCCGTCGAAAAGTGCGAAAGGGAGAAGAAAAGGCGACGTCAACGCGAGAGGGAGTGGCGTGAAGCTAGAAAAGTTTTGAGAAAACGCGAAAGGCTTTTAATTCCTGGCAGCGAGTAATAAACCAAGTTTCCTTCTTCCTATAAGTTTTTTAGGCAAACACTACCCTTTCGCAACAAACTTTATATTCACGAAAATGAATCATGATAATTCACATTACGGATAGGTAGTTGGTAGCGAAAATAATATCAAAGTTGGGGTTTCAAAATTTCACACAGGTATGTCTTGTTAAAGTCCTGGCCGATATTCGAAGCAATTTGTGCGTCGCTCCATCCCCTTAAAGCGCCCCGAGACGCTTTTAATATTTAATTCATTACTGCACCTCGCTTTCTTGCAGATATTTCCTTTGAAAGTCCCCCTCGAAGTGTTCCACTTAATCATCGGATTTTTTACAACACGCGATTTCTCTTTTAAAGGACGAGTCGAGTCCCGGAAGGCCCTTAACTACACGACTAATCCGCCGTAAGAAAATCGTTACCATTTCGTCCACCGACGGGAATCGGTTCAGATACCCCGACAGGGAGAAGACCGCCGCCATTTTGGTCATGATGAAAGCCGCCCCCGCCGTGAAGAAGCACCATCCGTAACGGTAGTCGTACACGGGGCCCGAGGGCGGCTCCTTGTGATATTGCGTTATTTCCATCAGGGTCTCTGACAGGGCAGATGCAAAAACCACCAGGCCCGTCCCCAAAGAGAGCCCTGAAACAAAAAGATTATCAACGACTGTCTCTCCCCCATTGAAAAGACGACACAATCATAATAGTGGTGTACACCAAGAGCTCCCGAAACCCCTTCAACTTTCCGCACTATAATAGAAAGAGCGAGGGGCGAAAATTCCCGTCCGCTTTTGAATAAGGAATGTTTTCGAATAGTTACACAGTGTGATAATTTTGCGTGAGGGTTTGACGATGACGCTTTAAACTCGAGATATCTTCCGGAGACGGTGCCCATAACCCATCATCATCGTGTAAACTAATTAATCACTTCGGGGCCCTTTTGGAGATACTCGCGTGTATTGTTTTTTACGCGAAATTTCGGCAGGCACTAATTATTCGGCAAGGGTTGCAAATTGCGAACGAGGGTGACTCGTACAAAAGACCGCGGTTTCTTGCGCGTGCAACAGAATGACGAATGTTGAACTTTTGAAATTGGGACGTCGATTACCGCCGGTTTTGCTAATCATAACCACAAAGGCGAATTATTAATTTTCGCTCAAAGTTGGGACAATCGGCGTCTTCCCGGGTAATGAGGCGCGTAATCCGAAAATAAATCACGCGAGGTGATTATTTTTATATTGAATCTAGTCGGTAATGCCGAGATCGCCTTTTTGCCGATAAAAATCCGGCAGGGCAATTTGTCGGGTGTATACACACAGAGTTTCGGCGATTAACGGCGAGAATTTATGGATATCGTTCGTTAAAATTCGAGGGTAGTTTTTATCTAGTAATTTAGTTGTTGTCATCCAACATCATACATCTTGCGCTGTCAAACGTGAAAGCTTTTTTTCCATATATATTTCGTGCCATGCCTCGAGGCGTACGTGTACGGAAAGCCGAAGTGAATAACGAGTAAAGAGCTTTCGCGGCTTTTTACGGAATCTATTTGCAGACGAAAAAATAAATAAACACCCGCCGCCCCCATCATGCAAATGCGCCCGGAACTTTTTCCGCCCGTTTCTCGTCACATAATCCCCAATTTGTCACGTGTGTCTTTGACGCGCCGAAAATTAGCGCTCGAGTGTCACGGTCCGAGTCCAATATCGCCCGAAAAGTGCCAGGTCGGATGCGGCGCAAAAGAAATACAAGAAAAGCATAGTAAATCTCTAAATCCTCGCGGTAAATCCTCCTCGCCCGGCGCACTGGCCACACCTAAGCTCCCTCACAACTTATCAAAGCTCAACCGGGGCACGAAAACGTGAAAGAAACCCCCAGTATAATTTCGGCTTTTTCTTTAATTACCTCGGACGGGCTTCATTATTACGTGATGGGCACCCTCCTTCCGCAAAGTCCTCCCCGAAATCGGATGCAAAGGATTTAGACTTTGGTAATTTCGTTCCCTCGACGATTTGCTCGATTATACCGGCGGTATAATCGAGTCGAGGAGACCGGCAGGCCCATCGGATGCGGTATTACCGATAATAATTAACGCCCGTTTAAGCCGTCTTTGCGAAACTCTGCCCGAAAATCGTCATAACAGAATCGACTCGATACTTAGCGGATGATCGGATTACGGGGAAGAAAAACACACTCACCTCCCAAGATGAAAAAGCCGCAGGCAATTATCGTTTTATTGTCGCTGTTGCAGTGGCCGAGCAGGGCGAAGAAGGACGCCAACAGCAGGAGAATTACGGCCGATCCTGTTAGAATTGTGCATGACCTGAAAGCCAAAAGGTGAACGAGACGTTATACGACTAGAAAAATACGTGACCGATACAGGGCGACCCAGGAAAAACGACACCGAAAACTATTAGAATTTTTAAAATAACAACCCCAAAAGTTATGGGAACGACTCTTGCCTCATATTTGGACTAAAATTGAATAAATACGATAAGGGGGCTTTTTCCTGAAGCACCCTGTATTCTCAAATGTCGAACTCGTAAATCGTCGGTGGAGAGATAGGAGATGTGCCCAGTAGACAAAAGTGTGTTTTATTGCACGATAATTACACGACATTAAATAAAATTGAATTTAGTTCCCCTTTCTCCACTTCCCAATTCAGAGCCATAAAGGCATTGTGCCGTACGGGTATACTGACTGATGCAACCGAACGTATTACGGTATACTTATAGAATAACTTTTCAATTTGTTGAGGGGGAAAGTTATCGAGTTTGGTGGCTTTTATCTAGAAAATGGCGAAACGTATCCACCGGGGGACGAAAATATTGCTTGTGACAATCTGTAAAAGTCGCGTGTTCACCTAATGCACACGAGTGTACGGCAGGTAATTGAATTAAGGCAAGTAGATGAGGAATGGCCGGCGATCGCCTGATATAAACGTCACATATTTCAGTTATAAGCACTATCGCTCTCCCCGTAGACTCCTAAAACTGATATCTCGAGCAATCTCCAGGATAAAGGATGTAATCCCTAATTTATTACCCCACCCCCTTACACAGGATTGCGTACACCTCTCCCCAGTCGGGCACTTTATACCGGATGATGCGTAGTTACCTACACTTTTCTGTAATTTCCATCCAAAAGCTCGTAAAAAGTTTCGCGAAATTGCGCCCATCAAGTTAAATTATCCGCCACTTTAGAGATAAAAGCGGTAAAAATTCCTTTATTTCATCGTCATCATCATCGTGATCGTCTCGCTGCATTTCGTTGAATATTACGTCGCTGGGGGCGGATTATAGGTGAAGGGGTACTAGGTGTGTCGGGGGGGCGGGCGCCGCAAACTTGCAATAATTGCAGAGAGCCGAACCTGCCGGAGCGTAACAAAGTTCCCTAATCTCCGAAACTTCACAATTGACAGTACAGTTAACACTAAGTAGGTACAGAGCTACAGCCATTGAACGACAACCAAGTTTCCACACCCCACGACGTATTATTTTCGAGGGCTGTTCAGCGCCAGTTCGCTACCGGAGTCTCCGAGTGCGGAGCGAACCCGAAAATTGCCCCAATTTCCACCCCCACCGACAATCAAACGGCAGCTTTTTACGCTGCAGAGATCACGAGCGCAAACTTTCTCATTATACACACGGCTCTGCGGATTCGGATGAATTTCAACGATTTCACGCAATTACAAGCATTCGCTTTTTGATTTATTTCGATCCGGAGCTTCTTTCATTGGAGCTTTCGGTGAAAGCGGATCGGCGCGCTTTCATCATGGGGAATATCGGGCGATGCAGCGGGGCTCTAGGATTGTCGGAAAATTCAGGGATTTCAGTGATTTTTCGGGGTTGTGCGTGAAAAACTGGCCATAATTACCCTAATGATCGAGGATGAAATGGCGTAGGCGCCGGGAGGGCAACAAAGATCGAGGCGATAGGCGGCCGGAATCGTAAAAAGCTCCCCGAACACAAAAGGTGAAATTATTTTTATTACTGGGGCGAATTCTAAAGATTATCTGATGCGCGATTAAGTCGTGTTCGGAACGACCCCGCATTCATTTTACGGGATTTCCCGGCCTAAAAGGTGTGAAAATATGGCCCGGTTGGTGGGAGAAGGCATAGAAAACTAACTGCTTATGGTGGCTAATAAAACAATTCACATAACAGTAAATCCGTGTCTTTCGCACAAACTTTATGTCTCTACTATACAGACTATAACCGCACACACACCGAAATAAGCCGTAGTGTTTCTCCACTACAAGTTTTGTGTGAATTCACCAATAACTTCCACTGTCTGCTACCTATAAATCCGGCGCGCTACAGTCTGAACGGATTTTCTTTTCAATTTATCTCCATCTCCGAGTTGTAGCTCACTGTTCCATTATTTCTGTGTGTTTGTACGAATCTGGAGGAAATCGTCCGATAATTCAAAATCTTCGCCGGGAACAACAAAATAACGAGAGTAAATGTATATGAGATTGTTGCCAAGTTGTATCGAGTTTGCGAAACGCGGGATTTGGGGGAGGGAATCGAGCTCGATGGCTACGTATAAGGGAGGTGGATCCGACTACGAGGACCCAATTATGTATCTCCCCGCGTACCGTGAAAAAACACGTTGTTCGGTAAAACATTGTCCTCGTTATCTTCGTAAAGTGCAGCTCGTTAACATTAACCCTCCGGCTTGTAAATAGCCCACACCTTGAGGGCGGATCGTAACAAGGCTGTTTTCTCCCTTCTCGGTTTATGCGTTTTTTTTTAGTCGTCGGGGACAATCGCGGAGAAATATACATTTTTAACGCGCCCGCTCTCGCAAAGGAGAGGCGAGATTTAGTGTACGACATAATATTGCATTATCCTGGATAAAAAGAACTAAATTGTGGTTGAGCGGGATTTGCAGGATGTGGGAAATAGGAGCGTAGCTCGGCGATAAATCGCCAGATAAAACCTGCGGAGCAGGGAGACCGTTCCTTGTTTTTGGTTTAGTAATTATAACGAATGACTCGACGGTGTGTGCAGGCAAGGACGAGGGGGACCGCACTTTCCGCGCGTTTCTATCTCTGGTGAAAAGGGGCGGAGGTCGGTTAACTTTCCGCCGACGGGAAAATTCAACGGTCCGATGGCGATTTCCGACAACTCTTCTCCTAATAAAATTACGACCGCGGACGATGCTGACCGACATCGATCCCATAAACCCCCTCGCCCAGATTAATCACCCCCGGGCCAGCCGAACAAAGAAAACTCCCATTCGAGGATTATTTCTTCGATTACGATCTCATGCAACCCTGTGATAATCACATAGTACAGAGACACTTTTCCTATCACAAAAACTGAACAAATCTGGAAAAGTTTGATAATTCCAAGGATGATGCGCGAAGGGCCAAGTGTATGGCTTTTCCGATATTACGACGGCGATAAAATTAACAAACATATCCCCCGTAAATATTTTACGCGGTCGTTTATGCACGCAACACTTTTTAGTGCGCTTTCCCGCCGCGCCCCGTAGGGCCGTCGAAAAAGGAATTGATTCGCCCTGGCGACGGCGAGATTCAAATTAAAAGCGCCCGTTTCGTATATAAAAGTTTTTATGTGCGCGAGACCGGGAAAAAAAAGGAACAACTCGCCCAAGAATCCCCTAATCCCAATACAATTTCCGAGCTTATCGCCGAAGCACCCCCTCCGATTATAAATAAACACGCGCGAGAGAAGAAGAGAAAAAGTTGTGCATATCACGACGCTTTAAGCTTTTCTCTCCTTCAGTTATAAAATGTAAGGGACGCCCCATAAAGTTTCCTTTATAGACATCATCGTCTTTTTACCGAGATTTCGTTTTGGGCTTGATATTATTCACCTCATACTGCGACATCGTGTACCGGGATTTTTAAAAATGTTTTGTAATAATGTTAAAAGAGCGAGAAATTTCGTAAATTTCTCAATTTCCAGCTACAAGGAAAAATCTTGACGTTTATTGGTTTCCTCGCTGTTATATCATATTCCAAGCGGGCAATTTTACAAGTAAATCCCAAGTTTGATGGAAATATAATTCACGCGTGTAGCTGTAAAGTTATTACAGTGGATTCAGTCGCTAGACGGCTAAACAGGATTCGTTCGAAAATCTCCCGAAAGTTATTCACAAGTTTATACCATCCAACAGTACAGAGCCACACAGAAATTCTCTCTCATTCAGTTACCACACAGTTGTGTTATCCGTTTTCAATAATATCGAGAATTCAAAGGGAAAATGCGAATATTCAAGTTGACATTCACACAGACCAAGTTGGATAATTCCTAGTTGATTCAATAGTAAAAATTGGCTCATTGAAGATTCGGGGAATATGGGGATGAAATATTTATGTAGGGTAGGCGGTGAAGGAGGAAATTCAATTATGAACGTCCCACGTATGGCCGATTGACCATCGGAAACCCCATCAGCTGACATAATACACTCGATAATTACGAAAGGGCAAACCTCTTGATCTCCCTGGGCGACTGTTAAAACTTGCACCCTTGCTTAAATTGTATCACACGAGTTGAGCGCTAAATTCCTGAATCGTTACCGCCGGATGAATATCCAGTTAAATGGCACGCAGAAAATGAGAGCACCCCGAGGAGGACGAACAAATCCGGAAACTCGCTCCTCCTCGACTGGTAAGAGCGAGAGCAATAATTGTGATTTTAATTGGATTCGCGTTCTCGACCGGGCTTCGGAAAACGCCAAAGTTTGATAAAAATCCCCGCCTCCCTCTCATTGATAATTAACGGATTTTTCGTGTTTGCGTGCCGTTCCGTCGATGTAAAACGGGGCGAATCAAAACCCTATACGGAATCATTCATCTTCATGCACGACAATTAGTGTCTCGAGACTTTTCCTCTTATTTTTCACTTTTGTAATAAATGATGCCCAGATACTATTTATCTTTAAGATTTATTAATGTTATCGCGGGACTTTTATTACTTGACGTCTCTTTTGTCAATTTATAACAATTCTGGCTTGTGCCTCGGCTGTAAACAGGGTTCATTAAGAAAGGAGAGAAGAGTGGAGCGCCCCATCCGAAACCTCCCTCTTCCCCGAGCCGCGAACCCAAAACCGCCGCCACCATCGACCGACAACAACGGGAAAAGATACGGGCTGTTGAGTGTAAACGCTCCGCAGGAACTAAACCGGTCGGAAAAAATCTGTTCATTATTATCAACGAAAAAAAACATTAATTTTTTATTCTCTTCGTCCCCCTAACTCGACGACGACAACGACTTGCAGCAGCAGTTTATAACCGATGTCAACGAAAACACAACCGCAAGGAAAAAAGAACGCCAAACGTTATTTTCGCCACCATCAACAGTAGGGGTGTGCCAAAGTTTTGATATATCAATCAAAACATCATGATATCATAAAGAACGAAACTTTAGGAGGATATACTTATATCCTTTTGTGATAATGCTTGTTGTTTCACGAACTCTTCAATTCGGGTACCTCCTTGTGTCTGAATAATGATATAATCAATCCTATAATGAAAGGTTTGTAAGCACCTTATACTTATAGGTATAACATTTCACATTTCTACTATACACTCTTTAGCGATGATGAACAGAAAGATCTGGATAATGTTTCATCTAAAAAAGAAAATTCATGATATTAGCTTTTAGAAAAGCTTTTATGCAGTATTGATTAATTCCCGAGATACTGTGGTGATTTTGAAGCAACTGACAAAGACGAAAAGATACTCTAGATCTACAGATAAATTTTCATCCGCGATATTGCAGAAATTATACATATAATCGAATAATTCAGGGTTGGTGAGTGGTTAGATTTGAAATGAATTCAAACAAATTTTGATAACCATTTTATCAATATCGCTCAGTAACGGAAGCTCTCATTCTATACTCCAATTAATAAAAAATCCCATTAAATTAATTTCACCTCGAGATATTTACTTCGAGTACCTAAGTAATTTGATTTAGATTAATATTCGTGATAATAAGCAATTCATTAATTAAACGGAAGTTGGTGTACGGATGCGGAGATGGATTTTATTTGGTTTGCTTTAATTGCGAGTTTCGCTATTGTAGTAGGTAGAGGGTACAGAGGTATACACGAGTAAAATCGAGGATGAGGATGGCTTCGGGGGGCGTTTTCATCCCCCAGTTTTCGTATATAACCGGAGCAGTTACACCAGTGACGTATGTTATCGATCGTGCGAGTGGAAAACGTGGAAAGATTAACAATTTATCACCAGAGTCCTGTCTGGGGGACGACGACAGGACGACGCAACTTTTCGAGTTTCCGCAGATTTCCAGAAAGAAGTCGAGACCTTCTGCACAATAAAAACGTATACCTGGGATATCTCTTCCCCGCTTTCCATAAAAATAATGTATCGTAATAAAATCTCGGTCGCGTATACGGGTAGATATAAGAGATTTATGGCTTTATAGTCTACCCGGCGAACGCGATCTATTAGGTGGTCCATTACAGTGGAAATTGTTTAAAACTGACCTCATGCGAGTTATGAAGACCCTCGTGAGGTCCAGGGGCGTCCACACCCCCAGGTCGATGTGGAAATCGTCGTCCCACACCGCGTATTTGACGAGAAAACAGGCCGGAGACGGCGTATCTGCAACAAAATTGGTGGATTAATGCATATTCATGCGGCGAGCAAATAAGGGCGGAAATATTCCTCCCTCGGTGCGGGCAAGGGCGCGGTTGTTGTTGATTTTAATTTTCCAAATGGAAAGAGGACGCACACTTTTGCGGTCTTCATTGTTTTTGACTCGTACAAATTGGCCATTACGACATTAATGGAGGGCATTTGAATAAAATTCACGGAAATATCAGTCATCCACCCGATGCGGGCGACTGCCTCCGCCCTCGAGTTGACTCTAATTTTAATCGTGATAACTTTTTGGTTTCTTCAATTTTCTTCCCGTTGGCAATAATTAGGTGAGTTGGGGATCTCAGTTAAATAAATTCGCAATAAGTCGAGTGAATTACGCAGTGTTCGCGTTTTATCCCCTCGACTGCACAAAAGTAGCTGGCGCGCGCTCCATGGATGGGCAAGTTTCTGGAGGAACGGCGAGTTAATTCGAAAAGTTCTTCGCGGGGGTATCTCGATATCAAAGTGACTTTTGCCCGACCCGTTCTTTGTGCGCGACATCAATTCACGAATTAAAAATACAATAAAAGAGGGAAACGAGTTTTTTCTTTATTCGGCGGGTTAACGAAATCCGCCCTTTTATACTCGTTTCGACATTATCCGCCCGGTCCCTCTATTATAACATATACGCAGACATTTTTAGACAGAAAACGACCCGAACCTCGGGAAAACTTTTACTAAACTAAAAGAAGTAGCGAAATTACATCCACAACTTTCGCGGGCTTAACTCTGGATGCCTGCCGGTTTGTATGGGAAAAGCGACCGGATTCCTCGGATGCCTCCCGAGTCTCGTTATGTGGATTTCCGCCATCAACTCTCCAAATCGGCCTCAAACTTTATTTAGATTTATCTGGGCGACTCATCGATTGATAAAAAACCCTCAGAAGAGAGTGCGGTTTAGGAAATTGCGGTGTACACACAAAAGAGGCAAAGAAAGGAATTACGGTTCTATGGGTCGCTCGACGGAAATGTACAAGAGTTCGGTATTTAAAATTAATTAAATTCCAGCATCAGGTACACCTCTTTCCATCCAGCAGGAACGTGTACGTTTTCCACCTACTGCGGTGCGACCGGAAGCCTTCTTTACATATTAATGGAGAAATTGCAATTAAATCGTTCGGAATTGCACCCCCTTGCACAAAATAGCGGACATTACAATGAAACACTTTAATTAAAACTCTCGCACGCTTTATCCGCAAAATTGCACGTTTCGCAGATTCGCCCGAATTACCGTACACAGTGGAACCGGCGGGTCTTTTTCGTGTTTTATCGATGGGATTTCGCGACGTTATCGACTCGAACCGGTACACATTATCGATTCCATTCCGGTTTTATTATCGAGAGGCGACCGGGACAGTGGAAGCGATTTCTAATTGCAGACGATCATTATATCGTCCGTGATGCACGGCCGATATCAATAACGGATCCTCGGTTTCAGTTCAGCCCTCTCTCGGCCCGGCCTGTGATTTGTGCGGATTTCCAACAGATTGCGATTTCGTTACGCATTGTTGGAGACTGATTGTTGTGTTTAGCGGAATTTATTTGACGCTCCGTGCATACACGGCCCTTCGATATGCCACTCTGTATCTCCGCACTAACTGTCAATTATTCATAAGCGCAAATTGGATCATTAGGCGGGAAAGAAACTTTCGGTCAATATTTTTATGGCTTTTTCAAATGAGAAAACTAATGTTTTCACGATTTGATTCCACAATGCTTCAGTCATTATTCACCCGCTCGTAGTTTTGAGTTGGAGACGCGAAAAATAAATTGCGAGATAATCTTTTCTCGGGCTCGCTTTGTAAGGTAAATAACGTATTTCCGTAGTAAAGGAGGAAAAGGGCGGCTCGGCTTTTCATCGCCCCTTGTCTTATATCTCCAACGGGGTTGATGATGATGATCACGACAGTTAAGGTGGGGTTATGGCAGTTACACAGATACGGAACGAAATCCGGGCCCGGAAATTTTTAATATTTGTACAAGCTGACGCAATGCAAATTGTCGGAGAGGCGAACCGCCGCGGCTCATTAATGAAGTAGGAGCTTTATCTCTTATACCGCGCGCCGGTCGAACTTTCGGAGATGTCATCATTTCCATAAAAGCTTCATTACGAGATGAAAACGATCCATTATCAGAAAGGCGACCGTTTCTTCCCAGATCCGCGTCATCCCCCAGAAGAATGTTTAATTACACGCACCACTCTCGCAATACAATAATAAAAAAAAAACTGTATTTCTCGTCACCGGTTACGGTCCTTTTTTCATTTCACGAGAGAGGGATAGAGGGCGGTTCAAAAGGTTTTTCTCTTCCGCTGAATGATGTGGAGAGTAAATGACCGTGATTCCCACCCGACGCTACGGCGCTGTCAAAGTGTTACAGATCTGATGGCGCATTTTCTCCACCCCTTCTGAAAAACTCAAGAACAAAGGCGCGTCATCGCGCTTTGTGACCGGCATGTTTCAAATGAGCCAACGACCCTCCAATTTACATACGAAATTCCGGAGTTTCCAGACTAAAAATCACAACCGAACCAACACTCGACCGTTCGCGAGCCCAATAATGGGATTACCATAATTATGATACCAGGTATTTCCGGAAAAATATTCCACCGGTAATCATCTGAAAATGTAACAAGGATCGGAAAGAGGTCAAAAACTAGTGGGTTTTCATAAATGCTTGGGTACCACGAGGCTTAGTGGAAGTTTGCAACCCGCACTACATCATGAGCGTCAGAACAGGGCACGGTTCAGGGGTCTGTGGAAAACAAAAATATTTTCCACAGCTGGAATTTACCCAAACCAAAGAAAAAGTAGCATTTTATGTCCACATCATTTTCAACTCCACAGAAAACGCAAGAACGCTTGTTTTCAGAATGACGGACATAAGCACTAAACGACACGAACGTCACTGGCGAGCTTGACGCAGACTTAGTGGCAAAACCTAAAAACACCAAAAAACCTAAAATTCCCCGAAATTCCCCCAAATATGTATGTTGAGTTGCCTACCTCATGGTCACGTGGTATGTACCCAAGCATTTATGAAATTGATGAAATTTCATTCAGTTTATAATTGGTTTGGCTGAATTTAAGGGTCTAAGCACTGTGTCGGCTGTGCTGTGATATTGATCAGAAAAATTACCAATTCATCAGTCCATTACAGTTAACTGTTTAGTCTTCTGAATAAATTTCGTAAAATGAATCTTGCTAGAATCGATTCACAGGGGGAAACAGGCGTAACAAAATCAGGAACTTGGATGAAATAGCGGAAAATCTGGAGGAAATTAGAGGAAATCTAAGATTTCAGAGGAAATGAGGGACTCTTTGGAAAATTAAAATGCATCATTCCAAAATTACACATCTTTAGTAGATCATAGTATAAAATAACTATTCAACAGAACAGAAAGAGAGAAATTTTGGAATAAGAGTCTTGTTTAAATCCGGAGCCACCCAGTATAGTAATTTTCCCAAGACGCGCATTTTCTCTGATTACGCCCTTTGTAATCCCCGCACAGACTTTATCCGTGGAGAAATTGCGTAATTTCCTGTTGGTTCACGTGCAAAAAGCAAAGAGACCCACTCGCACCTTATCTCCATTCGAGCCGAGAGTCCGGGTCCGGACCGAGCCCACCGAACTCGAAATCACAAAGGAAAAGTGTAAATACACACGAAACAAATAACGGAAGTGAGGGGCGGGTCGCAATCGCGAATCGGCGGAAATCAAATTAAACGACTTGTATGCAAAGTGCCGTTAATAACGTCGGCGGCGGTGGCGGCGGCGGCGGGGCGTCGGGACGCCGGGGGCGCCGCCTTCGCACCCGGGTCACGTGCCGGGGATAATATCATCCCGACTCGGAGCCACCTATTTATTACGCGACGCCGTGCGTCCAACGTTATTATCGGGCCGTACACACGGCGGCGCTACCTGCACGCGTGACGAATAAGCGGCTCGAAATTTCCGGGACGGGGTAACCGGATCCGGCCCGGAGCCTGGAGGCCGGGGGCCCCTCTTATGTACCGGAGGAGCGACGGGATTCCCCCGGCTCTCTCTTCGCGCGTACACCTACTCAGGCACATGACACGGCCAAACAACCCCGACGGTGTCAACTTTACGCGTCTCCGCCTTAAGCCCCTCTCGCCACTCTCCCGATGGGATTCGCGCCCCTCGAGGCAAGGGGAAAATTTAAATTTTCCACGGGGCTACAGCGTGCCCCAATATTCCAGACCGAGTTTTCAAGAGGAATGTTCCGGGGGCAAAAACGGGGAGACACTCGGATTTATCTGCATCCCATTTTTCGCAGTTATGAGGAATTATTCATAAAGGCCGTTAAAGGATTTTGAATTATATTGTCCGCATTCACTTGAAAACACAGAAACAGACTTTCTAGGGTTTTTCTTGTTTTACAGTTAAATGTGGACTTACTGACATTTTGCACTGCCTAGCAAATGTAGAATATCGGGACTTCCTGTATTTTACTTTCATCTGAAAACGAATATTCGGATGCATTAATTACTCGGCGCAATATTTCAAGTCAATTAGAAACCCAACAAAGGAATAACGAGTAAAGCTTCTTTTGAATTTATTCCCGACTGTGCGCGAGCTCTGGCTTTGCGAAGAAGACTGTAAACGAGCAAATATTCACTCACACAACTCGTATACCTCTACCATTATTCTAAAGACTTTGCGAGGAGAACCACTTAACTTGAACGTTTCTTTGTTTTGCCTCTAGTTCGGCTGAAAGGCATATAGAAAGACGAAATGCGAAAGGTAAGACGATTATCGAAATGTGTTCCACGTGTGTATTTAGATTTATAACGGTGAAATGAAACGAAACGAAATCACAGAACGTATTTAATTAACGCACCCCACTGACAACGAAACTTCTCGATGGGGATCACCCTCAGACGGCCACTTTTCCGGTTAGCTTGAATCAAAATCCGGGCAAACTCCGAAAGTCGCGACATTTCAAAATGATCTTAATTTCGAGAGGCGGAAAAAAGTGGGCATAAATTCGTATTTATGGCGAAGATTTATATCAACTCCAGTGAAGGCATATTTCGGCCCGAAAGCCATAAATCCCAATCCCGGGCCAGAGTGGCACATCCGTGTAACGCATACATCACGTATTGCCGCACATCACGTTAATTTCCAACTTCCTGATACGTCACGTAAATCGCGGCCATATTCCCGTCATAATCGTCGTACACATCTGGAAATAAATAAAAAAGTCCTCTGCGGGAAATGACCGGAGATTAGTCTCAATTAGGCTGAGCTTTTTCCGTATCGACCGACCGATAATTTCCTCGTGTGTAACGTTCGAACTTTTGAAAAGCTTTTTTTCGGCCCGAACAGAGAGTCGCACTTCCGGATTATTCGTCCCCGGGAAGTTACCGTAAGCTTTACGGCGCTTTGTGATATGTGCGGCTCAAGAAGTTCATAATCTGTTTATGAACTTGATGCACCGACTATACGGAGTGTAATTAGATACTTTACGAGGTTGTACGGTCAGTTTAGCAACTTCATGTGCTGACTTAATATATTAAACGTTGGGGTTGGAGGGAAATTCTGAAACATGATAATAGAGTTTCCGCCGGTCCGGAAAAGTATTAGAGATCGCAGGAATTTGATTGATTAATCGCGATTAGGGATTGATGCTTGGCAGTTTTGCGATTTTAATCCGGTTCAAGGGGGACTAATATATCGGACCCGCCCCCATACGCGACAGGATATACGAGTAAATGCAAAAAAGGTTGATTAAATTCTGTGGGCCGCGCTTGTCACATTAATGGCGATGAGGGTTTGTGCCGTTGTCGTTGCTAATCTAATGCGTGTCAAATTTGACAAGATATTTGAAAAATTGTGTCCGCTGGCTCGTTTTTTGCGTTTTAATGAAGCCGGCCTCTTTCCCTGTTCCTAGTGTGTGCACTGGTCGAGCTTTTAGGGATTAATAAAAAATGAGGCCTTCCGGAGCAATTTCCAAATTAGAATTTCATCAACGTTACGAACATGAGTTTGTTCGCCGCCATCGCACACACCATCGGAATATTTCCGCGACGCGAAATAATGACTCGGAGAAAGGGACGACTTTTGCGCCGCTCGACGCTTTATTTTTCACGGAGGAGCGTCCATTATGCACGCCGTTTTTGTGTCGGGTCGGGCCGGGGAGAGAGCGTATATAAAGTGAGCTTTTAAAACGTATTGACAGCTTCATTTTTCAATGAAAACGCTCTCCAAATCAAACACCGAATGAAGTTTGTTTTCATATACTCTCTCTCGGCAACAACAATAGGAAATATAATTCCGAATCGATATAAACACACAAGGGAGCAATCGAAAACAGTTTTGCCTACTCGGTTTTTCCACGCAAATCTCTGAAGATTTTTTCCATGTGGTGGCAGGAAGGGCGGGATTTTTTCAAACCCAGGGGAATAATTTACAGTGGTTTATTTCCCGCTGCTTCTCCAGGGGTGGAAATTAACTTTGGAAAAATGCAAATGAGGGGATTAAATGCAAGTTTGTGGACCGCTGGCTGTTTGTTCCTGTGGCTTTCGGAATGTGGTGATAGGGAAAAAGGAAAACACAAAAGTGGGAATTCAAGTCACGTCGCCCTTACAATTTAAAACTGTGTTAGTCCGTTTTTCTTATTCAGATCGTATAGGCCATTCGGTGAATACTCTTCGATATCATGAACTATGTAGACACGCTTATACCTACGAACCTTAGACAATGCAAAGGGGGCGCTTTAAGAATAAATATTTTGGTCGCCCATTTTTGATATTGCTCGGCTTCATTTAGTGGTCCTCATGCGCAAAGCGGTCCATTGTCTTAGGGTACAAAAGACAAAAGACACAATCGTGCATAAATATTCCAGAGGAAAAGTATAATTCACGGGCTGAAAATGCAAAACGCGGTTGAAGAATGCGCGAGATCCGGCTTAAAACGGTCGAAATTATTTTCTTATCAGTAAAGGGGATTATGAGGGTTTGTAATCCCTCATTTCTCTTCATTATTCAGCATCAACATACTGCTCTGGCAGTTTGGATATGACCGAGAGAGAACGTTTTCACCCAGGTCAACAATTAATGAACTGTGCCCCGGTTTGAACTTTTACCCGCAACAACAATTAATCTCGTCATTTCAAATTTTCATATCTGTTCTAATAATATTATGAGAGGGTGTGAGTTTGTGTATGAGGTACAAAGTGGCGAATTCACTCTCTCAACAAATCACGAATTTACTCAACTAAGCGACTGGGAAACTGTAGGATTTTGTAAACATAATTTCGTGACACCCTGTATGTATGCGGCAGGTTTTTATTAAAAGTCGGAAAAAAGTTCCCATCGGACGAATACCTAAGGGGAGTTTGGAAACTCTCCCAGAGACCGGGCAGGCGATAAAACAGTTTTATCAGGTACTTATAAATTTTCAATTACACGGGCCTCCACGGGCGGTGGCGATCGTCTATTAGAGAGCGCGAAGGCGGAAAGTCCACAAGAATGGACTTTCGAAGCGGTCGCGCAATTTCGCCCCGAAAAATGGATTAAAAAATTACAAACTCTCCTCCAGAACGGACAGCGAAAGAGCCAAAAGTCGACTCATGTAAGAGGGCAAAAGGAAGAGCACGTGTTTTAAAAATGGCGAGTCGGCACATTCTCCGACTCGAAATGAAAAGGACGAGAGCGGTCGATCAAACAATCTCCCGTTCATCATCATCATCCTCCTTTAGTGTGGACCGTTTGATTCGGGATTCGTCCGTCATTAAATTTAACGCAAATCGGGCACTCGATAATTCCATACATGTGCCCACTTCCAATGGCGGCGGTTCGGTTAAGGTAGCTCATTTATCGCGAAAGCCTCCAATTTGGACCGAAATGATAAATTAGCGAGTTTGGGACTTTCGGCCGGCACGTTTATTAATCGAGTGTTGATGCGCAATCTAGACCGAAGGCACACAACGGCACGGAGGAAGCGCTAAATCATAAACACAGTGGAGAGGACGACGGAACATTTGTATTCTTGTTGTAAGTTGTTATCTCGTGTATTTGATCTTAATGGTAGTTGGTAAATAGTTTCCTGGGACCCCCCGTAGCTGGCACCCAACGCAACCCCGCGCTTAATCTCGAATGAATAATTTATACGGCCGAAGCTTAAACGCCGAAATAAATTACGAGCAATTAGAAATAGTCGCTACCTGCATTACAGCCCTCGAAACAGAGTTCGTGTTTAAAATGCGCGATTAACTGCATACCTGCCCACAATTGAAGAAGTTCTGGTGCATTTCGGTCCGGGCGATGAGTAATTTCGAAAGGAAATTGCCCTGTAAAGCTAACCTTGGCGCTTTCTCGGTGTAACCGCCGACAATAAGCCCCCAGCTTCTGGCTGAGATCTGTCTGACGCAATTATGGCCGTGTTTGCATTAATTTAATCCCTTCTCTCTCCTTTTATACTACACAAGAAAGTTCAGAGCTTGTCGCCCCTCCAACCACACCACACCTCCCGCAAGGAATCGCCCCCCAGCCGGTTCTCTTCTTTCGGCATTAGCGGGCCGACAAATCACAACACACTCGTAAAATTAGGTCGAGTTTGAGATGGATGTCATAAATTTGATGAGACGACATCGAATCCCATTAAACTAGCGGAGCGGAAATCCGGAAAGCTTTCGTCGGGGGCGTCCCGGAGAACTGATGAGTTCGGTCCCGGAATTTATAATGTACCATCTTGAGCGCTTCTTCCCGTTCTTCCTCTTCGTCTTCTTCGTGCGTCTTCAGAGTCGGTCGGTCCGCCGCAGAGGTGTTCCTTTTGTCTTAGATCATTAACCTTACGGGGCGAATTTTAAATTGAATTATTTGTTCACTGCGCTTTCATTAAAATTGTTGACTTACGCTTTCGGCCAGGTAGCTATAATACCTACCGTAATTTTCGCGTGTCGATTCCGTCCGAAAGCCGCGTTGTTATAATACACGGCCGGAAACTTTATTTATTTTCCGACATAACCGCGTAATACAATTTTTATGTATACATTTTATTATTCGTATACTAATGTAAAAATCCCCAAGTGCTCAGACTGAATGAAGCGGTCGGAAAAGCAATGCGGATTTAATTTAAATATTTCGCTTTCGGAGCCATACCATCCGGGCCAGACCTCGAGTAATTCTTGTTATTTAGATGAAAATAATGCGCGAGCTTTTATTGAACCTGCGAGCTATAAAAGACGGAATTCATGTAAATTTGGGGCGGATTCGTCCACATTATCGAAATTTGCATTCCCCCCAATGATCCGAAAATTCATCGCCGCGTGTATAGGGTACTTACGCGCCGGTAATTAGCAGTATAGGTACCTGTTATACCCGCACTGAAAGAGACCGAGCGAGTTGTATAGGCAATTACTGTTCGGGGGTGGGTTAGGTAAAACGGAGCGCCGCCGAAAGGGGAAAAAAGCGCGGTTCGCCGGGCCAAGTTTATTAAGTACACGGGATTTAAAATTGAAATTTCGGTCGTAAATCAAAACGTCAGACTGCAGAGGGCCACGCCCCTCAATTGTGCTTAGACTATTTTCGGAGGTGTTGTTCGGAAGGTCTACCGCTCCCCAGACGGGCATTAGTAAGCCCCTGAAAGGATACGACCGCCGTATTGATTTTCCCCCTTTTATTTTTACTTAGAGAGGAGCGAGCCGCCGAACACATTGCCCCCCGTTGAAGAACTCGATAATTTTCTCCGAGCATGGCGAGGAGGAGATTTACGAGTTTCGAAAGCCATTTTTGCATACCAAGAGGGATGGCCGTCTATAGTCTTCGCGCACCACCAGCCAGAGCGAAACAACTAACAAAATTTAATCAAGCGTGGATATGTCGTCTCGAACTGACTATTTACAATAAGTCGTCCTTTACTATCATCATCCCCGACTCACTTTATAGTTAATATACCCCGAACCCCCTCGCAGTAAAACCGGAGGCTAATGTGCCCTCTAATCTAATTCGGACATTCGGAGTTAATTGAAGTCTCATACATAAAGTTCTTTGCATCGGAGTTTTCCGTACAAACACGCTTTGTCGAGTCTCCTCTCTTCCGAGCTCTAATTATCTCGTATGGAATCGTATGACACTCGTGCTTTCTTTTTTGGTTGATGGTTTGTGGTCTGTGCGATGTTAAATTCTTTGCTTTTCGCGACGACGGCCGCATTACTTTGTGAGGAAAAATGTGAAAGAAGCCTTTAACCAGCTAACCGCATTGTACGAAAGACTTTGATGGTGCTAACATCAAAGCATGTACTAAATGTATTATGTAATGGCCGCAGACTGACTTAATGAAAGTGACTCGAAAGTAAACTTTATCGAAAGAGAGCACGAACATAATCCCGCAGATTCGGTCCAGTGAAATTTATATGTAGTTTTATTAAAACGGAAGTTGAACAGAGTGCGAACTATTTCGTCCATAAAAAACTCGACAAATACCTTTTTTCAATATTTACCTGAAACGAATAAAATGAAACAGGACCGACCGATTATAAAAGTTTCAGTTGATTTATTTTTCAAACAGATACCTGTACAAACACCCCCAACATTTCAACACTGATTGAGATTCCCATACGATTTGATTTGATTCGAGTGTTGCGGTATTCACAAAATCGACCGACTGTCGAAAAGATCACCCCTTATAGGCCCTTATCGTCCCCAATCAAACTAGACACCTTGAAAGTACTGTCTCGTAAGAGTTAGTCAAGCGATAGTGTAGGATAGGATGATTATTTGAATTAGTGGCGGATAATCTCTTATAATCTTGATGAGGGTACGAAAGGGGTGCACCTTACCAGTTCCGAGATACATAAATCGAGCCAAGCGAGTTTAAACCTCCACACATATAATTACGTTTTGATACTCTCCTATAAGCGGACAATTTTAAATTCTTGTTACTATATGGAAATTCGTGATAGATATTTGAAAGGGCTGTAAATACAGGGTAAAAACACGCTTATGGGTGTGCGCTAAGATCGCGGAATTAGGTTTACGATTCCGTATTTTTTACGAGCACAACCGAACGCGGCGCATTTTTTTCAATTTCTCGATCCGAAACGGCCCTAAAGGAGATAATAAAAAGGGGGGCAAATACGGTGAAAGATCCCATAGCGGACAGCCCCACAAGGCGGACATCATAATTCCCTAATTATTCCCCTATACATTTATTTCTATTGAACGGACAAAAAGTTGTTCCCCACAGGTGTCCGCTCAAGAGAGCTTTCACTGTATATTTGCCCTTTTTCTCTTGAAAGGACATTTCTATTTAACGGACGAAAAGTTGGCGACCGCTAGTGTCCGCTTAAGGGAGCTTCAACTGTACATTTTCCCTTTTTTCTCTTGAACGGACAAAAAAGCTCAAGAGAGTTTTTGCCGTACATCTTTCCATTTTTCTCTTAAAAGGACACTTATATTGAACGGACAAAGAGGTGGACACCGCCAGTGTCCATTCAAGGGAGTTTTCACTTTTTCTACGACTTGTTATGGGAAAAGAGGACTCACGGATGGAAGTGTTGACCCTTTTGACCGTCGGGCAGACCCTCCATAATCCGATCCGAAAGCTGATGGAAGTGGTGACTTGGGGCTTGGGGAGGGTGGCGGGCTCCTTGGTGTAGAGCCACGAGCCGCCCACGAAGGCGACGAGCAGGGTGGCGAGCGCCAGCAGCCCCCACAGGACGCCCAGACGGGACAGGGCGCCCCGCGACTTGCAGCACATGGTACCGCCGCCGCCGCCGGAACGGCCTTATTGCGGCGACGACCGGCGAAAAGTGACGACGATGGCGAGAGGAGAACAGGTCGGGAGCATTTCGGATATCCGATCCGGGCGCCGCACTTATATCGTGTGAGAATGTTTTACGGCACTTATTGTCCCTCGTGACGCTTCTTCCTCTATCGCTGATGGCCTATGCATTTCGGTTTATTATCTCGGGCGGAAAGCACTTATGATACGACCGACTTCTTCACGGGTGAGTTCATCTCCGTCGCCTCCTGGAAAATGGAAAAGCCACACTTTAAAACGACCCCTATAATTATTATTTCAACTTTGTAGTGTTGATTGTATAAATAGAGAAAAGAAAAATTTATTAGGATGAAATTTCCTATTTCAAAACATCCATAATGATATTATTTTCACGTGTCCTCTTTAGCGAATGTTTGTTACAGATTCGATGTCTGTATGGTTTTGTACTGCAATTTTCCGTGATAACATTTTCCATTTTCGTCTCATTTTTTCCAATTTGAAACGCAAATGTTTGTGATCTGGATGAGATGTAACAATCGATATTTGAATCAAATCAGCCCGAAAATTATAATTTGCAGCTTCCATAGAGAGTTTCATGATAAAAATATGACACTCGAGGGCTGGCTCATCTACTCCAAATAATTGAGCAGCCCTTAATAGATACAGGGTGGCACAATTAACATTTATTTCCACAACGAAAAAAAATTGAGTGGTATCAATAAACATGCTTTTTGCGCACAAAAACTTTCAGATTACGGATCTGCAATGAAAAATAGGTGTTCTCCTATCTGACCCCATTAAAAAACGAATGTTAGGTAATTTCCGGTGAAACCGGAACAGGAAAATTCTGTGTGACATGAAATGATAGTAAATTCCAAATAAACATCCGAGGGTTTACTACGTTGGGAATTCTTGTGTCCACCCCAAGAACTAATTGGGATATATTAGGATTTACTTTTGGTAGGTATTCAGAAGAATTTTTGTTTGGAATTCAGATGGATTTTCTGAAATTCTTCTGTTGGGGAAAATAGACCCCTGTTTCAATTTCAGAGTGACGAATTTCATCGGTTCTTTTGAATAACCCTCTATCCCGAATTCCGAATTCGAGTCCCGAGGCAACACACATTGCATTAGACAAGTCGAAAATGACAAATGGTTTAGGCGATTTCAATTAACATAATTATGGGATTTGAAGCCTTAATAATTAGTTTGGCGAGCGAGCTGCTCGATTTAGTCCGATCAAATGATCATTAACTGGTAATATCGCAAAATGATCAAATTTGCACTCCTTCAAAAAGAGAGGTGAGGTGCTCCTAACGCAAAACACAAGACGTGCAGAAGTGTCGACTGTCGAGAATTTAATTAAAACGCCACTCAAACTATTATGGAAAAATATAAATCACCAACCAAACGAATGGGGCAGAGGGTGGGGCTTTGAGCACTCACCGTTCGTATTATAACGTGACATTAACCTGATATAAAGCCCGACTTGCAATTACCTGGTCGAAATAACGGTTTAATTATTCGGCGGAGTGATGGGATATACATATCATAGTGAAAGCTCAATCATTTACCCCCATTATGGGTTGAAAAAGTGGAACCATTCCACCACAATAAATAGTGGATTGAACCGGATTAAAATTAAATCAGACTTTAGAGCACCAGCAATTAGTAGTTCTCCGCTGTAATTATAGAGGCTTTCCGGATTTCAACCGTTCCGAAATTTTCAACATAGTTTTATCATTATTGGAAATAATTCATATTTGCTATCAAATTAATACAACGAATCGAATCAACGCTTCTGAACGGAATTATTCCAATTAAATATTTATAATTTTATGTAACACGTTTATTATTACAAAATCTGTGTCCGGAATATTAAACGCGGGAGATTGGTGTTGAGGGCGTGAAGCGGACGGATGAGCTTTTGATTCTTTCGGGGTGGCCGGTTTTCGGCGTGGCAAAAATCGCTCGGTTCGGAGATATCTCGGTCGAAAGGGCGGGTCCATTAGGGTTTTTCAGTGACGTGAAGCGGCTCCAGACAAGGGTAGGACATACGAATGAAACCTATTAATCTCGGAGTAGGTAATTGAGGCGGCATTACACAGTCCATTAGTTCGCGGTGATCTGATACATGCGAACAGCGAGATAAACCCGGACGGGGGACATGCGAGCTTTAAAAGGCTCCCGGACTCGAGAAAAATCGTCTTCCGGGCTCGATCGTGTACCGTCCCGGATACTCGAAAGCGCCGAAAAGCTCCGGGCCATAATCGGAGGGAAATAATCGCGCGGCGGATGGAATGATAAAAAGCCACCGAACGAGGGAGAAATCGCAGAAACTCATCAAGTTTTTCGCCGCGAGTAAAAAACTCATTACGGGTAAGAAAACAGATTGTTGCTCTTTATTCCGTCCGAGCTTTCGTCACAATCAGAGTCGAGTTCATTTTACGAGCTTAAAAATCGTCGTCTGCGCGCAAAAAATATGGAGATGAGCGTCACATTCTCCAGATAAAAAGACGAAGGGGACTTTGCCACTTTTTCCCCCGTATGCATCTCGACTCCAAAGACTCTTCTATGCAGAGGAGGCAATAAAAACGAGGTGATGGCGGCGCTGCCATCAGGCTGGCGTTTCGGCTTATTTCCTCTTTCCTTGCCGCCCGGGACTTTGATATTTGCGGGATTCAAATTAAGTCCTTTAAGTTTGAACTTGATGTGGCACGTATTATACATAAATTTGCGAGATGCGCTCCGAGACTATCATTTTGAGATGATTCCGTTATGTGTGCTAGTCAGATGCTAATTCCTCTCGCTAAATAGTCGGAGACGTTCGTGCGCTCACTGTTATTCAATAATATTATGCCAAAACGACTCGACTCCGGTTGATGATGATATTACCGACTTAGAGGTGCGAATTCAAACGCCAAAGTCAACAACGAGTTGCAGTCGAATTTTCGATTACGAAACGCGCCCGTTAATTGCGCGAGCATAATCAGGGATTATCCTCGGAGCGACGGGGCGATGTGATATAAAATATTAAAGCGAGTGGGTTTTTAACAGTAATAAAGCGCGCGCCGTACAAGGTAGTAAAATAAAAAGAAAATCTCCCGGTGGCCCCTCGAAAAACCGAGGGTGGATTCACTCGCCCGCCCTCGCTTACACGAAATCTAGCTCCTTACTTTATGACGTATCTATCGCGGTTTATGTCGCAATAAAAGAAAACGTGGAAGAGGCCGCTCGACTTTAAGTGAATCGCCCGGTTTTAATCGCCCCCCGGATCTCGTTCATAAACCCGACCTTTTAATAATAATAGTTTACCTTTTCGCGTAGACTCGGAACTCGTCAGGCCACATTTTAATCGAGAACTGATAATAACGAAGTTTTTTTCTGTTCGGTTTACGAGTTCGACGTGGCGCGATTTCGCGAGCGGTTTTCGTGTCGGCGCAAACGCTGCGTCCGGTCGCGTACGTTCGACTGGCAGCAACTCCGGAGTCCGGAGTCCGGAATCCGGAGAGCGTCGCGACGCGCCGCCGCCCTGAGCCGCGCCATCCATCAACCGGAGCAGTTTTTGCTTTCTAGTCAACATTTTTGATTGCTAATCTCGAACAGACCGAACGTTTGCACACACAGTGAGTCGGGGGCAGACAGACACATGGAGGAGAGCGGAGCGAACCCACCCCTTGCGCTTTTTATTGCTCACGACCTAAAACGGTGCTTAAAAGGAACCCCTTTTTCGGTTTTATTGGTTTGTTGTTCGCGTTTTAATTGCGCAAAGAAAACTAGACGATTTTATGTAGGGTAAGTTGGGGCTAGTTCGGACATGGCGGAAAAAAGTAATGTTGGATCGCAATCAACGTGCTATTATGATTAAAAATTGGTTAAAAAACCCTCGAGATTTAGTGCAAGTTTTGAGATTCAATTCTTAATTCCAATTTCATTACCCTATACTTACTCTGAGATGCACACTGAAAATTCGTCCGGAGTAACCCTCTCCAATCATGATAATAATGATGAACATAAAGGAGAAACGGAATGTGCACAATGAAATGTTGATTGGGTTTTAATCCGTCACGTTTGGGCCTTGTTGACTAAAAAAAATGGCGCACTGGGCGCGCTAAAATTGTGACATGACATAATAATACAAAAATACACAATCAGGGGGATTGTAATTTTTTATTCCTAAAAAAGACCAGTTCTGCAATAAATTGTGTACAGTTGCGATATTCTTATTGGGGATGAATCCGGTAATTGCGGTTCCGTTTCTGCACGGATTCACTTATTGTTTCCACACAATGCAACCGAATAACTGAAATGTTAATTTCACAAGAATCCATTCTTATCAACTGCGTGCGGACATGAACGAATAAGAAGAAATAATAAAGGACGGTATATTTACCCCGGCGCGCTTTGTATACGTATGACGTATATTTATGTAAAGATTTAATTAAAAGATTCAACAATTTCGCCTCTATTTCGAAACTATACTAGAATTTATGCGATAATAATAATACGAGTAAGAAAAATTGCGCTCCGGGCGCAAATAACGATAATAACCGAGGCGCGCGAGGGCTTTAATTGCGGCTGCTTTTGACACGTTTATGATTAAAATCCCGTAAAAATTCAATTGTGCCGGTGCCTGGAAAACTTAACAATTACACTTTATTTAGTTAGGTACCTCACGACCAACCGGAAGCGTAGTTGCATGCCGAAAGAATGGGCCGTAAACTCGATATATTTCCAAAAAGGGATCAATAAAAGCGCGACGCTTTTTCTATACGTGCGGTACGTTTTTTATTAGGTGAATTCATAATAAAAACGTGTGATGTTCCATCCACTAAACGAACCGCTTTCGCACAATGCCCAGAGCGTAATAATGAGAATTTTATTCGACGGCGATATTTCCTTAATTTACAGCCAAGTTTATTAAATTTACGGGAGAGGCCGTACATACCCCAACAAGCGCTTTTAAAAAACGCTCCCGACCAATAACGCCTGAAAAGCCTTGCAATTTTATTTAATTAGGTGGAAGTGACGCAATTACGGGAAATTGCTATAGTGTTATAATAAAAGGAAGGGAGACAGCGAGTGGAATAAAGGGAGCGAATGCAGATGGCCTCGCCATTTAATCCGATGAAAATCCGCAAAATAACCAGAAATTCCCGTTTAAAACATATTGGCAGATTGCCATCACGGCAATATGGCGGTCTTTCTGTCCATGTTTCGGGGGGACTTTTTACGAAAAACCATCTGGACCTGTTGTTGATTGCCCTTTTTCTGTATAATGATAAGTCCCAGTTGGACTCTGGAAGTGCAAAACGATCCTGCCACTTACATAATTAGAGGTTGTCGATTCCCCGAGAAAACAATAAAGAGCGCTCTATTCCCGACGATCAGTATAATAATTCTCTTATCGTTCTTTATACGCTTCTCCTCCCTTTTATCCCCTTTTGTGTGCTGTATATCGACTGATACATCTGTTTCTTATCGATGCAGCGGGATTTTATTGGGTGAAAAGCTGACAGGAATTCTCGCACACACAGAATAAAAAAGAAATCATGGAATTATCAATATTTATGATACGTAATCGCCAGTGGAATTTAAGTACATAGAATTTTAATGAATATCAATAAATTTCAGGAGCAACTGATTAGAACTTCATGAATTAGAACTAGGCATGGCAAATGTGAGATTGAATCAGGCTTCCTAAATTTCAGCTCTGATTTCGGCGTTTGCTGGTAATATACATTTGTCATATTGGAATACTTGGCAGTGGTTACCATACGTTGTCTATTATTATCCTCCGTGAAAGGAATTTTCATTTTCTGGGGTATAATTGCGACCGAGAAAATTGAGCGATATTAAAGTTTGTTGTTATGAAGTACCAGCCTTTCTGTATGAGGTTTGATATCGTTAAACAAGAAGAGAAATTTCGAAGTGTACTTTGTTTTGTGTTCCATTCGCTGAAAAATTCCGTGACATTTCGCAAAAGTTTTCGCTCGAGCTCACCCTACGAGTGCATCTTGCGACTAATTCACGTTTAATAAACACAACCCCGCACGCTCTCTGCCTCTCTCTCGGCTAATACTTTACTAGGTTAAAGAGAAATTGCGAGCAAAGAGAAGTGGATAAGCTGATGGCGATGTTGTTTCGCCCAGGGAGTGAGAGAAAGACCTCAGTTGAGCCGATGTCGTAAATTCTAGAGTAAAGTTGGCTAGAGCCACGTTATCTCGTACTTAAATTTTCTATCTTGGGCCTTATAGTTACTACATATTGTGTCGGCAACACCCCGGAAATACCACCAGAATTTTCACGGGCACGAACCGACCCCCTCGACATAATTAATTATTCTGAAATTCTCCCTCGCGCGTGCACTATTTCGTATTAACGGAGACCACTCGAAAAAATCTGAATTAAATCCGGGAAATTCTCCGGGATTTATTCGCCGGAATTCTCCTCATTTGATTGCGAGAGTTTTGGAGAAGAAAAGCATGCACACGCCACACATAAGAAGGGGCGGAATGGTGAAAAAAGGAAATTGAACAACACGAATCTGGATGAGACAGATCAGGAAATTAGCCATCACGGATCGAAATCTTGGTCCTCGCTGAAAAAATTCAAACAGATTTAAGCAATTACACCCGCATTTATATCACGAGATCGCATCGCTCAACTTTTAAACCCAGACCAGACCGACGGGAAAACGAGCCGATGTGGGGGAGGAGAACAAAAAAAAAAGGTTCACGTGAGTTTTTCTCGTTTTGTCTTGGAAATTTATTTAGGAGAGTTGGCCAGTCGACAACTTTTCACTCAACGAAATCAAAATTTACTTTTTATTTCCCTCAGCGTCCCTGCATTTCCCAAAAGACGCGCCATCAACACACGAGAAAGACGAAACAACTACCGATGTGCGCGGAAAACTTGGTCGTTTTGGGGCACCCAGGACGGGGGCGCGCATTTTTTACCCCCGCATCTAACACATAACTGAGCGAAAAAGAAAAACAGGAAACTCCGGTCCGATTTGTCAAATTTCCCCATTTCCATTTCGGATTTTTCGCAAGGAACGAACGCCTCTGTACTTTCGTTATTTATGACGTTTAGTGGCGGTGATGAATGGTGCAAATTTATAAACATGAAAAATCCGCTCCCCGGTTTTTTATTTATCACCTGTCAATGCGCACTAATTTCGAAATAGAGCCCCGGCCTGGAGTGGATGATCGCTAATCCGTGGGCGTTTAGGGAGAAAAACTGGAAATTTTTGAGACAACAGGCCCCGACAGAGACATATCTATTTTATTATTCTATTTATTCTGCACATGGGTGAAATGACAAGCTCGCCGTGTTCAAGCCAGATGCGCCCGATTGCTTCAAGCCACTGGCTGCGAATTTCTATGACAAGAAGAAGACGACGACGACGAGGATCTCGATCTCGCAGGGCGGTCGGTTTATTTCCCTTATATTCGTCTCCACCCAGTGGGTATGTGCATACATGCCGCTCGCCGTGCGCAGATATGGATATGTGTGTCTCGTTTTATTTAAATAAAGCTTACGTTTTGTGTGTGCAAAGAGCGGGATCGAATACGCGCACACATCACACACGGAGGATCCAGAAAGATAAGCAGATTTCTATACGACACACGCACAAAGTTCTCCACCTAATTCCCGGACTGGCAGCAGCGGCTTCTCGACTGAGACTTTTTCCCTCCAGGATACACCCCCGGATCCAGTTGGGGCGAATTTCGAACCGCCGCATACCGCCGCGATGTGACATGAGAAATCCCTGAATCTGAACCCCTTTTATGCAAACAGAGAAATACGGCTGGAGCTATATTTTCTAATTTAAATAAAATATCAACCATTTTTTTTATTTTAATTAATTTCCCTGGTCAAACTCCAGTTTTGTTCGATCAGTCCAATTTCGTAGATAAAGCTGGATTTTCCCTAAAATGGTACAAGTTGAAATTCCGTGGGGCGTAACTGGAATGCTAAAAAGTGTGGCGATAATAGTAAGCAGTTCCGTTTTTCCCGCGGTAATTACGTTCGGGGCGTTTTCCTCAGGTTTCCTACGATTGTCCCATTTTCGCCTTGGTCGTATTTTATCGTTATTTTGTGTTATTTGTAGAGCGAGCTTAATTTATTTTGCAATACCTGTGGGGCGTTTCAGCTTTACGCCTTTTATACGGGCGAAAGGCGTGCATTTGCAGGAATCTGGAGTGTGTATGTAATTCATTTACACTCGGACGTGACTTCTCCCCATTTCTCTTTATTTTTGTTTATTCCAAACGTTCGCCCGTTCCCGATATTATTATTGTATAATAAAATAAAAGTTCACGAGGGAGAGAGCGAACAGACGCAAAAAGATTCCTCGGAAATTAGGAAACTCCACTTTATTATTTTTTCCTGATGGAGTCGTCATGTCATCGTCGGCGGTGGTGCTTGAGATAATAACAATAACGAAGACGAAAATTGCGACCTTTTATGAAAACCGTCGAATTTACATTTATATTGCGTCCTGTCGCAATTATGTAAATAATTTTCGTCTCACAAGAAATCCACAAATACACGATTTTCGAGACTGTGTTAAGCGGTTACGGACGACATTCGGAATTTCGACTCCCCTCGAACTCTTTTTCGATTCCAAACAAAGCGGACGAGGGAAAAAACGAATTAAATGCAAATGATGCGACGAGATGAGACGATCGTCTCGATCTCGTCATTAAAAAACGAAAGGAAGGGGGAAAATTCGAATTTTATTGTGTAATTACTTGGGTTTCGATCGAGTCCCCCGTTTCGCTGACAGAGACCCGTTTTGCCCGGCGCTTCATGTAGCGGAACTAATGGAATTGTTTGAGCCACAGCACATTACAAATCTGATGACCTGCTGATGGGACGCCATTTTTGCCCCGTCGAATTTTCGACACCGGCTCGATAACAACAATAATTGCCATCGATTTCGCATCATTCTTCCATCGGCGAGGGCGGCGGGGAAGAAGAGAAAGCGCAAAGTCGCGAGTTAATTGATTTATCTCGTTTCGGGATTGTTCTTTGATCGAGTCGGCGGATTTGTTTCGGCGTTTTACTTCCATTCCGGCGAACGGGAACAACTCGACTCTGACGGGTTTAACGCGCGGAGGCGTTTAGACGCTGTCAATAAGCGTTCGAATTAAATTCGTGATTAACTTTGGGGCGACGCGCCGCGCCGTCGACGACAGACGCTATTGACTTTTCGTTGCAATAAACTGCAACGGTCCCCCGGACACAATTTGGGCCGAAATTCGGAAATCTGGCCCGCGATTCGGCCTCTAATGCCGTCTTTATCAATTTCCATGCTCGAGGCGTCCGCGATGACATCGCGACTTGATCCCGAATTCATTTCCCAGTTGGAATACGGTGACAGAAGTGGATTTTCTTTATTTTCGCGTCGATGGCTTTCGCCACGTGGAACTTGTTCCCTTTTCCTTCGGGGGAGCGACGCGTCCGATCCACTCTCGAGCCCACGGAAAAGAGATGAGCTTTCACATAATTCCAAAGTGCCAATTCGAATAAACCGATATAGTCGCGCGATGACGACATGTCTAAAATGTACCTTTCTCCGCCGACTCTTATTCTCCACCCACCCGAAATGAATAAGCCGAGGGACCGATTTTGTCTTTTTCGAAAATCCGACTTTATTTATGCAGCGAGCTTTCAACGCTTTTATACCTACGCCATCGGGATCATCTAAGTGGCCGCGATAATTCAGCGTAATAAACGTGTTTAAGTTTTTCTCGAATCCGCTTCGCCCCTTTAAAGCCCCGACGGCGATTATGTTTATAACTGCCGGCAGCGTCGGTTCGAGGCGTCGGAAGGGCACTCGAGCTTTATGCGGGACTCGCTTTGGGGAAAAAAATAGTTTCGGCGGCTCCGAATGACTGAGATCGAGTGCAGTTCTGCCCGTAGTCGACGTGCTTTCCGGCGACGTCGCCCGGATTAAATCCGGGACGTCGTCGTGAGCGCGGCCCAAACTTGTTTAAGTTTAGATAAATTATAAATCAGACCGTGATCACTTGTGGGTACTTTGGATGTACATCTAATCTGCACCGACGAAATTTAAATTAATTTACACAGTGGGCGAAGGAAGAAAACCCGAAACCGTATACGTTTTCGCCTATACGAGTACACCTAGTTCTGATGAGTAACTGGGGAGCATTACGGAAATATTTCCAGTTAAAGGGTGGATTACTCTGAAACGGCGCAAAACTCTTTGAAATGTCTTTGCGCAGAGGATACGACCCACTGGATTCGAGGTCGCTGAGTGTGAATCCTGCCTTAGATTTGCACGTAAACTATAGAAAATAATGTTTACTTGCTGCATCTCTGTTTGCTGATATTAATTCCGGGCAACATTTGTTGATTTTGTATACCGTATACCTAAGGAACTGAAATTAGGTAGGTATATCGTTTCTTTAACAGAACATTCCTATAAGGCCTTAATTTCCTAAATACCTAAATTGGTTATTATTTTTAAATATACTTGAATCCTCTCAATCGCCTGTTTCATAAATTTCAAGTGATCAATGAAATGCTAGCGCATTTTCCCAAGTTTCAAGAGGGGCCACGTTTTGAGTGTTCAAATAATCCAACACAGCTTTAATGTATGGATAAATAAAAGTGTAATGGAAATGGATAACAAAACTTGTGTTTATTTTCATTATTGGTATTATAATATATAATTTGATTCGAAAAGGATTGTTTTGTGTGCTTTGTTGTAATTTGGAATTATCGAGCAGATCCCGTGCGCTCGAAAGGGCACCAACAAAATAGTTATTGATGCGCTTGTACTATTTAAATGGGCATAAATATAAACACAACGAACGGTAAATCGGGATTATCATCATGGTGGTTACTTTTACTGTTCTATTCGATTCGCGATGATAAATCTTTATTCGCCACAATGTATAAAACGATAATACGTATAGGCATTAGCAATTTCGAGGATGATATGAAATATCGAAATAAAAATCGAGTTTTTATTCACTCAGTCGCTTTACATTTTTATTTATCTCGATTTTGATTTGATTGAAAATCTTGTCACAGAGGGAGAGTCCATATACTCGAAAGTTTCCCCTTGTCAGAGGCAGTATTCGAAATGCGATATAACTTCAAGATCGACCGTTGTCGCATTTCAGATGCTCATGTTTGCAATATAGCAAACGGCCGAGTTTCCGTGTGTATTTGAACAGCTCCGAACGGTTTGGTGAATACGAGGTGCGAAATCGTACGAGGAATATTAAAGGTTCGATTAAAAACCGCACTCTCCCCCGAATAAAAATAAAAACGGACGCGAGTGTCGATTATTATTTGTGATGACGATAATCGCCTTTTATCCCTTTGTGGGATGCACTCGCGCGCTGGCTCAGCAGATGCGCTCCTCGCTCGTAATTCTCTTTTGAAGAAGTTCATCTGACACCGAGCGATATTTTCCGGGGCGAAACTAGCACTTCAGCAATTTTTTCCACGTCAGAAAAGGTGTCCTCTCGCACGCACAATCTAATTACCGTAAAGTGTGAGAAATGGGCTAATCCTGATGTGCCGTCGTGTACCTGATAAAGGTAGGAAGTTTTTCGCACAAAGGTTCGATATCATTCGAGTTCTATCCTCCCTATATGGGGCGATAGATTCGGCCCTTTCGGACGTAAATGGCCGTGAAAAGGCGGCGGTTCTCCACCTCATTCCCGGGAAAAAAGGTCAATACCGCCCTCCTATAGTCATACGCAATGTTATTAGGGCGGATTTTCTAGCACCGAAATTAACTTTCTCGCCCTTTTCCACCCGTTAATACTCATAAAAAGGGGAAAGCTTTTCGTTTTATTTCTTTCCTTTTTTAAATTTATCGACTGGTAAGTAGTTTTCTCGCTTTTTCGGGAAAAAAATTCAATCTTATCCTCCCATCGTCCTTGTGCTTACGGATTGAGTAAATTAATCTACGACGTATTTGCGTAATCTTAGTTCAGCATGTAGAAGATTTTCACTAGATTTGTAAAAGTGACCGGGTGTTCAAGAGTTCAATTGAGTTTTTCGCCTTGTTAAATTCGGTTCCAAATTCGATGGTTGTGTTGTATTATAATAATAGTTTCGGGTTTATTTGTGTACACCTAATACCTATACCTATACCTACCCCACTTGCACAATGTTGTGTGTGCGCTCGGCTAAACAATAGTAAACTTGCATTTAGTGCTGAGCTTGGGTTTACAAACAATTAATGCCTAATTGGTAATATCTCAGTTTCATTGTATCCGGGGTACTTTGTTATCGCTATAAATAATTTCGGCTTTCATTGGCAAAGGCTCTCCCGAAGGCGCGGTCGTACATCACGACTTTGACGAAGTTTCGCAATTTAGATGTTTCGGGTCATGCAGTCTCGTGACGTTATAAATGAGGAATTTTACGGAGAATTCACCCGGCAGATCTTCGGTTTATGTATGCTCGGTCGCGACTCGAAACTAGACTGGAACTAAACCGGAGCGCCACCCCGAAAGCGCCAGATTGATATAAATCTAGATCGGTAATGGTTTACAAATTATCACCGCCCCCGTCCGCATCATCCCTCCACCGCGAGCAGAATATTGCCAGTTGATTTATCGCGACCGAATAATGGCAACTCAACAAGTTCAAAATCACCCCTAAACCTCGAACGGGGCGCGACCCCGATATCGGGGCGAAGTTGCATTATCACAAGACAAGTGGAAACGCAAAAACGACATGTACACGTAATTCCGGAAAAGTTATGAAGGTTTCGGTCGAGTCGAATGGAACCATAACTGAAAACAGATTGTGGCTAATGTAGCGGAACGAAAGGAAGCGGCAGAAAAGTGACTGCCGGAGCTTTTCTGCAACTTTCCTCACCGATGCCACGGCGTGAAACTGATTCGCTCAAACCCGCGTCCGTCCACCCGCATTTCTAATCTCCACTAAACACAGTTTCCCCTTATATCGATATTTCTGTAATTCCAGGGTAATTAAAATGAGACTCGAGTTACTTAACGTTGTGGAGCTTCCGAATGATATCCTCAAAAGGAAGAACGAGGGGGAGAGCCCCTCTTCCGGTTTGAACTTAATTAAGGAATCAATTAAACCGTTCCGGGCATTCTTTGTTGCATTTTTCGCGTTTCTCACCTTTCGACGGCTGTTTTCGTGTCGCGTCCCTTTTATCCGTGCCGTTCCCGTCTCCGATTACGATTTAATACGAACTATTCCGGCCGTCCACACCCGATGCCGTCGCAGTAAAATAAAAACGATTCGGTTTGAATTTTAATTAAATAATTGGAGTCCCGTCGTGTCCGATTTGAAGCCCGACTGACGAGAGCCCCACGTCGGTGAATAGATTAAAAATGCCGACGCGCGCTCTCCCGAAAAGTGAGAAGAAACTTTAATTAAAAATTTCCCGTTCGCGATAGAGGTGCGGACGAGCCTCGCATGTATACGTGTCGGCAGGCAGCGTCGCGACGCAATTAATTCGTCATAAAGGCATAAAGCGCCATTTTATTATCAGGCGGAAGTCGGCCGCCCTCTTGTTCGACGCGCTCGTTCTCGACCCCTTTGTGCGCGTTTTCTCAATAGATTCGCACATATTTAAACGGAAAACAATACGAATTTCCCCTTCCTCGACGCCTCGCGGTATTATGAGCGTTTTTAATTTTCCGGGAGGACGAAAAATATAATTGACAATCGGCAGTAAGCTCTCGGGCGAGAATTTTCCCAAAACAATATTTTCTCAAATTGGCGTATTATGAAAAGTAAATATTTTCAATTTCTTATACAGTTCGTTTGGGAAAGATTGCGGTTGACGTCACCGCATCTGAAAACGAATCAATTTTCATCATTTCTACCGCAGCGTCTCTCCCTTTCACGCGTTTGCATACTCGGATGAGGTGTATCACATTTAATATTTCTTCTCGAGGGCGAGGGGTGAGTTTTGTATCTACTCACCACCTCCGCTAAAACGTATAAGCGAGGCGACCCGACAAGACCGAAAAGAAAGACGTTGAATTAATGGCACCTCCAAGTGACAGTGGGGTTCACTTTATAAGCTTCTCGCTCTTGGCCCGGTCTCTTCACCACTGAAAAAGTGCCGGTGGAAACGTCTGAATGTCAGAAAGTACCCCGTTCATTATTGTGTCGATATCGGCGGAGGAGGATTCAATTTATAAAAGAACGTAAGCCGTTCGGTCATGTGGGACACCTGAGACAACAATTCCGCGCGCGTTTTTTCGACCCATGATGACCATTACCGTGCTGTTTTTATTATTATTATCGTCATGGACCAATCGGGGGAATTGAGACTCTTATTGGTATTATTCGGAAGACGGGGTAGAAATTGATAACATCGAGTCGAGATAATGCAATTGGATCGAAGTATACAGGGCGATTCGATATTCTACCAAAATGAAAAAGATTGGTGAATGAATCCTCCTAAGAAATTATCATCAGTTTCCACAGACTTTCTCATCATAATGATGATAATAAATACAGCAAAGGTTTCAAACAGTCAAGAAAGCACACGTATGCTGATACATTTAGATTATGTCTTACTGAAATTGATGAAAATCGGCAGAAGCTTTTTCAAAGTTTTCGACTATTTTCCTGGTTATGTTATAGAAATTGGGCACCCTGTAGTTCTAAGTAAGCGCCTAATGCTGACCTACCTTACGAGGTACTTACATTTACTCCGAGCTTGACGCTTATTTTTGAAAAACCTTTTAGTTTTAGAGAATGAAATAACGTGTGGTACATTTTCAGTCGGGTAAAAATAGCTGTCGGCGGATTTGCGGGTCGGTCGCCGTTTGTCCCCTTTGGCTTTAATTTAGGCGAAAAGCGTCGATTCCCGCGTGTTCCGGCCACGTTTATTTACATTGCGTACGTGTGTTTTTGATCGACACGGCCGATAAATAAACATCTGTGAATTGCTGCCATTAATCAGGGCCATTGTGCTGACGGCGACCGCGCGGGGACAGATCTCTCTCTGCTACGTTCGGATCGACACACACCGCACTTATGCTAATAGCCCTCGAATAGACGGATAGAACCGAACGCGAGTTCCCGTTTTTCCGTTTCGGGAGTTCGCCAATATTCGAAAAGAGGGCCGTAATACAAAATCAAAGCCTCCGAACCGGAACGTGTCGCTTGACTTTTCGTACGGCGCGAACGACTTCAAAGACATCCCGCGGAAAATTCCGGGCAGGAAATAAGAAATGCACGGTAATGTGGCACTTGTCGGGACGAGGGCCCCGAAAAAGATGTGATATGACACGGGATGTGTCGCCCGTTCGAATTGTGACGCCTCGGGAAAGGGAGCGATATTTCCAGACGTCGGCGACGTTTGCCTCTCGTATTTGTTTCCCAAATTGACATCGTACTCACTCACGATACGCGCCCGAGCGAGGGGAGGCAGGGAAAACGCCTCCCCCGAGTGTCGGTTTTAGGTAAATGCGATCGAGATATTTCGGGCGGCGGCGGCGGAGATGTAAATTGGCACATTCTCCCATGATGATTGATGGTAATCTATGACCTACGCCGGGACCTGAGGCGTTAATTCCGCAGTCAAAATCCGGGACCCTTTTCTCGCCCGGAACACCCCGCCCGGAACCTTTTCCACCACCCTATTATGCGGGCGGGTACATGCGGGGACGTTATTTTAATACAAATCAAATTTTCCTTTTAATGTCGGGGGTTTCGGCTCCTGCTCCCGAACGGGGACGAAATTATTACCGCCAACAAGAGCGCCGACAAAAACATTTTCCGAATCGCGGGAAATAATGCAAATGCCTCCTTCGTCGTCATCATGACATCTGACTTTATTAAAGCCGCCGTCTTTATCAAATTTCAGACTTGGCGCACATTCAAAGAGAAATTTGCGACTGGTATCATCGACGTGTAATTTTATTATGTATGGTTACGGAGGTATGGTGCCGCCAGATGTCTGAATTAAACCCGAAAATCTTGGAGCAAGTTGACAAAAGGAACAGAAAGTGTGGTAGGTAATCCGAATCATTAGTCGAGTTTGAGCATTCCTCAAAATCACCAATAAAAATATCAAGTGAAAAAGAAGAGGTTTTCTAAAAATGTGAGCCTAGCTCAAAACCATTAGAAGATTTTTCATTGCTCAAGTTTACAACGGTCGGATCAATTCCACCTCAAAGAGTGGCCCTCACTATTCATGAAAATGCCCGATTTTTTGAGTGAATTTCGAGAGATTAGGAAATTCGCCAAGCATGTTGAAGGGCCACGTGGGTAGCAGATCGTAGGCATAAAGGCCCTCCCGTCTCAAACTTGCCAGTAGTTGTTATGGAAATATTTCGCCGACGAGATCAGAGGGAAAGAGGAAAGGCAAGTTGGACTTAAGGGCCGACGCTCTCTCTAACCGGATAATCCTTTGAAAAGGACCGACTGCACGTGAACACCTTATATCCATGCAATATTGAAAAGTCACACAGAGAGTTGGAAGCGGCGAAGCTACCGCCTCCGCATACACAGCAGGCATCCTCTCTCCTGTAAAGCGGGATGGCATGCAGATGTATAACCCGGGCAGGGACTAAAGGCACTCGTAGGTGGGCATAACACCGGGATAAACGCGCACATGCATGACTGCCCGACTCGAAACTTGCTGAATACACTTGAGGAATAAACGGCGGACACTCCGGGAAAGTATCCCTTTCTGCCTTTGGGCGATCCGAGAGGAGTAAAATTTATTCCTTCCGATTCTGACAATTATTGTGATCCCGTATTGTAGGTATTTTGCATACGGCGTATGCCAATTTCTTCCAATAGAAATAAATCGCAGCGAGATGGATTTATGGCGCGTACGATCCACCAGGCAGGCAAATTGCTTCACAGATAGCAGGGAGAGACGCGAATGTTGTATACAGGAACATAGAGGAGAATTCTTTCCTAAAAACGGAATAGTTGGCAGTATGTTACCGAAATCTGCTTTTGACAGCAGATAAGTAGATTAGTTGACGTTTTCCCGATTGTAAGCGTTTCCTCCACCCCGTATAGGATGTGATGCGAATACACACGCGACATGGTTTATTTCCCATCCACATTTCGTATTTTTATCTCCGTCCTCCCCCCTGTCCATGCAGGAGGATAATTTCCGTATATACTCGCATAAATAATGCCATTATTACCTGCAGAAAACTTTGAGGAGGAAGATTCCGCGCTCCCGGAGTCCCGGAGTCGCGCCGGGGTGAAAAGTTTCGGGCGTTTATTCTCATTTTATCATTTTTTAAAGCCCTACTACACCGTAGTCTAAATCCGTAAATAATAAAAGAAAACTATGCGCCGCTTTTACACACCCATCCACCGCCTCATATATGAGCAAAGTCGGGGTAACTTTTATGCGGGGGTATTTTAATAAATCTTGTTTTGTGTTGACACAGCTGAACGGAGTTCGTAAGAGCATAATATCGATCGGATTTTTATAAGACTCGTGTGTGTCGGGGAATCATGAACATGGCACGGATTAATCCTCTCGTGTCCTCGTATCCGTGATAAAAAATTTCTTTTTCAAAATTCTCAGGATATTTCTGAGGAAAAAGTGTCTACATGTCGATTTGGAAAAGATACAAATTTTCTGGATTTTTTCACTGGGACCAAAGGTTTTGGGGAAACAAATTTTGGGATATCGCTGTTGAAATACTGGTGTATCTTTTTTCAAGTATACCTATGCACAGTGTGTTACAATTGATAAATAACCAACCAGAAGTTGGTCTTTTTTCCCCGACTCGAATAGATGAGAAAGCACGAGGAAAAACTTTCCGGAAATAAATCAAAGCGACTTGTGCAAGTCCAAAGTCGAATTTATTATTCCAAACCCGACTTGTTAATATTATGGAGTACGAGTGTGAAGCGGATTATTTCCGAGTGGACCAATATTAATGCGGTCGACGCGCCATCACAGACGTCATCAAAACCGGGCGAAAAAACGTCTCTTATGTGTAGTGCGATGACGGTGATGAAATTTATCTCGTGCGCAAATATTTAGGGAGTAAGAACGGCGGGGGCGGTCGGGGGTGCAGGGGGGAATAGTTTATTGGTTCGCAAATCGATTGTGTAAGACTCGGGCCGAACAAACAGCAATGCAATATATTTCAGGTGAGTGACAGGGTTGAGTGGCGATCGCTTTTGAAACATATTGTGATTCCGGCGCTGCTCTTGCCCCGGAAAAGCGGGGACGAAAACGGCGTACAGTCCCCGGCAGAACCGCCGCCGGCATAAAATGTAGAAAAAACGGGACGGACATTACCGATCCGCGTCCTATCCGCACACGCGCCCATCTCACTTTGTCCTACGATAGTTTCCTTCCTTCTTTCCGGGCCTGTACGAGGGAGATAACTTCAAATCGTTGACACTTTACGATAGCTTCAAGAATTTCCGGGCGGACGTGTGCGGAATTTCTATAAAAAGACTTATTGGGGGAGGCGGCGGAACCGAGCCGATATGTTGTTAAACTTAAAAAATTTCCACCGCAGGGGTGGGCGGCGGAGGGTGCAGAGACCGCAATTAATATCGGGCCGGATCGGCGCAGGAGGGGTCGGAATATGACTGTAATTTATTGACGGTCAAATATGCGGTCGCTGCAGCACTAGGCTCCGCACTCGGCCGGAATTCCTATAAAACATCGTCCGGCCGCACGAAATTTCTCATTTTTAGGATACGGCGCCACTGCCAGGACTATATTATTATTTCAACTATACTAAACGCTGTACAGGCTGACTCACTTGCGGGCCAACTCTTCTATTCGAATATTAAGAAAGTTGCAGCACTTTGAAATTTTCGGAAAAAAAATCTTCAAAATTCGAAATTTCCAATTTTCGTTTTTAGAGACACGCTAATATCAGACGCATTTTTCTACACCTGATGACTAAATACGAAGCTACTCCAAAATTTTCATCGATATATCGACTAATAAGGAAGTTACAAATATGGTTGAAGTATTTATGCTGATGTATACATGGTCTAAGGTGGACACAAATTTAAATTTCATTGTTCCACCAGACAATTAAAAACCAAAAACACTAGTAAAGTCATTTACATATTATACACAGCACACAGACCGACTACACCGGTATGGAGTGAGGTAACGGCGTGTGCAGGATTATTCGCAAAGACTGTAAATTTTATTTAAAACAGTCCTTGATGTATTTTCGCGAGCTGAACAAGCTACCGTAATTAAATTAGCCTCGGCAATGTCTTTCGATGTCATCCGAATATAAATATAATTTAATTTAGCGCCATGAAGAATCTCAAGTGAGTAATTACGCGGCTTAGTAATTATTCATTACATTTGCCGGCGGAGAGGAGTAAGTGGGAATAACGAGAGATCGCGAAAACACCTCCAGGATTTGTTCATAAAATACGCAACTCTTGTGACGTAGCCTAAACATGCGGAATAATTAATCAGTCTTCATCCCTCAATATAAATACCCTTCATCAAGAGAATGGGGGAGAAATTTAATATCAGATTAGTTTAATTAGGAAAATGTTCATTCACAAACTCCAATTGATAGTCGGCATAGAAACTAGTAAAATCTTGGAAAAAACACATTCAAATTTGACCCAGGCTTAAATATCGAAATGAAACATCGAGGCCCAGAGACGTCATCGCAATGTGCTTTCCTGCATTATTTCCATTCGTGACATAGAGGGAGACTGTTTTAAGTACAACTTTGTACTTTATCTATTTGCGGGGAAGGCGCCAGATGTAGTCAACGATATGATGCACGCGATTTCCGACCGGAACATCCCCGCACCCCAAAACATATCTCTATATATCCGCACGATAATTATAATTAATCAAATGAAATCCCCCCGAGGTCTTTTTCCGTGCGCTCCGGCGATTTACACTATCAATTCATTTGCATACACGCAGTTAGTGCAGTTCGGTTTTGTGGCCTTTTTCACCGGATCCTCCCCTGGGCGTGATCAATTTCGGTGGGTTCGCGCCCCGCCGGTTAGGTGCCAGTTTCTTAATCCGGCTCGCGTTTAATTAGTCGGTTCGCGAACACCCCAACGTGCATCATCACACGGGCAAACACGGAGAGCCGACTCGAATGTTATTGCGGCTCCGCTAGGTATGTTCGTCACGTGTTCAACACGCGAATATTCAACCGAAAGCCGGAATAAGGGGCTCCGGGCGCCCCCGGGAGCCCCGTTTTGTATGGGGACGGTGTCGGCGCGAATTTTCATATAAACGATCTCCTGTATAGGCGAGATGAAGCGGTATCGAGGGTCTCTCTCGTGCCATTATTTAACGATAACGCGTCAAGTCTCGCGCACGACTTAACGACCCGAGAACTTTACGAAAATTCCGGTACCAACCAACACCCTAATACGCTGCAGTCATTAGGTGACATCGTCACCCCGTCACTAGGTGTACTCTGTTATTTCCATTGCGATCTATCGGTTTTAGCGGAAAAAATGTATTTGGGGTGAAATTCAATATAAAGCAATTTCGCGCTCAATCATTCATCTCAATTCCGGAATGGGGATGGCGAGTCGATGCTGTGCATATCTCTGAGAAATCCACACAAAAGGAAAAGAGAACCGAGATCAGCATAATCGATTAAAAGCTCCGGGTTGAATATTTTTTTTATTTGAAGGGATCACCTAATTCTTTTCTTTTTAGGGGTGTTTCGGCTTCCACCAGCCGGACACGATGAGGGTTCCAGGGTGTAAACTCACTTTTCCACCCGGGGGTTTAGTTTTCCCCGCTTCTTCATTCGGGGCGTTCGAAATAATCGTTGCGCGCCTTTGCCGGCGAAACTTTCAGTCATTAATTTAACGTGTTTGCAAAATTCAAATCGGAGATAAATAGTTTCGTTAAAGTTCGCGATTGTATGATTTATTATCATCGGCGTCGGGTGGGAGATTTCTCGCGTAACGGAGACAAACCGAACGATCGTAAATTTCCCACCAATTACCTGCAATTTCCCCCGCGATGTGTTCACTTTAAATTTCGAATTCCGACTCGATAATCGTTTGCCAAGATGGGGCTCTCCCGGATTAAATCACCCGGAAAAACTATCATCGCAACATAACGAATGGCATGTGTGTAGTATACGGAAGCCGCTACACGCCAACATTTATATATTGTTATAAAAGTCACAAACCTTTCCGAAGCAGTCCTGGGTTTGCGCCCATATTTCTGTCGGTGCAACATGTTTTTGCCCCCAACTCTATGAATCATGCGACGCAGAGTCCCATATAACATTCTATATTTCACGAAAATGCCGCCCCTATTTTATCCAATTTCGGGGCTCAACGTTAGTTAAAACTGCAGAAATCCATCCGGATTATCGTTTCAAGCCTCACACGCTAACCCGAAACACACCCCATTTGCATAATTATTCCACAGTTATTAATTAAATAATATTACAACAAAGAGTAGATAAAACTTTACCGCCCCACATATAACTTTATTATTCGTCGGCCGAGATTAACCATGAATCGTTTTAGGGGCTCTTAGACTTATGCAGACCAGACTGGAGCAGCAAACACTTGATTATGTATCAAGACAATCTCGACGTAGACGAAATTGACGTCTCGTGGCGTCCCATCAAGTTGTTAATCAAATTCGGCCATAAAAGAGCGACCGCTGTAAGGCATCTCAATTAGACGAAACTATCGGGAAAAGAATTTGCATTTCCACTTTGGAATACACCGAGAACTTTTAGATCTGCAGTTAGTGGTGTCGTGCTAATGTCTTCCTCGCGTAATTAGCTCTCGGTGTATAATGGCGCAACAAAACCGTCAGCGGAATTTATTCAAAAGCGACCCCGAATTTAAAACCGAATGCAAATGCTCTCCGGTCACTTTCGGCGCAAGTAGTGGAAAGAAGAAGACGACTTTCGAAAACCGACGAGTCCGTTAAAAGTGCTTAGCGGTGATGGCGAATCACTTTAGTTCCTAAATCGTGTTTATCGATCCCCCGATAACGGTTTTGTCGGTAACCGCGGGCCCTCTCAAAGAAAAGGTTACAATTTAGAATCCGCCCTCGGTGGCTTATTGAAGTTTTTCTTGATTTCCCACGAGCGCCGTGCCGCAATTTACACACCGCCCTGTCCCCGAATAAATTTAACTGATTTTTTGCTCCAACTATAATGAAAAGTGCTCGAATCAAGAGACATATTTTAATATTCATCCCCCTTTCTGCCTCGCCGGTGCCGGGGTGTTTCTGAGGTTCGCCCGGATATCGGCGAATATGGCCGGGAAATTATTCATGATGTAAATAACAATCAGCCTAGTTCTCCTTTGATTGTGCCGTACAGGAGTTAGTAGGTGACAGATGGTGGCAAATGCAGTAAATCTCGAGTGCGATTGTAATCAGTTCCATTACGGTAACGAGGCTCGATACGAAGGCGCCCTAGATTATCGACGTGGATGTTAATCTCGTCGAAAGGGGTGCAAGTCGGCAAATTTAACGCGCACACCTTCGACCTGAAACCGTCAAGTGCTCTACACTGCAGGATTCATAAATCGGGACACTCTTTTACTGCGCAAGACGTCGATTCGTCATTCCGCCACTGTATTATTACCTGGAGGGTCAAAATGACGTTTACATACTTGAGATAATAATAACACTGTTTAGTTGCTGGCAGGTTCGCATATCGTTTGTAGTGTAATTAAATTTCGTCTGGCTCTCGAAGCGAACTATGGAAGGCGGTTCGGTGTTTTAGGGCCATAACGAGAGACAAGGACTGATTTACTTGTGTTTGAGTTTGATGGAAGTGGATACTCTATTGACTTTGTAACATAAGTCGTACACCCGACCCATCACCGAAACCCTAAGATGAGGGGCACAGTGCGACGACTAGTTTAGGTAAAGCGTCGCCCTTCTCCCCCACACTAACATAGCTTTATTTGAGTTTGCCGGCAAACAAACGGCGTCCACTAATTTTCATCCGGTTCGCATTTGCGTTTTATCGAATGCGCTCCGCTTTTTGATCGGAGCCCTGTCTGTCTGTCTGCGGTCGGCGCTATAGTTTTTTGATAAAGTCGTAAATCCCGGCCGCAAATGTAAACGAATTTCATTAGCCTCATACAGCGGGGCGACGTATAGGTATAATCATATCAGTGGGAAATATTAATGCACCTGGTTTGTTCACTTTGTATGCGACGATATCGCCAAATCGGAACGCCTTTCAGCGATTTCCCTTTGAAATCTGCCCCGGGCAATGGCGGAAATATGTAAATCCCCGCATTTCTATATACCTAATATAAAATAAAACGACCGGCCCTATTCAAGAAAATCTCCAGATATGTTTGAGGTGTTCCTACTTACAGTTAAAGGTGTATCTCTGTATCTGTACGTGCCGACTTTATGAAACGTACTTTAGGAGGGCTTTACGACCTCGTAAAAGTCGGAATAATATCCAGTGTACGTAAACGCGATACCTCACATTATGACATTATAGTTATTTCTCGTCAGTTTCCAGACAACTAAACCGACCCCCCGATAATCTCTTACAAAATATCTACAATTTTCGCGAAATCGTTGCTGAAGGTAGCGCAACCGTAGCCGGGGAAGGAATTCTGGCAAATATCATGAGCGCGTTAATCATATTAGCGTTATCGTATACAACACGACATAGCGCGAATTCTTGGCGAGATGCGAATGCGGTAATGCACACCCCATAACGGCTACAATAATGCAATATTATGCACCCGGGTCTGGTGCGGCTTCATCCCTTAATGAAAATAAAAACAGCAAAAGGCTGAAATATACCCACTACCCTGTTTAGAGACTTGCACTCCACATTTCCGGTTATGGGTCCCGAGTGAAAGCCATCGACACATTTCGCGATGAACACGTATATCGGCCCATTTTATTATTTAAAAACACAACACACGTTCCCCCATTCCGGGGGGAGAAATGCGATATGGATATGTTATCATCGCGTATGCCGTATAGGTGCGCTTTTCCCGAATTCCGTCTATACATAATGTAATATCCGTCAGTGATGGAGATTCGGATGACACCCACATCTCTAGGAAAAGCAAAGTAATGTAATACGAGTACGTCAATGGGCTCGTTATATTTTCATTTTACGCTCAATAGCGGGGCTCAAGAGATCCATCATGTGAGTGAGGGATTTTCGTCGGGGTCCCCGATGAAATGAGGGCGGATAAAAATCGCGTCTTTCTTCTCCAACCGTAGATCTCTCCCTTAAGAGAGATAATTCAGTCATTAGCTCGGGGGGCGGGCAACTGTTTGAGTATTCAGATCAATTCCGGATAAAATTACACCCTGTAGCTTTTAAGGTAGATATTGGCATTATCGTCACGTTTACGTCACTTATTTAACAAATTTAACTCGAGGGGAAAATATTACTCCACCGTCGCAGATAATATGTACAGTACCGGTTAACTATAATACAGGGTGTTGGGGATAACGCAATTCCGGGGGTGCATACGTGGAAATGCTGATTTCTCATTAGCTTTGGTAATTAAATTAACCATGTAAATGCAATAATTCACCATATTCCATTAAACATATACCCACGCTAGTATAGGTTTACCAGTGTAGATGCAATCACTCACTTGTCAGTACCATTAAACGTAATTCAGATTTGGATCGTTATAAAACAGTAATGATATCTTTAATTTTTTTTTTTTGTAATAATTGAATTGTTGAAAAACTAGAGATTGATGTTGGCACTTTACAAAATTACCCGGGAGTAAATTATTATTAATAACCGTTTGTACACACCTACAGCGATCCAATTTAGGTGAGAGCATTTTAACAAATTACCGTAATAATTCAGACTTGTTGTTTAGAAATCGTCCACAATAATCATTTCTCCCCGCATCAGGTCTCGCGATACGTGGATGTAGACTTTTCCCCCTTCGAACAGTGTGCGGTGTCTGTGGAAACGGGGGGTTGGGGTGCAACTCTTAATTTAATTCCTATTACCTAGTGAAATTCATTTAAGTCGTGCCTGGATTAAATTAGCCCTAGACGTGTAATTCGACTAAAACTTAAATAGTGAGTTGCGTTAAGGTTTGCGAGGAGAAGACACAATGAAATTCTAATGTTACTAATTCCTCCGTGGATTTATGCAAAACCCTTAAATACTGATGCAAATTTAATACGTTTTCGAATGAAATCCCCGGGAAATCTTTGCGTTTCCCCTTTATCGCCCCCCATACATAATATAATACACGCGCCCTTGACGTCGATAAATCCCGTTCCATATAATAGACTTCAATCCGAGTAATTAGAGTCGGTGACGCACTAATTGGGGGAATCCGCTCCGGGGCTTTTACCGCCTTCCCCGTCCCGTATCGAGCGCATCTTTCCGACCCCAAATTCCGTATCGAGTTGAGACATTTTCCATAATATTTCATTCGATTTTATTAATCGCCGATTGGTTTGGGATTTTTCGATTCGGGCCCGGAATTCGCCCGGAGCCCGGAGCAAGCCAATATAACGTCTATGAGGGTATCGTGTCTCTGCGGGGTGAGCGTTCCGCCGTTTCCTCATTTGTACCGGAATTTAAGCTAATATTTTAGCAGCGGTGGGTATACTACCATACTCGACGATTCGATATAAATCTGGACCACTCTCCGACGTATTTCCCTCGATCTGGAATAACAGTCCGATTGTATTTTAAGTGTATTGCCATCTTTTCCCCGAGATCGAGCGAAATTGCTTTCGTCTTCCACTTTTCTTCCTCCCCGATCACGACTATCACTATCCGCCGTATAGTATTTTGCGACAGTTTGGCATCAGTGCGGGACACCCATCCGCACTAATGTTTCGCCCACAATGAAAATAAATAGTCGCGGTTAAATCAACATTCCTTTGTCTCTTCGTTTGCACTAACATTTATTTCACTCCGGAAGGAATGTTGTTGTAGGCAATTTATTTCATGGGTCACTTCATCCGCTCGCCTCTTTTCGCCTAGCTAAGCTAACCTAGAGCGAATTTCTCCACGACTTTCACGATCTAACACAATCTGCCGCCGTTGTAATAATAACGGGAATACTTTTCGAAAATTGTTCACGGAAGGACGGCTACAGGGTCTAGACTTGGAAATTTCACCCCAATTATCAACCACTTGATATTTCCGACAAAAGATGCGAGTCGCGAGGTCGCTTTTCGCCCGATCCGGTCCTTCTTTTTTATTTTAGGTGCGATTTCTCACAGCTTTTTCCGATAAGACCCGGGCCAAAATCGCGGGTTTATGTGCCCCCGGCTCGGACGCTGCGTATACTTCGGGGTCTCCGAGATAAGTGAGACATGAATCTATACAGTCCAATGAGATTTCGAACGGGTCGGCACATTGCCGTAAATTATATATTTACCGGGCGAGTTCATCCCATCTACTTTACTTTATATACGCCCTGTAACCTGCCGTATAAGGCCAGGAAATGATACCAGCAGAGCTTAGACAATCCGAAAAAATCTCAACCAAATGGTTAACACACATTTCCTGTTTTAAAACCTCTAGATTTTTGTATATTATGTATTTGGTGGAATTATAAAATTAGCTGCACGTCAATCTCAACACAAAAGGATTTTATTTGCGAAATGCCTCGGCAGAGGAGTTGGGTTTAAGCGGCGTAATGAAAGATTGAAGTAAAACAATGACAACAAATCCCATTGAAAGGGGGTCGGAAAAAAGTGTGTGTGTGTGGGGGGTTGGGGGTCGTAAACAGACACCTCGCTCATTTTTACACATCATTACAGTTTGAAACTTTCACAATTTCCTCCGAAATTTATACAGTCTTGCGAGAGGTCTTTGTCGTTTCGCAATTCCGCAGTAAATGTAGCGTGAATTTTTGCGCTCAAGTTTACATCCTTTTGTAATTCCGGTTAAGGCCGGAGTGGAAGACTGAAGGGATTGGGGGAAAATCCGGGCACACACACCGGTCATTAAAAAATCGAGGGTGATTGCGCCCCCGGGTGGTAAACTTTCGGGATTTGATGCGACGTCTGTGTTTTTTTAAAACCGTATCTTTTATTCTTATCGCCGACAGAAAAATCCGTGGGAGGGATTGAAAAATGCGGGCTGTCGATTGTTAACTGCGGCGGTTACTCATACTGTCATTACGGTGGAAAACCGACTTCAATCTCGCGAAACACTCGATCACTCGGAAAACGGTCCCTGATTGAGATGATCCGCGCCGCGCCCCGAATTTCCCTAAGACGAATAACCGATCTCTCGCGCGAATTTCGAGCCCGATCCGTCTATTTTCGCCCGGAATGAGCTGGAAATTCCATTATGCCCGGAAAAATTACCGATACAGGCCGCGACCGAAATGAGGCGGCTCGGCGAAGTATCGATCCGGTTGCGGGTTCGCGCGATGCATCAGGAGAGTGCTCCGGGTCGATGGTGAGGAGATATGTTCTTATATTTTGAGCGTAATCTATTCGCCAGACCGAGTGGAGTAGGTACGTTATATTAGTTCGAGCGTGCGGGAAATACTATCCTCTATACGAAACTTTCCCCCGAGAAATATTCGATGCAGCTCGACTGATATTAACAACCCCTCGAACTGTTTCGGCCAAATATTATTACCGACTTTTCAAGTCTGAAAAACTCCGGAGCTTTCGCATTTGCATCACGTCTAATCCCGCCTGCATCCAGGTACGGCGTTTACTTGGGAGTCGGTATGATTGCATTGAGGCATTGTAGTAATAAAATATGCTCCAGGAGCGAATCAGCTTCAGCACGCCCAAGAGACTCCGACCTTTATTTGCACTCACTGTGCGTTTATACGGCGGGACCCCGGAGTACGAAATTATTAGATTTGTAGCTTAAATCCGGCAGACGCAGTACTGGAGAGCATTATTGTGCATTACGGCGTACATTCTCAGCGGTAATTTTATTTATCCTCCACTTCTCATACGGAAAACGCGGCTTTTACTGTATACGTACACCCCCACTTATCGGAAATACGGAGACCGCAAAAATGTATCGAATTTAATTTCGAAAAAGGGTAGTAGCGATGATATCAGATTCCGGTGAGTTTAGAGTTTTTCCGGGCGTTATTATTTTGTGAACGAATGCGCCCCCGGGTGGATGTTGAATAACGGAATTTATTCGCGTTTTAGGAGAGCGCAAGGGGAAATATCAGATCGCAATTTTATATTTTTATTATGAAAATAGACATTGTCGTGCATAAGGTTGAGCGTCGGTGGTATTTCCTTGTTTGCATTATCCTTACGGATACTTCCCGGAGGACATTGCATTTCCACGTCCACTCGCATTACGTGCGCTCGCCTGGAGATTTACGATTCATTCTGCGCTAGATTTAAAATCCGAAAAGATTTCCGGCTCCGGCTGAAGAAATTCCGCCGCCGCCGACACTTCGATCTGTAGTCCGCCCCCTCCCGGCTATTATAATAATATATAAAAGGGCCGGCGGTGGGAGAAGGGAGAAGAAGGCAATTATTGGTTCGCCGAGGTGAAATTTTCCAATTCCGAATGCAATAGCCCATTTGTCTACGCTTTGACGCGGCAAATGCCGTAATGTAATTGCATTCTTATTGCTCGACATATTTACAGTCGAATAAATCCTTTGTGGCGGCGGCGCTATTTCCCTTTTAAAACGGGGCAATTATATTTTATTTACTACACACTAACCCCCTCCCGCGTCTTTTCGTCGCTATTTGTTGCTAAATATTTCCGCAAAATAAGGCAAAGAGAAGAAAATGAGCTTTGCCTTATCACGTGTGCATCATGTCGGGAGAGCTTTTCGGTGCATTTATTCCGACCGAGCGGAACAGAAAGCCCGAGCTTTATTTGATTAGCTGCCACGCCATCGCGGTTGTTGCCACGAGAAAATATAACACTTTTCATCGTTCTTCTTACTCGACTAAGTAATTATAAAAGTTTTATTAGAAATTATTATAAAAAAAAACGATTTTTTTATTGGTATTGGTAGATCAAGTTCTGTTTCTGTCCTTGTTGCTGGGGCTGTTGTAGTCTTTGTTGTCCGGGATCGACCTATAACACAACACAAAAATTATGAGAAAGGTGGGTAATAACTGCACCTGAAGGTTGAAATATTTCTACTTTTAGTACAGCAAAAATAGAGGGTTTACGGTGTAGTAAAGCTCGTAATCTCGTCTACCTTATCCTTATATTTTGTAAAAATCTGGGGCACGCGATGGATGATGCATCAACCCCAGCCCAACGAAGAGTATTAGCCACATGAGATAGAAGAAAAAAAATACCACACCATTTTGAATTTATTAAATACATTGTGGCCTGGAACTGAACAACTATTTTGATTTTTCTGAATTTTGTTTGTTTGTTCCGTGACGCCCTGTATATTTCTATTACTACAAGATTATGTTTCTTCCGTAAAAATTTTGTTTATAGAGAGAAAAGGCAAAATCGGGTAGTCTTCAGCGGCACTCCGCACGTACCTGGATGTATTGTTGTTGAGGCTGTTTGGCGAATTGGGGATCAGGTTTGGGAATTTTCACAACGATATCGGTGGGCTGCCTCGTCACCTATAAAAATAAAACAGTGCGGAAAATGCGAATATCAAAGTCAATTCTAACACGTCCCGTTCCGATCGGGAGAAAAGGGATTTCATGAAGGGGCCCTTTTGTGTTATTATGGGCAGGCGGGTAATAAAATTCCACTCGAGCGGATGCATTATTGAACGAAATTAATTAGCATACATCCCGCGCATTATTCACCTGTCGAAAAGAACATTTTCCGTCTAGAATTACAGCAAACACAAGTCGCGGAACGCGTTATTAACACATCGAGGGATATTTCGGAGAGGGGGCACCTGAATGGGGAACGAATACGCGTACGTAAAATTTAATATTGTTTGATAATGATACACACGAACCTCGGCTTTGAAACCCTCTTTGGGATCGGCGGTGTACGTTACGGTCCTAACGAAACCGTCAGAATCCACGACCGAATAGCTGCCAGATATTTTATTCCCTTCCCTTTGTTCCTTGCGGTTCTGGTAGTTGGTGTACAGGTCGTCGTTCACGTCGAAACCGAACTGGTACGACGGATTCGGCTGCAACACAACAGAATTTTTTCAGCAAAATTCCCTGAAAACCTGAATTTCCTGAAGAAGTAGAGGTTTGACCTCTGCTATATCAGACAGAGAAATTTCAATTAATCTCGCCAGGAAGAAAGGGTCCTGTGGGAGAGGAGACGTTCGTCCGAAACTAATCACGCCGTGTCGATTGTTTGATTACGCTTGATCAATCAGAAATGTATCCAGACTCGACAACAGCACACGCATAACGGAGACCGTAGAGGCCCAGATCAATCTCCAGTGGCAATCCGCAATAACACATCGCCGATATAAAGGGCGCTTTCATGTCTGATGATCGTGATTATGGCGGCGGCAACGGGGCGCAGCCGCCCCCACCCGGAATGCGCCCGGATTAATTAATTCCCGGTCTCGGGCGCACAGCCATGCACCTTGACTGTTCCCCGTCTTAATTGTTAATGCGGCATTCAGACTTGATCGATCCCGAGGCGGCATCATCGGGGGTGAATACCTGACATCCCGCTCTCTTCTCGTGATGAATCGAAAACGACCGGAATCACGGAGAAACCCGGAAATCGTAATTATAATCAGACGAGGCGAATTAAAAAGTTTCGCCTAATGTGGGCCTAATCGGAAAACCGGAGCTTTCGAATTTGATAAGGGACGATAATGCCCGTTCCTCCGGGGCTCTGTGAGCGACGTCCCGGAATCGCTCGCCACCTTATCCGATTTTGTTGTTCCAAACGCGGACGACTTTTTTTCCGGTTTGGCGTGTGTATGCGAAGTGATAAAAGCCGGGGATTTCATTTTCGGATCGGATCGGACAAAGTCTCGAGCGGAAATCGTACATGCACTCGCCCATTTGAATTTAATGCAAGGTTAAAGCGGCGTCACTATAAAACCGAGATTTACGTGCGCTCTCGAATTTTATTCGACCCGTGCGCGTAAAATTAAATTTGACCAACGTCTGGTTCCGTTTTATGTACTCTCTCCCGGTTTTATTTTTCCTCAGCCCGAGAAATTTTTCTGATTGTGCATGCGGGAGCTAAATAGTGAAGGGGAAAGGCGGCCGAGTCGCTTTCACCTATAAGTACACTCCATCGGATTTTACGGTATCAACACCCTCTCGCATGTTTAATTATAAGCATTTAGGATTAATGGATTGTGGGAAACCCGCCCAATTACCCGACGTTTTTCTCTTAGGTTCGATTCTATTCACTAATCAACGGTTGCCGTGTGAACACTTCATTTCTCAAGCTCGATGGCTGATGGCATCACTACACAGGGAAGTACCTAATATCGCGCACCGGATTAATAGTTGAGCAATTCACCCTCCACTTAACCCCATTCTCTTCTCCGAGTACTGATACGTCGGTCGGATCCGTGATATGATGGGAATTGGTATATTCACGCTGAAATTCTATGGAGAAATGATTCGGGAATAAATGGAAGCACCGGGTCGAGGGCCGTAATGATAATAACACTTGGGATTTATGAAAATTCGGAATCGATAGTGTGTAGTTTAGTTTGTAAACAAATTTTATTTAGTGGGTCGCTCCGAACTCTCCGGGCAGAGACGTAACGAAACCGCACGTATTATAGATTTCCGGTTGATTTATGTATTTACAAGAATTAAATTGAATTAAATGTCATTTTAAAACAAACATTAATCATGAAACTTTTTTTATTGTTCGGTCCGCCGTTATTCGCAGGTATAAAGGCCAAAGGCGATCGTTAATTTTTCGACAGAAAAATCCGGATTTCACTAAAGTGAAATCCCCTAATGACACTTTATCATGTGTGCATGGTGGAGAAAACTAATTAACGACTAACCATAACACCAATTTAGCTAAGAGAAAAAATCTAATATCATATAATAATCGAGAGCACAGTAAAAATGCCTTACGTAACATCACTGAAACTGGTTTATGTAATTGAGAATTGTTCTCTCGGCGAATACGATAAATCTAATCTAATGGAAAAGTAAGAGTAAGAAGTTGAAGTAATAATAGCCCCAGTTTGAATGTGAGGTATGAATGCGAGTAAACACTCCTGATTAGGAAATTCCTGCATCCGTTCAGAACTGCACCACTTTCTACTAACAAGAGTTATACTGGACTAGCGATATTCGAGAAATCGTTAGGCAATAACGGTCTCTGCTCGAATTAATTGTATCAGTTTGTCGAATTGTCGTGGACGTTTCCCGGAAACTCCGGTCGGGTACTTACGTCGTAATCCTCCGGCTCGCTTTCCGGTTCCTGCTGCTGCTGCTGCCGCTGTATCTGCTGGGGCCCTAATGCCTGCCTGTACCCTTGCGCGACCGGAATGGGCCTAATATACTTAGCCTGAGTCTGCAGGGGCAGCTCTCTTACGTATTGCGGTTGCGGTTGCTGGGGTATCGGAATCGGTTGAACTTGTCTGCCCAGCGTCTGGGACGTGACCTTTCTTTGGGCGACCGCCAAAGCTTCCTGAGCCTGTCCCTGCTGCTGGGCCGCCTGGATTTGCTGCAGATACAGCGGCCCACCCACCTGGGCCACCCTCTGCACCTAAAAACGGAGAACAGAGAGTCGGCTTGAGTGGATTTCAAGTTGTTACATCCATTTCTGATATTAAGGTCGAATTATGTGTCACAATGCAAGATGCCAACTTACAATCAGACCGAGGAAAATCCACCCGACCGCGAGACGCGATCCAGACCAAATGTCGCTTTGGAAGTAAGAACGCGGAAAAAACTCAATCCGGTTTTGCCATTATTATTATCGTATTACTTACTATGTGACTGGGATGCAGCCGATTTTCGCCCTATCTCGAAGAATCTCAATTTTAATCAAGCTCTTCCTTAGCGAAATTTGAACCCTAAATGAGTTTTACTCGGATTGTAATCAATTATTTTTTGTTGGATGCCTAATTTTTGATCTTTGAATAGTATATTACATTACGAGCCAGGAGGAGGCGAGAGTGGGATTATTGAAAAACTCGCAAGCTGCGAAATAACACTTTCCTGCGAGTTGTGTACACTATTTTCCCCACGACCATCAACATTTCGCTCGCTAAAATTGATATAAATTCCGTAAGAAAATCGTGAAATGACGAAGAAGAAGTGCTAGTATAAACATTGTTTAAATTGCAAAATCCCACAATGTCAAACGATTTGAATTAATTAAATGATGAACACGAATAAATTTGCAATTGAAATCGATTTTCTTGTCTAGATTTGGTGAAATTAGTTGATAAATATGGACCAGTGCGAAATTCAATTACCAAAGTGCATAATGAAATAATCAGATCCATATCCCAACATTTTGTATATGAGCGACGTTTAAGCAACTCAGTTATTTGGAAAAGTGTCAATTTACAATAAGATCGTTGATAATCGACTGCCATACATACTATTGAAGGATTCTTCATTATGTGTATGGAAAAAAGTTTTAATGTCTCGAGGGTGGTTTCCACAAGGGTTTTTATTATCTTGGGAAAAGTTTTCACTTAAGCCTAATGCACTTATTCTCCAAGTTCAGATGTTGATTTATTTGTCGAAATGCACGTCAGCCGTAATCTTAAACGTTTGCAATTAGGGGATGTATAGTGACCTCGAAGATTCACCTGTCTATCCACGTTGGTGGCCAAGAGCACTTGCTGAATGGGCTGCTTAATTTGCGTCGAGTACTTCTGAAGTCCTTGACCCCTGTCCGATTCGAACACAGGTCGGCCCGATTGGGCCGAAACGTACCGCGGTTGCGTGTTGTACTGCACACCCTGTATCACGGCCTGTGCCCCCACATATTGGTTGGGGTAGACGGGTTGGGTAACCGGATACGCCGAACTTATCGCGAATACGGCAAACAGACAACAAATTTTACAAGAGGATTCCATCCTCTCTCCTCGCCCTGATCTGCTTTCGCTCTTTTATTTTCGCGTCGAGGGTGAGATATACAAAGCGTGCGGGAACACTGCGGGCGGATTTGTACTTTCTTGCGACGAATGCACCAGATAAGGTGGTAGCAAGTGCAGATTATTACTAGTATTTATACGTTCGCTTCGCCCTACTCTCTACTTTCATATATATTTATTATATGGGAGCTGGAGCTCGCCAGGAGAAAGGAGTTGCGCAATTTTAGGGTCACGATACCATTTTTTATCTACATCTCTCCACAAGCACCGGCATCCTCTAATAACCCATCGACCATCATCATCAGGTATAAATATTATGTTAATAGAAAGCCGAAATTTCGGGTGGAGGTGTCGTTAGCTTTGGGGTGTCCTTTTGGGGATAATTGGGGGTGAGCCGCGTTTCCCCGTTCCGGGGGTGGTTTGGGCATCAGAGGGTAGGGACTTTAGAGGTGGGAGAGTTGCGCAATCACGTTTGTCTTTTATTAGGCAATCATACGGTTTTCTTTTATTGTTGAAAACAAATTTGGGGCATTACACGATTTTAATCTGCTTTTTCTGCATGTCTGCACGTAAACTTCGTACGGCGCTCGGGGGAAATCACGAGAAAAAAAACCTCAATAACTCGGTTGAGGGTGGAATCTAAATAGCGACCTTTCAAGGAAAGCCAGGCCACCGCGCCGTCTATGGGGATAAATGAACGCGATTTATGCCGCCCTAAGTGATTTTCTATGTTCCCGAAATATTTTTATTGTTACTTTCGACTAGATCCCGCTATTAAAACGGAGCGCCCTCGCGAGACATAAATTTTTCCGCGGTCTAAGTAGGTACGCCGGGAAGTTGTAAGGGATGATGATGATGGAGTCCGCTTCCAAAAAGATGCTTCCACGTGATCAAAATAAACATCTTTGCCTTTGAAAATGAGCAAAGTATTCTTCAATGTTACTTTTGAAAAATGAAGTAATGTCGAATTCAGGTTTTGAGGAAATTCACTGCTCAAGGTTCTGATATTTTGAAAGGTTGTGCCATTTGAGACAAATTTTCTACAATCTGTACGACTGAAATAGTTTTTGCTCTCCAAACCAGGGCTGGACTAGCGCTTTCGCATTACTTTTGCGTTACGCTGTACCTACATGAAGGAAAAAAAGGTGGATGGTGAGTACGTAAAAATGTAGGAGTCATCGTTTCTCGAGTCTGCTGACCTGGCACGTCCAGAGAAAGTGCACTCACCCTCGCTCCACGACGAAAGGGCAGTTTCACATTTTCCCCACTTTCCTCGACGTTTTAACGCGGTTTATTTTTTAATTAGAGCCCGACTAATTATACGGCGTAATCACGGAATTTCTGCGCAATTAGTCTCGTCTCCTCCGTATTTTCTAAGCGCGAGAACTCTCAAACATCGTCTTTCTCTCTTCCCCCTTTTTTTAAGTTAAATAGAAGCGAAAATTCTTAATGAAAACCCGCGACCGAGATTTTTTGCCCTCCGCCCGCCCCGGGAGTCAAGGGTAAGTATAAGTCGGCATAAACTTTTGTATATGTCGGGGCATAACTGAGCGTGTATAAGAGAAAAATTTCGGATTCGGCCGAACATAAAAGGGAATGGCAACGAGATTTCACGGCATAAAACCCAAAAAAAGTGCGGGTTATATGCATACTTGAGCCACCGACTCTCGCACTTAATAATAATCGAAAAAAAAGATAGAAGCACGGTTTCATTCTAACTCATCTCATTTTCTCCTCCACCGATAATCTCGAATAGGAGAAAAATTTACGCCTACTCGTGAAATCTGCAATTAGTTCGCTCGCGTGAGGCACGAGACTCTCTCGAATTAAAGTCACGGAATATTTTTTATTAATATTTAAGAGTCGGCCGGTAATGGAGAGAAAACTCGGATAAAAGCCGTTTATTATGTGGAGATCATCTATCTCCCCGATATTACACCTAGAGGGTGGCGATATTGTTGGGGGTATCCAATTTCGTACCCGTACACGATAGCAACAGATAAGACGGCGGTGGGTGCTCTTAAAATTTTACGGTCCTGCCTCATCGCCTTTATAAGAACGTTATAAGGGCGAAGCATCTATACGATAAAGTTTACATGCAAATGCGAAAACGAATCCACTTGAAATTTACGATGACGAGATGTTTCCCCCCATATTTCCTCCCCCGGGACTTTTCCTCTCCGCGTTTTTTCCAGATGTAATTTAATTAGTAATATGAGAGTGACTGTAATATAGGGTGGGGTTTTGTTGTGGATGGGCGAATTTCAGTTATCGATGAAAGCGGCTCTCTCTCTCTCTCTCTCGGGGGTGAACAGTTTACAGTTCAAACAATTTCGATCCGCCATTTAATCGAAAGAGCAAATAGCGGATTTTCCATTCGTTTACCGAGTAAATTCTTTTCGGAGCGTCTTTTATTTTAGGAGGCGAGAGAGCGACCCCGGCTCGGCGGTGTCGGATTTCGGAATTTTCGAATGTTTCCCTAACACGGTTTGCCTTTTAAAAGCGCGTCGCCGAGACACGAAATGATGTTGAAAAATCACGACGCGGGGTCACACTTTTCCCGTTTTATACCCCGATGACGTAAAGTCCTCCCTTTTCAGTTTTCTCCTTCGGCGTGTAGCCCAGCGCCGGCAAACTTGCGGCCCCGTTGAGGATATCGCGCAGAGTGACATATTTAAAGTGGCAGGACCCCGAAATGGGAAATTCAAATTCCGCCGGACTTTTTCCCTCATCATCATCATCATCATCACCTCGCATGGAAATCAAAAAGGGCCCTCTCGAAGGGGCAGAAAATCATCCATACGAAATGTAATAATTGGGTAAAAAAGTGAACGCAGTAGAGTGGTGCGTTTAATTATTCCCTGGTTCTAATTAGAATTCTAGCCGGGGTGTACAGTGCAAAAGCGAGGTAATAAATTAGTCTGTGATATGTTTATAAGGGACCGAGTTCCGAAACCCTCTAACGACGCTAAACACCGTTCGGGATGAGATATCGAGTGAATAATTAAATTACATCGTTTATCAACGATAAAATAAACATTAATTAGCCGCGGCATAAAACGTTTAATTAAAGAAAATTCGTTAAGGAATACTTATTACTGGCTCTTTAACGTTTATTTTCGGACTTTTCCCTTTTCGGGAATCATTTCGCATTCATTCATTCATTCGCTCACTAGTTCCTGCGATCGACTCTGGCAGCAAAACGGAACGGTTCCAATCCCATTTACGTGTCTTCGTCACACCTGAATTCCGAATGATAAAAAGATTAATTCTACAAAGGAAATCAAAATTGTATTGAGAGATTTGGGCCCGGAAGGGAATCTCCGTTAATTATAAAGAGATTCGGTCTCTCTCTCGAAATTACAATTTTTATTAGGTCCTTGCGCAAATCAGGATGGATTGCGGCGTCGTCGCGAGCTCTCGATGGTAATAAAATTCCTTTGAGAATGTTGATTGAAAAACTTTCGGGATTCGACACAGTAAATTTTAATTTTTGGCCGATAAATGAATTTCCGCGATTCGGCCGTGTCGAAAGTCGGTGTGGGCCCCGTGCACTTTTCAAATTTATGGAATTCCTCGTCTGAATAATGAAGCTGTCCGTTCTAAATTGTTTTCGTTTTGAATAGCATTTACGGCGGTAATTTTATACTATAGAGACAGAGAGAGAGGGTGGGAGCGAGCCGGCCGGTTCTGTGCCAGACGTAACCGTATTTATTGCTTGTTTTGTCCACGGTTTTATGGAAATTGTTCCGGTTGCATCCCGGAAACGAAAATTCTTTCCACCACCAACACCGACACCGCGACCACTACAACCGAAAAAATAAAAACCCCAGCTGATCGATGGATGCGCCATCTCGCTCCGAATGCATTCCGCGTTTAGGGGCGGGTCCGCTACCCTCATGCAGCTTCTCATTACTCTATCAGATTCTGTCATTACGTGGCGAAAGCGGACGCATAATAAGGGACGAATGCCCTCTCTAGTTATCGGGAAAAGCGATGGAATCGGGGTAAGAAACGTTACTAATTACAAACCACCTGGCGCTGTTATTAAGCAATTTAGATCCGCGTAGATCACAAAGATGTATAATGCGCCCCCTTTAAATTCCACTTTACGACTACATTCATAATTGCTAAAGGGGCAAAACGCGACCGCCGCCAGCCCTTGAGAAGACATAAATACCCTAGATTTCCACCGCTTCTCCACTACTTGCCCGCCCGGAGTTTAGGCGAATTTTCGTGCGGTCATTTCGAATGTTAATTTTCTTCCGCGGGCTCGAAAACCAACAGAAACTCTTAAAGCTGCCGCAGTTTCGGATTCGCCCGGGGATCAAAGTTGGAATTTCCGATTTCGAGTGCACTTATGCATCTTAAACTCTTTGTCTTTGCCCGAAAAGTGAATCGGACCGTGGCTTTTATTTATGCCTTTCATAGCCGGACCGCGGGCGGTTTATTAGTCGTTTCTTCAGGGGGTAAACGGGGGTTAATCCGCGCAGGGCCGGACTGGGTCGGTCCGTTGTTTATACGGGTTTTTCCGTGGCTCGTTACTCGATGGCCGTTTGAAAGCGCCCTGCCTCTGTCGGGGGTGGCCGTTTGACCCCGGGCCGCCCCCAGGACACTCTCCGGCGGCGGTAATGGCGCGTCTCTTTCACGGCCCGACTGCGATCTCTGGTTCAGTGGCTTTGAATGCCGCCGACACGAACGGACATTTTAGGAAAATGGGCGACCTTTTAAACACAAATCCTGATTGCCTCCGCAAGGCGCCCTTCGGACCCGTTATTTTGCCGCACGCGAGGGATCCTCCTTTAAGGCCGACATGCCACTAATACATTTTGCAACAAAAACCTGTTTCCTGAAAAAAACACCTAATCTGGTTTAGAAAAAAGAAAGACCCTTAATAATAAATTCAGCATACGGCGCATTCATAATACGAATTTTAAGGGCTTATAGTTGTTGGGGGTGGTGGGCCCGGCTGGTGGGGCAATTAAAACCATATCTGGCAGAATTTAATAAGGGCTTAATCTTTATATCCAGCGATTAAGCGTTCATTAGTTTCTCTCACGTTATTACATTACGTTTAGTGGCAAACGAGCACGGTTAAAAACGGAATATTATACGCCCGTACTTAATAAATCCAACTAATGAAACTCTATTTAACTGACATTATTATTCACGTATAACCCTTTTCTTATATACGAGACTTGTTTTATTTTATTAACGCATCCCGGAGAGGGTGGAAACGGGCTATCCGCAAAATGAGAACAAAACGAGACTTTGATGAGAATCCGGAAAGTAATTATAACCGAGTCGATCATCCCTCCTTTTTATAGTCGACTTTAATAATGATATTACGATTATTTCGATATGAGTTTTCCGATTGTGAGGGTGTCAAAGCGATAAGTCTTCGGGCGAAAAGCACCAGATTGGGGGCTTTTCCGCGAAATAGTGGCGCTTTTGCTCTCGCTTGCATCGGATGGATGTGTTTCAGTTTTCAGTGTCCGATGATACAAAACAATAATAGAAAATGAACCGCTGAAACTCGGTTTCCGCTCAGTCTCCAGATCTCCGGGCGGAGGGGAGGGAACGCACACAAGGGCGGTTCGCCATAAGCCAGGACAAAACAGGGAGAGGACCTCAACCCTCCACCGACCGACTGAATGGAAACAAAAGGACCGAACTGAAGACGCCGACTTTCTTCACCGAAACTTTCCCGTTTTTATCAACTTATTTTATATTTAAAAAATAAAAATCGGACCGATTCCGGTCGTTGTCGTTCTACAAGAGCTTGATAACCAAAGGGGCTGTATTAATAATAGTGGAAAGCGCGCGAGAACTGAAGCTTGATAAGCTCGAGAATGTAATTAAAGCAGTTTTTCCACTCGAGGCGGACCGTCAACGTTCTGTTTTGATTCTGTTCGTTCTCTCAAGAGGACCGGCCCTTTTTCCTTCACTATTATTATCATTATTATTGCAGCGTACAATACATGTTAGATTAGAGTCGCGAAAGGGCGAAGAGGAATCTCATCAGAGAATGGAGGGAAAACGGGAGGAATAAAAAAGTTATTGCTTCTGTTTCCTTATCGGTATTACGAAGAAGAACTCTAGTAAACGCTATAAAGTTTTAAACTCGGCGCAACTTATCTATGCTTTGTTGTTCGGTTGATGGTGGCGGTGGTGGCGGCGACAAACGGGAGAAAAGCCCTTAAACTTTGCTCAAAAACGTCTCAATCTTCTTTTTCGTGGGTGATAATGAAGGAAAACCTCCCGAAAGAAGTGAGTGGATGCATCCCTCTCCCCGAACGAATAAATTTTCGGTCGGGCGGTTGCGAACAAAAGCGACCCTTTAAAATTCGATACGCATTAACGAAAAGTTGCGATTTTATTGTGTTTTATTTTATATTTCGTTCTCGTGTCGCATAATTTCGATGAACTTATATATCTCGCCGAATCGAAATTTATTCCGTGATGGCCATTGTGACGCAGCCACACATTTCAGTTTCAGTTTCAGTAAATTTCGGTCAGCCTATCAGTCAGTCGGGTGAAACCTAGCTCGATCTGTCGGTTTTGTTTTGATGCAAATTTACTAGACGGTTCCGAAACAGATATTTTAATTGCGCCCACATAACTGATGTAAATGTAGCGATTTATCGAACTGGACTGGCAAAACAAGCTTCACTCTCCTTTTTTCAGGAACATCGCCAGAGTTAGCCAAGGGGAACGCCCTCATTATTTTCCTCTCTACGAATATATCCTTCAGCATAAATATCTGGATGTTATTTTACCTTTTCTTCGATGCCTGTGAGGAATATAACGAGATCGCTAATAGTTGGCCGGATGGATTCCAACGTTCAAACAAAGGTTTTCGCGTTCTGTTTGTATACGTGGGCGAGCACAAAAATAAATCTCGCCTTCTTATGCCGTTGCTGTTTGTTGTTGTTGCAACCCTGTACCAGAAATCGATATCTTATTAATTATTGTTAGCGCAATAATAATTCAGCCAACCGAATGCACCGAGTTGCGGCCTCGTCGCAAACAAATCACGAATCCTGAATAATAATAATTGTGCATCGGAGCATTTACAAATCGAATAGATGAATTTATGGCCCTCCCCCAATAATATTAATAACAATAACGGCGATCCGGACTCGATCGACTCGTCTTTTTCCGTCGCGAATCAAAAATGATACCGCAAAAATAATAGCGAATGCGAGAATTTTACATGAAATTGATTCCCGTGTATTATACGGCCACCTAAATATAGAGAGAGCTACGAACCGGCAGGGGAGGATGAATAATGTATGCAATGTTTGTTATTTATTCATCTGTGTGTCTATATAGAAAACATAGCCGAAATGAAATTGATATTCTGCCCAAGTTCACCGCGTCTACGTGTCACGAGAGGAAATATGATTTACCTGTAATAACAACACGCAGTGCTATCGATTTCCGCAAACGAAGACGCCACCCCTAGACGAGATTTTTTCTCAAACGGCATTTTTAATGGAAACAAATCTTATTTCTTATAACTCCAACAGACGCTTTAATTCGAAATAAAATCAAGCGGAATCTACAGCAACAGTGTCGTCATCAATAGGGGTGCCCTGGATCGGGGTGGGCGACAGTTCCGAAGAGGGCGGCGCCACCGGCAGCCCCCCGATTCCTCCGCCGAAGATGCCCCCGTAAATCGGATCCTGTCCGATCCCTATGGGGCTCTGGATGGGGACCTGACTGGGCGGCTGCGACGGGTAAGTCGGGTATCCGGGATATTGGCCAATTATCGGATACTGCGAAATTATGCCCGGGTACTGGCCGAAAATCTGCTGACCGTAAATCGGATCCGCGAAAATCTGGTTCTGGCTCACGAACGGATAAGAAGACTGGATCTGGTAGGTGACTCCCGAGGCGGGTCGCGAAATTGATTGGACCAACGGATGCGACACGCTGTACGAGTAGGTGCCTCCTAATTGTTGGGCCCTCGCGAAGGTGCTGTCCAAATTTTGAAGTCTCAGGAAGGTCGAACCGATTTGGGACGATCTAGTGGAGAAAACCATGCAGAGGAGTACCAGTGCGACTCCCTGGAAATGAATCGAATAATAAAGTGACCTCGTTCTTACGTCGTTACCTGCTAATGATTTGTCGTTAGTTTTATCTTGAGAGGAAATCCTTGAAATTTTGATTTATTTTGTGTTTTAGGACCGAGGGAAAAGCGAACTAATTTCTCGTAATGAATGGGTTGAAAAATGACCCAGGGACAATTAGCGAAATAAATCCTTCAAGCGTCTGTCCATCACGCCCTTTCCGGAAAAAAGGGCGCCCACGGCAAAAAGTTATATAAACAATTATTTCCGGCCATCAGTGGGAAAAGTGTGCGGCTTCCCTCCGCAGTGAGTGAGCGAATGTTGGGAAGATGCGCCATAGTGAAATTTTTTAATTAAAACAAAATAAATCCATCAACTGGAAAAACGGAACGAATCGCGAAATAATCCGGGAATTAATCAGGGGCATTAATTTAAAATAAACGGGGCGAAACTCTCCGAGACTCACCTTCGTCATTGTGCGATTGTTGATTTTGCAAATTTCGAAAAAAAAAACTGTGTATAGATGATGAGTCTAGAAAACTGCGCACAAAATGACTGCGAGTTTTGTCACAAGTTCGAATTGCTTTTATACTGCGGGCGGGTCGAAATCGTCGGCCCCTACTCAAAAATATTTACAAATTATAATCCGGTAAATATCGGAGCACGCCTAAACAAGCCACACTTTGACATTATTCGATCGGTTTCCTGATGTGTGTTTAGACATCGAACAACAAAGATCCATTACGGGAATTGAAGTCGATTTTATTAAAAAATTCACTTTCGTGTGAGATTCTTCGTAAACGGGCGGAATTTGTTGTGAGAGATGATTCTAAAGATAAAAAGTCGCATCTGATTTATTAATTTTTCCGGTTTTTGTCGTCACCACGCCCAATTTCAATGTCGAATTCGATACTGGCCGACGTTCAAGGCCGCTATCGAGAGCACGATGACATTTAAACGCTCCGAATCCACAAAAGATAATTGACGTCTTTGTTTGTCCGGCACTTTTTTGGTGGGAACGTAATTTTTTTCAATGAAATTAGTGGAATTTCTGGTCGCAATAAAGCGATCGGGTTTAATCGGAACGGAATGCCCTCTCGCTAATGCCGGATGAAAAATCGATCGGATGGGACCCGTCTCTGGGGCGGGCGATTAGCAGATGCTCCGGGGGAAAATCGCTGAAAAATCCCCGAAAAGTCCGATTATTCCGGGCGCGGTGCGAGCGACGACGGCGAAAGGGGAGCAAAATCGAACTTTGACGCGCCGGAATTTTTACGAGCCCATCGGAAGTTACGTCATAACATTACTTTGCTTTTAAAACAGCGAGAGAGCGGAGGTCTCCGTTTAGAGGTGTGAGGATTTTTCGAAGGAACCGATCCGGGTGAGGATAAATGACGGAAGTCTTGACACGGTCAACGGGGATTTCCTCCACTTTCAGAATTAATTGTCGCTTTTATAAAGCTTTCACGAGTTTTTGACATTTTTATATTATTTAACGGATTTGATTAATGTTCCAGTTCGCACATTTTCTTTGAAACATTTCCTTCCGCCGTTCGTTCGTTCATTCATTCATTGTCTCGGATCACTTTTCAATCGATTATAATATTTTTCCCAGTTGTTTCTATTCATGATTCGACCCAATTTATAATACCCGGGGCGAACCTTGACATTATCGGAGTATTATTCTGTATAAACAACAACAAAATCAATCATGCAATTAACAATAATTCACTCATCAATCATTCTATTTCATGCTTTGGGTGGGACAGAGCCAAATTTTTCTATTATTTCTTTCAACATGCAAAATTCCAGGTGGGTACAATTTAGAGTGGAAACTGAAACTTTGATATTTACTCACCTGAAATTGAATTCTGTGCGACTCTGAGGGCAAAGTTATGACTTGAAAGTGTATTTTCCCCCAAGAAAGTTTTCCGAGGTTTTTTACCTTTCCGCACTTAATCGTGACCTACATTTTATAATATCTGGAATATATTGCCAATCAAAGTTATCTCATTTCGTGTAAATCTCATCGGAATAAATAACTTGTACTGTACTACACGGAATTCCAATGAGCCTTTTTGATAATAATAATCCTAATGGATGAGATTATTAGCTCCATAATCCTCACGATAAAAAAATCCATTAAAACTTGCATAACTTACAATTTCTGATTAGTTATTACTTAATTCACTTATGAGATATTGAATTAAAATTTTGTAACATTTCATAGTGGAGACATCTTCAGGCGCTACTGGGAAACAGCGCAGAGTCCTGCAAATAGTCCTGAAATCGATAACGCTTTAGTCAGGATTCCAACCAATTCTTCATCACAACATGTAAAAGAAATCTAAATTCGAGAGTGAGGGGATAGTAGTGCCCTCCATTGATAAAACATGTATTGTCTCTAGGGCTCTCCAGAGGGAGAGGATTAGGTAAATGGCAGGATAATTGAAGTTTACGGATGCAAATTTTCGAATTGCGATTTTTTCCCCACATTCTCCTAGTAAAATTTTCAGTGGCCACCGTCTGGCACTCTTTTGTGCCAGCTCCCCGCATATTTTATTTATCCCGCTCGGAGGGTGGAAGTTTTTCCTACCATATTTCGTCGCAATCTGGTTGCGACATCACACAATACTTTACAAGTGAATCTATCGATTCCACAAAAGACTTTGAAAAGAACTCGGTTGCGGTCCCATAAATTTATTACTTATTTTTGTGTCGTCTCTTTGACATCCCCCTATCGTCTTTGTGTGTACTCCAATAAGAGAGGAGAGCCCCCTCGCTTTCCGCAAGAGATTTTTTACTGCGATCTCCCCCGTCGATACTTATGCCCTCTCTCCGTGCCTTAAAACTCTGCTCGGCGTGTATCTAGAGATGATGAGAACTAAAAAGCAAATTTGATCTTTTCTGATCGTAAAGATCGATATACATTTCAGATAATATTCGTAGAGAATCCGGAGGCGCTCGTAAAATTTGCGCATTCCTCCCGGCCCTTCTTATCAGTACTCACTCGTATTAAATTACAAAAGCGTCGGCGGAAATACAAAGGGGTGGGAAATATAAGTATCAGGGGGCGCGCTCGCTAGTGGATTTTTGGCGAAATTGATGAGCCCGTAAATCAAAGCGATTTCGGGCAGTGACGGCGAATAAAGGGGTGCTAAAATACCTGTCCGGAATGGCCGACAAATAAGTCGATAAATTTTCCCGCCGAGCAATTATGACTCTGTTGGCGCAAGTTTTCTGGGCCCCATTGACTGCCGGCGATATATATCGCGAATTGATTAAGTGTCAACTATGGCTTTGTGAGGTACAACAGCAAAGTCCATACACCGAAACAATATCGGCCCTCCCCGTCTCCCATTCATGTGATCGCGATAATGATGCTGCACCGAAACAGATTAATTGAGCCCCGGCCAAAACCGCCAATCCAAAGGATTTCTTATCGACAAATTCTGCCACTTTATTAGTATCGAATCCATCATTTCTGCATCCGCTTTCGGAAATAATAATTGTTCGCGAATGTCGCGAGGAATGGCAACGACTTTTCGGCTCGTGCATTTTCCATTTATCAACTTTCCAGTCGGTCACGTCCGAGGTCTCGCTTATACCTACTAATATCGTTTTTGAACCCCCGCATCCGCGCAATAAATCACCCCATCAACTATCCGCCCGAAATGTTTACGCGCAATTATTTATGACCGTTAATTATGACCACTTCACAAACTGTGGCGTTTCGGGAAAGTTGAGGGCGCGCGAGGCCAACAATTATCAGTCGGTGCGCTTAATCAACCACTTAATTCGGCCCCCGTAATTACACGGATTCTCACTTTCGCGCATATTGTAGCTGGCCGGCCCGGAATTAACGGAGCGTTTACTCCGGTTCAAATCGGAAATTTTTAATCCGCCCCCGCTAATGACCGCCGCCGGCCAACGACCCCCGATCGAGTCGCAGAAATTGAACAAGAGATATGTTAATTCCTCCTACGATAACAACCCGGGGTGTGTGTACTTTTCGAAGGGGTGAAACTGATGTGCAAATATTTCTACACGTCTAACCGCATAAGCCACGTGGAATAAAACAGATTAGAGGCGAAATTTCGCCCTTGGCTAAAGGGGCACATACTTACCCATACCTTAAGGAAAATTGATAAATTCTTAGTCTCGGAATCTTGGCTCCTTGGTAGTTTCTAGGTGAGTGGACGTTGCGGTTCCTGCCCCTACAACAAGGGACGCGATATCTTTAGAAAACATTAGATTCCATTTGCAAGTCAAATTCGGGCGAGAGTTCCGCTGGCTCCCATTGTGTCTGGTTCTGTGCCCTTTGTACATCCGAATTTACCACTCCTCGATTATTAAATTTAACCCCGATTCATTTCTTTTCCTTTCTCTCCTATATGCTTACGTCTTATTGGAGAAGAATAAGGGTGAAGTCTTAATAACGGCGGGCATATGTCGCGAATATCGTCACGTCCGGATCGGCCGCAGGGTTGAGGACCTCACGTGCCGTCCTCGATGGGGGGGAAAAATGCACTTTACCGATAAAGTCTTGTAATATATTTTGGCGCTTACTGTCTCTTTATAGGTTTCCAGACGCAATTCACATACGAAAATGACATTTTCGCCTCTCTATGGCCGTCATTATATTCGCTAAAAGATTACTTTATTGCACCTACTGTGCTTCATCCACTCTAATGTTATGCGGTAAGAGGTTCGAGACTTGGGGGATTTCGCATTCATCCCCAAATAACCAATAAGACTTTTTATAAGGTAATGATTATTGTGATTCGGCTTCTTGCCATGGGGGTGAGAAATTCAAATTGGCTCGGCATAAGGTAATGTCGAAGGGATGAGATTGGACTAGGTGCTTCTGTACGTACGTTCCCTTCCAAGTTTGTTCGGATGCGACTTTAATTACGCCCGGCAAAGTTCGGAATGAAACTGATGCAGAGTGGATGAGCATTAATAATTCAGGCGGGCTCCCGAAGGGCACAACATAATTATATACGGAGACTGGCATTAGCAAGGTATATGGGTAAAAAAACTTGTATCTATTATACCTAATAATGATAAACAACGTCTTTTCGGGCAAAGCTCTGGGCCGGGTTTAAGGTAGCGATGATGTGGCGGAATAAAACCGCGCCGCTTTTCGTTATCACCGCTGCAATGTGTCACTCAACGCGACCCCCCTATTTTAAAATATTTAAAGAGAAGAGAGTGAAAATTCCGGGAAGATTTTTCATGTTGTTGGCGGGGTGTGTTTACTTCGCCGTCTGAAATTAAATTCATCAACCAGATGACGGCGGATGATTGTTTAATCGTGGGGAAAGTGAGCGACGTCTCCGCGATAAACCCCCGGAAAGGATTTTTCAAATCGGATTATTTTGTTCCTGGGGACTCCCTCAAATTGTAAATTTTAATCGATTTCAAGGTATTTACTACAGGATTGATTGACATTGTTGCTATGCCTGAAAGAAGTGCTCGAATGGTTCCGGTAGCAAATTGATCGAAATGTTTGGTTTAACTAAGCGCCGGTAATTCGAATTTAACCGGATCGAATGGCGCGCGCTTTGATTCGAGATCCGAAGATATCGCCGTTTGAATGTGCCGTCACAGTCGAGTGGGTTAAAGAGGGTCGAAATTGCTAAAAACAATCATTCCCGTTAAACTCACCCCTGTGCGTGTGCGGTACGATTCGGATGTATCCATTCTATTCTATACACGCTGCCAAGAGGGCCGATACGAGATAAACCTCTGCTGGCATGGGGTTCGCGTTGTATCCTTGTTGTGTTTGTGTGATGCCTATTCAAAGCCCAATCATGACCGGATTGGGGTAATTTATACAACTTCATGCCTAATGCGAGCCAACTGCAATGCACAATTTCATAATACGTCCGACCATTCAATAACCGAAACTAATTTGTTATAATATACGAAATCCAAACTAATGCAGGGGATTTTTGCGGTGATGCAAAAAGCACCCATCGACTTTTTTCCGTTATCGTTATAATAAATATATCGGCAAACAACGGGGATTACGGTCGCTTTTCCTAATGCCCCCGCTTTGATGAAAAACGATATAAATCTCCCCTGACAGTAAATAGGGCGGAAGTATAATGCGGTGCATTGGAATGACTGTGTTTAGCGTGCCTCCCCGGTACTCGGAAGGGAGGCAAGGGGCCATCCTTGGATAATTCACGACTTTGATTCCACCAAGATTTCGACAAACACCGCAATAAAAATGTTTATACAAACGACGAGACAGCCCTCGATTCGCCCATCTATTCCAATCTTGAGATGAAATCCCATAGAGAAATATTGAGAGAAGAATCGAAGCTTCCACATAATTACCGTTTTCTTTACCATTCCGTTCCTTAAAATTAATTCAACTGAGAAGTACCTATAGGCTAATAGAGAATGCACAAAAATTAAATTGGCGGAATTCCGTACGGATTCTACCTAGCCTGACAACTCTTTAAACTCCATGGAAAACCTCCATTTAATATTCACGTCTACCTTTAAAATTCTTTTGTCACTCGGGTTTGTGACGATGGATATTATGACACGAATGCGTCTGGAATTTAAATTATTAAACGGCGAGCGTCTCAGAATTTCTATGCGCTGATTAATTATGGGGCATGTTTAATTTGTGTGATTTGAAAGAGACCGTTTGTTTATTTACATACGATAATGAATTGTGAATCCCCATTGATAGCAAACTTCCAACAATATCAAAGCCGCGAATTGAATTGCAAATATTCCGTCTCGTGCATTATAGAAATGAATGTAAATTCGACTCGTAATAATGTTCAATACAAATATTATGATTAGTTCTAATTTTATGGATCGACCGAGCGGGCATTTATTAACATCTCCGATTACCTCAATTAATGTACTGAAGAATAAACAATATAAATTTTTTATTAATATTAAAATGATGATACAGTTTGTTGTAATATAACAATTATTACAGTTTCCTATATAAAACAATACATATTATATAATTAGACGCCAGACAAAACCAACAACTAGCTGTTTATTAATTTCATTGATTATTTTACTACAAGTATACTCGGTTGAACTATATATTATACATCAAATTCAACTCCTAATCCAGCTATCGATAATAATATTATTACAATGATTAAGGTTAATTATTATGGTTAAATATTCATAACAAAATGGACGGTTATTTCAAAAATATTTACCTATCATTACGATTTAATTTAACTTAATTAGTACAGGTATCGAAATGATTTTTAATAATAATAAATGGAAAAACTGAGCATTTTCTATAATACATACAGTTGATTATTTACATACATAGAACCGTTCAAACTTACTGAAGGTATAGTTGCGAAAATTATTATTGGGATTTTTGAATGTGTTATCACAGTTTCTCGATCCGACTAACTAATTTTTCTACACCTCTGTTCTGTTAATAGATGAAATTGGCAGTTCCTTACATTCGTAATCAAATAATTAGTGGCAAATATACGGTAGCAAGTTTGTTTGTTTTATTATTATCATAAGTAATAACAATTAAGACCATTATTGCACCATCCCAACCACCGAAAGTGAGCAAATATGTACAAAAACTCAATAAAATAAAAAAGAATGAAATTAAAATGTAGTCGAGTAAATATCTCTACAAACTAAAATATTACGTGCAAGGATAATATATCGTAATTATAATACAAGCCTTAAAACTTCATTAGACTAGTCTGTTGATAAAATAGACTTTGAATTAACTCATAAATGATGGTGCCTTAAAATAGGTAAGTACTAAAAGAAAAATACTCGGCAAAGTTAGTAACTAATATAGTGTGATTTATTACTCCAAGATTAAGGAAGCGGTTCGATCCGTGCTGGGGTTAGTCTTACGCAGTTTGATCGTCGCAAAGTTGTTAGACCTGCAAACCAAAATAAAACCCAAAACCTTAGAAAGACGCAGTGACTACCGACAGTACATCAAAATGAAAATTGGACTCATTTTCGGACCGAGGCGTCCAATCCCCAGAGATCGTACCAAGGCCCATACGTGTTCCCGTTCTCTTGCACCATTTTCTCGTACTTATTTCCGCCGTTTTTCAAACGCTTTTGCAAAGTCTCGCCGTAATCGCCCAAACTTACGTCTTTATTAGTGGAGCTGTTGCTATTAGTTTTCGTTAGCTTCGTCCTGGGGATGAACTGGCGATTCTCGACAGCGTCCGAAAGCTCGTCGTTGGCCGAGTCGTAATAATTCAGCGGCTCGCGTTTTTCGCACGCCGAACTGTTACTCCGCCTGTTATTGCCATTATTATTAGGTTTCGTCCTAGCATTGTTGTTGTTCTTATTGTTATTGGCCGCTTCTTGACAATAATCCGAATCTACGGTCTCGTAACTGGAACGCACCCGTTTTTCGTTCGTCTCCGAGTAAAAGCGACGCTTTTCCTGCGCGTTACTTTCGTTATTCCTTTTGATGGGTTTTTCATCGTTTTCTATTCCGAAAGTTTTAAACGTGCGCCTCTGCTCCCCGTATTGCATTATGTCTTCGGAATTATTACGCCGATCGGAATTATTCCTCATGTTTTTCTCGTTGATGGAATTGCGCAATTGGTTCTCTTTGTTCGGTGAGAATTTCGAGGTTTTGGAGAGTTTTTCTAATTTTTTACCGATTTCTGCGACGTTCGGGAAATGGCCGTTCTCTTGGGCCTTGACTTTTTGGTCGTTCACCAGGATGCAATCGTACGGGTCATCGCTGGTCATTTCTGAGTCGGAATCGGTCTCGGCCCCCGAAGAGTCGTTGCTGTACTGCTGCAGGATATTTTTCCGGTTGACGGTTTTCATCACCAGCCCGTCGTCGTCGTAGAATTGGTCCTCGATCCGTTTCGCATCGTTAACCGGACGTTTCTGCGTGCCGAAATCGTAATCTTCGTGGATTAATTCGTCGTCCCGATCCGAGGAGCGTCTCGGCGGTAAAGATAATTTCTGTTGTTCCCTAAAGCTCGGCGTGTGCCTCACGCTAATTGGAGTTTTTTCTTTCTCCTGCTTGTTCCTCTTAATTTCCGTGCGCTTTTCCGGCTGCTCCTGATTGTTGTTTATCGTCCTATCGGAATCGTCGGACCTGTCGCGGCTCACCCTCTTCGCCTCCTTGGTCGGCGTGATTATCTTTTTCACTTTGAATTTCTTGTCGTCGACGTCGACTAGGTCGCGGTGCCTCCACAGGGCCATCCCTTCGAGGATCTCGTTGTCCGAGCCGCTTTTCCCGAACTTCCAGAAAGATTTCGTGCGTTTTACGATCCCGCGCCGTTCCTGTTTGTCTAAATTCTGGTCATCGGACAAGTAGAAGCGGTTGTCTACCAAGTTTCCGTGACTGTGCCTGATCGGGTGCCTTTTTAAAGTGTTATTGTTGCCGTCACTTTGTCTCGGCACTCGTCTACCCCAACCGATTAAAAACAAACGGAAAACAAAAAGAAAATGAAATAAATGTGAAACTAAAGAATTGGAAACAAAAATGAGTGCGAGACTGATGCCAAAGAGTTGAGAAGTTTACTTCGACATTTGGAATTTTGTGCATTGCAACGATTACTTCAATAATTATTAGACTTGTGCTTTTCGTTTATACAGACATGCAACAATATTATTATTATTATTATTAATAGTGCATATCCAAAGAATAACTCATGAAGTCGGTTCCGAACGGACGATCGTTGTAAACTTTCCTAAAACAACAAATTCGTTCGCTGTAGAAGTAAACTCCTGTAACCCTGTAACATTTCCCCGGGGAGCTCATACATTCTCCCTGATTTTCCATCGTGTACACCGACATACAGGGTGTCTAAGGAAATGCATGTCAACCGTATTGTGACTATAGTCAACGACTGTGTGAAATTTTATAGAAATTCGACAAACTCCTGTAAATCCTGAAGTGAAAAAAATGGTAAAATCTATCATACGTTGCAACCAAGACCAATGATTTTCATGTTCTTTATAACAGTAAACTTGTGGTATTTTCCTGGAATTTCCGTGACTGGCGAATTCTCCGGTGACACCCTGTATGCCCTCATCCAAACTAACTACGTAACGTACTCTGGGGATGACGATGATGAGAGTGGTAGATTTGAGACCTACTCACCGTGGGGGCAATTTAGTCTGTCCCGGGATGGAATCGTCGTCGGAATAATCAATTTCCGGTTGCGGCGGCGGGTCGTTGCTGAAACCGGAATCGTTGCTGCTGTGCAACGACACGTTTCCGACCGGACCGCCGCCGATTTTGGCGCCCTTGGTCTGCAAGTGTAAGGGTAGGGGCGCCCCCGCCGTCGGCCTGTCGGACCGCGACGGCTGCGGGTGCGTCGAGTACGTCCCCGTCGACGGGGTGGTGAAGTTGAACGTGGACGTCGACGTCTTCATCCCGCCCTGGGCGTACGGCGACTGGAACGTCGAAGTGTCCGGCTTGGCAGGGAAATTCGTGCTTTGCGACTGGGAAATTCCCGACTTCTGTTGGTGCCCCTGCTGCTGTTGGTAGGGCAGCGACGGCGTCGGGACGGGGGCGGGGAGCGCCGGGGGCGGGATGTTGTTAGTACCGATCGCTCGCCGAATCTGCACCAACAAAAAATCCAAAATCATCAAAAAACCATCCTGCAATCCAGAAATCCGGTATCTCAGTAGATTTTTTCAGGCAGAATATGTATAGCATATTTGTACCAGGAATGTAGATTTTTGGGAACTTTCGTTTTTCTTTTGCTGGAAATAAGCTGTGAGCTGAAATACCGGGTCGGGGTAAAATTGGTAAGCTGGGAAAGCACGAGGAATAAATTCTAGCGCGATCTACTCTACCTGCTTAGCATTATTCGAGGATCTGTGTAAATGCAGGGTATCGCCGAACATGCGAGGCGCTGGCGCCTCGAGCGTCGGGACGTTACCGGACGGAGTCGCCGAGCCCCCCGGGGACATCACGTTGCCGCCCCCGTTTGCCGGTGCCGAAGTTTGATGAACCGATCCGCCCGCTTCACTTTTATGCGTCGGTGACCTGCCAACATAGAAAAATCGCCCTCTTTTATTCGACCCGAAAAGTAAAAGGGAAAATTCCTCTTCCACCCCCTGGCGATTCGTCAGGTAGGGATTATGATTTCGGGAAAGCGGATTCGTAAATCGGAAATGTACTCACATTGCGGGATCGTCCAAAAGTTCTGTGTATGCTAATGGGAACCATCCGCTGCATTGTGTTCTCAAGTTTTCCCCGAATTGCCAGCCCTTATTTCGTTCCCCAATCAGCGCTATGAGATCCCCTTCAAGAAAACTGAGTTGATTATCTCCGCTTGATAAGTAAGCGTAAAGCGCTCTCGCTAGCTGAGTGTCCCATTGAGGTGGCGGCGGGACCGCCATCGATTTAGGCCGGCGACTCGGAGTATCTTCAATTTAACCGGGAAAAAAACCAAGTAAAGCGAAATTCACCCCCTGGGAGAAAAAAATCAACGCGGCCCAAAATGGTGTACACCAAATCTCCATTCTGCATTATTCAAACACGTTCCCTGGTACTTGATATTGAAGGACACAAATATCAGCACAATTAGGCCAGTAATTCCTAGACATTCCAGACTTTCTGGAGCATTCCCACTAATTCCAATAAACATTCAGAAATATTGTAGAAAATTCCCCTAGATATTTCACACAAGCAGAAGTTTCACCGAGGTGTACATCAGATTTCAGCCCCTCAATCATATGTAATTTTTCGTAGGTACCTTGAGCGAGCGAATGGGTGGAAGAGTTCAAATTGAATTCGGATTTTGCCCGGTTCATGGTGGTGACCGGTGACCCGACGTCCCCGATCGACCTGATGTCCAAACAGGAGGCGTCCATGCTCTTGGTCTTCCTCAGCTGCGAGCTCAAGCTCATCCTGTCGTCCTCGAAATTGGGGCTGCGCGGATTCGAGTACAGATCCTCGTCCTGCCAGACGGAGATTTGCTGGAAAACCCGAAATTCAGCCGAAACTCCCAAAGTCGGTCGCCCATTTACCCTCAGCCGGTTCGTGAATATGTTCTCGACGGACTCGGGCAGATACTCCCTGGTTTTGGCGACGTCCGACCACTTCTCGATGTTCTGCTGATAGGCGCTGTGCCCTTGGCTGTGATAAGACAGATAGTGCTTGGAGAGGGAGCACTGCCGCTCCAGGACGAATCCGTATCGCCTGCGCTCCTGGGTCATTGCCTGGTGTGCGAATGAGGGGAGGAACCGGGGCGCGACATTGCAATATCAATTCAATTTGAATATCAACTCTAACTTACGTTCTTAAGACTTTGTTCGCAGAAGGCGTCTAGCTTGGTTTTCTCCTCCTCTAGCACTTGCATGTTCTGGAAAACGGCAGAGAAACGAAATAAACCCCACGATATATTTCGAGGAGGGTGCCCGCACTTTATCTCCTCTCGGTCTTATATGAAATAATAATACTTCTCGAGAGGGATGGAGGAGCGACGGCGCCAAGTTTATTACATTACGTGGATAATTTGAATATTTTTTATTCTCTTTATCGGAGTTTAATCGTGCGGACAAACCTTCAGTTCTCGGTCCATCGCCAGCCCGGTCTTTGACGATCCTCGGGACTTTTTGCGTTGCTTCTTCATCATGGCCGCGGCTTTGCTGTAAGTCTCCGAACGCTGTTTGTGCTGCTGCAGGAACCTCTTTTGCTCCGACTGAATGCAATCAAACGAAAATTGAGTAAAGGAAATTTTGAGGTTTGAGGTCGCTTTAATTTGAGTGCATTTAAACGTTATTACGGTTGTAAAACAAGAAACTTGTGCAGTTTTACAACCGACCGAAGTGAAGGTGGTTTTAATTGTGATTCTAGCAGTGTTCGCGAATGAATGTCTAAATGCAGTGGCGTTTACCTTCCGGTAAATTTATATCCATGACTATTACCTGCACGACTTTGGTGTCTTTCTCCAAATTGGTCTCGAGTGGGACTAAAAGATCGACGTAGAACGCTTTGAGCTGAAAACCGAAAATGTTATTTAATCATGAACGATAATAAGGGAATCAAAGTAGGATTCTCGCGTTTAATGCAATCGAATATTCGTTTCGGTTTTAACGAAAGGTAAATATTAATTAGCCGCGATTACCCGACATAAACATCCAAGTTTAGCGTGTTCGTTTGATATGCAAATATTTTTAGCGCGCGAGGGAAACGCACACTTTATCCCCGGGGAAGCGCTAATTACCGGCCCTCAATCACCCACGAGGACGTTCATTATTTCCACGAGAGAATTACGATTTTTAATGACTACACGGCTCGCCTACCATTTTTCACCAATTTTCTTCATTTTCACATCGGATTACAGTAGAGCGAAACGAAAACCGCGAACCGACTACGGCGCGGCATAATTTTTCATTCTCGCCGATGATGATAATCAACACGATTTTCGCAACATGTTCCGGAAAATTGGACGCGAATTTTATCCGGGCCCGTGTAACCCCCTGCGAGCAATTCCGCACACCCACCCCCGAAACAGAAAGGAGCACTCGTCGTTGTCAGGTCGTGGGCGTACCCTCGCAGCGCCGAAGGGACGGGAATTATGAGTGTTTTTGCGGACGTCCAGGGACTCTCTGGTTTTACCGTAATTTTATTCGCGGTTTTATTTACGGAGAACGTCCGCTTCTACACACGCGGCAAAGAGACGCAGGCAAGAGGTCCCTCGACGACCCTCCCGGCAACGCAATTACCCACCCGAATTAATTACGTCGTTGTCACCTCAACACTCTTTTAATTATTCCCCGAAAAATAAAAAATACTCACGATGTTCATCTGCTGATCCTGGATTTCCTTGTACACCTCCACGATTTTCATCAGAGCCGAACCTGGAACGAAAATCCAATCGTTTTACATCGGCCCGGAAAAAAAACTTGCGGTTATTGCACGTTTTGTGGAGTTCGAATGGAATCGATCGCACGAGGACCATCATCACCCTGGACGAGTAAAATTCCCGCATACGGGATTACATCCCGGATGCGCGGGCCTAAAATGACCTGATCCATTCAAATTGACCCACTTGGGCTTATCTTGGCCCGAAAAGCCCGTGTAATGGCGAGAAAATGGAGCTTATTCGCCCCCGAAACTCCCGCGATAAACCCACTCATGTCTGAAATCTCCCCAAATCATATCTAAGTTTAGTTAGGTGTACAGCCCTTATATTTTTCCCCTCACTCCATGCATGCCTAAGATCGTCACGTACAAATCAGATTATGCCGTTAATTGCGCAGATTTGGGTGCCTGTTTTCTGGGAGGAAATGTCTAACATTTCTGGGGGCGAATTTCGCCGAGTTTGAGCGCCCCTTGAAAATAGGAGCATCGCGCTATATCACTACGACGCCCCTCTATGTGTGCACCCCGGCGGCACCATAAATCAGGACACTCGCCATATACAAGACCGGGAAAAACTCAAGGAACCGCCGGAATCACGGCTCGGCCTGTTCCGGGCTCGCCGGTTTCGACTTTCGGGCGCATCCCTCCGCGATTTAATTCAATTTGGCCCCCGTAACTGTAATTCGGTTTGCTGCAGGTGAGTCGCGGGTGTATCACGGCGACCATGCGAGAAGACGCGTCAAGGTAAACTTGCCGAGTTTCCGCAAACCGTTCTCCATCCCTTATACGGCCCGACCCAGAAACGACGGGTAATCTAATAATCGCGACAGAGACCCGGTTTATCTCCGGGACGTTTCGGTTTCGGGTCCCGTTTCGTTAGCGAACTTCCTTTTTCCATCCGAACGTAACGAGATAGACCGACTCATTTTAGGTGGGGAATTCGCGCTTGATAACTTCCGCCCGCTATTTTGGAAATGCGGTAGCGAGGCGCCATCCCGTCTAGCGACTGGGAGGTCGTAAACGGCGCCGTAAAAGCAAGCGGTATTAGCGTGTACTCTAACGCCGTAATAAAGTGCACGATGTGTGTATTATGTTATGGCGAGGACTTTATTAAAACTTGCAGTCGTTCGGGTTTGTTTACTCGTGATTCGTGTGATGGAAACGTCACGGGAAAAAAGGGAGTCGAGTACAATAAAAATTTGAAGAAATTCAATCTTATTCCGTCAGTGAACAAATACGAAAGGATATATTTGAACCATCAGCCGAGAGGGCGGAGGGTGCGCGAGCGAGAGGAATCGCTAAGGGGTGGGAAAACTTTGAGGGATCTCCCTGGAAGCGTTTATCCGCGGCAGTTTGTCTTTTTGTGTCTCGCGCACCCTGATTGGGTCGAGATTCGCTTTTTCAACAATTTTCCCCCCGGTAAGAGCGAAAGCTCTCTTTTCATAAAGCTAATTTACCCTCACATGCCCACGGAGGGCCCTATTTACCTTTCGGCTATACATTTTGAGGATCTTATCTTGCGCAGTCTACGCACGCTTTCGGTAAGAGAGCGGCGGGAAAGCTTAACAAAACAAAACGGCCGATCCGGGAGAAAGCTTCTCCGCTTACAAAGTGCGTGCGCGATGCCGTAGTCGTCGGCGACGGGTCGGTAAGGACGGGAACGGCTTTTCCTTAATACGAGATCTCGTTTTTCACCGAAAGCGCCAGCACAGGTCGAAAGGGCAAAAGTGCGCGCCGGAAAATTGCCCCGGTATTTTTCTTTCGCCCCCGGAAGCTCGAAAGCTGCAACATGCAGATGCGCCCGCAATTTCCATCGAACCGCAAATTCATGTGCATCTTTTCAGGGGGAAACTTTCCGGGAGTGCGAGAAGGCTCCAGATGCAGACTCCCGTCGCTCCGGCAAAACGATTTGAAATTCAAGGGATTTTTTCCGACACCCCGAGATACACTTGACATGCGAAAACAACGCGAAAGTTCCAAATTGCCCCCGCGGCTCGTAACTTTCCCGCAAGTTTATGACACCCCCCGAATAATAAGAATAAGTCAAAAAGGGGTGATGGTTAATGACGGTTAATTGGGCGGACGGCTCGGATTTTTCCCGAGGCGGATGAATTAATTCCGGGTCGATGGGGAGAAAGACACGTGAGACTTTACGGGGGTTGAAACTTTTTGATTAAATAGTGCAGGGTCCGTCGTGTTGCTCTTTACTTTGACGCTCCGCACTCCCGCTAACCCGACTCGGAGCAGTAAATCGCGGCCCCGAATCACATCCGATATTCCATTAAATGTTACTATTTGAACAAGGAAACTCGACGGGGCGCAAATAAATGACTTGCCAAACAAGGGGTGGTCGACTCTAATGGCGTGATAGAGAGAGGGCCGCGCCAATCGCCCGACAGAGACGGACTGCGGGGGAGAAGTCGCATTTGCATCCCTTTTTTGCACACACTTTTTTCCAGGGTGGTGGGTATGTATCGACGGAAGCCGCGAAATATGCAAATTCCGGCGGTTGTAACAACGGCTTCATTTTGCCCTTCCCTTTTTTATTTTTTCTCTATACTAGCGGGGATTGATTTGGGTCCGATTCCGGGATCCCCGTTACCTAACGATAACGAACGTAAACTAATTTCCTCACAGAAAATGGGGCCGGATTAAGACCACAACAACCCCTACAATACAAATTGCGTCTATCGAAAATTCTATTGCCGTAATTTTGTCTATTTCGAATCTTGTAGCTGACCCATCTAAAAATGACTAGGTAAACAGACAGGAACTTGTTTTTATGAAATTTTCCGGGAAATTAGTACTGAAATCAACCGCAAACTCAATATGATCGTACTCGTACTGATTCCACTAGAGAATTTGATTTCGTCGTGCCCGGACTTGTTACACGTAAATTTATAAACAGCCCGTAACACCGAATTCGCCAATTCCCGATAGCAGTAGAGCGCGATCGGTATAGTTTCATCAAAGTCCACAGAGTGATCGAGTCATTTCCGTTTTGCGTCAAGTGATTGTAATCACGCCTAATTTCATTATTCGGATCGAGACCGGAATTGATTACGCATCGGCCCTTTCGGGAAATACCTAAATATGTATACGATGTGAATGTTACATAAAGTGGCGACGGGGGCGGTTTTATACGCGGCTGAAGAGAAAATGAAATATTCCGACCCTTAACTTTGCAAATATTTTCTCGTGTGTAATTTTTCGGGGGAGGGGGAGGCCGAAAGCGAAATTCTTCGCGTTCGTAAAGAGCCGACGTTGGCTCGTCGGTATTTATACATTCAACGTGGCGCACATCACGCACATATAAAACGGAACAGACAATGTTTGTACACGGCATATCAAGTGGGAGCGGAGATATCATAAATCCGGGGATTTTTCAAATCCCCGCTGTATTTCCAGAGAGAAATGCCGAGTTCGGTCCGGGACACGTGTACGCGCGAGAGACTGCCCCGTGTCTAAAGCTCAAAAATAAAAGTACAAAGTTATTGCTACCGACCCATGCAAACGCGTGCGCTATCTATAAAGCTCAAACCGAAAATAAAGCACCTGCAAGAGATTTTCCTCCCCCAACGTGATGTTACCGGAGCGCAGGCGGTCAGAAAGGGTCCCCGGATTTTGCATAAAGTTCCGGCGCGCCTAGATGCACGTGGCGTTTTTACCCCGTGCCTCGCATGACAATAAACCACCCCCCGTTAAAAATACCCGAAGAGAGTATGGTCTGAAATTAAAGTTATGTGTTGGTCCTTTTTCGGGATGATGGCTTTAATGGCCGCCCTCCGGGGCTCGTCGGGAATGCCAAAGTAAAAGGCTTTGTCGGAAAACGATAAAAAATTTATGGGGCGCGAGGACTCTGCTTATTCCGAAAAGCCGGACCCGAAAACATTAAATAAGAATCGCCCACGCTTTAATTTCCAGAGGGGCTCATCGGCACTTCAAAGCCGCGCTTGTTATCGCCGGCTAAATACGGTCCCTTTTATTAAAGCGGGTGAAAAAAAAATCAAAGTGCTTATTGCTGTTGTAATATTTAATAATAACGATTCAGGTAAAAGGAGGATTTCGAATGCGATATAAAACGGCTTTTAAAAGAGAATGTGACTTTCATCTGGGCAAATCGTTAAATCTCCGGCAATTTTTAGTGTGCATAATTCGAGGGAGCGAAAGAGAGAGTCGCCTTTGTCTGAAACCACCGCCGAGGCATAAAGCCACTTAACTGCGATTAAACCTCTTTTTTATTTCCACACACTTTTCTGACTGAAATATTTTTAAAATTCCGAGAGTTTCGACAAAGAAAAACGTGTAACTCGGAACAGGGGGAGCGAGGTGGCTGGAAATTCCTGCGAGTTTCGCCCGCTCCCACATCCGAAAGTATTAAAAGCTCACGTAGATGAGACTGCGCGACCTTCCCGTGACTGTGCTGTCGACCCCATAAAGGCCGAAACGGGTCATAATAAGAATGCGTTTTAACGTTGGGAACGTACGTGTTTATCCCGCTCTTTCGCATTTTCAACGACATCCGCCAGAGAGAGGCCCGTAAAGTGTTGAAGTTAATTAGGGGTTGGATCGTGGCGCTCCAAAGTCTTGTTATTGCACCGGAGACGGTGAGGGTCGCGATTTTAATCCCCCTTCTTTTTGCGACTCTTCGCCTCGGTTCTTACTTCTTTTTTCTTAGCGCCCCAGGAGATTATTACGTGTAACGGGAGCTTAATCAATAACCTGAAATGGGTTTATCGTGATTTACGCCCACCCCACTACCCGCTAAGTAGCAATATGGGGAATAAATTGAATCAAAATGAAATTTCCAATAAACTTTCTGCTCGTGCTTGCAGAAAACCGTGCGCTTCCTGCTTCCGCCGGCAGATGTTGAGAGAGAGGCTGGATTTCGCAACATTATAACGCAGACGTCCGCATTTCGACGGTAATATTCATGATGTTTATGGAAAATCTCGAATTATTCGCCATTTTTAACAACACGAGCTTTTCAAAAATCAACACCGCTATTATTTAATGGATCTAGAATTAGAGGAAAATTGTTTGCGCTCCCCTTTTATCCCACCCTGAGTCCGGGAAGGGATAGTTCGCGCTTTCCTTGTCGCAACGTATAGGGCTTTGAGCCTCCCTTTAGTCGCGAGATGGAAACGTGTAGCTTTAACAAACTCGAAATTTATTTGTCCACTTATCTAACGAGAACGGAATTGCCTGCAAGCACCTACAACACCTCTCTCCCCCAGAACTGTGCGGGATCTGAGTGAAGGGGCAGAAAAAGGGCGAGCGGAAGTCTCGCGTATGAATTTTCTCGCGCTGCTCGATTCATCACCCATGAAATTTTTAAAAGGACGATGCATCACCAAAACTGTAAATTTTTTATTAAGGGAGCGCACATGCACCGGTAACCTCTGAAGTAACCCGCGGACGCGCCGTGCGATCGATCTGAAGTTGGAGCCCCCGAAACTTAATAACATTGACGAATTGAAAAGTACCTACCTTTAGTTCCATTCATCACCGGCGCTGCGAACCGGAGCGAAAATGTCAATTTCACCCGGACCGCCGTACGGAAAAAGCTTGACGTGACAGCACAAGCAAAAATCATAAATAAACCGGCGAAATTTTTCCGAAATATTATTTAATAATCAGTCTACGGGCGCGAAACTTTCTCTCGAGGGTTTCGCCTTATTGTTGGTGTTGGCGCTTAAAAAATCCACCCTCCCTCGGCTTGGTTTTATCAACTTTACATAATTCTCCTGGCGGATTTCTTCAATATAAATGCATATTATATACGAGAACGGATGGGGCAAGTTTGACTCTTTATTTCGGCGTTCGCTACATGCGATTTCGTCTTAAACGATGGAAAACCCGTTTTCTCCACCGGTCCCGGCCTGATGGCCTCGCGTTATATCCGGGCAAAAGTTTCACTCGAGTTTTTCCCTTTATCCCGGCGGCGCGTCCTGTGGGCTTTCTCAAACGATACAAATGACGCCACGTCCTTTATAAAGGCGGCCTTTTATGAGGTGACGCTCCGTCGGTAGTTTTTCTAAATAAACTCCCAATATTTTAACTTGTTTGCTTCGCCTCGCTTTGAGGCGATTTTACGGCGCACAGGAAATGACGGAACCGTAAAAAACAAAGAAAACATCCGCAATCACCCTCGAGGACCAAATTTTTTTCACCCGAGTCTATTAAACGACCCTTTATTTTACTCTTTTCCGACGGGGCGGGCGATCGTGCGCCTTCTCACCCTCAACCGAGTATAATAATATCTAGATGTGGGGAAATCGAGTGTAATGGGTGTTTTATAAGCCGTAAAAGACATCACCCACTCGGGATCCAGATTATACAGCATAACGACAAATAATCTCCATAAAAACCAACGGCCGATACCTGAACGACATCGAAGCACAATAACCATAAGGGCCTTTTTTTAACAAATACAATATCAACTATACTAAACGCTGTACAGGCTGACTCTTTTGACCTCAAATTTCGGGCACAAAATTCGCGACGACCTTTAGTAATTTTTCAAAAATTTGGAGAAATTTTTGGCAAAAATTTTGAAGTGCTGTAACTTCCTTATTAGTCGAGATATCAAGTTGAGTAAGGCGGGAATCCCTAAGTTTGCTCAAAATCTATCAGGAAATATGCCCAGATGTCGATTTAAACGACATTTAGTAATTTTTCAATTTTCGAGAATTTTGAAGAATTTGAATGAAGGATTTCAAGAGTTAAAATTTTTCAGTCATTTGCATTATAATTTCAGTATTTATGTAAAAACTCACCTATATCGGACGATCCTCCCCAGGTTCCTTGCTGGGCTTGCCGGGCCAGTTTGCTGATTGCGTCCACGTACATCCGGGATGCTGCCGCAGCACCTGGAAAAATGACCAAATCTTTCACATGAAAACGCACCAATCTGAAGCAATTCGACCGTAAAATTAGCGTCAAACCCTCGCCCGATATTATTTACCAGAAGCGGTGATCGATCCCGACAACTACATCATCCCCGAACGTTGTATCATAATATACGGAACGCGTCCGAAACGTGACGGATGATCTTTTCGGGGGTAGTTCGAGTGTCTCGTCCTTTTTAAGGGGCGCTTAATCCCGGCCGCTCCCGTGAGGATATTAAAAGTCCTCGTGGCATGTAAATGAATGAGTCTGCGAATTGTATATTACGTCCTTAAAAGCGCGCCACAGCCAAGTTGTAATCTAGGGCCCGGAGTGACCATTGTCCTAACGAGGCCGTTATCCTTGCGATATTGTCCTTGCGAACTAGGCGAATTCGCGTAATCCGCCCCGTACGTACCGACTATAAAGGGGGCGGCGATTACTAGACTTGATTTTATTTACGGCCCTATTGCCGAATAAGCTGTCGGTCGTGATAATCCTTTGTTAACGGCCCTCCGCGTTTTGATCCCGCCAGTATAAACAACTATACGGGATAAAGTGCGGCAAGCGGAGGCGAGAGAAGGCTTTATATTTCTTTCATAATTTATTATTGTTGAGGCGTAATTAATGCGTTGCGGAAGACCTCGCTCATTTCGGTCGTTTTAACTACGAGAATTCCTCTAATGGATGGAATTCGCCTCTCTTTTCCTGCGTCTCCCCCACACTCGACTTTGCTCGGCGATAAATTAATTTTGATATGTGCGCGCCCGGGCTGTACGAAATTGGAAATAAATATAAATTGCCGATAGGGCGAAGAGAGTCGAGGAGGAGGCGAGGCGCGGTTTATTTACATCCCCAGTGCGGTACTTATAATTCGGTATAGAGATGACTTTAATTGCCTTAATCTCGGAATGACGCGAATAGGAGGAGGCCCTAATAACGTACACCCGGAGAGGGAATAAATAATTACACCTCTAACCGAAATCGCGCGAGTTTTCGCGACCGGAATTTCCGGGACCGGATTTTAATCTCCTCGGGAAAAATTGGCGAGAAAAACAATGCGTCGGACTAATTTGGCATCCGGCTCGAACAAAACACATTACGCGCCAAGAGCGAAGACATGGCGGTGCTGCAGACAGTGTTGGGTGAACTGAAACCGGAGCCAAATTGAAGGCAACCCCTTCGCGTGTTAATTCAGTAATTCGAACGCCCAAAGCTGCGGCTGACAGTTGTTCTAGCGGAGGACTCACCCCTGCGTTCCTATCGCGCTCCGTCTCCGGCCGAAACCGCCGATAATTACCAACTCCGGATTGAAATTTTACATTTTTATTGCATCTTTTATTTATACGGTTATTATTATTGTAATTGCCGACCGCCGGATGGTCGCTCGGTGGGGGCGGGCGAGAATTTCGGAATTTACACGGAGTCGGGAATTTCATTTCGAGTGTTTAAGCCATTACGCCCCGGACAGGACCCCAGACCACTTACATCAATGTAACATATTTTATTACATCTGCAGGAATTCTTTCCACTTTCTACAGAGCGCTCGCCATTTCATTCTTGCAGTTTGTTTTGCGACAGTAATTCTAGCGCAGAAGCGAAATGAAATTGAAACGTCCCAATTCACTGCCATTTTTCAAATACATAATTGAAGAGATTAAAAACCGAGAAAAATTGGTAGAAAATTTTCCAAGTGATCAACTTCTTTGTAAGAAGCACTTGCCATAACAGAAATTACCACCACTTTCAGCTAACGAAAACACTATTACAATAAAGTAATAAGTGCAGTAATAACGAGCTGAAATTTAGTGGCGAAAGTCGAGTGGCTGCACATCGTTAATCTCGTGTAATAATTAGATATACAAAACATCCACCCCTTAAAAACAAATCGCCCTCGTTAAAAACACTCGTTACGTTACTTCATGATGCAGCCACTCGTACAAAACCGCCCGTTTAACCGGTTTATTATTTATTAGAGTGAGTTAAACGGCGGAACTGCGGCAGTGATAATTGCGGGGTGGAAAAGCTCAGAGTGTTGGTACAGCGTGTTATGGAGGGCTTTTTTCCGGGAAAGGGTGTGAGCTTTGGCTTATCCCCGCGAGTGTGGAACGTAAGAGAAGGGCGGTCGAGCACGTGAACTTCCCCGTTTCCGGAGTGAATTACCCCGCGCCATCCGTCATTCGGGCGCTGCTTTGTTATCATCCAGACACAGGCGGCATCTACATTTTAAATTTAAAGTAACGCAATTTATTCGAACGGCGAAAAACAATGAAGACGAGATACGTCAACTATACACCGCACTTTGTAAAAACAAAGTGTCCTTTATATTATTTCGTTCTTCCTTTTCGGGTCGCGGAGAGAAATTAGGATCACGAGTTCCCTCATTGGGTCGGTTTATATTGCATTTTGCGAGTCGAGAGGGTCGTTAAATTAACTTTGCCATTTTAGATCTTCATTGCACCAGTGCATACGTTATGCCGACATAATTTCCGTGTAGAGGTGGCCGTATTGACTGCAACTAAACACGTTAATTACCTAATTAGCGTGCACACGAGGCGCCTTTACAAATTCCGGCAGGAAATTCCGGGATAGTGTCTCAGCAGGAATTCGCTTCCCTAGGCTCTTCGCTGCTACCTGCCTCAAATAGTTAGTTGTTTTATTGACAAAATCGCGGATATTGTTGACATACAAATGTTTTAATTACTATGATAATCAACAATTTGATGCTAAACTCGGATATTAATTTGCTAGCGAATTCTGTTTACGAATCAATGTGGGTATTTGAGGTTTTATTTATATTTTCGCAGCATGTGCAGTGAAATGAAATAATTATCGAAAAAATTAATATGCGAGTAGTGCGCCGTTACAATAGAAACTGGCATAACAATTTCCAATAAATTCCGACTCGTGTTTCCTGAATGCTAATTCCCTGCTAAAATTTTAAAATATAGAAAAAAAAACGACGACACACCCCTCGGAAATTAATAAACTTTCACACAAAAGAGTGCAACTAGTCCTCGTCGAAAAGTCGAGCTTTATTAATAATTTCGCAGAGTTTTATTATTAATATCATATCGTCAATAGAGGTATTATTATGAAAAGTTTCCATCCGGGAATTATGAAATTTTATATTTGTGGAATTCGTCGCTGATGCAGTCGGAAAAGTTTCATCCAATTATTACCGCCATCGAAATGTGTGACGCTAATTTTATAGTCTGCTGCGTTATCTAGGGGTTCGCCTCACTCTCTCACCTAACAACAATATATTGAATGGTATTAGTCACACTAACTGAACAGCTCTGGAGCATTAATCCTAACACATTTCTCTGTTTCCGCAATTCCGTGCAAATTTTAATTAAACCGACAAACTTCGGAGGTACAATAATATTGCATGACGCTGCATCCACCAAAACAACCCCTGAAAATTTTTCCGACAGAATTATCACATTCATCACTCATCAAATAATGAGTGTTTAGCCGGCCGGGCACTTGACGGATGAGGGGTTTCCCGGGCCCTTTCCATGAATACAGGGTGATTCCTTCTTTAAATGACTCCTTGAACTTTGGCTTAGCTAGGGGTCTTGAAGCGACGCCCTGTATAAAACGAGCGGAGCTTTTTCTCATTACGGATACAGTCGAAATAAGTTCCAGGTCGATATTATTTACCTAGCCGGTTGTTATTCATAAAGGCTCAAAAACTACCTCGCTAACTAACAAACCTCGCACTGTTGGCTGCAGGAAAGTTAGCGAAAAGTCGCGCCTCTTCGCGTAATTAAAAAGCTCGGGGTGTTTGACTTTTAGCCGAGGCTCCATCTGCACCCCACCCAAGTGCAGAGAATTATGCATTTCTGTCGTGCGGTATTACCAGAAGTACGCTAACAAGAAATTGTAATTGCGGCCAGATACCGCGACGCTCCTCTCCAGCTATTCCATAATTTAATTAAACAATAAGAGCGTTATTGCGCCCCCACCCCCTTCGCTCCGGGTAATACGTATATAACTGATGGAAACTTTTAATTAACTTTCTTCGTATAGACCAACCGACCGCACCATCATCGTTGTTCGGTCCATTCCGACGCTACAATGGTCCCGATCGGTTTTAATACGTCTTTTATCGTATCGCACATAAAATAAGTCGAGGGGACGAAACGGATGGACAGATAAAAAACGGCGCACACACAATACGAAAAATATGTTTTATGGAATCCGGGCCGGGGCTTATAATACCATCCCTCATTATTACGAGGAGCGGGTCCGGCGGCTATTCGTATTCCGGGGACACTTTTCAATCAGGGCGAACTTAATTTGATCCGGTCTGATGTATAGTGTTATAACAATGGGAGGCGACGTAACGAATGGTGGCGCCCGTGAATGGAGAACAGCGCCAGTTATACAGTCAACTGACTGATCTCTTCTCCGGATCACTCGGATCCGTATAAATGAACGTCTGGGCCGGGCGGGAGATCCGCGTCGTTTTGCGCCCGAAAAGGGAAAACGCGGAATTTATTCAAATGTATTCCCCCGGTCGCGTATTGAATGCCGGATGGAGACGGAAGGAGCGTGCCGGCGTTCGATCCCCCCGAGTCGGACAATTTTTTGACACGGACATGTTTTAAACATCAGTCACGACGATCGGGTCCGCGGACGAGCCGATAAAAGTCCGACCTGGATCGCGATTTTCTCGGATCCGCGAAATCGCGCCAATTTGTACCGGGTATGGCGAGCTTTATGACGCGCTTTCCGCCCGCGAATTTATCGCGCTCGTCCGGTTCCCAAGTCATAAGCAGTAAAATCGCCACCTCTGAACTAGGCGAACCTAGTGGATCTCAACGAATATCATGTAATGAGAGAAAAATTTGAGAAATTCTGGTAATGGATTTTTTGGTGAATTTTCGAAATCGTCTCCAATTTGACGAAAATCTGCGAATAATTTGGTGAATTGGTGAGCATCGAAGAAAAAAGCAATTAAATGGATCCTTTGAAGTCTACTAAAATAGGGAGCTTTTTCGTTTGCTCCTAGCTCACCTGAATGGCGAAACTCCACTTCCACCTCGTTTTTTACCCTGAGGATTTTTAGTCTTTTTTGAATTCCGTGAAAAGCGAAGTTTTGGGAGTTTTCGGGTCGTTCCACCGCCGGCGGAAAATTTCGGGATTCTGGGCATTTCTCCGCTGTAAATGTGGGATTATTCGTCCGGAAAGGTAAAAATTTGGGCGCAATCAGTCCGCGGCGACCGTAAAATTTCGAGCTCGCCGTCCCGAAACGGCCCAGCCAACACGTAATTTGATTATGTCCGAATCCGGGATCCGTGTCAGTACACGCAAAAACACGAAACGGCCCACACACGACACGCTCCAACTTCCGAATAGTTCGCTTTTTCTGACGAGGGTCGATGTTAACGGCCGCCCTTCGGAGCCGCTCATTTTTTACCTCTCATCATTACTCTATCATTGCGAACTTATATCGAAGGAATTTCATCGATCGCGATTACGATATTCCCGGTTATTAGTTATTATGGTCCAACATCTGCCACCCGGGGGGTAGATCCGCTCGCTGCAATTCATCATTCCGCGACGGAACTACACCTGGCGTTATTGCTTACGTGACATTCCGTAATGAACTCATTTAATGCGGACGTCGGCGCAAATTTCGAATTATCAAACGGCCAAAGTTCGACATGTCACTACCAACACTCGAATTCGAATCGATTTCCGTGTTTCGACATGCGACGTCCGCAAACGCGCCTGCATTGTGCACACGGACTCGCAGTTATTTCGCCGGCGGAAAGGTCGTCCCTTTGTGTTTTTTTGCGCCCGGTAACTTTCGCGACGAGCTCGACAAAATAGCGAGAGCTTTCTCTGTAAATAAAGCTCTTTTTCCTCCTGGCCCCTGCGACTCTGCATTGTGCGGATATTCGACGTCGTTCGGATTTAATTGAAGGTGTAATCGAATCGGCGGATACGGCGAGTGGGAGGACAAATAATAAAGTCATTAGTCGTGCATTAAGCTTCTTACCGTGCAGCGCTTTGAGGTAGGCTTTTCCGGCGTTGATCATTTGCCTCGCTCCCGGATTAAACTTATCCAGGATGTTCTGCAACAAAGAGCGAAAATCTGTGTTAGACACTAAAGCTCAAAAATCACCGGAAAATGGAAAAACGCCCCGCGCTGATGGGTGAGATGACGATGGCGGGCGTTTTGTTGGTCGCTTTTATTAATCCGCGAACAAAGCCGCAATTTCTGCTGTTATTACGGTTGGAAAGCTCTTAAAAGTTTGCGAAACACCGCGAATATTGCTACTGATATCGTTTGGCGTCGTACAAACATCAATATTGTTCGGTAAAAACTTCTCATCCAGTATTTTAACTAGTTGGAAGTTGGCAGACAACATGTCCGCCTTATTGCCCGACGTCGCCGATTTTAACCGGGGGAAACTCACCCCCCATATCCGCATTTCGTACAGGGTGTTACAGGAAAATATCGTATTTGCGATAAACTCGCAACAAATGTATAAAATCCTGCTGTATTTGATCTCAAAAGTTTACTTAAAATTTATCCCGGTCCACCCGGTATTCAAACATAGGGGAATAAGCAAAAGCCGCTGGTGTATCCTTTTCCGCTCGGTCTCTAATGTAAATCCTTATAAATTGGGTAATTCGCTCCGTAAGTAATTAAAATATAAAAACCAGACCCCTAAATACCGCTCGTGAATTTGTAATTGAGATGAGTTTTTAGGAACGAAAAGCCTTTTGAGCTTTTTCCGCGCTCCCTTCTTTTCCCTCTTATCCGGATAATTTGGCAAGTGCGCGGATGCACTTTAAAAGGACATTTGCATCGTAATATCGCGAAATTGAGTCCGCTCGAGCCCCATGATATCTCCCACCTAAAATGAAGACGAGAAAAGAGAGCCTCGCTCGCATCGCATGTATCTAACGTATATTATACGGTTTCGTTCGTCTCCTTTTTCCCGATATGTACATATAATATTATGTGGAAACGCGGATCGGATCGAAGCGGATTTTAATTAAACCGCCCCCATATTATCCTTCCCCCATCGGCCGGTCTCTCCTCTCTCCCCCGGTCCTCATAAATATTTAAAAGTTCACGTGAATTTGTGGGGGTGAACGGACACGGTACAATTTAATAACAAACTAAAATTGCGGTTAATTACACGAAATTTCGGCGTAGCGTAGAACGTTATTGCTATTATCGGATCAGCCGGCCATGGGGAAATCGATTTTATTCCCGAGTAAGTTGCGGTGGTGGGTGGGCATCCTCCTCGTTGTTTACGTAGGACATTATGGGATTGTTGATGTAGGTCAATACGATCACGACCACGCAAATGATGATGCCGGCTCAAAGAGGGAAAACAACGCAAGTTGGTCAATGGGACGCTCGCCTAGGCGGTTTTATAGGAATCGAGTTTATACCAGATTAAAATAATCCCATCTTCATTCATTCATTTTCGGGAATATCCAAAAGTACCTCATTCTTCAGTTATTCCACTTAATATAAGACAAATCCGTTACAATTCTTCCTATTTATGCTCATTGTATCCTTATGATACTTTGCTGAGATTGTACCGCAAATAATCGTTGGGACACCTCGTGCATTATTAATATGCCCTTCCTGCTGAATTTGTTCAATGTTGTGTGCCCAAGCGGCTCATAAACGGGCGACTGTGATGAAGTTGAGTTGAGACTTGAAATGTTATTGCGGTTTGATATTAATACGGCACACACCATTGCATTGACACACATCCATATAACTCTCTGTGCAAATGCTGTGTGAAGGAGACGTATTGTATTTCAATATACGCCATCATCAATAACTCATGGTAATTTATTGCTAAACGCGCATATCAGGGTCTCTCAAAATACACCTACATACATTAAGATCACAAATAAATTACTTAAGTAGAGTAAGTACCTGCATACATACATGAAGGCCTAATTTATTAATTTTGAGGGATTTTCGGAAAACAAAAAGTTTTGTAATTTAGATGTGATTAAAACTTTTTCGTTTAAACTTTATAAGTGTTATTTAGCGCACACATCCCTCTTTTTTCCATCATGACTAAGAGTGCAGGCTCAATTTCCAGACCTCATTCCGATTTCCCCCACAGGAATTTGAATTTAAAGGAAATTATCAATTAGCGTCTTACGCAATAATAACTAACGGTTAAAGTTTTCAACACGTTCACGTATGTGTCATCAACTTAATGAAAGGTTCGAGTGCAATTTCCTTAGGCCTCATTATTCAAATTGCCCACTACGAGCCGTGTAACAGAAGTTTGTAATTTTTATTAAATTAGTGCAATTGCCCAAGAATAATAAGTCGCGTGATGATGATGATTAAGATTACCGTAATGCCACATAACGTACGAGATGATCGTGAAATTTCAGAAATATCTACAGTGGGTCAGGCCGCATTCGTGAAAATGATTGAAAAATTAAACAGGTGGATGCGATTATTATTATAATAATGAGATAGCGTTCTTTCACTTAATTTATTATTGTTCAATGTTGGGGAGTGGCTCGTGGGTACGCAGACGCATTCCTGCGCCCTAGGAAAGAATGCTATTGAACATTACATATTACACAATACATCTACACGAGAAAGAACTTGTCTGATTATCATCAATAATGAAAAGTGTACAGTTCACAGGTCATTGCAAACAACCTGCCCGCTGATTTTTACTTATATTAATAAAAGTAAAAGTTTCCCAATCCGAAATTGTTTATCGCCTATTGTTCTTGATGAACATTCCTAGAGAGTTGCGTAAAAACAGTGACGTAAAATTAATTACGATTAAACCAATTCTCCTATAACCTGAATTAAGGTAGCGATAAAAGTGCAACGTCATCCGTGAGCTTTATCATGGCTAAATGTGGAGACCGATGTAACACACCTTCACTTTACGGTTTTGCATGTTGAACTCGCTCGGATCGAACGAGTGAATGACATCGACTCGTTGAAATGCGGGAAAATAAATCAAACCGAAAAAATGCGGTCTTTTCGAGATTAATAAATCCCGAGATCGAGTCGAGCTTTCACCTCGGACAATAAAAATACCAATTACAGTTTATCGCCCGTGGGTAAACTACACCCATATTGCTAAAAATGAGCTGTAAAAGTGAATCTCTCCACGAACGCCTGATATGGGACTTTTAGAAAGAGCATTAGAAAGTTGCGCCGGAACATTAGGGCCGGAATGCAGGACAAAGGGTCCCCCCTTAAGATTACACTGGGTTTTGACCTCCTTTATTAATTCCACGGGGTTAATACTCCCTACTCATCCATCCCCTTTCGCGTCGTATGTAAAGAAGACAGTGGCGCACGCATTACGCAGGCCATAAAAGTAAATTACGAATAAAAAAGGCCTAAACCCGCGGATTAGGCGATGTAATTAACGGGATTACCGGACATTTCGGTGATTAATCTGCCCCTGCTCCCCGCTATCATAATTTAGAAAATCGGTTTAATTAAGCCACCGAACGGATCTAAAATCCGATAAGATCTACCGAAATATGTCACGTATGTAAATAAAGGTGATCACCGTTTTTATCGGCCGGGGCCAGAGTGGCGGGAACGTAACGTGTGCGGATTCCGCCTTATCACGACCAGCCACCAGACAAGTCCGGGGGTGCGCCTATATTTCCGGGCGCCCGGAGTTATCTGCCCTCCCTTTGTAATATTTCGCACATGTTACCCCCGAAATTTAGGGCCCTCTCTTTTCTGATCAATTTGTCTTCCTAGGTGCATTTTCCGCCGGTATAAAAGTCGCGATTTCGCCCAGACTTTACGCCGTTTGCGGAAAATGCAGTTAGGACGAACGGTGCGCATTCTTTCCTCGAACGGGATATCGCGACTTTATGGACGATGCATTCGCTCCGGGAATCAATCGCGGGATCATGACGCCTTCGCCTTTCGTCCCATTGATGATGATGATGATGACGAAAGTTGGGGTGGAGTGACGGACCCTCTCTGCGCGCTTTTCTCCACTATCTGCCCAATTTCCCGAACATTAACCCCACGGAGCGGAGCGAAGAGAGAGGGTGGATGCTGCCTCGGTAATCTCCGGGTAAATTACGTATCTCACCGAAAATAAGCTCAAAATATCGCAAGAGGAAAGGACTACACGGGTTCGGTTAACGCGTAACACACCGAACAAAATAAAACGAAGGAATTGAATAGTTTCCGATTCAACGAACCCGCCAACGTCTTTGGTCTGAATACAAACACGGAATCTTGAGTGAAAGACGCCGAATTCCTGCATGTCATCTAGTTGATATTGTGTTTTATTACTCGATTTGTCGTGATTTTGTGAGTTTATGTACGAGTTCCCGGGGGAAATTTTAATACGTTAATTGCAAATTTCTGAAATTTTTAATCTGATTCCGTTCGTTACAAAGTTTATTTTATAACGAGTTGGGAATTTCGCTCTGTATGTGTAAGCGCACAATATTATTATGCTTAAGTATAAGGAAAATTAATTCGCCAATTACCGTTTCAAACGAGTTAAAAGAGGCGAACGGAGGAACGTTTCCAGTTCGAAACTACCTTTTGCCATCATTACCGACAAGTTGAGAAAACACACCACCCACCCCCACATCAAAGACTTCGTAGGCGGTGGTAGTTATTGAGCGCCGTACGAAAACTATGTAAGTGCGAGAAAATCATCACTCATTTCTGTAGTTTTCGACCTTGGCATTATAATAGGGAGATTTTTCATTTGGACTAAACGGTAATAGTCGATAAATCACCAGTCCGAATTGTCTTGTTTACTCCCGAGTTACACCAAGGTTGACAGAATTTACATTTATATCCATCAATCCGAGTAAATAATACGAATGCATCTAATCAACGATTTCAAACGTTCCTATAATGAAAAAGTTGACATACATGAGGAAGTCAATCATTTCGTTTTGAGTGAGTGACTTGGCTTCAAATTTATTTAGGTAACAACCTTTTAACAACCAACGCCTCGAGGTAAAAGGAAAGTGTTTCTTTTTTATTCAACGTCTCATTATTTTTATTATTATTAGTTGGAGAAAAAAGTAAGTCTACAATCATAAGTATCATATCAACGAAAATCTAATGATTTCTCAACCTTGATGCGTCCAAGTCTGCGGTTATTAATTTAATTCCGTGTAATTACAATAAATTATGCGGTTGTCGATAATTCCTTACTGTTTTTCCGAGTCTTATTCTATTGACTCATCAAAATTTCGTAATTTGGAGATTTTTTCAACGTCCTTGACCCAACCACAGACCTAACTATTCTTCTCTTACGTCACCGTAGGATAATAATGATGTTTCTTCTTTTAATTGGTTCAGTTGAAGAAATACCAGAAACGGCGCACTTTATTACTTATTAGCGTGAAGTTGTAACGGTTAAAATTATTTTGAAAAGTGTAGCAGTTTTTAAAATCTAACGGACACTTTGAAACCTGCATAGTTGGAGGAGCAAATCAACCTGGATCCATTTTCGAGCTCCGATGATCTCTCTTCTTCCACTTATCGCAACAAGGTCATTGATCTTTTCTGATTTTATGTCTAATTTTTTCTCTGGATCTATTTATTACCGCCTTCGTGATGCATACGAAATGCAACATGGCATTTTGAAACCCGTTATTGAGAAATAACGAACCGAATAGAAAAATATTTCTCCTCTAATGGTCAACGCAGATGCGGTAAAAACGCAGAGGCGGTGAATAAATTTCCGTCTTATCTCTCCACTTTCCCGAATATTGTCTCCCATATTATTAATACGAAGATTCTCGCTTTGCGGAATGACGAAATCATTTTATTTTTATTAATTTCAATCCGTTGGCCTTAACGGTTCTTTTCTTCGAGTTCGTATCAACGAAATTCCAGTTTGCTAAACTCGTCCGGGCCCCGCAAAGTTCTTATCTTCTTCCGGGCGAAATTTATAACGAGAAAATATTAGCAAATTTTCATTATACCAAAGGGGAAACTGCCTAACCCTAATAATAATGATCAGGCCTTCAATTTTCCGGGCTCGTTTTAAACGCCGGGCATTAAATTCGCAATAACAATAAAACCGCTGCAACAAAATCATTATCGAACCTGTTCGCTTCGTTTTGGCGACTTTAATTCACCTAATGCCCCGAAAATCGATTAATTTGCACACTTTTTTACTACTATTTCGATTTCGAAATTCCCACTGGAATTCCACTTGAATTATTATATGCTAATTTCAATTCTTCAGGAATTCTAGGCACGTCCATGCGAAATCTCATTAGTTCGCGATCCCGACGAATAAGAAAAGTAAATTCAAATGTAGATTATCTCGCGAGGCTCTTTTGTAATCATAATAATGATTATTATTGAAGCAGGAAGGTAATTTCGGTTTTCGGCGCGGCACGATTATAATTTTTTCCCGGGTACGGTAGGAAGGTACATAAGTCGAGTTTCAGGTGGTTTTAATGCATAATCGAGTTTAGGAAAGTGTGAAATATTGCGCTGGAAAGAACGAAACGAGCTCCTCGAACGATTACATGCTCTCCGGACTTTTTTACGGCTTCTCCACCCCGTGAGCTCGAGTTTTTAATTCAATTACCGCTCGCTGATTATAAAACACAAGCTTACGTAATTTCGGGGAAATTCGAGTGTTTTGGGGAGGAAAAACGCTCCTCATCCGCAGTTCTCTCCACTTTCGACAAAGGCGCATATCAAAAGCGAACGGGGACACCTTGCGGAATTTCAAATTAAACTCGAGCACTTTGCCTCCCGTACACTTTTCAAAACTTCTTTATTCGCGCAATGAAATAACAAACGGAAAAGTTTTTGATCGCACACGGACACCGCCAATAACAAAACACCGCCGAACGGAACGACAAAGTTTTTCCTTTAATTGCGAAATTATTCACCATTTTTGTATTCCCGTTTCGCCGAGCGGAATGGTAAGTAGAGGTGAGACAAATTGCGCGGAATGTCATCGATTAGTCGCCTATGACTATTTCATGCCGCTATTTATAAGAGCGACCCAAATGCCGAGGTGAAATTACGATAAAAATGCACCGAGACAGAATCTCATGAAAATTTTATAATCCTTGGGCGAGACGGCATCAAGGACCTACTTTCGGCATAAAAAATCGTAATCCCTAGCGAGTGGTAAAAAATCGAATTAATTATCTTGAGAGCGCAAACGGTCATTTATACCACTAACCTTGTAGATCCCGTCAACAAGTTTGATGAGTTCTTCGGTCTCCATTTTCGATCTGTCGTTTTCTCCTTGCAGGTATTAGGTGGCCAGAGGATGATCACGTAAGAGCAGAAATGGAATCAGTCACGTTCAGGGTCCATTCCGGAAAAATCACCGAAAAATAAACAACACGCGCACTTATTTCTACGTTCGGCCGTGGAGATCCTGCCAAATGTGCAGGATCGCATCTGAAAATGTCCCCGATTCCCGGATCACTCCCTATTGTTCACGGCGATTCGTCCCGATGTCCATTCGGATATACGCACACACGGTTTAATTGCACGGAGAATTCGCCGATCCGGGTGAAATCCGGGCGGATCTGTAACAACACGAATAAATTCATTATTTGTCCCATTAATAATACAGTCGACTCGAAAGTGTTGAAAATTGATTCTCTCAATTAATTTGAATAATAACTTGAGTAAAAATAATAAAAAAGACAATGAGTGTAAAGTAGTTAAGCGACTTTCCAATGCGAGCCTCCGTTGTATGGTTATAAATATGTGAAACTCTCACTGGATTCGGAGCTCCAATCAATCGACTTTTTGCAATTACGCGGTCAGTGTCTCGCGCTATAAGAAGTGGTAAATAAATTCCATATTTAGGTTTTTAGTCGACTTTCTACTAACTGGAGCGACCGTTCTCGCGATTATTACACTGCCAGTGGTTAGTTAATATCGGTGATGGTTGAATTTTATCTAATTAACACAATTAATTCTCATGTGGCGACCGAAAACTATTCTAGGTCAGATCGGTTGGAAATCTTTTTGCCGAGTCGAAATCGCTCGGGTCGCTTATGATCGTTTAGAAATTGACGTTTGGTGTAGGGACAATTATGCGAAAGTACAAAAAAAGCGGAATGTTTCCGGGTCACGTAAACAGGGCTTTGTTAATTTCTCTCTCGCTGTATGATATTGCTGGCATCGGGGCACAAAATCGTGAAAGATATTAATGATACAGTTCGGAATTTATTCATTCACGTTTTGATATAATCAATAAAACATTATTTCTTGCGTTCGTCAGAAATAACCGGAAAAATTGGGGCGGGGAATTTCGCTTGCGTCCGTATAAAATGAGTAAAATGAGTAACGTCAGGGTTTCAGCCCCCTTACTCTTTAAGATTCAGACTTCGTATCTAGCAAAATTGCCTGTTTGATCTCAATATTCGCCGGGATTTTCCCATGCAGCCACTATTTTCGCCGGCTGAAATTACGTTATCGACTTCTTACACCCTCCATCTCACTGCAATAATCACAAAGTTATTAGGCGATTGTGATGCGTGTGTCTCATTAAATCCCAATTTGGACGGAATAAGTTGGATTTCTTTCCAAATAATAATCGTAACGAAATCCCAACACGCAGCTGGTACACTCGCCACGTATTTTTTAACAAGTTTTCTAATTAAAGTCCGCAGATCGGTTTCAGAACCCGGCGAGTATTTAGGGTAAATGGATTAAAAGTACTTGAGGGTTTTCATGTCGTCGGTCTGATTTTATAATACGAAACTAGGTATATACCAACCGTCCGCGACTGCCGGTTCAATTTTAGTTTTAAATTTAATTAAATTAGACCCAGGAAAACATACACAAAACAGTATTTGATATCTGCTCAGGTAGGTACCTACATTTCAGAAATGAATTCGGAAGTTTAATTAAAATGGATTTGAACGCCTTTGAAGTTTGTTTCCAGTACTGTTCCAGACATTTTCCAGCAACTCGACTACATACGATGCGTTATTATTGTAATCGTGGACGTTGAATTAATTGCAATATATTATTTAACGTGTTCACTATTATGCGAGTCTTACAGTTTCTAAAGTGAAGCTTCAATATGTAGACCGCTGAATAGGTCAAACGAGCAACTTTTACTCGTTTCTGCTTCAAACCCAACCCAACAATCCAAACGACTACATCGCTGATTTCTTCCATTGCAATAAAATTTCTTATTAAAATTCATGTTTTCGCTCAAGAATCGTAGAATCCTAATGATGATAATCACGGTGGTGGGTGGAAAGTAAAGATGACAAACCGGTTGATAACGATTCCACGATTCGAGTTTCTCACGTTTTTGATCTAATAATTTTATTTATTGTGTAAAAATTTTTCTCCCCATCGTTTTCCTTCATTATTGTCATGATGTAACATCGTTGCTAACAAATTGGAATGAGAAATCGCTCCCTTGAACCGAGGGACCTCTCCGCACGCTGTAAATATTTTTCGTCTTGTTTGGAATCGCGTTTTTTATTAAAGTAATCAAGTTTCACATCAAACGCGACTCTTTTTTCCTAAATATATAAAGCACAGTCCTCGCAATTTTTAATTTCACCCTACAGCGTTCGTCACAAAATAATCAACTTCAAAAACATACCACCTACCTACTAATAATAAATATATAAAATCTTCTTCAGTGATAATAATCATTCCTGTATGTGGGCATTAAAAGACTGTAGTACCTAATAATTACGTGCACCAAGGTGATGCCCGGAAAAAATCACCTTGAGCCGAGAGAGCAATCTCGCCTCTTTCAGCAAAAGTTGTTCAAAGTTACTCAAGCCCTACTATAGATATACGTACTCGCAGTTCTGAAAGAGAGGGGATTCAATTAAAACATCTTCCTTTTTCTAAATAAAAAGAACGTTTTAATAATGTCTCTTCATGATTGCAGGAGGAGGGCAAGTGGAGGCATTTCAATAAAGAGCAGGAATAAAAAGATCCGACACAGGAAATTAGCTGTCTTCGACTCTTGGGGACTCGCCGTAATTGATCGCCGGTTTTATTATTCACTCCCGGTACTTACTTATACTTAAAAAGCAAGGTAGATACAAGTATGTACGTGAGTTTAGCCGGGTGATAATTTTCTCGACTTTAATCCTGGGTACTTACGTACCCTGCATGCATGCAGAGGTAGGTGCGTTAGCACCAACTTGCCGTCTCTCTCCAGCTCCTTCATAACACGTAAATAGAGGCGATGTTTTTGTAATTCATTCAAGGATCTTTTGGCTTGCATGCACTTTCATGGCGATTCTTATTATAGAGGCGAGCTGTTATAACTGTTCACCGGATAATAATGGTCGGTTTTTTCAAACGATTTTTCCGTTTTCATTCCGAACTGAAACAAGGCCGACACCTTTGAACACTCTAACTGGATGAGGTAAAAAACTAATTCTTTCCGCGCTATTAAGAAGAATGTGTGCCAAGCACTTATAGCCACTGAAATTGGTTGTCGTTTTTAATATGGTTAATGATATCAACACGTCCGTTACTGGAGAGGCACGATAATTATTTAATTTGTGCAGAAATTTGTGCGGAATTTTAAGCAGATAAAAGCCTTGGTAACCGTAGGTATTAATTGATACATAAATTTCGTTTAAAAGCAAACGGCCCCAAAATTAATTTGCGCGAATCGCCCTGTTTCACCTCAATCCAATTAAGTTTCGCCGATCTTATTCCTGGCCAGAGAGTATACCTAATTTCAATTTGGAAACTGGGGAATAAAGTGGACTTCGGGCCGTATTCTCAACTCTTCTACCTTTCAACACTTCTTCCGGAATGAAAAATTCGCTAATCATTGGGAACTATTTTCTAGACCCGATTGGACCGATAGGACCGACTGGACCGATAGGACCGATTAGAACAGTGAACCGATAAAATTGATAGTTTCAAAGTGCAATATATCAAATTTCTTCTGCGTTTGTTCCATAGACCATGAGCTTCCTCATCGTTCGGTAAATACGCCGAACTCAGGTGTCTGTTACTGATGTTTCCATCAAATCGTTGATTCCGGCCGATTTCGGTACTTTTCCGTTGTAAAGCCGCGAACTCCCCCAAGTGGTTAGGGGAGTGTCAGGACCGGGTCCGATAAATATCGTCCATTAGAAGGTGGTGGGTACCTCGGCGAGCCCGCCGTCGGTTTGACGCTCGCAAATGCAATAAACGGCAGCGCGAGCACGTTTCAGTCAGTCGACACTCTCAAACAGAAGGCTATTAATCGCTTGCGAGCAACTACTTCCATCAAACAAATACAATACGCATTTCCAATCGAATAGAATTCCGCATCCAGAGAAGAGAATTCCGCCGCGCTGTTCGATCCTCTCTCTCTAGAGCCCCGTCATTATTATAGGTACCTGTAATACCGGCCAGGCCGAAGACGCACCTGTTCGCTGTTTGAATCGACTATCGAGACGTTTCGATTGCGAAATATCCAGAGGAACGAATTGCTCGAGGTGTCCGCGAACAGCGAGACCGTTCCATGCATGCATCCTCCTTTAGGTGCAATTACGCGTACGGTTTTCTGGGTGAATGCATTTTAGCGGTGCATTTCGCAGTCGAAGAGAGACGCGACTTTCACTAGTAAAACTCGTGAGCATGAAGCACTTCATTATTTCATTAGCGTTTTCAGGATATTGTGATGCAGTCGGCTCGAATCGAAATGCCAGCGGCATTCTGGAAAGGTCCCGCCGACCGAAAGGGCACCAAAGCCCGAATGCCTGGCCGTAATGCGCTGAAAATTTAATTGAATCGGTGGGGTGGAGAGGATCGTGCGTTTTTCGAAGTTTATTAAACAGAAGCGGGCGTTAGTAGAGCGTAAAGTGTTGCTCGTAATACCCTTCCCGTGTTACGTTGCGAAATTGTTTATTGAGGTGCGTATCTTACGAGCTCTGATAAACCGCACACGAGATTCCTCTATTCGAAGCATAATTCGAAACGATCATTGCGATATCCCGCTGCATTAATTGGTGTAATTTTAAAGTTTATGGTAAAAATGCCGTAAACCGTGTTAATAGGCGCGCGGTTTTGGTTTGATGGTGGCGGTTCGACAAAGTTTGCACTAAAATTACCCAGTAACTTGGTAAAAAAGATTTTACAACCCCGAAAGATCGTTAACTCTCTTTACGGGCGTATCTCAAAAGTTGTAAAAAATTTATGAATCGAGACAATCATAACACGATTATTAACATTCGGACGGTTATTTATTATATAATCTGGTCGGTTTTGCTGCGGTCGGCGTAAATGCCATTGGAATAATTGAAAGTATTAACGGACGTTGGACGTGGTGGTGACTAAACAACCTTGAGTGCAACAAAAATTGCGCTTCAGGTATGAAAAGGTGGGCAAGTAGGCACACAAGTCTCCCTCGATGACTTAATGGCATCTATGATATTATTAATCCACGATTTAAAATGCCCATAAATTTACGGATAACTGTACACTCTGTTAGTTGTGATCGAGATTAAATCATACACGTGTGTAGGTGAACGGAATAATTGCAATTACAACAATAATTATGTAAGTTATTTAACCGACAATTAAATAATATGTAGGTAACTGTAATTTTAGATGCTAATTTGTGACTGGTTTTTGCTCTTGAAACTGGGTGTTCGTTTGGCAATGAAACTTGTTGCAATTATCTAACAATTTGCAAGGGATTTTGCGTTTGGAAATCTCGAGATCGTGGCTGGCATCCGCTGACATTTCGAATACCCTCAGGAGGTAAAAACGCCGGTCTGTTCTAAATTCCAGAGATAATGCCCGAGAGGTTGCAGTTGCGATCCGTATTTTTTCTTTTCTGTAGTTGGAAAATAAATAAAGACCAGACGACCTCTAAACAATAATAATGTGTAGTTATTTTGAAAAAGGTCCAACAATGCCTATATGTCCTACCTACCGACAGCTAATGCATAAGCAATAATGCCAACCGGTTGAAAGTAAAAACTTGATTGTATTTATACATTTATGCACAATAGAGAGGTACTATGAGATGTATAAAGTCACCTTTGAGATCACCATATACTACGCACTTTCCTCTACCAGATTATTCAGATTTTCAGACCGCCCTCCCGAATGCAATTTTTCCCAAGTGAAAATCAGCGCCGAAGTGAAAAATCGACGTTCGTACACTTTCACAAGTCTCGTCGACATTTTTCCTGCCTATTAAAATTACAGCCGCTCGTTTCTCGAAAGACCAAAGGATAGAACGTGATGATGATGGCGACTTTCACTATGGTCTCTATTACTGTCCTCTCTTTTACAATAAACGAAAGTTTGTTTAATAACGTCTACCAGGTGCACAAGTCGAGTTAAAAAATGACCAACTCTTGAAAATTTAACACATTACTTATAAAAGTAGGACCAATAAAAATCAATCTGTATCGTGATCCAAATAAACCGGTCACGTTTTCACCAAACTCATTTTCTTCACATCTACATATTTAAATAACTCGACGACTCGACAATGAACGAAGAGATAAGATCTTCGACATTGAACATTGAAGACTTGTACTATACAAGGTGAAATATTATAAATGTTCCTAGAAATATAAAGATAAATTACTAAAGCCTATTTCACCCATCACACCTCTTCAGTCCTTGAAATGATGATATCATAATTGTTTCAGTCAATTTACATTAATTGTTATCACCCGTCTCTAATTTAACTAGGTATACTTATTATGAGGCCGAAATCTTAAATTGAAGGTGAGTCTATTGATAATTAGTGGAATGGTGATTAAATCCTATATAATAATTTGTTATTATTGTTCCTCACAAAGTAAAATCATCAAGTCAAGGCGGTTTAATCCTGTTATTGGGTCTTTTACCAACCTACTTTTCCAAAGTTAAAATTTAAATCAATAATCGATACTCGGTTTGTAATATGTTAATTAGCTTTATGGAGAGTGATGGCCGGATGGGAATTTTTTAGAGTAGACAACGGGCCTAATATTCCCATGACGATTGGAAAAGTGATGATTAAGGCAATAAACTTTTAGCGTAAACAGGATCGAAATAAATAAAGTTTGCCGTATATGATGACGGGAATAGGAGGAGAAGCCGATAAGTAGAAAATGCACCTCTCCGCCTAATTCACCCGGAAAACTTGTCCTCGCCCGAAAACTTCCTCCATCATCATGGGAGTCTCCGCTCGAGTATAATAATAATAATACCTTCTTAGAGTGGGAAAGTGACTGCGTAAAAGTTGCGAAAAAGTTACCGAGTGGTATAGTTTTAAAACTTAAAATAAAAACGGGAACGTACCGAATAAATCACGGGAAATCGTGTGATACGGACGAGATGGGCGCCTATTAGCGCACGCGGAACAGTTTCGAAGGGATCGCGTGTTCGGCACCCGGAAACGCACAACTCACTGGAGATTCGTGAAACGTCCAACGCCGGAGTCGGATGGAGACTGAAACGAGGCGGGTTCGCGTCCCGCGATGCCGGAGTCCGGACCGGCCGACCGGAGTCTCTCTTTCGGTTTTCGGGCCGCTCGGCTCCGTTCAGACTTCAGTTCTGTTCCGCGGACGGAGAGGAGAGGAGCGAAATGCCGCTTTCTAATCGCCTTCTTGCCCGTGAGCCAAGATGACGGCAATAACGGAGACGAGGCGAGAAAACCGCGCAATGCAGCGCTCCTCATGCGCATCTTGCCGGAAAATCCGGACCGATACAAAAATCGCCCGGAATTGCCGCATTTTCCGAATAATAGGTTGCACACATAACTGAAAACTAATTCCGGGCCTGAATAATAAACTAACCGCAGGATTTAATAACAACAATAAATCACTCGTTCACATCAGGTGAAAATAACAGATTTATTACGTACGAACGATTATCGACGGGTTCGGATGAGTACGAATATGATCATATTTAGAGTTCGAGGAAAATTCGACCTCATCCTAAACCGGATCCGTCGAAAAAATCTCCGGCCTTGATCTTCGCCTTCAATGTCATTCAATCCATCCTGTATTCTCGTTCGTATTGGACGAAAAGTGAAAAAAATCACAATGAGATTAGGAGTTTCTGCGTTTGTCGATGGGAAATTATGCAAACTGTTGTCGGGCGCGGTTTTCTGGATTCGTAATCCTTTTGTTCTTAATTTATTTTCTGCTGAAAGGGCTGGGAATTTAATTAAGTTGTCTAGTGCAACCACAGTCACATAATCGTAATACGACATATACAGATTTTAAAGTGTTTGTCCCAGTTTTCGTCATGCAGTGCACCCCAGTTATGACGATAATAATAATTAAGTGGGACGCAGTCTCTCTGTTATTTGTGTAAAAAATTCGACTCGCGTCTCTTTGCTCCATGATCAAATAATATTTACATTACTAAAACGTCTTTATTTATTATTTACGTCTTTGAATATGAAATTACGTTGAATAAATACGAAAGTCTTCGTTTAATTTTTAAAGGTGTATGTAAATAGAAGAGGTAGCATCAGTTAGGCAAATCCGGGTTTGTGCAAACACAAAAAGGCGCTCCCGGATTTCCCAACGTGTAAAATCAACAGCGGTACCGGTAATAAAGGGAATCTGGTGCAATAAGAGAGAAAAATGTATCGATTAGTTATTGTAAATACCTCGCCTGTTGAATGTATTTGTCCAGCCCAATTCATAACTGTATATCGCATATTTCCCTCAATGTAAATATTAAGGACGTTGCAACAACAATTTTATTTGCGTTCCGCAGGATATCAGTCACAAAGAGGAATGTAAAAGTCGTGAACACAACAATCCTCGCGTTTGCCCCCAGGATATTTGTTATTCGTACTCTTTCTTCCTCTTCTCATTATTAGTTACCTGGAGAAGGTCACAATGAAGTAATAAAACGATTACTTATTATATTTCGTGTCGGGAAATGTATTTTTGAGTAAATAATAGTTTTATACGGAAATGGAGTAATGTGGCGAAAATTCAGCTCGACTCAACCCAAACCGGCTGTAAATTCAGATGGAGCCCGCCGATATAAACCTTACCTTCTTTAACATCCCCATAAAGTTATGTTTTTACGAGCACTCGTCCTTTTCTCCCAGGGACTTATCATCTCCAAGCATCTCGAAAACTCAAAAAACCGACCGGAACGAATGAGACGGAAGTTGCTAACAAATAAATTCGCCCTCTTTGTGCGGATCGAAAATTAATTGATCGAAATCAATGAGGGGGGATCCGGCGAGGAGCTTTCCTCCGGACTTTTATCCGCCTTCCGGGTCGGCTTTTATCGAAAAATCAGCTCTAAATGTAAATTTACGAGTCGAACGAACCAACGAACGGTCCCGGGTATTTTTTCCACGGCGATGCAGAATTCTGCGTGTTGTGCAGTTGAAAATACGTTGTTCGCCTGCCCATAAATTCTAATCAACGTCGCATAAGTTGCATTTCCATCGACCGACCGTTAGCTCTCTATGTGAAAACCGAAAAATCCGAAAAGCGCCGACTTCCTCGAAATAAATTACAGAGGATGTGCGCTTTTAGTCGCGCACACAGGAAAAAGACGCCGCTCTTAGATTAAAGCCTACAAGTCAATTAATGTACCGATTACGTTCTCCCCCATAAATCCGAAAGGGGAAGACAAGGCGTGTTAGTCGGCGCAACTCCCACAGGATGTTCTCAATCAAAATGTAGCACGCCAAGATTAAACTAAGTAAGGTACCTACATTTCCCGATAAATACTCGAAGAAAATGTCGACTCTGGCTGATAGTTTTACTGCGACTTTTGCGATGTCCACTTTATTATTATCATCGGCAGTAGCCCGGCATCATCAGAGATAAAAGTGGCACAGTTTTAACATCACCGGAATAAATTGTAATGGTCGAAAGCCACTCCAATAACGAAGTCGCTAACCCAATTTCGCAATCCGCCGATCTTTCAGCTAATAACCCTCTATTATTATTGTCATAACTTAACCTAATTGAATTTGTGAAAATGTTGCTTTCCGTGAATTCTGGGCACGTCTGCACATAATAAAGGTGAGTCCCGGCCCGTTCGCGAAATAAAATAAGCAAATATGGCGCGGGGATGGCGAAATACTCGAGGAACAATGAAATATTCTCGCGTATTATAGACGGAAAAGTGTGGGGCGGAGGCGGCAGGAGGGTTGTTTCAAAATGGGGAAAGAATGTGATAGCCAGACACCCGACGAGATATAACTAAGAAATATAGAGCACCATTGAACGCAGCTGGATTTTTATATGCCTTCCTGCTGCGTGGTCACACGCTCGCCGTATCGCAACATTTCCGCCGCACTCGAGAGAAAAAAGAAAATTCCCGATACTGATAACCGAACTTTATTTTTTCCGCCATTATACACGTTCCCATATGCGGGCAAATTGCGACATAATTGAATTTCTTCGAGTGTCGATACGTCGGAAAAATCGCTTCTTTTGGGGTTCAGCCATGCTCGAGTTTATCGCGAAGCCGACAGAATGCAAAAATTCGCCGATCGGTACGGAGATTTTTCAATATCACCCTTGATCAACCCCGACCGAAAACCGCGCCACCGCACGCGGACGGGAAATTTTTCATATATCGGCCGCAAAGTCGGCAATTTCGGCAGATACCGCACGCGAGATAGGTACGGGAAACGGCAAAAGAACTAAGACAAAGTCCCAAGTTCGCTTTTAGTTCATTTATTTTCCGATCCAGCGACCGGAAGATCGCTCACATTTCGTATCTGCCCCAAGTACTAAAGCGACTTCGACCCCCGGGCTAATCCCGGAGTGTGCACCCCAGAACCAGATTGAAATTGCATCAGATAAAAGAGTAAACTTTTGTTTGCGACTTTATCCCGAGAAGCGCCGCGCTATCTTCTGACACAAAAGAAGTCTTATTACGCCATGCACACACACCTTAAACCCCCAGATTTCCCGAAGACTCGAGATTACCCCTAACTTAAGTAACCCTTATAAAAGTTTCAATCGCGTAGGCATCATGTAGGTAACTAATAGCGAAATCGATATCGAAACTACGTCTGCGGGGACCGACCGCTCAATTAACCCGGATTGATGCAGTTATGTTAGAAAGTTTCGTGCATAACCTTAGATAATCGCAGTTTGTTGGCCTTTCGGTGGGTGCATCCCAACTTAACTTGACTGCTAGTTCTACTATTACATGCAGAATCTCAACTTTGAACATTACTGGGACACGACGAGAAAACGATAATTTTGCGGCGTTTGAAAGAAAAACTGCGGTAACACTCGCTTTGAAATAAGACGAACAATGTAAAATGAGCAAATGGAGAACGAAGGAGAAAAAGCGAGGGTGGAAAAAGTGCAAGTCACTTGAGAAATGAAAAGGAGGCGACCGACCGGCTCATGTACTCCCTTTCGCAGGAGCGGCGCCGTCGAGGGAGCGAAAACTTCACCTCCTCCAATTGACGTACAAAAGAGATTTGATCTCTTCCTCGCCCCGATCGACTCCGGCATTTTCACCCGGACTTTCCCGCACAAACGAAACGGTGCACGCAAATGGCCATCACCGGACTTTTTCTGGCACGTTTCGCCCGGAAATTAATTAGGTTTTTTCCACGTCGACGATTATTGCAGTTCGGGTCTCGGTAACGGGGTCGGTGCTGTAAACTTATAGGGTGCTTCAATTCCCGCAGATGGTGCTCGAGTGCAGTACAAACATATTAACTTCGGGCACGTCGTCTCTCCTCTCGGCCCTCCACTGTATTCTGTATGTGTACACAGAAGCGAACACGGTATACCGGATTTCAAAGAGAGATAGTTAATTAATTAAAGACGTTAGCCTGATCAATAAATTAGGTACACGGGAATACAATAAAACAAAACCGGGCTCTAATCTGCAACAAAAATGCGATTAATTAATTAAACTAATGCGTTGCTTTAAGAAGTTGACGCACCTGCAGTGGGGATTTTCAATTCAAAATTTATGACACAGCCCAGATGAAATAAATATAGGAAGTAAGAGAAATAATTTCCTCTTGGAAAAATCGTGATGTTGAGGTCGTTTCAGTAACGACTCTTCAAGGATCTTCCGAATCTGCAATAACAATTCAATTTCGGAGAGCTCGCGCCGTCCCACCGGCAGCTGCCCGAAAAATTTGCATCGACAAATTAAATTGTTGAAATTCATTTCCGCACCGAAAGTCGCCCGTATAAATCAAGTCACAGAGAGGACGCCTTGAGGGGGTAATAAGTCGCGTTACATGCGTACACGTACCTACCTGGGGATATTAAAATGCAAGAAGAGACGAGGAGGACACGACACAAAGAAACATGAATTAGATCGAGATAATGGTAATGTCCTCTCTTATTCGTTGCGAAAAGAGATAAAACGTCCCGCGTAATAAGTTATTTGGCAATTTCTATGAGACAGGTAGTCACGATTATCCCGGCGCAAAACGTATTTATTACGTCTCGGATAAGGACAAGATTAGAGGCACCACCACAACAGGGACATTATTTATCTATTCATATTTGTTTATGCGAGTTCCGAAAGGGCGCAAGTGTTTTTGCCCGGTGCGGAATTACCTGTTCCATTGATATTACATTAAGGCACCTACTTATACTTCTCGCGGCTATGATTATTTCTTGTTATAGTCGTGTAGATCGGGTCGAGGTAAATGCGGAAAGACTGCAAAGTGCGCGTTTTGTATGCTAATTGGGGTATCGGAATGTGATTGTGAGTCGCGCATTAAGCTCCACATAATAATTAGCGGTTAAGACACTGGCAATTAGATAAACTTGGCCGATTTTACTAATGGGAAACGCCTATTTTCTATTTCAGATTGCCGATTCTTTCGGCGGAAATCATGCGTCAGCGTCACACTCCAACGAAGTCACGTACAATTTTCTGAAATTTTCTCAAGTATTCCAAGAACATTTCTTTAGATTCGCAAAAAGAAAACCATAATAATTGCTAAACCGATTTCACGGCGACCTGGAAAGTCTGGAATAGTTGGGGAATTTGAATTTTATATTTTTCAAAACTTTCAGTATTCAATTAAGCATCAGCATGAGGAAAACGGGATCGTTATACCTAATAGTATTTAATATTTTAAGGAGTAAAAATGTAACTTTTCATGGCATCTGTGAGTTTGTCATTTTCAAGTAATTTCCGACTATGCCGAAAATCTTTTAAAACTTTTCCAAAAAACGTGTTCAGGAAAATGTGTTCACTTGGTCACATTTTTTTACAGCTGTCGAAGAGCAAAACTCGGCTTGATTGCGCGTCGACCGATAAAGCGTTACCTCTAATTCTCGTCCGGGAAATGGAAATCGGGGCTTTTCCGTGATACACTGCCATTCATTGTCGGCAGAAAATCGTTCATCTACAAAATCTCACAATCAAAAAACACGATAACGAGATTTTCCATTTCGTAATCGAACGTTGCGACCTAATTAAGTACGACCGTATGCGCGTATGCATATATCGTGTGCACAAATGTTTCCAGACTCAAAATTTAATTAAAATTCGAATTGAAACGTGTTCCTTCCTGATAATTCATCACATCCACGCGGCAGAGAAAGAGAGATACTCGCTGTACCAGAATTTATGCAATCAGCTAATGAAATTTTCATCGAGGGTAAAAGAATTACGTACGGTAAGTACTTAATGAAAGCATCATCAATTCCGAAAACATCCAACCGGTTTCGAGGCTCCTGAAGATATTCCTGCAGTTTCCATGTGGTTATACGGCCGACTGTTTATTATTTCCAGTAACGAAACTAAGATGCGCCCTACAAAATCGAAAGGAGGATAAGTGGGCACCTGGACGATCTTCAGCAGCACACCTCTCTCTGCGCGTTGATAATGGGAACGGGGAGCTAATTCGGTGATCTTTGGCCGGTGTCAATATTTATCTTGGTCCGAATCGACGGCGGAATGGACGCAAAGTGCCCCGGAGGTGAATGCGAAGGTATAATAGACGTCCGTATAGTGTGCCCGGAATGGGTCCGTCCGCTCCGGGGGAAAAGTCGTTAGCGGCCTGCAGCTCGTTGATATGAACTCGAGCGTACTGATAACAATTTATGGCTATTTGTTATTTGTCGGCCCGCTTCCAGCCGAACGTTTCCCTCTCATCACCAAACCGAACTATAAAACCGCAACTTCTCCCTTTTTATCTCCAGAGGGTGCATTCGCGTTCCCCGATGCAAGAAGAAAAAGTGAACGAGAAAGGAGAACAGGGAAATTTCCTCGCCCGTTTGAGGTTTATTAGATGCGTGATGTGATTTGTGCTTTCGGCGGGGAAAAAGCGCGCGATTTGTCCGCGCGGGAAAGATTGATTCGTGTAAGTTCGCGCGATTTACATGGGGTAATATAGACGGCGATTTGGGATGTGGAGGTCGATTTCGGGGAGACCATCGGAGGGTTCGTCTGCGGCGATTTGTGGGATTGGTGAAATTTGATTTTATGGAATAATATATTACAGACGTCGCACAATTAATCTTGCACGGCTTGCCCGCTTCCTTACTACACGTGCGATGGGAAATATCGACCCGTAAAGCGCTTCCCTAAAGCAGAAGCCGAGTTAACTCGCCGCCACTGGAACGTAATCATAATATAAGATTAGCTTATCGAATGAAGTCTAGTTCAATCTGGTGTTGAAGATCAGCTATTGGAAAATACCATAGGAACGTAACGAGTCTAGTTAATTCGGTATTAATTGATGGACCTAGATGTTCAGGATCAGAAAATTTAGCAAAATTGGTCGATTGTCTGACAATATTGTCACAATTTTGAGAATCCACAATCCACAACTCTTTTCCATTATTTTTTAATTTTTTTTTCAATTTTTGGAATGATTTCTCAAACATTTTCTGACAAAATTGTCAAATTTTTGAGAAGCCACAACTCTTCTTCATTATTAAAAAAAAAAAAAATTATTTTATTTTTTTTTTCTTCAATTTTTGGAGTGCTTCCTCAAACATGTCTTTTTCGAACGTGTGTCACTTTTCTGGAGTCATAATGCAAATAGGCGAAATTGGGATGAGTGCATCCACCATTTCTCGCAATTCTTGTGGTCGTGTTTTTTGGATTCCTATAAAGTTGACGACCCAAGCTTGAATTTTGATCTATAGTGTTGTTTTCATGCGTTATCTGCCGATTCTTATTAGGGATAACCTTTGGATTTATCGAGCAGGGGTGTTTTTTTCTCGCCCACTCGTATTAAACGTGAGAGCCGCCTGGAACCGGGAAAAATAAAGTTTAATTAAAAGGGCCGGAGCGGTACGCAGTGTGTGCGGAGTGAAGTCGGCCGTGTGTAACTAAGTGAAATGGTCGCACATTTCTGCTTCCACCTTGGCAGTAATGCGGACAGCTTCCGATTATCCCTTGTGGACATTAGATCTGACAAGCGAGCTCGGCCTTCACCGCCGAAAAGCGGCGGAAAAACCGACAGCCGACCGGATATGTGTCGACGGGCATTTTTCGAGAAAATTCCGACCCCGGAAAAACGGACCGGACCGAGAAACGAGAGATTAATTATTACAGCCCCTCCGCACTAAGAGTTTTCAAAATATTATCCAGACTCGCGCACTCATGTACCGCCGCCGTATACTATAACGCCTCTCGGCGAAATTTATGTGTAATGAAAGAGACAAAGAGTTCAATTATCTGAGGCAGTAAAATGGAATAGGGAAGAATTAATCTCGGGGCAATGCGGCCATAACTTAGGATCAAGTTCATGCATTCGTCGACCGGGGCTTTCTCTCCTTACACGCAGAAATGCGTACTAGATTAGAACTCGGAGCCGTTATCAGATTGTATCAGATGACTGGAGCGAATACGACCTTTTAAATTATTAGCGAGCCCGGATAATATACAGCGTGTCAATTTAAAAACTTGCCAATTTCTGAAAAATCAGACCCATTCTAGGGGAAAATTTCAGTCGGGTCACTTTTTCCTAACGGAGAACTGGGGCGACCCGAGAGTACTTCCGATTTGCATAATGAAATAAGGAAGGAGAAGAAAAGTCGTCGTAGGCCTAAACGCAATAATTTATTCAGGACATTACGGGATTAGCGTCTAAGAAAACCCGACAGACACGGAACGGGTATAATTAGTTGGCAATTACACCGCAGACGCTGCTGGCGGCGTCCTGACACTGCGTTTCAGTTTCAGTTTCAGTCCGGCTATGGGGCTTCGGCTTCGAAAGCCTAGAGGAAGCCGAGGCTGCAATTATCCCCTGGAAATGATTGAACTAAACCGGAGCCATCAACGCTAACGCAATTCGGCCGACCTGCACCGAGCCGCCGATCGGGCTCTTCGAAATCCTCCCTCCTCGTGAAACCCGAATCCTCTGGAAATCTGAAAGTGTGAATTTATGTCTTTCGGACTAAGCAAAGATCGTAAAAATTTATGACGAGCCCACTCTCGCCCGCCGAACATAAAATAATGAATGTAGAAAGATTCACTCTCGCTTTTAAAGTAGCCCCCCGCCCTTTGTTATTTCAGGAATAGGCAGATGCATAATTCAATTACTATCCCCTCGTGTTATTCGTTGATGAAAGTAACAACACAAGTGCCGTGTTAGCTACCATACCTAGGGCTTGCGAGTACTTGACAATATGTAAATTTGGTAATGTTCGTTGAAAGTTTCGAAAGCGGCACAATCGAATAAACTCACCCTTTTAACTCGTCCAAAACACATAAATTTATAAGGGCCCATAAAATTTGGACCACTCATTATTTATTATTCAGTCAAGTCAAGATTTCTATTTATTTATTTTTTGATAATAAAAGTGCCCATAGAAAAGATAATACAGTTCATTGATCAAGTCGAAACCTAAATTCCTCTATCTACTGATTAGATTTTTATAATTATATATTTAATAAGTATCAAAGTCATCGGTGGGCAATGATGAGTATAGCTCGTTCCATCCTTTGAAGGATTCGCCTTTTGGATTGGTTTTGATACTGAGATCCGTGTCGATGTCGACGTATTGGAAATTATCCGCAGTCACTTTAGGCCATACGAGGTTTTGTAAAAGTTCGTCCTTTTCTGGAGTCGGATTCAAATACTTGGCGAAATTCGTCCAAATTCTCTGGATACGATTCAAGGTGACCACGTCACTTTCGGGGAATTTCGACAAATCGGAATTATCAAAATTTCCTTCCGACTTTCTAAAAATGTAGTTAATATCTTCACTGTGGCCCACACTTCCGCATCCTTCTAATGTCGTTCCAGAATGTCCGATGTCGCCGTCGTAAGAAAATTGGTAGAAATAGACATCGGTGTATTGCGACTGGATTTCTGCATGTTTAATCACAGATCGAGTGAACGAAGTATCACTATGGAACTAGATAGAAGAAATTCATCAAAAACCCCTACGAATATATAAATTTTTATTTAATTTTTACCTTAACAGTAGCTGCTAGATTCTCTTCTAACGTCACATTTCCACTGTACAATTCTCGAATTTGTGCCCCCATTTGACCTAAAGAGTCGACATCTTCAATTAACATATCTCTAGGAGTTAACCAATTCAAATTTTGATCGTACGCAGCACCCACGGCCTTGAGGTTAGATAAATCTGCAGAAATATTGCTAAAAAATTAATTGAAACTACCTAAACTCAGTACCGTTTGCATCGTTTATAGATTCTTCTGAAGTAGTTCCTATTAAAATTGGTACTTTGACGATATTGCCATTTTTCAGACTTCCATACATTTTTTCAGTTATGAAAGCGCCTTCGTGTTCCTTTTCTATTATAGGAGCGTAAAAAAATCCCTGACTCAGTTCTCTAGTTTCTAAATTTACCTATGAATAAATAATAATAAAAAAAATATTGGTCAAAATTAAGTATCGCTCTTACAGTCTGTCTGAAACGGTTCGAAGCGACATCTAAATCTTTAGCTGGAACTGATAGAAGGAAATCCAGGAGAGCTTCAGAATCGTCACTGTCGCTAAAAGTATCATTTATAAGGGCTGCAGTTTTGAAAGCGTATTCACGAGATCTCCTCTGGAAAGCCCAAGGACTTAAAAATGAGCCGCTTTCGCAAATCGCCGCCCGGAAAAGTCCTGGAATTCTCCGTTTTAAAACAGACCAAATACTACTCATTAACGCCGCTTTTAATACCTTCGTTATTTTTATTAAGGAGTTGGTACGTGACTGAAGCCGAGCCGGCACTTTGTCCAAAGATCGTGATTTTCTCAGGATCTCCTCCGAATAATTCGATGTTATCGTGTGTCCACTGAATGGCGAGTTGTTGGTCTTTTAATCCGGCGTTTCCGGGAATCGCCAAATCCTCAGTTGATAAAAACCCGAAAGGTCCAACTCTGTAATTAATGGTGATGAGGATCACGTCTCGATCGATGAGGAACTCGGGTCCGCAGGAATTGAAAGGACAACTTCCATCGGTAAAACCACCTCCGTAAATGTAAAACATCACCGGTAAAAGTTCTCCACTTCCATTATTACGCGAAGGCAGCTGTAAATCACGGATTAGTATTTTTTTACTATAGTAAACTACATTATGGTAATTTGTACATTAGCAGTGAATATGTTCAAGTAAAGACAATCTTCACTTTCATTCGGGGAATCCCAACCAGATTGATAGCAAATTACGTTGTTTTCAGTCGTGTTTAAAACCCCTTCCCAATTTTGAGCTGGAACTGGGGCTTTAAATCGCAATTCGCCAAGGGGCGGAGTTGCATAGGGTATTTTTTCAAAAGCCACGAATTCTTTTTGAGTTGTAGTCAAAGCGTCTCGTCCACGGATCGAACCGTTCGGGAGTTCCACGACTAAATCATCGTCGGCAGCCTAAAATAATTACATTTTTAGTTTAAATTAGTTTTAATACCTACTTTCTATCTGACCTGAATGCAACTCAAAATGCATAGGATTGGGAATATGAAGAAAAGAAACTTCATCATTTCAAAGTAGTAGCAATAGTATCTCCTACTTCAATAAGCTAGATCATTATGATATACCAAAATATGATTCAGTATTTATGACCTGGATTGCTATCAGTACAGATTTCAATTACCCTATCTGGATAAATAGATCATTGAAGAAATATTAATCAAATCACGTGATTTTTGAATGATTTTTGGTATTTCTGCCAAAATTCAAAAACTGTAGGAAAATTAATATATGTGATAATGTTTTCAAAATTATTAGGGGTGCATTTCTCTAAGTAATTAATTTTATTATGGAAGATGTTATACCTATGTGGATACTAAACATTTATTAATAAGTATCAAAGTCATCGGTCGGTAATGATGAGTACAAATCATTCCATCCTTCGAAAGATTCGCCTTTTGGATTGGTTTTGATACTGAGATCCGTGTCAATGTCGACGTATCGGAAATTATCCGGAGTCACTTTAGGCCAAACTAGGTTTTGTAAAAGTTGATCCTTTTCCGGAGTCGGATTCAAATATTTGGCGAAATTCGTCCACATTCTCTGTAGGCGATTCAACGTGACCACATCACTCTCGGGGAATTTCGACAAATCGGAATTATCATAATGAGATCCCGTTATCCTGAAAGTATATTTGGTATTTTCGCCATGGGCCACATTTTCGCAGCCTTCTAATTTCACTCCGAAATTACCGATTTTGCCGTCGTAAGAAAATTGGTAGAAATACACATCGGTATATCGAGATTGGATCTCTGCATGTTTGATTACAGATCGAGTGAATGAAGTATCACTATGAAACTATAGGTAAACAAAATTTATCAATCAAAACATTTATAAAACACAAATTCAACTCAGATTCTTACCCTGACAATCGCCGAAAGATTTTCTTCCAAAGCTAAATTTCCACTGTACAATGTTCGGATTCGCGACCCCATTTTATTTGAAGAATCGACATTGTCAATTAACATGTCTCTAGGAGTTAACCAATTCAAGTGCTTATCATACGAAGCACCCATGGACTTTAGTTGTGACAAACCTACAATAAAGATATTGTAGGTAGAAAATAAAATTCATTCAACTGAATGAAATTACATACTTCCAGCATTCATTATAGATTCTTCTGAATTGATCCCCATTAAAATAGGCACATTGACGATATTACCGCTTTTGAGATTTCCGTACATTTTTCCAGTAATAAACGCACCTTTGTGCTCGGGTTCGATTATGGGAGCATAGAAAAATCCTTGACTTAGTTCTCTAGTTTCTAAAGTTACCTATAATCAATCAATTTAACAAATTTGTTCCTTGAATTATTATTACTTACAGTCTTTCTGAAATTATGTGAAGCGACATCCAAATCTTTGGCAGAAACTGAAAGAAGGAAATCCAGGAGAGCTTGAGAATCGTCACTGTTGCTAAAAGTATCATTTATAAGGGCCGCAGTTTTGAAAGCGTATTCACGAGATCTTCTCTGGAAAGCCCAAGGACTTAAAAACGAACCACTCGTGGCAATCGCCGCCCTGAATAGTCCTGAAACTCTCCGTTTTAAAACATAACAAAAATTCGTCGTTAATACCTCGTTATACCTTCGTTATTTTTGTTAAGGAGTTGGTACGTGACTGAAGCCGAGCCGGCACTTTGTCCAAAGATCGTGATTTTCTCAGGATCTCCTCCGAATAATTCAATGTTATCGTGTGTCCACTGAATGGCGAGTTGTTGGTCTTTTAATCCGGCATTTCCGGGGATCACCAAATCTTCAGTTGACAAAAACCCAAATGGTCCAAGTCTGTAATTAATGGTGATGACGATCACGTCTCGATCGATGAGAAACTCGGGTCCGCAGGAATTAAAACCGCAATTTCCTCCAACAAAACCACCCCCGTGAATATAAAACATCACCGGTAGAAGTTCTCCACTTCCATTATTACGCGAGGGTAGCTGAAAATCACTTATTAGTCTTTTTACTATAGTAAAACTATATTATTGTGTAGTTGTGTACATTAGCAGTGTAGACGTTCAAGTAAAGACAATCTTCACTTTCGTTATGAGAGTCACTATCGGTTTGATAACATTCAACTTTATTTTCTGTCGTGTTCAAAACCCCTGTCCAATTTTGGGCTGGAATCGGTGCTTTAAATCGCAATTCACCGAGGGGTGGAGTTGCGTATGGTATTTTTTGAAAAGCTACGAATTCTTTTTGGGTCATGGTCAAAGCGTCTCGGCCACGGATCAAACCATTTGGGAGTTCCACCACTAAATCATCTTCGGCAGCCTGGAATTATTACATTTTTTAGTTTAAATTATTCACGTGTTTTACCTTACCTGAATGTAGCCCAGAAAGCACAAAATTGGTAATAAAAATAAAAGCAAAAATTTCATTTTGATGTGAATTGTATCAACAATACGTATATGCTACTACTTATATGAATATCTAATAGGATAAATTGTGAAGCTACTTATAACCCGGATTTGCTATCAAGTTCAATCATTTAAATTTGAATACAATTGTACTATTATAGATAACTATTAGATTTTATAGATACCTAAGTATCTGTGTCGAAAAATATTTTCCAAAATTCAATAAACTTTACGAGAGACTTGTTATTGAATTTCTTTTTTGGTTTATCTGGTTTAGAGTATTCGGCAATGTTGATCATGATTTCAAGTCTCCTAAATGTCATTCTCTAATTCCCTTTTCATTAATTTTAATGGAGCATGAATTTTATGGTTTTATAATTTAATGCACCCTACTACCAGTTTTAACTAAACATAACCACTGTTATTAGGTATAATGATAACAAAATAATATTGAATGTAATTTTATTATGGAAGATTTTATTGGGTATTATTTTATACAATGATTTATAGATTAATTAATAAGTATCAAAGTCATCGGTGGGCAATGATGAGTATAGCTCGTTCCATCCTTTGTAGGATTCGCCTTTTGGATTGGTTTTGATACTGAGATCCGTATCGATGTCGACGTATTGGAAATTATCCGGAGTCACTTTAGGCCAAACTAGGTTTTGTAAAAGTTCATCCTCTTCTGGAGTCGGATTCAAATACTTGGCGAAATTCGTCCATATTCTCTGGACGCGGTTCAAAGTGAGCACGTCACTCTCGGGGAATTTCGATAAATCAGAATTATCAAAGTAATATTCGGTCTTTCTGAAAATGTAATTTACATCTTCGCCATGGCCCACCTTTTCGCAGCCTTCCAATTTTATATCGATGTTTCCGATGGCTCCGTCGTAAGAAAATTGGTAGAAATAGACATCGGTGTATTGCGATTGAATCTCTGCATGTTTGATCACAGATCGAGTGAATCCGGTATCACTGTGGAACTACAACAAATAAAACATCCTAATTAAAAGAACTAATTTAAATTATATATCCAAATACCTTGACAGTCGCTGGTAGATTTTCTTGTAAAGTCAAATTTCCACTGTACAATTCCCTAATTTGTGCCCCCATTTGCTCTACAGAATCGGCATCTTGAATTAACATATCTTTTGGGGGTAACCAGTTCAAATTTTGGTCGTACGTTGCACTAGTGAAATTTAAATTGTATATGTCTGCAAAAGAAATCGTTAACAAAACTTTCAGAACGAATAAAATGAAATACCTCCAGCATCGCCTATAGACTCTTCTGAAGCGATTCCAATTAAAATTGGAACTTTGACGATATTGCCGCTTTTGAGACTTCCGTACATTTTTTCAGTGATAAATGCGCCTTCGTGTTCTGGTTCAATAATGGGAGCGTAGAAAAATCCTTGATTCATTTCTTTAGTTTCTAAAGTTACCTATAATTAATGAACGAGTCAATTATCTTGAAATTCCTGGTTTCCTGAAATTCAGAATTATTTCTTACGCTCGATCTAAAATTGTATGAAGCGACATCTAAATCTTTGGCTGAAACGGATAGAAGAAAATCCAGGAGAGCCTGAGAATCAGTACTGTTGCTGAAAGTATCATCTATAAGGGCCGCAGTTTTGAAAGCGTATTCGCGAGATCTCCTCTGGAAAGCCCAGGGACTTAAAAACGAACCACTCTGGGCAATCGCCGCCCTGAATAGTCCTGAAATTCACCGCCTTGAAACAGCCCGAAAACTCCAAATTTATCAAACTCTTAATACCTTCGTTATTTTTATTGAGGAGTTGGTACGTGACTGAAGCCGAGCCTGCACTGTGTCCGAAGATTGTGATTTTCTCAGGATCTCCTCCGAATAATTCGATGTTATCGTGCGCCCACTGGATGGCGAGTTGTTGGTCCTTTAATCCGGCGTTTCCGGGGATCACCAAATCCTCGGTTGACAAAAACCCGAAAGGTCCAATTCTGTAATTGATGGTGATGAGGATCACGTCTCGATCGATGAGGAACTCGGGTCCGCAGGAATTGAAAGGACAACTTCCCTCGACAAAACCGCCTCCAAAAAAGTACAACATCACCGGTAAAAGTTCCCCATCACTTCCATTGTTACGCGAGGGCAACTAAAATTGCGCAAGCATGAAACGAGGAAAAAGTAATCGGGTGTTATTGGGTACGTTTGCAGTGTAGACATTCAAGTAGAGACAGTCTTCGCTTTCCTCATAAGCATCGTAACTTGTTTGATAGCAGATAACGTTATTTTCGGTCGCGTCTAATACACCATTCCAATTTTGGGGTGGAACTGGCGCCTTGAATCGTAATTTACGGACGGGTGGACTGGCGAAGGGGATTTTTTGAAAAGCCACGTATTCTTTTTGAGTTGTGGTCAAAGCGTCTCGACCACGGATCAAGCCGTTCGGGAGTTCCACGATTAAGTCATCTTCGGCAGCCTAAAATTATCCCATTTTTATAGTTCTTAATTAGTATATTTTATCTGACCTGAATGTAATTCAAAAGGCACAAAAGTGATAGTATGAAGAAGAGGCAATTTCTCATTTTGATATTAAATACCGTATAATACAGAACAATAACCATCAAATACTTTATTAAATGATCCAGCGAAATAAATATCTGGCTACTTATAAATGAGATTTACTATCTATGCCAAGTTCAATCAAAGATAAACGGTGAAAAATTACAATGAATCACGGTGAGATTTTTCTAGAATTTTCCAAAAATTCGCAAGATACTATAGACTAACTTACTAACTAATATCTTGTGTTAGCTTAAGACGTTTGCAGCCATATGTATTGTTAGTCACGATTTTAATTTACCTAAGTGTCATCCCCTCGTTTCCCGTTCATTAATATTAATGAAACGTGAATTTGAAACCCCACTATTTGTCTCCGTTCCTCTCATGTGCACCTTATATTATTACGATGACTATTATAATAACAAACGCAAATTTGGCATGTAAGATGGTCGTTTTCGATTTGCGAGGGTGAGTCTGAAACCTCTAGTTGCAGTTCTGCAACACCTGAGAATAATATTGGCGAGACGCGACACGGGCATCAGAGTAGGGTGGTGATAGTTGTGTGATGGAGTGTAGATGAGGGGGAGACAAAAATTACCCTAAAGCTTTCAACAACAAGAATATACGGGGGAGAAGTCGTGTACAGTCTCACCCTTGCTAATAATAATAATTCAGTCGCGGGGAAAAATCCAATTTTGAAATTAGCCAGGTGTTAATGCGCCTGGGGCGTTTTCTTTCTACTTTATTATGCTCTCCGACAGATTTACAACAAATTAGTTTGGGTATAGGCGAAAGGGTTTCAGAACAATGAGCGAATTTCCTTTACGGCGAGATTTTCTTGAATTATTATCGTGCCATTGTGTGAATTGCTACAACTGCAACTACGACCGAGTAATTCATCAACGATTACATTATTCAAGACAACAGTAATAAAGAGCGCATATGTTCCCAACCGACAAGAATTGAAATAATTCGCCTGGAAAGTAAACCTTTGAAGCCGTAAACCTGTGGGATATAAAAAAATACATTCTATAAACCTCAATATTTTTACTTTTGATAAATCTAAACAAACACCATAGATAAAATGATGGCCTTGAAATAAATTAAATAAAACCGACAAGTGCACTCCAATTTTATTGTATCATTTTGCACGACATCAATTCGAACATGAAAGACTTGGCTTATGTGAGTAAAAATGAGCAGAAATCCTTCTTCGATTCGTTCGATCAGGTTTTATGCGATGTAGACGGTAAGCATTAAATTTTATTCATAATTTATTTCCGAAATTTATTCAATGTTTTAGGTGTTGTGTGGTTTATGGCTCAAGAAATCCCCGACTCTTCGAAGGGTATCAAAAATCTAATCTCCAAGGGAAAAACTTTGAGATTTGTTTCGAATAACTCGACGAGGCCGTTCGCGTCCTACCAAAACCTATTGATAGAGAAATTCGGACTTGACTCACAACACGGCGATGTTTTAATTATACCAACTACGGCAGTGATCGATTATTTCAAATCGAAAATTTTCCAAAAAGAAATATTTATCATAGGGATGGACAGTATCAGACAAGACCTGAAAAATGCCGGATTTAAAATTAGTGAAAAATACCAAGTAATAAAATCACCATAAGGTCGAAGTATTGATTTATTTATTCAAATATTTCTAGAAAAACTCTTCCGGGGAAGTCTCCATCTCGAATCTGCTGAAAGAACTCGCCCCCAACGAAAACATCGGCGCTGTAGTTATCGATTATGACATCGACATGAGTTTCACAGAGTTACAAAAAGCTGTGGAATATTTGAAAAGCCCAAACGTGCTTTTTGTAACAACCGGACCAGATAAATATGTTTGTGTCAGCTCCGATGTGAATTTAATAGGTGGAATTAATTCTTTGAAATCTCTTTTTTCACCGAAATAATTTTGTTTGAACTCAGGGCCGCATTACTTTCAGCGGGCTGTTGCTGAAATGTCCGGACGAAATCCTGATGTGGTACTGGCCAAACCGAGTATAGAATACGGGAAATTCATCACCAGGAAATGCCAGATAGAAAACCCGTCTCGAGTTCTATTCATAGGAGATTCGTAATATTATTCTTTACTGTAATTTTTGTACAAATTAGGAATTTTCTTCTAGGATTTCTGAGGATTTGGGGTTTGCCGTTAAAAACGGTTACCAGAAATTATTGGTGTTGAGTGGAATTACGTCTAAATCCCATATAGACAATTGGAAATGGCCCGAAGAGTACAAACCGGCATATTACGTATCTAATCTGAAAGTTTTGGGCGAAATTTTGGAAGTTCTCGATTTATAGAAGAGAAATTACCCAACACAAGAGAATTTCCGACTACCCCACACTCCTCTTTACCTATATCTCCAACAACCACCGCCAAACAGTCAGCCGCGTTTATTTTATTCGTCGCCGTCGAGAACAGGGGGCGAGAAAGTCTGAAAATGAACCGCATTTCTGTGGTTGTCTCTCTGTTTCGCCTTAGTTTCCTACAAATGCCTGTTTTATTACCTCTACACAACAACATCCCCGAAATTTCCCCCTTTTCCTTATACAACAAACGAGCGATTGATGATCATTTAATTTAATTAATTAATAAACCAACGACTCTGTCTCGAGAATTACAAATAAAAGAGAAATTTTAATTCCTCATCAATTTGCTTCCCATTTATTTACACCTTCAACGGCGACTCATTTCCTTCGTGGAAAGAGGCCGGAAATTACACCCTCATAAAGACCCATAATCAATTACCCAACAATAGGGTCTTTTTCACTGAAAATATTTTTCGTTTTGTCCCTTATAATCTGGAAAAACGACGTGGTGAAAGAAATAAAGCCACAAGTGTATCCAATAGTGTATATATAGTTTTTAGCGAATAAAATATTGATATTGTAATAATTGTAATCTCAATCAAAGAATTATTCATCTTATCCCTAAAATAAGTGCATTTTACTTGTAGACCTATACAAAAATATCATAAGTTACTTGCTACCTATTTGGTTCTCTGACCGCTTTCTTCATATCTTAAAAACTTGATAAATATTTATCTCAACAATTTGAATTATACGAGAATAAGGAAACTAACAATAACCAACATAAAATATAAATCACAATTTCGGTTTCTGTTGTCATAAAATTGACAATGAATCGTAGGTATGTAAGGAATAAAATTATCGACCCATATTCCAACGATCCGTACGACTTAACTAGTCATACTTCCGTATTTCCGCCCCGGGGGCCAAACAGGCACCTCCGACGAACCCGGACTGGGACCACGCGTGAAAAAGGCGTTCGCTATCGAATCCCTAAGCCGCTCCTTGAAAGTCTTGTACTCCATATCACTGTAATTTTGACCGAAATTGAAATCGGCCACTTCCACCACAAAGCTGCAACATAACAATCAACAAAAATAAAAATCATCCATAAAACGACGTAGTTTTCACCTGGACCGGTTCTGGATGTAATAAGCCACTCCGAAAATTACCAAAACGACCGCGGCCATACTGAAAGCGACAGGGACCACTATTACCGACAACTGCGCCTGCCTCTTGACTGAAACGAATTCGGTATAAAAATCCACAGAAACCGAATTTTCTGCTTTACCTTTGTACACGGTTATGGTTACTGGGTAGACGACTTTGCTGACTTCGTTCTCGATGATTATGACGATCGTGTGCTGGGTCGACTCGATAAAGTACCGCTTTATCTTGAAATCGCACACGTCCATCATGTGGACAATTTCACATGTCTCGTTGCCTGTCACGTTATAGGCCCCCTTCATGTAGTGCACGCAGTAATGCAGGTTTTTAGAGCCGCCGCATTTCACGCTCAAAGTCAAAAGATCGCCATGCTGCAACCAGTTGTTACCGGTTACGTTCACATTAGAGACAGGGGCTGAAAAAGAGAAAAATCAGAATAACGCAAACCCCCAATAGAATTAAAGTACCTTTCACTACGACTTCCCTCGAAAAGTAACCATAAGTTTTAGCCGAATCAGTCTGAACCCCTGTACCATTACATACATAAGGAAAATCTCCATCGTACGGAACCAAACTCCCATTGACATAACGCATGATCCTCGAGCTATTAATCGGGGGACTAATGGTACTATTAATTCCCCGTTTGACAACTTTTCTGGCCCTTGTAGTGGAGGCTTTAGTGGTCGCGGTGGTCTTGGTAACCGCAGTGGTCGGTTTAGGGGTCGTGGTTATCGGGGCGATTGTCGTATTATGGGTGGGTTTCTTCGTGGTCGTGGTGGTGGTGGTCGTAATCGGGGGTGGCGGTAATGGGGTGAAATCCGCGATGATGATGGTCTCGACCAGATGGCGCTGGTCGGCTTTGGTGAAGTTGAACGGAAACTCCAGGCCGTTTTTGATTCCGTAATAAACGCAATCGACGAACCAGTAGCTCAAAACTCTCGGCGCAGATTTGATGTAATCTCCATCGGTTTTCTTCAATTTCACTCGGTACAAAATCGGATCGGCATTCGATACGAATTTCTCTTTCCTGGTCGAGTTTTTCTGGATCACCCCCAAGTGACCATTCAAAGTATCTGAGATCATACAAAATCATAATAACTCGAGAGTGTCTAATTACGATAATTACCAGTGATGTTGAAATACACTTTTTGTGTGCCCACATCCAGACAGAATATATTGAGCGGCACATATCTACAAACGACTACTTGTGCCACATACGGGTTACTCTCGTACGGATATGACGCATTGAATTGTACGACCCAAGTGTTGGTACCGTTCGAAGTTTTCACCTAATAATAAAAGTGGCGTTAATGAGTGATGACACTTCGATTTGAGTGAGTTTTGTTACTTGTTCCATATGTGGGGGGTGTGCCGATTCCGACCACTCGAAACGGAAAGCTCCGGTCATGACTTCGCCCATGTCGTTGTAAGCGGTGGCTGTGAACGTCATGTTTGCCCCCTTGACGACGGGGCCATCGCTTCTCAAATCTACATAACTTCCATGCACTGACAACAAACACGTTTATCGTAAATTACACATAAAAATATTGACTCATGGGAGTGATAAAAGGGGCGGACATTGCCATTATTCGGGGAATAATCGGATATTTTACAATACCTGCAATCGCTATCAATAATACACTAAAAATTATCGTATTCGTAATAAATGTAAGCATCCTGCGACGTAAATTAAACACATAAAGATCTCGATACAGACCACAAAACAGCTTCGATAATGACAACAAACGTCAAAACATGACAGCTGACATTAATGACAGCTGTGTGGTATCTGAGTCGTTTTCCAGCGTTCAAACTGTTTGGTTACAAACATCTAGTTTTCTAGCGTCGTCAGTGGTTCCCAATCATAAAAATTTGATAGATTGTTTATCAAATTTGGATAATGTGGTAACGCTTTTCCCAGTAGCCTTTTCCTGCCATTAGAAAACCATATCTAGTGGCGTGCTCGCATATTTCAACATTTATCAGATAATTTGAGAATTTGAAAAGTTTTATCAGCCCAGAAAATTGGTTTGTTCGATTGAAAAATATGAATCACATTTGCACCGTGACTTTGCAAACATCGACCAGTTTCCTGCCGAAATTACCTCCAAATAGTAACCTATGCAAGAAATTTTTCAGAAGATTGAGGAAATCTTGTTTAATTTCCGAAAAGAACCCTATGACTTCGGAATATTACAGAAGTTATGCAGAGATATTGGAAATACGTAAAAAACATGCAACTTCCGGATCGAAAATTATCCACCCCTTCAGCATGTTTCGGGTTTATTATGAAATGTGGATGGCTTTCATTCTGTTCATGTCGATGGTTTACATGCCCATCGATGGCGCTTTCAAATTCGAGGAAGGCGTCACAATTTACGACCTGTTGTTCTCCCTTGATAAATTTTTATCGTTCTTTCTCTTGGTGGATATATGTTTCAACTTTATGACGGGATATATAATTGCAAAGAAAAGGAAAGTCGTGATGGCACCAGGCAAAATCGCAAGGTAATATAAACCCAGAGTAAAAAGGGTATATTCTTAAAAATCGCTGAAAGAATCTACCGTGGATATGGGATAATTTTTTATGAGTTTTTGACTTTTATCAATAATTTAATCATTTCTTTGTAGGCATTACGTCTTTGGCATTTTTTTCATTGCAGATCTGTTGTCATCAATGCCAAATCTGTCTTTCATAATCCATCATCTCCAGTTCAATGATTACAGGAGTTTTTTCTCATTTTTCAAAATTCTGAGACTCAGAACTATGGACGTATACATGGATCGCTCGGCTCAAGTATGAATCCATTAATCGCTCGTCACGAGATACTGTCCATTTTTAGTAATTTCCAGAAAATGTACTAATAATATTCAATTCTAGTTCTTTCACGCCAAAAGCAACCTATTTCGTTGTTTGAAAATGATACTCATCACAATAATTGTTTGCCACTGGTTGGGCTGCCTCAACATCTTAATCCCTAATTTGAAACAAGTCATTTTTAAATACAAAATATCTAATGAAAGTTGGCTAATGGAGAGTGGTGTACAGTACCGAAACACAAGTTTCACAAAAAAATATACTCGCTGTATTTACAAAGCTGCTTCGCAACTTTTCAGTAATGAATCCATAATTGACCGCCGATATTTATTAATCTAATGTTCTAATGATCATCTATACAGATATTCATAATGGTATCGATCCTTTCTTCGCGGAAACGGAAGAAAACTTTATGGTCATCATAAGCTTAATTTTCGGAAAAGTCTTCATCTTGTTCATCTCGGTCACCCTCATACAAATTCTAATGGCTTCAAGTAATCTGGAGATAAAATACGAAGAGATTATAAGTCAAGTGCAAGCTTTCATGACTCAAAAGAAGTTGCCCTTGTCGTTACAAAATCGCATGTTGGAATATTACAATTTCAAATACCACAAGAAGTTTTTTAAGGAAGCCGTAATCAGCGAATTGCTGTCGGAGAAGATTAATAAGGAGATTAACGTCAGTGTGAGCATGAAACTGGTGGATAATGTTCCGTTTTTCCAACAGTTATCAACAAAAGATCTCGAAGATGTCTTGGCTCAATTAGTCGTGGAGATTTATCTGCCCAATGATGTTATAATCACTGCTGGCAATTTTGGAGATTGTATGTATTTTCTTGCTAGTGGCACAATAGCTGTGCTCACACCATCAGGCCGTGAGGTACCCCATACATTTCTTGTTGAATTTTTACAAAACGAACTATATTTTTATATCTGCTCCAGGTTTGTCATCTTCAAGATGGGGCATATTTTGGAGAGATTTCTCTACTCATCAAAGGCAAAACACGCACTGCTAATATAATCGCCCTAGAAATTTGCGAAGTTTATAAACTTGATAGGCGAGACTTCAGGAAATGTTTTTTGAAAACTCCTGGAATTTTCAGAAAAATGGAAGCCGATGCTAAAGAGAGGGTTCGCATTACCGAATTACTTGAAGAGGCTCAGATTCGAACTTTTATGATGGATTAATTTGTTTAATAATGCGTTTGTTCTAAAGCTTATGAATTATAATAAAGAATAAAATTTATTTATGGGATTTACAGAATCTTCTTAGGTCTAGTGACTTTGGTATCTGGTCCATGTCAGTTGGCAGTAGTGGTAGTCAATTATTTGAGTCACGTGGCTGTCAAAGCTAAGAAATTCCAACCTCACTTTTCAACGTGCTTTTAAAATGCAAGTTTTTCCATTAATTTTAACTTCTGTTAACAATTAATAGGTCTGAAAAAAGACATTCCAACAATGGACGCGTATGATATTTTCAAAAAATTATCAAAAGGACTAAAATTTTCGAAAAGGAGCTCGCTAAATTCCAATTCAGTGAGAAAAGTGAGTAGGAAAACTTACTTGCTAGGTTTTTCAAAGCCTTATTTAATATTTTCAGACTCCTGTTATCAAGGAAGAGTATGCGTTAAGCAATGATGTAAAAGACAGGCCACACATTGAAAAGAAGCAGAAAAAATGTGATGAGACCATCACCTTATTGAGTACTTTAAAATGTGAACCGCCTGAAAGGAGAGCAAAAAAGCGCAAGCTCGATGATCCAAAAGCTGAGGAAAAAAGGTCGAAACTGTTGCAGAAAGAAGAAGTCAATCATTATCGTAATTTGAATAAAATATCAGTAGTCGGATCAAATATTCCCAATCCGGCTAGAAGTTTTAACGATTTCGAAATGGATCAAGACCTTAGAGAGAAGTTGGTGAAATCCGGTTATGTAGAGCCTACACCTGTCCAAAAGCAAGCAATCCCTGTAATGTTAAAGGTACAGTACCATAATTTATTCCATGGAATAAAATTTAATTGGATTGCCTTATTTCTAGGGGAGAAATATGCTAGCTTGTGCTCCTACTGGGAGTGGTAAAACTGGAGCGTTTCTTGTGCCTCTAATAAGTGACTTGAAGGGTCCACAGCGTCAAGGCTTTCGAGCTTTGATTTTGTGCCCCACAAGAGAACTGGCCAAGCAAACTCAAAGGGAATGTTTCAAATTATCCGAAGGAAGGAATTTAAAAGTGCATGTGATCAATAAGATGAAAAAAGCAGAAGAGCAGTACGGCACCAATAGCTCTAAGAAATTTGGTACTCTCATAATTTCAAAGCCACCCTGTCAATTATTTATGAATATTATTAATGTTTTTCAGATATTTTAATATCAACTCCTAACAGACTTTGTTTCCTCCTTAAACAAGACCCGCCAGCAATTTCATTATCCAAGTAAGACATTTTTTTATGTTATTATGGTAGTTTGAGGATTTGAAAAATTATCGGACAATTTTCAGTGTCAAGTGGGTGGTGATTGATGAATCCGATAAACTCTTTGAGAGTGGTAATCGAGGCTTCCGCGAGCAACTGGACGACATTTTATCGGCCTGCACGAACGAGGAGCGTAAAATCGCAATGTTCAGCGCCACTTACACTCCAGTGGTGGCGAAATGGTGCGTCCATAATATGAAAGGTCTGGTCCGGGTGACGATAGGGCACCGAAACGCTGCTACAGATGCGGTCGACCAGCAGCTGATTTTCGTGGGAAACGAGCAGGGAAAACTGTTGGCTTTTCGCGATCTGGTCAAGAAGGGGATCAATCCGCCCGTCCTCGTCTTCGTGCAGAGCAAAGACAGAGCTCGGCAACTTTTCAGCGAACTTCTCTACGACGGGATCAACGTGGACGCAATTCATGCCGATAGAACCCAACTGCAAGTAAGGAAATCGCAAATCTTAGTTGATTTTATGAATTTTATGATTTGGTAATTATTAATACCAATCTTTGATCACTAATTCTGGTATTTTTCATTATCTTCGGTAAAAATGCAGTAATTTTCTTTTATGCGGTCTGCAAAACATGTCGATCAAAATGGCTAATAAATTCGCTTTGTAGAGAGATAACACGGTGAGGAGTTTTCGCGAGGGTAAAATCTGGGTCCTGATTTGCACGGAATTGATGGCGCGAGGTATCGACTTCAAGGGTGTCAATTTGGTGGTCAACTACGATTTTCCCCCGTCCGCCATTTCGTACGTCCACCGGGTGGGACGTGCAGGGCGCGCCGGCAGAAGAGGTGAAGCCGTCACATTTTTCACCATCGAAGATTCGGAAAATCTGCGGAGCATCGCCAACGTTTTAAAGGACTCGGGGTGTCAGGTACCGGCCTACATGCTCGCCATGAAGAAGAAGAGCAAAAAAGGGCGCAAGTTCAAAAACACCGTCGTGGACAGGAGCGATATCAGAATTCCTCTGCGCAACAAGAAGAAACGATTCGTGAAGAAAAAAGTCGACGACATCAGTAAATAGTTAGGTTTTTCGGTGTAATGATATTCTAAAATAAAGATACTAAGTGCTTGAAATGAGTCTGATCAATGAATTATTCACCGCTTCGGCTAATAAAGACTTGGAAAAGGTCAAATTGTTATTAGAGAAGAATCCGAACTTGATCAATGCCGGGAATGCTTCAGGACAGACAATTCTACACGTCTGCATCAAAGATGAAAAGTAAGTCGCTTAATCTACAATGCAGTTTTCAAAACTACAAGCAGTATTCGGGAGCTGGAATTTTAAATACAATCATTTGCACCCCTCAATGTGCCTAAAAATTTCAGCAAAGAACTGTTCGATTATCTCCTGACTTTGGACTCGATAGACATCGAAATCAGGAGCCAGGACCGGATCCCGAGGAGTAAAGCCTTAGGAGACAAACCCTTGAACTACTCGGTAAGATGCAGCGACCTCTATTTCTTGAAGAAACTGCTGGAAAAGGGGGCGAAAGTCGATGGGGACGATTACGATGCGGTTTTCGGGATTCGCCGCCACGAAACCGCTTTACAAGACGCAGCAGAGTCGGGAAAAGCGGAGGCCTGCGAAATATTAATCGAGCACGGGGCTGACGTAAACGCGGTCGCCTATTATCTGGAAAACCTCCACCGCACCCCTTTACGTGGAGCCATTTCCCTCGGAAACTCCCAGATCGTCGAAATGCTCCTCTTTTACGGAGTGGACGTCTTAGGAGATGCCGACATCGACTATTTCGAGCTGGCACTGGAGCTATCCGAATTCGAAATACAAAACATGCTGATCAAGTATCGCTTCGACAATTTGGAGCCCCTCAGAGTCGAAGTGCTGGCGAAGACTTACAATTACTCGTACAGCACCGATCTGGTCAGAAACATCCTAGAATTGGTAGACTCGGTCGTCTACGATAAACAACTCGATAGAAATGAGTTGGAATTGTTCAGTTATTGCGTGATGAGCATGGACGACGAGACTCTGTCTTTGTTCCTGGATAAGTTCCATTACATCAATCGGTGCGACATGCTGCACAACATCCTCTTCAAACTGGTCGAGTACAATTACAGCCGGGAGTTCTACGAGAAGGCGCTCACGATTTTCGATCGGTTCGCGCAGTGTTTCGCCGAAACTTACGACGGGGAAGAGTCGATCTTCCCGCCGGCAATCAGCACTTTCTCCGAGGAAATCCTGGAGGTTTACGGCACGGTCCTTTTATCGCACGGGGTGAAAATATCCACCGAGGATCTCTTCAAAGTCTACCGATACGAAAGGAGCGCCTCGAACGGTTTATTCAAGTTTATGCTCAACCTAAAGATCGAGGATTTGGCGGATACTTACACCTGCCATCCTCCTTATCCCTTAAGATCGATAGTTCCTGCATTGATTTTCGACCCGACTTTGACCCTAGAGAAATTCGCGTCGATGCCTGAAGTAGATCCGAACGATCCGTTCGTTCGTTATCTTCTAAATTTCAGCGCTTTGCCGAGGGTGAAAAGAAGAATTCTCGAGGGCGGGATAAACGTCAACTTGGTTCGTTTAGGGGAATCGCCCGATGTGCCTTCGTTAGTGGAATTGGCCAGAAATGCGGCTAGGAGTTATCTGATTAAGACGTTCGAGGTCCGCAGAAGTCACGAATACCTCGATGTCGTAAGAAAACTAGACGTTCCTATGATTTTGAAAAATGTATTGTGTTTTTTTACAAGTTTGTACAATGTAACTCGTTAAATTAAATTGTCTTCTCTTTCTGATCCGGGCGAACTGTTATTATCACTAGACGAATACGATGAAGAATCGTGATCGGTTAAATGCCTATCGTAACAAGTCAGACATCGAGAATCTGGGCAAGTTTTACTGACTTTGTATAAATTGCGTTCGAAAGTCAAAATTTCCCTAATAATTTCTGGTATAAATAACCGTTTAATTACAAGTTGGTATTGCCAACTCTTCCTGATTTTATAATGGTCGATTAAGTGATGTCTAGTACGATTTCGCGCTAATTCTAGAAGAGACGGCACTTCTGTGGTTTCAGGAACGTGACGAGTGAAATCCAATAAATTTTCGTAACGGTAGATGCATTTAATATTCCTAGATTTTCCAGCAAATTCCTCGACGGCGCAATCGATTTGGTACGTTAAAGTGGCAATAGAATCGTATTTTCCCTCACTCAAGTACCCGACTTTGATCAGATTAGTTACGTAATCTTGATCGGGTATTTTCACGTCCATATGTAGTAAATTTCGAAATAATTCGCACCATCCGTGACTTTTAAAGATGGCATTTATATCGACATCGTAAATATCAAAGCCCACACTCAGGCTTTGGTAGACCAAAATCTCCAAAATTTCGAGTGGAAGAGGTGCAAGAAGACAAAACCACGGTTCGCTCACTTCTTCTCGTAGAAACTCAACAATTTCATCGTGGGCTAATAAAATTAACAAATTGTGAATAGCGTCTTTTGCGATTCGGTTGCGAATCCATTGGTGCGATATGAATTTCGCCAAACATAAAATCGAACAGTCTTTTTCTCCATTTTTCACGGCTTCTAAAACGACCCCCGGAAACTTTACCATAAATAATTCGAAATCATTAGATTTGAATAATTCAAGATCGTGGTACAAATCGTCCCACGAACCAGTATTATAAATATTATAAGTGCCTGATATAATTCTCAAAATTAAATTACTCGTTTTATTAAGCCTCACTAAATACAAGATGATTTCTAAAGGAATTGAGGCATACCCGTCGAAAATGTAATCGAAGAGGAGACGCTGAATTTTCGGGTTATTATTTCTAGTGGCGAGCGCAAAACTCTGGATCGCACCATCGTTATAAACTTGAGCGTTGTAATACAAAAGTAAGTGAACAAGTTCTTGATTGGATTTTCGTAAAGACATTTCCGTTGCCAGTTGTAGATAAGACCCATTGCTTTGAGGAAAATCTAGAGAGATTCCACTTTTAAGCAAATTTTCAACGGCGGGCACATTTCTGGAGAGGATGACCTCTTCTAGCGAGGAACAATTATCGTCTTCAACACTCATGATTTCTATTTAGAGCACACTGACATTATCAGCTGGGTAATGTTTGGGTATCGATCGGATTTCCACGCATGCCGGTTTTGTTGGGTGCTTTGGGAAATGAGGAAATTGGTATTAATATAAATATAATTTTATTAATAACAGTCGTAAAATCCACCGAAATTGGGAATGAAGCACATTTATCAATGAATTATTATTATTATCATATATTATTATTAAATTTACAAACTTTATTAATTCCTATAGAAATTAAAATTATTTAAAGGTACAATTATCGGACAGAATGGATTTCTCAATGATGATGATAATAATGCTCCAGTTAACAATTCTTCACATTTTTAAATATATCATTTTCGACTTCATACACATCCGGTGTCTCGGAGAAAATAGTGCTTTAAGAGCCCAGGAAATAGCGACATTTTTCACACTAGTGTGATTTGCTACGCGAGTCGCGGGAGAAAAACTTTCTTGCGAATTGTGTACACTATTTTCCCGGCGACTACACCAATTTAACAACGACATTGCTTGCGAAAATTCAACTTGACTCGAGAAGTGCTAATTTAAATTGTTATTAAAATGAAAATAACAAAATAATTGTCCCCTACGTCTGAATAGAAAGATTACAAAAATTAATTTCGGTTTCGATAGGGCAAAAAAGCGAACTATCGCCCGAGACACCTGATATTAATTAGTTTATCCATCAAATCGATGCCGAGTGCGTACCTATAAGCTAGAGCCGGTCAAAAAGTTAGAACGTGTCACTGGAGAAGAATATTTAGAAAAATACGCGTTTTTTCTATGTCATATGTACTGAAAGCCCTTGATAAAGTAATTTTTCCATAGATCGATGAATTTTTCCATATCTGAGACTCTTTCAAATACATATCTTCAATGTAAATCCTAAAAAATTGTGTGAAATAAGTTAAAATTGTTTGATTTTTTCAGGATTTTATGGCCGCATTTGGAAAACTTTCATATACAGGGTGTCCCAGAATCACCACACAATTCCACATTTTTAGACTAAAAGCAATTTATTCTACTTCTACGATCCAAATTTCCTTTCTTGGAGGACTTGTTTGCGGAATTTCGATATCGCCTCACTTAGACTAAGTACCATAGCGGCCTCCAAGAAATTTCTTTTTTGGACTTCTTCATTGATTTTGAATGGAAATCTTTACTTTTCCAAGAGCTTTCAGAAAAATAGAAAAAGCGCGTTTTTTCCCAAACTAAATTCCCTATCGAGTCCCACCGCCCCTTGGACTTTCAGAAGGGCCTCGTGCAGGATCCGCTGATGGCGGCGACGGCGCAGTTCTGATGGGACGGCGACGCCGGATTGGACAGGCCGCTCTCGCGGATCGGCGACAGCGCCGGCGTCTTGGGGCGGTGCGCGATGCTCCTGCGTCGGCGGCGGTACTGCGGCGGCCTCCTGGGGCACCGCTGCTGCTGCTGCTGGAGCAGCGTGAGCGCCGTCGCCAGCTCGGTCTCGCTGACGAGGCGGCGGCGCACCGGGTGCTCGGCCAGGGCGGGCAGGGCGTTGGCGCGTCTGGACGCGTCCGGGTAGCACGGCATCGGCACCAGGTTGTTCAGCGTGCGGACGGGGTCGGCGCCGGGGCGCGTCGACGTCGCGACGCTCGACACAGGCACGACTTGGTTGGCGCGGACGGCCGGGGGCGCCGGGGGCGGCGCGGAGTGGCCGCGGGGGCGCCGGTGGTGGCCCAGGTTGCCTGGAAAACACGCCAAAAGTCACCAAGGCTAAAATGGTAAAACTCCCACTCGAAACTATTCGAAAAAAAATCGTGAAAAATTGAAAAAATTCTCCAAAATTTCTAAAAACTTGAAAATTCGAAATTTTGTTTTCGTAGATACACCAATACCGGACGCATTTATCTACTCCCGATGACTCAATTAGAAGCCAATTTGAATTTTTCATCGATATCTCGACTAATAAGAAAGTTACGCCACTTTGAAGTTTGCGAAAATCGTTGAAAATTTCGTAAAAATTTAACCTCCAAAATTTAAAAAGCACGATTCTCGGTCAATTCGAAAGCTTTTCGGACATGTCTAGAACTTTTTCAATAGATTTTTCGATTCTCTTTCGATTGCCGGGCTGCCCGAATCGATATCTCGATTGGTTCGAAAGTTAGACCGGTTTTAATTTTACGAGACCGACTTTTTGGGTGATTTTTCGGAGGCCATAATTCACATAAAAGAGTACCTTTTTTCGAAGCGCTCTAGGAGTATTTCGTAGATTTTTTTACGCTCTTTCGAATGCGCGGCCGCCCATCCCGATCGGAGCTTCGGTTCGAAAGTTATGGTCGATTGAAAATTTCGAGCAAAATTTGTACCCAAAGTGATGGATTTTCGAAAAAATCGAATATCACTAAAAGTCGTCCAAATCGAAATCCAGACGTTTTTCCCGATAGATTTTGAGCTAACTAAGCGATTCCCGGGTCGTGCGACTCGATAGCTCCACTAATAACGAAGTTATGGCCTATTGAAAATTTTACTCTATTTTCAACGGTACGGCAATATTAGACGCATTTTCTCACTTCAGTTGACTCAATTAGTACCCAATTTAAATTTGCCGTCGATATCTCAACAAATAAAGAAGTTACAGCTCTTTGAAATTTTCAAAAAGTTGAAAATTCGAAAATTCGAACATTTGTTTTCTCAGATAAACCAATACCGGACGCATGAATCTACTCCCGATGACTCAATTAGAAGCCAATTTGAATTTTTCATCGATATCTTGACTAATAAGAAAGTTACGCCACTTTGAAGTTTGCGAAAATCGTTGAAATTTTCGTAAAAATTTCATGTCGAAAATTTGAAAAGCACGATTCTCGGTCAATTCGAATGCTTTTTGTAGACAAATATAAAAGTAACAGCATTATGGAATTGTCGAAAAGAAATTAAAAAAAAAACAGGATTTTCTAGAGTGAAACCTCACCTATGACCCTAAAAATCATCCTGAGCTTGGCACTGGACCAGTGCCCGTGCGTCCTCCCGGGCCGTCCCTCGATGGCCGTCAACCCCTTCCCGTTCTTAATCTTATTGTATTTACACAGATTCACCAGACATTTCGGCTCGTTAGGACTGTCCGGACTGTCGGGCACCGCCAGACAGCAATTCCACTTGGTCCTCAGCTTCTTCTGATTAGGCGGCACGGCGCCCGGCGTCGCACCGCTTTCTGGCGCCACCGCCCCACCGACGCACATCCGGCAGTCCTGCGGCGTCGTCGGCGGCGTCGGCGTCGGCTCGGACGCGCCGCACCCGCCGAACGTCTCCTGCAGCAGGGCGCAAGCGACGAGCGTCGTGCGCGTGCGACCGTCGCAAGTCAAGTTCACGGGCCGGTGGCGCAAAGTTGCGCACCGGTACGTCGCATTTGCGTCCTCGTCGGACGGCTGCGGGTGCACGGAGGGTTGCGACTGGCTCTGCCGCTGCTGCCTGATGTACTCGTACGTGGTCAGGCCCAGGAACGAGATGTAGATGTGGAAAAAGCAGAGGTGCAGCAAAAGTCCCGCGGTTATTGCGGCCAGGAGCCCTAAAGCTGCGACCACGGCCAGGAAGGCTGCGTCCCCGGACGGCAACGACGAATACGTGGACGGGGTGCTCGGGGACGTCGAGTTTTCGGGCGACAGAAACTCCTGGAATTAATTAAAGTCTATTTTTAGATTAATTAATTAGGGGGGCGCGCTCGAAGACGACTTTTGCGTGCTGCCGCTAATGGATTATGCTACTTTTCGATTATTGTTTTGACTATTAAGTTCTCCAGTATTATTATTAATTAGCGCCCGCAAAAGGAAATTTAGTAGAGTTACTAAGTAAGAGATCACTAAATCCACCCAAATTTCATTAGCACTCACAGAAAATTAAGTTCACGAACGAGATTTAAAAGCTCTACCTGTTCATATTTCAGTGGTTTATTTGCGAATAAACGCGACTAATTAGGTTATTTTTTCTGGGGCACCCTGTATTATAGATATAAAAGAGCTTAGTAATAAGTAATGTGTGTAGTTGGTAGAGCATTCAGGAAGGAGTCTACCTCCATTTATTGATTAATTTATTTTCAACTGACCCATTCTCCATGCCCACTCACCTGTGCCTACATAATACCAATAAGTGGACACGATAAAAGCAATCGCAAGGGGTAGATTTGACTTGTCGTGTAAAAATAAAAACATTAATAAGCAAAATTATGCCGGTAGGCAATTATGCAAATCGACCCCGATTACCTTAACCAGAAAGCTCGATAAATCGACTCCAACCTACCACAAAAGTTCTAGACTCTTTAGAGCCTATTTGCGACGGATGCATGAATGAATGGATGATTTTGACGAAATTTCACCTGGATTTTGTCGGTGTCGAGCCAGTGCGAGTGGTGCAGGGCCAATTCGGCGACGGCCAGGATAGCGACGAGTGCAGCCGCCGCCACCGCCGTCGAGACGCACATGAGAAAGGGCGCGTAATTGCGCCCGCCGACGCAGTGGTTGAGCCACTTGCAGTGGTGGTCGAAATTCGAGACGCACTTGTTGCAGGCGCTGCAGTGCTTCGTCCGGGGGCCGCTCGTCCTTATGCCGCACAGGTTGCAGTGGCCCTCTTCTATGACGTGGGCGTGCTTGGCGCGGTCCAGCTGCGGCACCGGCTCCGGCGGACGCGACCTGCCGGAAAAATAAATTTCTCAAAAAATATCTCTATTTTTATATTATAAATATGTATATGGATTGTATCGGTGGACTAATAAGAGTCATTTTTATGGCTCTGTAATGGTTTTCGTCAATAAACCTATGGTCGCAGGAATTTATTGACATTCTAATTTTGTATAGTAAAACTGTTTTTTTTTTTAGTATTTATTCATAGATAAGTTTTTTTGAATGGCTAGTAATGTTCTCTTAGAGTTCCTCATTTTACTCTTCGTATTTCTGCTGTTCATTTTTGTGAAGCAATATTCAAGCAAAACTGCATGCCTGTGAGCATGAGTTTTCCTAAAATCTACATGCAACGTGATATTTGAAGATTTCAAAAAGTACCCCCGACAAATTCCCAAAAGATTTCATGTAATAATCTAATAATGCAATCCTGAAAAGTGAAATAAAACCTAGGAGAGACAATAATATTTGCATCTTATTTTCAGTCAATTTTACATTTTTCGTACAATTCCCATGAGAATTCACAACAGTGAAATAAGTTAACGCATCTATGGTTAACGCCAAAAATAAATAAGAAATAAGCTACAAATTCGAGAATTCTTATTACTTTAACGTTTCATGGTGCTTTCCTCATGAAAACTACACGAAATCTCATGTTAATTATTAAAGATGTCTCTCAAATATCAAATTCTCCTAATAAACAAACTGTGAAACTGTCTTGTAAATAGTGGACAATTTGAAAAAAAAAATTAGTCAATTTACCAACTTCTGTTAAATCTGTTGAAATTTACTGATTATTTCCAGTGAACCAATATAGCCTAATTTTTCAGTTAAATTTGGAACAGTGCAAGTGCAATGTTTTGGTACGAGAAGAGGGGGTTTGCCGGTGTCCCGGGCTACGAACGAACCAAAACAAACCTAAGTCACCCCTAATTGCCTTTTAAGGTTTTAGGACTTTTCGGTGCTTTTATAGTAAGTGCAAAGTGGTATTTTCCGGCTCGGTACCTGAGGGCGCCTTCCGCGGGGTCCAGGAGGGCCGCGGCCAGGTGGGCGGCGGCGTGCAGCAGCAGGAGGGCGGCGAGCGCCGCCGAGGAGGCGGGCTGCGCGCGCGGCGGCAGCGCGGGCACCACCAGCAGGAAGGCGCCGGCGGCGAGGGCGGCCAGCGCGAGCCAGCCGGACACCTGGAGCGGGTGCAGCGGCAGCTGGAGGCCGTGCTGGCGGCGCACTCTGGGGACGGCCGGGTCACCACCGCCGCTCAACATCGCTCTCCATCGTCGCGTCGTCCCGTCTCGGCTGCGGAGGCGCGCACTCTCGACGCCGTACTGCCGACGACGCCGGCGACGCGCGCCGCGACGCCCGACGCCCGCTTCGATCCGGGCGAGCGCCGCGACGTCTCGCGGGGGCGCGCAATCACGGCCGGGCCCGACCCGGATCGAACGCAAACACGGATCGGCTCTACAGGGACCTGCTTTATCCCTTTCTTCCTTAATCGAATTGGGAATTTTATATTTTTGGAAGTTTCTTTTATGGCCTTTCTCGGCTAAATAGCAGTAAATGACATCCAATTGGATTTAGAGATTTGGGCCGATTTGGAACATACCTTCGAAATTACAGTTCTCAAACTTTTAAGGTCACTGTATAAAGTGGTAGATATTTAAAAAAAATGTATAGGTACTTGACATATTTTCATTGGTAAATTTGAGCTTTGGGTATTGATCCTTTTTGTTCGAAAAAACTATAAAAAAATTACTACAAACTTTTACTAGGTACAAAATATTTGAAATTGTTCTAGAAACTGATCCTTCAAGTTTACCAAGGACCAAAATAAGTACAGTTAAGCCTCTTTAATCTGACGAACTAATAACTGTATTGAGTTGGATTATCTAAAATATTTCGAAATTTGATTTTCAAGAGTTCTTTCACCTACAAAATTTACTCAAAAAAATCGAATCACCTCTTCAACTTTACACAACTAAATATTTACGTCGAGTAGAAAGCAGTAACTTTCAAAATACAGAGTGTCACAAAAAATCTCATATAGTTCAGTATCATCAATAAGTTTTCGGCTATAGGCACTTATTTAGTTTCGGTACAAAACGAGTATCGGTTTCGTTTACAAATTTCCAACAATTTTTTTAGTTTTTAGTCCTTTTAATGAATTTCTAGAAAAAAATCAAGAATGGATGGAATGAATTTTGGAAAGGTGTTAACTTTGTTTATAAAGAATTCTACGAGTCTTGTCAAATTTCACACTTATCTTAACTCACCTCAGCTATTATTTCGGGCCGAAATGACCTCTGGGCAACGACCGGCCTCTTGAGTAGTCTACCCACCAGGATAATTTGTCGTTCAAAAATCGGACAGGTCCATTATTTTGACCAACATTTTTATTCCTATGCAGTGTTCTCATAATGGGCATAAAAAAGACTGATGCGCATTTTGGATAATTATTATTTCGAGTAATGATCTAAAATAGATTTAACATGCGATTTTTAGTGCAAAGAAAATATATAAAATGTTGTGTATACAATCAGTACAATAAACGGAAAAATTGACGCAAACGGTAAAGTCATCACAAAATGTGTTATACTAAATTACGTAAGATTTTTACCACGAAAAGTCGTTCAAATAACCCCTTGTGATCTCGATTTCAATGAATAATTAACTGAAGTAAAAATAAAGATGAGATTCAAATCTAACGCGACCTTTTTTCCGCCGGGATCCGGTCAACGAATCCGGAATAACGTCGCCGAACTGAATTGAATTCGAGGCCCTTTCAATTCGGAAAAGTCGTCGAAAAATCCAATGCATCGTGTTGGGTAACTGCAGTGTTCGAGATCGTTGTTCGAGTCGGGGCTTTTGAGGGAAACCGTTTGCTCGTGTGTTCCCAAATGTGGCTCGACAATTGGCCGTTTGGCGCGTGCAATTAGCGGGTCCACGTGATTTCATTCAAATCCCCGGGAACAATGGGCGGAAAATGGGGAACGAGCGAGAGAGGTGTGACTCGGTCGTGCTTCGCGGGGAGAATTTTCTCTCGGCTCTTGTGGCGGCGTCGTGCATGCAGAAATCCCGAAGAGGGGATAGATATATAATCGACAAAAATTAATACTACCTCGCTAGAGTTTCCACCGACTCTTCGCGATAAACAAACACAAATCCCAACAACAATTTAATATACCAGAAATCTGAAAACTGGAAAAAAGTGCGACAACTTCCATGGGATCATTATCGCCATCTCGCCCAAGAGAAATTATGATTTTGTGTTGAAACTCGAAAGCCCGTAATATTTTTGAGTGATTTCCCGGTATACAAAAGTGAGATGCAAATCGTTTTCGTGCTGATGGTTTTGGGGATCTTCGGAGGATTTTTCGGTAAAGACGTTCTGGCAGTGCCCTTAGTGCCGAGACTAGACTACGGCGATTATTCCCTGGAAGAAGTGTTGGATTCTTCCGGTGCCACTACCGCGGTAAGTTATTAAAAACTCGGAAAACAAATATTCGCGACGCAGAAAATATCGCAAGAAAAATAAAATTCGCATGATTTCATCCGATCCGCTTTTATAAATAAGTAATTGATGTTATTCGATTCGAATTAAAATGAGGCTAATAAATTTTTCTGTGTGCGGCATAAATCGCCATAAGTTTATTGAAATTTCGAAAAGTACATGCACTTGCTCATTCAAATTTATGTTTATTTATTGAGAGACCCGTCTGTGTGTCTAGGATGACCAAGGCAGTGAACCAATAAACGGAATGGATGTGGCTCAAGTACACCTCAAGAACAATAACTACGACGACATCGACAACAAAATCGTTCACCAGAATAAAAAACTTCCCAATGGTTACTTTTTAATCGAAACGGTGAAGCAAAGGGACAAGAGATACACCAGTTGTAAGTATCACAAGTACACTAATAGAATCGCAAATCGGGGCATTTTCCATTGAAGTCGATCTTATATGGCTGTGTCCCGATTTGAGATGCCGCAAGGGTACATATCACATACCATGTGTCCCTGCATTATCTCATTCATTCGCGCTAGAAAACTATGATAAAATATCGTAAGATAACTAAAATCTTCATTAGCGATCTAATTTTTTAATATATTCAGATGGAAAAGTTATTACTAAAAAGTTGTTCCTTGGAGTAGTGGAGCTTTCGATCGTTATGCTATTTTTACGAGATTGTGACGCGAATAAGCCATCGCGGGTAGTTTTGTTCTCCTGGGACACCTGGTATACGTATTCCCATTACCCAGTTATTTTAAAATTCCGTAGAAATATTTTTATTGTTGCGAGTGGGTTTTGAATAAATTTCGTATAATAAAGGCGTAGGTGTACAGGTGGATAAAAGTTATAATAAGGACATTTGTTTCAGATCTCACGCTCTGCCATTTTAAGATTTGCAACATGGGACGCAAACGAGCCGCCAGATACCTTCAAATGATAAGAAACTTCGACGATAATGATCCGTAAAAATGCGCTCACACCCTCGATCTAATACCACACTATGGAATGTTCCATCCCCCTGTCGTATTTTTATTTGTACTTATCGCTATTTTTATTATAACGAAGAAATTCAACCAGCTATGAATCATATATAACACAAAACTCTTTATCTTCTATTAATTTCCATGTCGATGTAGAATTATTTTCTGCTTTTTACTACAAATACTGATAGGATTCTCTACATATAACTTATTAAAATAATGTTTCGCAAAAGTCATTGCTGGTTAAATTTTCGTTTCTTCTTGTAATAATAATGATTGTAGCTACTGTTTCAAATATATTTATTAAGTTATGGTGATATTATTCCAAACGACTTTTACTCATAAATTTTTAGTTCAAATATATTATTTCGATCTTTAATAATTTTGAAGCATCAATGAAAGCGACGACATTCACAATGATATAATAATAATACATAAGAATAATAAACGATGACAATAAGATTATATATAGAATAAAATTACAAAAGGGAACAATGATAAAATAATAAACACCGAGAAAATGCCCTGCACCTCTCTCTTAAAAAGTTACAACCTCATTAATTAGTAAAATTCTTATAAATATAAAGCTCTGATATTTATAATAAGGCCACTAAACTCTAAAATCTAAAAATTGAATACAATAAGTAAATATAACAATAAAGCTTCTTCATAGACAGATTCGAGTTTTTAATTGAAATCGAGCTTTTCCTTTTTGCATTATCCTGAGAGTTTTTATAGTATTTCTTTTAATTAAGGAGCCGACAAAGTTACCAACAAATACTTGAACACGTTCGAGAACTCATCCTGCAAAATAACACAAAGAATTGGTTTCATAAATCCATTTAAAATGTGATTATAATTTTTAATATAAATGGCAGTATGATGAAGCTAGTAAATGGTGCGTTTTACAGAGAGGTAGAGGTGAATTAGTCAACCAAGGCCAGGAGCACTTTCTTGTAGTCTCCGGAGGTATCGCCCTGGAAGCACAGAGATCAGTGTTAGACTTCTGGGACCCGAAAGACCGAATAAACTACTCATGCAACCGGGGATTTTTTTGAAGAAAGACAGATTTTAATGACCGGCGTAATGCAAAAATCGCCACTTACGGTTATCCAGCTCTCCAAAGTCTTCCCGTATTTATCCAAGAAAGCCTGCTTGATGTCGGCCAGGTCGATTTCCGATCGCGAAACGACAATTCTGATGAGAGTCTTATCATTAGTCCCGACCCCGGCCATGCTGTCGTGCAGACGCTCGGCGAAGTAACCCACTTTACTCTTGACGCATTTCACTGAAAAAAACACCCTTATTATAGTCACCAAAAGAAATTTCCTAAGACGCAGTCATTACCGATTCCCAAGAGCCCTTTCTGGATGCTCCCGGAGAACTCCTTCTTGATGGCGGACTCGATGTCCTTGCCGGAGAGTCGCTCGTACTCGGCGAAGGTGGCCCTCAACTGCTGGTAGCTCCTGGTGATCAGGATCGAATTGAACTGGGACTCTTCTGTGCCCCACTTGCCTTCACCGGCGTTAATCAGAGCTTCTGCGTCTGCAGTGGCTTGAGACTCGTTCACCCCCTGGTTTTCGTCGCGGTTCGCCTGGCAAAGAGACACCAGAAGGCGCTTGAAGTGCCCGGAAGTGTCGTCCTTCAGGTCCTTCTCCAGCGGGTTCCCGAACTCTGCAAATTACCAAAATTAGAATCTGGCGATTTTGGCTAAGCAATATGGCGGCGATTTTTGTTGATATCTCCTAGTAACCGGTATCAATTACCTAGCAACAAATTAGTTGCTAGGCAAAATCAACAAAAATCGCCGCATTTTGGTGGCCATCTTGCTCAGCCGAAGAAAAAGGAAGATTCGCACTGTTTTGGTAGAACTGGGCGATGGTCTTGATGCCGTAGTTGGAGAGGGTGCAGAGGATCTCGATGATGGCCTCTTCGTCAGTGCCCAAACCGGCGACGGCGTCGCGGAGTTCATTGGCGTAGAACTGGGGCAGCGGGGTCATGAGGGCGACGATGACGTCCTCGAACTTGCCGCCGAGCTCCTTCTTCAGCTCGGAGACGAGGTCCTTGCCGTAGGAGGTCTTGAACGTCTCGGCGATCTCGAGGCGCTGGACGATGCCCCTGCGCGCCAGCACGTCGATGATGACCTTCTCGTCGGCGCCGAAGCCCTTCATCGCCTTCTTGAGCGTGGCGGCGTCTTCGACGGGGTCGAAAGGCTCCGCCGGGTACACCGTGGGCGTGCACTGAAATTTTCCAAAGGTGAAATAATCGCGGCGTTGCGTCATCATGGGCTTCTAATTGTGTTATATGGGTGGATATTTCGTCGCGAGGCCATTCCAACTAGCGGATCGTGAATGAATCACTTTATTATGGAAGGTCGTTCTGTATTCACTATATGTTCTTCAACAATAAAGACACCCAAGAATCTTGTATTATTTCCATAAGACTATTAGACTATAATTACATTAAATCGATAAACAAATACATATAATAATTGTTATTGGTTTATACTTATGATGCAGATTTGCGATAAATAGATATGACTCAATTATCCAACTATCTCCAGTTGTAGGTGCTATGAATAATTTTCTGTGTATAACTTAATTGACATTGACCCCTTTAACCCAAAGTATGGTGCCCGTATCTAATTATGATTTACAACAAGCGATAAAAATTCTGTATAATTATTGCTATACAAGTGGAAATTTTGCGTCAGGTGATAAAAGTGCATTAACTGTGAAAAATGGTTTATGTGAGTCATTGGGTGATGTTAGGTCTATTTCGTCTAGTCGTGCTCTAGAATTTATAAGAATTGCATATTTTATTGTGTAATTAAGGCGAATATCTAAATATTTATTCAAGTTGACAACGATTTACATCTTGAGCGCATTTGCGTTCTTACGTAATTTTTGCAGGAACATTTTGCGAAATTTTACTGCAAAGTAGGTACTCTAACATTTCTATCATTCATAGGCGAAATGTGGGTCCAGTTAATTATTATTTTATGTGGCTGCAAAATGAGTATTATTTAAAAACATAAATCAATTATGGTAACAGGGTACTTCGAAATTTTCGCAGATGCTCATAATTTTTTATAATGCCTCTTCCTCAAATACATAAATACATAGAGAGTTTACTCTATGAATCTAATCTAATATAATAAAAAGTGTAAATAATAAAGGGGAAAAACTTATCAGCAGGAAAAACCTTTTAATAATTCTGGGCAACAACGACGAAATAATTCGAGTGTGCAGGAAATTATTACGGTTCAACGGATTACAACCGGAAGTTAATAAACCGCGAAAAATCCTCCAAAAACCTAATTAGTAATTACTATAAAAAAAAAGAGAAAACTCACCTTGAATGGGTAGTATTGTTGTCCGGTAGTCATTTTGGCAATGGTGAGATTTTTAAGTTTCTAGACTAGAAAAGAGATAACAATGGGAATATATTAGGTTTTTGTACCGCAATCAGTCTCACGTCGAATACGAATTCAAAACTCGAACTGAGTCTTTACTACGACCGGCTAACACTCTTATTGAGTCGTGTATTACATATTTTTGTTGTCTGAAGCGAGAAATGACATCACCACCGCATATAAATATTACAAATTCACTTATATAGCCAGGTGAATAACACAAATTCTGAAGAAATCTAACGCGAATAGTATCGAAATTACTCATCCGCAATCATCTCTTTAAAAAATTTAATTATTGAAAAAATCAATCCGGTTTAGAGAGCGCGGATCGGAGATAGCGGAAAGCGCGCGGTGATGAGACGATGGACTATAACAACCCGATCTATAATTAACCATGAGAAATTGACAACCTATTTCTGTACGATTTCCATTTCGCATATGCACCGGGAAATTCTGAAGCGGTTTTTTAGCGGAAATCGATAAATTTCATGCAACGACTAACGATTCATCCCCTCGAGGCGCCACAAAACGCCGATTTCTATGCAGCGAACCGGAGAGTGACTGTGCATGGGATGGGAAAATCGAATTCCTGCCTTCACCAGCATTGCAGGTCAACCGAAAGCCGGCCGCGCCACAAATTCGCCATATCCCGACTAAAAATCGATCCCTTTTTCACCAAACCGATCATCGCTGATGAGTACGGTGGTTCAAATTGGGTAATTTAAAAGATTCTTACTTGAAAACTGGCTCGAAATCGCCAGGAATTAACACTGTGTAAAGCTACGGTCACACCCACTTACCGACTGAAGTGAAAGCGGATTCTCCTTTACGATGACGCCTCGCTTATTGCAGGACACATGCGCCCGAACATCTCCCAGAGAAGGTCAAGCCCGAAAATCGCTTAAATTTTTTTATTCTCCATCCACAAGATTAAATACAACAATACGCATTTCTCATTATTATATAAAAATGACAATAGTTCGTGATAACGATCAATAATCCTCCAAGAAGAAGTACTGCCCCGCCCTCTTCTGCTCGCAGTCCTTGACCGACTCCTGCTTGTTGATCCTGGGCCGGAAATTGTTCGGGTCCCGCCTGAAGGTGATGCCGAGCAGCTCCAGGAAGCGGTTCATGCCGGCCAGCAGCGTCTGCGGCGTGTTCGCGACCGTCTTTACCGACGGCTGCCCCTCGAACACGATGACCCGGTCGGCGAGGTAGGTCGCCATGATGAAGTCGTGCTCGACGACGAAGCCGGTCTTCTTCGCGTGCAGGATAAACCGCTTTATCACCTTGGCGCACACGAGACGCTGCTCCGAGTCCAAGTAGGCGCTCGGCTCGTCGATAAGGTAGACATCTGCCGGCCTGCCCAGGCACAGCGCCATCGCGACCCTCTGCAACTCTCCCCCGGACAAGTTCTGCACCTCTTGGTCGATTATGTCGTCGATTTTCATCGGCTTCATCACGTCCGCGATAAACTGCAATGAAAATTCTTCTAAGGACTTTCAATACATAAAATACCAGACAAGAGGATCCGTTATCAAAATACTGATTTAAACGACACAATAAAAGAATAAGCACATCATTACATTACAGAGAAGAAGAAAATGATGAAAAAGTTAAATCACAGGAAGTTGTAGCAGTCTTTTCAGAAAATTTTTCGAAAAAAATGTTTTTAACGAAATTTGTATTTAAGTGAAGCAGAAAATATACAGATGAAGTTATTTTATTGAACAAGGGACTGAGTACTTTTGAATAGGTGAAAATTCCAAGTTATTCAAAAATGTTCAAAAATGGCAGAAAAAGTTGCTAACCCAACTTTTAAAAGCCCAACTCACAGCAGCAAACTTCAGGGTAAAAAGTCAGTGTTACAAAGCACAAGTCACTAAAACTTCAAAATCTAGTTTCTCCAGAGACATGTTAACTTATAGCATAGAACTCTTTGAGTTTCTCGAGCCCTGGTTTCTCAATACTTTAATTATTATTTCTAGACCTAGTTGATCATTGTTTTGAGAATTGATTAATTACTTGGGGGTGGATGTAGGCGTCCCTGATTTTCTCGTGCAGCAGCTGCCGGACCAACCCCTGCGATTTGGGGCTGATCTTCTGCGGTTTGTAGCTGATGTGCAACTGGGGCAGCTCCCCGGACCCCTCGTCGACCTGCAGATTACCGGCCAACATCCGGATGAAGGTCGTCTTCCCGGTCCCATTTTCCCCCAACAAAACCAAAATCTCCGAATCGGAAAATTGCCCTTTGACCACGTGCAACTGGAAATTGCCCATCGTCTTCGTCATCGACGGATACTCGTAGTGGTTCATCCTCTTCACCTCCTCTTCGGTGGCGGACTCGGCCACCTTGAAGACCAACGACTCGTCCCGGAAACGCAGATTTTCGGTCGGGACGAAACCGTCGAGGAAAATATTAATTCCTACAAGAAATCAATTTTTTTCAGTCAATCTAATTTGAGGCAATTTTGAGATTATACCTTCACGAACTGAAAAAGGCATGGTAACTACTCCGTAAGCCCCCGGAACTCCATAGAGACAACAGATGAAATCTGAGAGGTAGTCTAGTACACTCAAATCGTGCTCCACGACGATAATGAACCTAAACAAGAATACAATTAAATTAGTCAACTAAATAGTTAATTTGAGTGGTGATTATGGTTACTTGTCTGGATGGAGCAGAGAGCGGATGGTTTGGGCGGCGTTGAGTCGCTGCTTCACGTCCAAATACGAAGAGGGCTCGTCGAACATGAAGATGTCCCCGTTCTGGATGCACACCATGGCGCAGGCGAACCTCTGCAGCTCCCCGCCCGATAAGGCCTCGATCGATCTGTCTCGGATGTTGTTCAAATCGAGCATCTCGCAGATATTGTCCTGGTCCTTGGCGTCGCCCCGCTTTTCCAGCAGCTGCCTGACGGTGCCTTTGACGGCTTTCGGGATCTGATCCACGTACTGAGGCTTAATCAGCGCTTTTAGGTCGTCTTCCAGGATCTTCGTGAAGTAATTCTGCAGTTCGGAGCCTCGGAAATGGCTCAGGATTTCGGTCCAGTCTGGAGGGTCCGTGTAGCGGCCCAGGTTCGGTTTCTGTTTGCCTGCGAGGATCTTCAAAGCGGTGGATTTGCCGATTCCGTTGGTCCCGACGAGTCCCAGGACTTCGCCCGGTCGAGGGATGGGAAGGCGATGCAGTTTGAATGAGTTCTTGCCGTAACGATGAGTGGTGTCCCGTTCCAGGTTACTCGGGAGGTTGATAATGGCGATAGCCTCGAAAGGGCATTTCTGAAAATCGATTTCGTGAGTTTAGCGATTTAGGGGGTAAACGAGGGGTTATCACCTTAACGCAAATACCGCAACCGATGCACAGTTCCTCGGAAATCGAGGCGATTTTGCTGTTGGGGATGACCTCGATGCAGAGCTTCCCCATACGCACCACGGGGCAGGATTTTTTGCATTCTTGTCGGCATCTTTTCGGTTTGCATTTGTCGGCGTTCACGATGGCGATACGTGTTAATTTGTCGGTTTCCTCGGTCGCCCTTCTCCTGGACATGGTTCTGCAATATGTTGAGGTTCACCTAACCTAAAAAATAACAGACTTTAATCGATTTTCGCAAAATGAAGCTTACAAAAATCATGTCTATAGATTTTTAGAAGACTTCAAAGAACTTTTTACTCACCAAATAAGGAATTTAGGTGGAAATTAACAAATTTTGAGCCACACCGTGACCAACCACATGAGGTAAGTTGGCGAAGAGATTGACATGCAAGGCTACCAACATCAACATTCAAATAGTGAAAGAAAATAATTAAATACCAAAATTCTAACGTTAATTTTCTCATAAAATCACACTTTTATAAAGAAGATCAGAAATTGAACTTTCGCTCGACTGCTTTTTGCAATTGATCAGTTAATTTTGAGTTTGAAATCGCAGATGACAGTTGTTGGTAAGACTGCTTGTCAAAAATCTAAACACATGTCAAAAATATCCAAATTTGGATTTTCCGTGAACTGCCCCAGAAAATGTCTAAAGTAGATATGGAGTTGAAAAAAGTAAGTATTAAGCTGTATACTGACGCTGTATATCTTTATTTCATGTAATTACTTACAGGCATTCAGTGAACTTCAAGAAAAACAAATCGAAACTGCTCAAAAGGTTCGCCTCACGGAACTCCAAATTGATAATCTAAAACGGAACAAACAGCATGCCGCATTCACCGAAAGGTGCCTCACAACGCTATTTGAGTATCCCTTTTTGTGTAACTCAAGTTTTGTACCTATTTTAGGGAGATTTCATCTCTGGAAGAGGGCACCAGGACTTACGAGTCAGTGGGTCGAATGTTCTTGCTCACTCCCATGAACCAAGTCAAAGAAAACCTTCAAAAGAAGCAGACGGTGTCGGAAGAGAAGATCAAAGTTCTTGAAGGTAATAAAACGTATCTGGAGAAAAATCTAAAAGACGCAATGGATAGTTTGAGGGAACTCGTCCAACAAAAGAAAGAATCTTAACTTTACCGTAATATTTATTTTATCTTTACTTTTACACATAAATTAAAATAAAGTAAACTTATTCATTAACGACACCATCAAAGAGCGGCGTAATTGATTTTAAAGTGTCTTCGGCAGGGGGCGGCTTATTTATGAGCTTGAAAATTCCAGTACCTATGGGAGCAGGCATCCCCATTATGATATTTTCAGAAACTCCGTTGATTTTATCCACTTGACCGTAATACGCAGCATCGAATAAGTGATCTGCAGTTTTTTCAAACTGAAATAAATTGGTACCATTAGAACTGTAAAGATTCTACTCAAATTATACTCACCGAGGCTAAATTCAGAACTGATTGCTTCATTTTCGATAAACCGTAACGTGTGATGCCCAAAACTTCACCAGTGTGGGTCATCTGCGCGGCCAAGAGCATAATATGTCGGTAGTCTACACTCATTCCGTGATTTTCCATTACCATTTTAATTTCAGACATGATAGTCTCCCTAAAATCGAAATAAATCAAAACACAAGTCTTTCGAATTTTAGTGTCAGTACCTTGCAGCTTCAATCCCCAAAGTATTGTAAACTTCGATGATGTTATTCGAAACAGTTTTGGTCCCATTGATCCCGTAAGTCGCAATCACCTCCCTCAAATTATCCCCTTCGACACACAAATTATAAACAGTTTCGCTGCCGTGCCCCTCTCGCGCGATAACAGCTCGGTTAACGGTGGGCAACCCTTTCACGACGACTCCGGGAATTTTCGCTTTCAACTCGCCCAAAGAAAAATTATATCTAGTCGAGTGTTTGCTCCCACTCGGACGGATGGTTATGATAGTTTCGCTCTCCACTTCGACCTCGTTGGGTTTCAGCCGCAACTTCGAGGAGCAAATGCTGTAACGGACGAGCTCGGCGTTCACTTCCAATTTCAACAGCTTGATTCGATCGTAATTCAGCTGGATTAGGAGAAAAGCCTCGGTGGAGGTGTAAACTTCGTCTATGAATGTGGCGATCTGGCCTAGGGTCGTTTTTTCGATTCTCGCCTTGACTTCACGGGCGAATTCCTCGTTTTGGTTGTTCATGAGACTGGCGGTTATTATGGGGGTGCTGATTTGCTTACTCGCGTTGATGATTTCCTTGATCCTGTAAAATCATTCCTTCAGTAAAGGAATCTCACAAAAATTCAAAATAAAAACGATGCGAATCGATATTTTGAGTAAAATGACAAGCGAACGCCAATTAGCTGTCAAAATAACTCAAGATGGCGTCTTCGCCATGATTTCCGGTACGAAACATCTGACAATAGATTTTTCGACGAATCACAGAGCGCTGTCCTTTTTTTCGCCCAATCAAATCGCCCGATTGGTTCAGTTACCTGGGAACCCCCTGGGTGATGTTCATGCTGGCCACCCCGGCGAAATGGAACGTCTTGAGCGTCATCTGGGTGCCCGGCTCGCCGATGCTCTGCGCCGCCAGCGCCCCCACGGCCGTCCCCGGCTCTATGATGGACCTGGTGTATTTCTGCCCGCAAGTTTGCAGGAAAGTGACCAGCTGACTGCAGGTGACCCGCTCGACCTCCTTGACCACTTTCAGGTCCCCGCCGAAACGGTTGCGGATCGCCTCGACCTCCTCCGCCGTTTTATACATGAACTTCCTCAAATCGGCCTTGTAGTCCTCGCTGCACTCGTTCAGGGCGTCCGTCTCCAAGAAGGCGTCGGTCGCGCGCCGGATTTGGGCCGAATCGAGCACCACCTCGTCCCTGTAAGGGCACTTGGCCTGCAAGAAATTATTTAAATTAATCAGAAGGGAATTTATGTCCTGAATTAATGAGGTGTTTTAAAAATATTCTGAAAATTCAAAAAGTTTTCATAATTTTCTACCTGCACATGACGCAGAACCCGGACGAAATCTACAGGGCAGTCCTTGCCCTCCATGTAGGTCGGGTCGAGCCCGTCACAGCCGTAGTCGATTTGTATCAAGTCCCCCTCTGCGTTTCGCACGGATCCGTCATAGTGCACCACTAGATCTTCAAGGGATTTCACCAGGCGGCGCTGCATGTACCCGGTCTCTGCCGTTTTGACAGCTGTATCAACCAGGCCTTCCCTACCACCCATCGTGTGGAAGAAGAATTCGGTAGGAGTTAGACCGGTGTAGAAGCTGTTCTCTACGAAACCTTTCGCTTCTGGGGTTTTAGCTAGAATAAATTAATGAAATCTGGAAAATATTGTGAGAAAAATAATTACAGTGGTGTTCGAAATGTGGAAGGGATCTGTCGTCGAATCCGTCCGGGACCCTTTTTCCGTTGAGGGCCTGCTGGCCCACGCAGGCTATCATCTGCGAGATGTTGATGAAGGAGCCCTTGGACCCGGAAAGGGCCATTATCAGGGGGCTGTTGGTCGGGTGCAGTTCCGCCAAGCACGCTTGACCCGCATGTTCGCGAATCACCGACAGTTCTTTCAGGATGACGGCTTCCAGTGTCTCTTCGGCGTTACATCCCGGCTGACACGGCAATCTCCCTTCTTTCATTTGGCGGATGTACTCGTCGCAAGTCCTGTAGCCGTCCGTCAGAAGGGCGTGTTTTCTACGTAAAAGAGCCTCGCTGGGTGTGACGTCGCCGATTCCGATCGAGAATCCGGAATTCATCAGATAATTCGACGTTAATTTGGCTGGAAATGGACCAAATTTCATTTATTGAGGCTAAATTATTTTGACTAGCTGCCCCACTCACCCAATCTCCACATGGATTTGATGGCGTACTCCTGTCCGAAATCCCTCAAAATCACATAGAAAATATTGCCGCCTTTACTCCCACTGCCCAGGTGACTCTTCTCGAGAGTTCCGGCGAGCAACAAGGAGTTACGAATGATAACGTAGGAATCTTTAATGCAAAATTCCCGATTCTGCGTGTAGGCCTTCCCTTTCGCCTCCAAATTCGCCATGACCGGACAGGTTTTATTCGGTTTGAAAATCAGACTGAGAATCTGTTTACCAGACCACATTTTACGAGGCTGCAACGAATTCAAATTAGGTACTAAAATCTTTCAAAATTCCAAGTCGTACTTTCAAAATACAAGGAGTGGGCATATCCATCTGTATGTTAGTGTCGGTGTCAGAAAGCAGAGTTGAAGCCAATTGCATAGATTGCATTTTATCCAGAAAAACGTCCTTTTTAGTGAGGAGATAGGCCCCAGTCAAGAAATCCTGAGTTGCCGCTATCAAAAGTTCGCCGTTTCTAGGAGTAACCAAATTACTCTTGTTCTAAAATCGTTAAAACACAATTAAAAAACAACCCCGATATGTAAAATCAAATATCTGAAATAAATACCCCCATCAAGATTAAGGCCTCCGCTTTGGCTTCCTCAGTTTGAGGCAGATGCAAATTCATCTCGTCTCCATCGAAATCCGCATTGTAAGGATTACAAACGCACTCATTGAACCTAAAAACAAAAAAACAGGAATTTTTAGATAAATGATAAATTACAGGAATCTGTAAAAAAATTAAAAAACTATAGGAACAAGTCGTTCATCGTCTTTTGTGTATAGTTTTCAAGAGTTCTTGGTAATTCCGAAGAATTCTCATCGGGAAATTGCGGGAAAGCCGTAGATAAATTACAGGAATCTGTACCGAAAAGTCCTATGGTTGTGAATTTTAGCCCTGTGCGCCATGATGGACAGCTTGTGTAGACTGGGCTGTCGGTTGAAGAGCACGACATCGTCATCGTGCAGATGTCTCTCTATCAAGTCCCCGAGTTTCAGATCCTGTGCCAGTTTCTCTCGATTACCGTATTTCAGGAACTTTTTAAAAGCAGATCCCTTTTGCTGCACGTAATTCGCACCGGGCCATTTCTCCGGACCGTTGATCACCAGTTGCCTCATGACGTCGATGTTTGCTTGAATCACGCGCTCGGGAAACGTCAAAATCTTCGCTATGTGTTGCGGCACCCCGACTTGATCGATTTGCAGATTCGGGTCGGGCGAGATGACCGTTCTGGATGAGAAATCGACCCGTTTCCCCGATAAATTGCCGCGAAAACGGCCCTGTTTCCCTTTGAGACGTTGAACCAACCCACGACCCGGTTTCTTAGGCTAAAAAGGACCAAAATAATTTCAAAAATTCGAAAAATTCGAATAAACCAACCATCATGGCTAATGGAATGCCAGACAGTTCGCTGTTTATGTATAAAGCGGTCTGAAGTTGGAGGAAATCCCAACCTTCTTGGTACATGTTCACTGAAGCTCCTGATAATTTATGCTTCTTGATCACATCGTTGATGAAAATTATCTCCGATTGCTTCATGGTCAAATCGTCTTCATTACTACAACAAAAAGCTCAAAATTCGAAAATCGAGGATTCTAAACCCGAAACTTACGTTCCGGCTTTTAAATCCGAAACCACCGATGGTCTAATAGACACCGGGGGCACCAACATCCTCGTGAGGATCAAGTCTTTCGGTTGAGACCTTTTCGGGTCCATCGCCAACAGCGGAATGTCGCTATGCGGAATCCTTTCGAATAATTTCAACACATCTATCGGAGTTAAAACCTGTGCGATTTTAGTCGACGTGATCGCCGATTGAATATCGGGATTCACGTCGATGGCCGATTTGAACCTCTCGATTTGGTCCTTCAGTATCGTGTCTTTGTCGGTCTCTTTGGTGCCTTCGCACACGATTTTCAACACGGACCCACCGGTGCTCCCTTTTCCGGCCGTCAGCTTCTTGACGAAACCGTTGAAGCTCTTGCAGTGAGGGCATTTCGTCACTTTCTTGCACTTGTCGATTATTTTCTTACGGATGTTCTTCTTGGTCATGTAACTCAGATTGTCTCTGGTGAGCTTGGAGCGGTACAGCGCTTTATCATCGTTATTGAGTAGAACTTTGCAGCATTTCTTGCAAATTACTTGCAGGATGCTTATGATACTCCTGAAGTATCCTACGTGAAATACCGGCAATTCTAGATCGATGTAGCCAAAGTGGCCCACACAAGAATTGATGTTTTTACCACATGTTTGACATGGAGATTCTTTTGAGTTGGTTCCGAGTCTCTTATCGAGAACGCCGAATGGCACGGGGGTGCGTTGTACGTCTTGATTGTACAAGTTTTTAGCTACTACGTGAATGTGAGACTGCTGTTGCATGCTTTCTGCACTTTCGACACCGAAACTGATGTGGGAGCTAGAATGTAATTTTCCGTGAATTCGTTGATTTCATGTTTGAGCTGGGTGACTTACATTTTTCTCGCCACATCTGATTCGCGATATTGCTCTTTAGGCATGATTTTCACTTAAAGTTTACAAAATAAACACACACGACGAAAACAATGAAAAGTTAGGTTAAGATAGCTGTCAAATGTCACTCATGTTTGAGTTTGTTAAATACGTAAACCGAATCCACGTTGTCACGTTTACAGCGCGAAATTTGAAAAATCTCGCTAAATCAAGACCTTGCCAGAGACTACCATGAAAACTATTTAATTAATAGTTCATGAGACTGTGGGTGGTTTTGGGTGTAATAAGTAGGAATGATTTCGTTAGACAAACAGCATTTATTGCGACAGCTTCGCTCGTAGGCGTACTAGGTGCATTTTTACAGCGTTTTCTGACGATATCATAAAGAGAATAAGTAATCTATGATTGTGACTAATACTTACAATCTAAAAATTACAACTAGAATATACTGTACACAATTATCTATTATTATCAGGAAAATAAAATAATATAAATAGACTAATAACAAAGAGAAAAAAAACATAAATCCGTGTACTTATAAATAAGTCTCAAAATTCCCACAAATTAATAAGTTAGGCCAATTTCGGACTTCTAGACGAGACACGCATAAAAATTCTAATATAGATTTTACAATATCTGCATGCATTTTCCTTCCTTCATCCTCATTTCCCTTCATCTAAGTAAAAGATGTTTTAATTCGAGTAAGATTAAGATCTACGACAATTTATTATTGTAGGTATTTAAGTAGAATGAGCGGTATTCATAAACAAATCAGAGACAAAAAGTTTGATTTTAAATCTTTGAGTGGTGTACAAGTATAAATGGCACTAGATGGTATCAATGAAAGAATTAAAATTTGTTCGCTTAATTTAAGTAATCGTCATCGATCTCTCCAGTGAAGTACAGAAATATCACATTTTGTTTATGAATACATCCTAAATAATTATATATTGTAGAATAATGTGCCAATAAATTGAGAACCCCTCCTCATTCATCGTTTTTGGTTGATCATCAAGCTATGGGTTAAAGTAACCGATCGAGGCAAGTTTTTGGTTTGTCATCACATAAATGTAATGAAATCAAAAATTATTGAATCAAAAAGAGAAGCACGGAGGCTCTACATTTAATGTATCTACCAATCCCTAATAAGAGTCTCATAATTATACGTATAGGATTTTTCTTTTGATAAATGCTTATTATGAGTAATATTTAAGTGTGTTGTGTGATAAAACTTTTCAACTATGTACACTTTTATAATCAATAATAATAATGTAATATAATAATAATATAATAGTAATGTAAATATAATATATACCAGTATGATATATGTATGGACAAAATACTGATTTACTAATGCATTTTTCAAAAGACTGTAAAAAATGTCGTAATTATTGTTGTGTGCACTGATGATGGTCCTCATCGAGCTCTCGGAATACCTGAAAAGAATTGGAATTAATGAATGAAATATTAGCTCAATTGAGATGGGAAATTCACACGAGGGGAACAAGGTCAAGAAGACCAATTAATTATTGCGCGATTTCCCCCCATTAAATTGAAAGTCTCATTCTGAGTAATCGCAATTTTCATCATATTTTGAATAATATTACACCGACTAATAACGATTTCGTATATCACTTTTATTGTTTGGAATAAAAAAAAAAACTGGACGGAAATCAAGGTTGGTTCATTCTGTTTGATGGGTAAATTACCGTATAATTAACCTGACGTCACTTTATCACCGAGTATAATACGCTACCTACTTCTTATTTAATTTGTTATCATAATAATTTATCGGCGCGAATAAGTCACGATATTGCAGATCCATAAATTCATAAATAAATGCAGGCAAAAAAAATAGAGAAATTCGCACGTGTGTGAATTAACTTATGAATACATCAATAAATTGGTATAGGTACCTCTTCTCCTTATAAATGCGTGACGATGATTTCGTCATCGATGTCGTCTTTTTCGTCGTCGGTCTCCTCGGGCTCCTGGATGACGGTCTTGTTGGCCGCCTCCAGAGCGGCCGCCCTCTTCTCCTTCTCCTTCTGCCTCCGGATCTTGCGCATGTGGTGGATCTCCACGATGACGTACATGAAGACTCCGGTCAGAAGAACGGACAGCATCACGTACAACTTCATCCGGGCGCACAGGTGCGTCGAATAGGCGTAGGCGATCACGAAACCGACGCTCTCCCACAGCCGGTAATTGGAGAAGGCCGCCTCCTTGTTCCTCCTGAAGAGCGTCCCGTAAAGACCTGATTCGATAAAATGGAGAAAAAAAAGTTAAAAAATGCAGGAAGTGAAGGTGATCTACGTATAATTCCGATAGGGTTTTAGTTAAGTCAAGGCCGGTTTTTTGAGTGATAGCGATAATTAATTCGAATCGAATGTGTGCAGAAGAATTAAGGATACGCTTCCTAAAATTGTAATGGAGAAACCCGCAATTGCCCGCTGTTTTGTTGCGGTTCTGACGGACGATTCTTGCGGGAAAAACCGCAATTCCAATTGTGCGGAGACATTATTGGCGTAAAGTATATCATTACTTTGCATTATGTAAATAATGGTCGGTTGAGAAAAATAATCTAGAGGTAATAAAATAAATCGTGGCAATTTCAAAATCGTTAAATAATGATTATTCATGACGGTTATAAATCGACGATATTGCTCAAGAGAAATTTCAGAAATTGTGTAAATTTACTTAAAACTTTACGGCCAATGTCAAAGTCATTGCCATAAATAATTCAACGGTCTTGTATGTAGGTAAACACTAAGTAAACAGGAACACAAAAAGACGAAAAGTTCTCATCGAGACCGGAAAGTTCGAAACGGACCCGGACAAATAATTTAATAAACGCGACTAGTAAACATCTTTTTATGAGCGCGGTGCTAATTCAACTCAATTCGCGACTTTCCACTTGATTGTATGTCGAAATATCCAGTTTCTTACCGGTTCCTACCGACTCAATCGTAATCGCCATTAAACGCTCCAATTTTTCCTAATCAGCTACCGAGCGATCAAACGAATTTCTCACGCAATATTTTTCTGCGGAACATCTCCCGCTACGAAACCAACCAGTCGACTTATCAAAAAAAGAAGCCTGGGGCTATTTGGTAACCAGATAGATCTGGTTCGTCAATTAACCGTTTAGTTTCCAAGGCGAAAAAGAGTAAATGGGCGCCCTCACCGTTGACCTGGGTCTGCCAGACGGCGTCGCCGACGCCCCACAGCCCTGAAGCGATGAAGAAGACGATCGGGTTGGAGGGGTGCGGCCGCCAGAGCAGCAGCCAGACCTGGAGGGCGGCGTGCACGATGGCGCCGAGGGCCATGATCGGCGCCCGGCCGATGTACTTCATCACCGAGCCGAAGAGCAGGCTGCAGATCGCGTTGACCACCCCGAAGCAGATCATGACGTAGCCGACCGAGGGGATGCCGAGGGCGCACGACACGTACGCCTGCGTGAAGTCGGCGCCGATGAACGCCTGCTCCATGCCGATCCATATCGTCATCGGGATCAGCAACTGCTGGTACGGCTTCTTCAGCTGGTAGGCGGTGGCCGACAGCAACTGGATGCCGGTCAGCTCGACCGCGCTGTTCCGTCGCTGCCTCTCTCCGTATCTGGAATAGAGCGGATTATGAGAATATTTTGGAAAAATTCACCATTTCTATTTTCTTTCATGGGAGCCCTTGGAAAAGTTCTGTAAAGGTCTCCTAACTTTCAACCAATAAGAAAAAATCATGAAAAATGCTCCCCTATCAACTGCTTTGGTGGTAAAAAATGAACACAGAAAATAGTATATTAAAGCACTAAATGGTGGAAGACACAAGTGTGGAAACATACAGTGATTGCTTTGTAGTATTTTCTCTATTTGCACAAATTTTCATAATTTTTTCTAAATTTTTAGTATTATGATCGATTTTGGGATTTTTGCTGTGGATGACCATCAAGTCAGAAATATTTGTCTTTTGTATATGTATTCATAGGTTTTTATCTGCTATCTATTCTCGTATTTACGGTATTTCCAACCAAAAACGGATTATAGTGATTTGAGGTATACTAAAATCGGGTCTCATTTAGATACCCGTATCGTAATGAGCCCATTATGACACGCAAACCAAAAAAAAAACATATTTTCATTTTGGCATCTATCTCATCTAAATTCACAAACTCATCTGAAATCCGAAAGATACAACTCGATTGAAAATGGCCTTAGTAGGATCGAAACAGATAATAACGGAAGAAAAAAAATGTTGTGAAAAACTATACAGGGTGAACCTCATGTGCCAATAGGTCATTCTCGTGTTCAATTGCCGGTACGGGCTCGAGGTGGCCCTGGATCGGACGAAAGTAGATCTAATTCCGGTTCTGTTCATTAACGGCTGTCATCGATCGTTTCAGAACTCGCCATGATGTAATAAATAACTAAGATTGCATGGGATTTCGAATCTACGCCATCATCGTACTGAAATTTTTGATATATTAATCACTGAGGGCTTTAAATTGGAGGTGATTTAATGCGCTTTTTATTGATTTTTGAGCGAGTTCGATACCTCTATTCGTGTGGAAGTAATGAAGAGATCGGCGAAGGCCGCTATCCCGGCGCCTCCACATTCTGGATTCTGGAAATCTGTCTAATCCAGCCTCCACCTTTTATCATGTTTTAATTTTAAATCCTTGCATGTTTTCTGGTATTTACGAGTGTAATTTTAAAGTTGATGGCTTAATCCTTCCGATGGGATTTTACAGGTTTTCATATCTGGAAGCGTTCGGTAATTATGGAACGTAATGTGTTTTTATTAATTATGGGTGATCTGATGGTTCAGTTACGTAAATGGAGCGGATTTCGATTTCCGCTCGTACTCTAGAGAAGCGTAATCGTTCTAGCAATTTAATTTTGGTTGGTGGATGCGAGATGAATTTTTTTATGAATTGTGGGATTTGTGTTGGGATTGTGACTTTGTGACTTCAATTACATAGTTCAAGGGCGTATCAGGGTGGAGAGCAGAAATGAAAGTTTCGCGCAAGTTCTTATACAATTACACAAGTGCCCTCACTGTGCATGCAAATTTAGCGACAACAATAATTGTGATTAAGTCGCTTCACATTATCACATTATATTTTTATGACTCTTGAGGAATTTTTTATATTTTTTTTAGAAAGTTGAATATGACTATGAGTATAATTTCCTGGCGCCGGATTTGTATTTACCTTGTTTACATAACAATATTTTATAATTATTGAGGGATTGTCTTGTGGTCATTTTCCATCTTCAGGATATGAGATTTCTCAGATTTTACGTAAGAGCGAAATTTTGAGCATAATCATCAGGAAGTAGTTTTCTAAAATTTATGGATATTATGATATCTGAACCAAATTATCGATGACTACTCCGAATGGCAATACGTATGATTAAAGACATTCCACAGGAGTATGCGGCCTTGCCAAAGACAAATAACCTGGCATCCAAGATGGCGGCCTTCGGCGGAGAAAGGTGGTTGCCAAACGATTGCGTGACCATCGCCGCTCAATTTTGCATAACAAAACATCAAAACTGCAACTTGTTATTTACCAAAATGACGTCAACGAAATTCGCCATAAATAAAACACTCAATAAAATAATTTATGGACCAGAAATCGCAATCTCTCACATTTTATTGCTCCAAGAAACAAGAAATAACCAATGAATTTTCAAACGGAACCCAAGAATTTGAAGCTGAAGGATTACTCTTTCATCCCATTCTAGACCGATCGAAATTTTCTGTACCGTTTGGAAGATACGGATGAATAGAGTAGCACCTACTATCCCGGCGCCTCCGCCAATTTTCAACATATTGGCCAATATTTTCAACTTGTCTCCTTTGTACTTTTAAACATTTTCGACCCGTTCCAGTTTCATTTCGATGAACTGTGTGAACATGATTCGGAAATTTAGGTGATCGACTCGAACTAATCGCATTGAAAAATAAAATCCGGATGCAGGATGATTTTAATTATCGTCCGAAAACGGAAATAACAAATCTAAAAGAGAGTATGGTGGGAGACGTGTACACCATTTATTCAAATTCGCCCAATTATGTAACGTTATAGCTTATGGCTATTGGACTCTGCCATCATCATCGCGTCGATTAATCTGCAGATTTCATGGCCAATTGCAGGAAATCACGGTCCTTAGCTTTCGTAGTTATTACTCGAAAATAATTATTGCTTATAGGGACGGTTATTATTACGCTATACACCTCGAATTATCCTTCGAGCGCTTTTGCGTCAAATTGAATGAGTGTTTACTTTAGGTTAAGTACGAATAGATTGGCACCATATGGTGTTGCACCTCTCTAAAGACTGAAATGAATGATCGCAGGTATAACACAGGTAGTGATGTGAGATTGCGACTCAAGGTGAACCGTATTTTATTGTTTTTAACTGTACTCTTTCATATGTTACATAACAAAGGGAAATGACATTGTTGCGAAATAAAGAACATTTAGGCTATCAAACCGTAGATGGCTCGGACGAAAGTAGAAACCTCTTCGGGCTATTAATGGTGTGCTGAAAAGTCGTTTACCCGTTGCGCTTGAACAAGTAAATTGGACATTTTTCCACGCGACATTTTTGACTAATTACCGGCGGCAATTAAATCTAGGTCGAGTCTCTAGGATTTCTTCGCAAAAATGACGGTTTTTAGAGAAAACTCTGTCAATATAAGATTTTTCGGAGCGTTATCATTCGGTTTGATGATTGGCTCGAGACGCGATAGAGATGAGCTCGAGTCCGAACGCCGGATGAGTTTCAAGCGAGTAACGGTTATTACGGCACCACACACTGACCTTGATAGAGGATCGACGAAGACCGCGATCAGGAGCACCGCCAGGAAGATGCAAGCCAAGTAGATTCCGGAGATCTCGTAGATTTCCGAATCGGCCGGCCTGGCCAGGTTGTCGTTGTTGTTGATGTTCGACACGCAGAAGTTCGCACCGCACCCGATGAAGTCGGCAGAGGTCGAGGAGTTCGCGCTAGAGCTCCCGTGAGGATTACTCAAAACTGAAAAGAAAAAATATGTTAACTCAAACTGTCATAAGGCGTAATCGCTTTCGAGAATTTTAGGGACACATTCTTCATCGAAAAATATCATGAAAAGTCCATGTGGGTCTAGACCAGAATCGTCTTCTAAGCCAAGCTTTAAACAAAGCTTTTTTCGATTATCAGTGAAACCATTCGTAGAAGAACTTAATTTTGCAAACAACTCCATGATACAGTTAAAAATCATCATTTTATGCTTTTGACGGATGTAATTTGGAAAATCATCGACGTGGGTAGTCGAATTTCTGAATCTTTCACAATTCTTTAGGAGAAGTAATTTCTGCCGATTTTACTATGGAATAAGACTGGTCAAAAACAGGCAAAAAAGGCGCTCTTGAGTCATAGCACTAGATTCAACCATTTTTGAGAAAATTTGAGTTTTGTGTTTGAGTACAGAAATTTAGTAATCTTATTCATGATAGTCGACTGAGATTCACGAGAGAAATTTCATCAGAAATTCAAGAACTATATCATTTCATGGTTCATAAAGCACAATAGATGTTGATTTTTCTATTGTGAATGGTTTCGGAGATAATCGTAATACCTATATAGTACACTAGTACTCTCAAGAAAATGATCAAAAAGTACCTATGCATCAGTTAGTCGTTTTCAGATGACGGTGACACAAAAAATTGTTTTTCTCTGACCACCCTGTAGTTGAACAAAATGAGTCGGTTTTTCCAGTGTTGTTCCAAGATATTAGTGTAACGATATCCCAGGATCATTTAAAGGAAAAATTACATCATTTTCCTAGACCGTAGGGTCATCCAAAGTTTAACATTTTTGCAGAACTTTACGTGACACCCTGTAAAACGTACTCAGGGAACCTGTATAAAACACAGCGTCTGGCGGGTGATAGCCCAAGAATGTAGCTATTCAGGGATGCCAAGTTTTTTGAAATTACTCTTTTCGTTCAGGAGTTACCCCACTTTGAATTTCACAAAAAATTTAGGTGGGCCGATTTTTTTGCTCGCAAGTGTATATCATCACACACCTAGAGAATAAAAGGTGAAAAAGTCACCATTTTTCGCAATTCTTAGATAGAAATCCAGAATTTTTTTTTATAACAAGAGAGATAGTGACAGTCAGGTGGGGTATTTTCACCTCTGGTTATCCTCCTGTTAACTAACTGAAACCTTACACAGTGACAATTCTGGCTAAAATGAATAATAAAGGGTCACATCAAAGTTCTAGTTAGCTAATCGGATGATAACCAGATTTGGAAAAACCGGTCCAACTAAGACGACGATTTTTAATAGTTATTGATGGTGAAAAATTTAACTAGATAAGGGTGTGGAAGAATCCACCAATGAGCTTTTACTTACAAAATCGAGCAAAATTGTACGAAAAACAACACAAAACATTCATAGAGTTGAAGAAAAGTTCCTTTTCCCTTGTCTCTCAAAAAACTGAACTGAGGAGAAAAGCTTGTTTAAAGCTCAACTTTGACGTCGACTGACTCAGCAGGAAAGTGTTTCAGGACCCAGACCCACCTGAACTTTCTTTCATATTTTTCCAAGAGGAATCGCCCCTAAAAATCTAAGGACTCGAAAAATTTACCTAAAGAAGAAACGAGATTCCCCCACAGTTCGGCGGTCTGCCAGGCGAGGAAGAAGAACCCGAAGAACCTCACGATGATCCCGTCCACGGCCTGATCCGTCAATTTGGCGTAAACCCCGGCCACCTGCGTGAGGTAGGTCGCCTTGGAGGCCCACATGGGCGCCGCGCCTATCCCCAGCAGCACCCCGGCCGGCACCAGCGTGTAGAACTTGGGGTAGAACTGCGAGCCGATGTAGGGCGCGTAGCACAGCATCGAAACACAGAGCGTCCACTTGACGGTCAGCCGCTTGATGAGGAACGTCGGCACGAAGATGCAGCTGACCACCAGGGCGGCGTAGATGGCGCTGAGCGAGACGGTGCCGAGGCCGTCCTTGGCGTTGATGCTGCTCTGCAGGTTGGCGGTGCCCTGGAAGGCGGTGAACTGGATCATGAAGGCGCAGCTGACGGCCGAGACGTTCTTGAGGATGCGCCACTTCTCGTTGCGGCTCAGCTTGAACTTGCCCTGCTGCGAGGCCTCCTCGTCGGTGATGTCGCGGTGGGGCGGCTTGACGGGGCAGCCGTTGTCGCCGTCGCCCTTGAACGCCTTGTTGTCGTAGCCGCCGGTCACGGACACGGTGTAGACGTCGTCCTCGGCGCGCTGGTTGGCGCCGCCGTCGGCGCCGGCATTGTCGAGGGACGCGGTCATCTCACGGCCGCGGTCGCCCTCCTCTATCTGCAATCACAAGACATCCGGACGTGAATTTCAACATTTTCCTCATCCTGATGGATTTGGGTTTTACTCAAAAATCTGCCGAGAGTTTCGCAAACAAAATTAAGGGCCGCTCTATTAACCTCCTGTTAGCTAACTGGAACCTTAGACTGGGGCGATTCTGGTTAAAATGAATAATGGAGGATCACATTCAAAGCTCCCCATCAGTTAGCTAACCGGAAGTAGAAATACCGGGCCTTGGATTAAAAGTATCATTGGGGCCAAGGGGTTGACCACCCAAGAAACTTTTGTGTAGGTACACCAATTTGCTAAATTGCCAAATTTGCCAGGAATTTGCCAAAGAATTTGCCAAATTTGTCAGAAATTTGCTGATGACTGTACACCAAAATTGTCAGGTGGTCAACCCCTCGATTGGGGCCATTTTTGATAAATTTGTCTTGGAGAGGACGAGAAATACAAAAAAAGCTAGAAAAAAATCACGAGACGAATTGAATTATAAGTAATTGCAAAATTTGGTACTCTTATCAGACTTGGTATTTTCACCTCTGGTTATCCTTTTGTTAACTAACTGGAACCCCAGACTGTGATAATTCTGGTTAAAATGAATAAAAAAGGGTCACATTCAAAGTTTCAGGCAGCTAACCGGAAGTTTAACCAAAAGTGAAAATACCTGGCCTTATAGGGCCAATATTTCAGTCGTGGTTCAAATCAACCGGAGTTTAGTTTCCACAGCACCAATTACCAGCTGTATAAGAATTGAAATCAACGCGAATGAAATACTGGGCCTTAAAGGTTTTCCACCCTCAATTTATTTTTGAATTTTGAAGAAACCAAAAATACTAAAAAAATAGGCCATGATTTTTAGTCTCTTCTTATCGATTTTTGAAAAAAGTCGTTTGTTTCTTTTTAACCCGGGACATTACTTGAAATTAAACAAAAACTCGCCAAATTTGCTGATGGTGGTTTACACCAAATCATCCAAGTGATTTGATTTTTTTATTATTTTTCTAATACAATCAGATATAGTCAAGACATCAAGATTCTTTCCAACATATTCATGGCTTTTCCCATGATATGGCGATGGCGAATTATTTGCAAGATATTGAAAAGTTGTTTCAAGATACTGAGAATCTTTATCAAGATATTGAAATTACATTATAAACGTGAAAACATAATTCTTCGTACTTTTGGCTTGTTCAATCATTGAAATCTACAAAATTATACAGATTAATAACAATGAATCCAAATTTAAACTCTATGGTTTTCGCTTGAACCTACTTAATGCGCTTCCGTATTGGAAAATCAAATTTCTATCAGCAATAAGTTAATATAGAAAACTAGAGAATTTCTTCAGGATACTAGCATTCTTTTTCAAAACATTGATATTGCATCTTTTCCAAGATACTGATATATTCTTCAAGGTATTGAGAACAATTTCAAAGATTTCGCGAATCAGTTAACGATTTTCAATCGCGCGAAATGATTCACATTGATCTAAGAAAATGCTAGATATCAGAATAAAAAACAGTGCAAACATTAATAAATTGACTGTTAAAACGGTTTCCGTTTGATCCTAATGCGCTTCCGTAGAAATCCCGTCTCGACACTCGTTAAAAGCTTCCACAAGTGAAAATAACCTATTGCATCCTCGTCCTCCAAGGACGTCTTGTTGCCATCTTAGGACGTCAACCCCGCGTTAAGTTGAGACCATCCAATGCAACACCTGAATTATTACTAAACTAAAACCGTACAAGGTGAGAGAGCGAATCGAGCGATAAAAATAAAAAGATTCGGAGGCGACTTTTTCCTCCGGTGGATGTCGATCTGCTATTTTTGGACGCGAGGAAGAACTCGAAGCTAAAATTACAACCGCGACGAGTGCATGGCATAATACCTGCTGCATGCGAGCAAACTTGGAATGCTGTAAAGTATACGGTAGATATAACTGATGGAGTATAAATAAAATCCGATACCGAGTAAGTACCTACCTACACCGCTCGAGTATCGTCCACATTATCGCCGTTAAATTTCTGATTTATAATCATCGCCGGCCGCGTTTATGCCCGAGCGTAAATTTCGGACTTTCCCATTAAAACTTTCTTCTTCGGATCGTCTTCCTTATGGGTTGGCAGTGTAATGCCGAAAATTTCGATGATCTCATCTAGATGAAGAAAAAAGCGGCCTATCTTATAGCCAAGATCCTTGGGCCGGATTCTTCTTACATCATCGTCTATACTAATTATTATTGTGAGGTGTACGGCGCAGAAATGAGCAAAACACAAGAAAAAAACTTGTAATTGATGTTACTGATAGCCTTGAACTTGCTTCATCTTCATCCACCCAGACAGAAGAAGCGCCCGAACAGTCTCACCTTGTGCCGAAATAAAAATTGGAAAAACCGAATCGAAAATGGCGATGTGCAGGATCTCATATATTAGTTTGTTATTATTGATAATGCGAGTGTCGGAAACGTGTTATTAGGACTTCCGTACCATTGAGTGACAAGGTCGAAAAGATGCGCACGCCGATACCTGCAGCAGATAAAGTTGCATTTTTTCCTTAATTATGGGAAAACACTCAATTAACGAAACCTCAGCTCGTATAAGTGAACTTGTGGGCGTAATTACATGAGAGAATAAAAAACGGGACTTGTCGCGAACGCGGCATTGACATCTCTTATGCAACCGCGACGAAATCCTCCCATACGCCCGAAAGTGATCGAATATCGAATCGATTCCGATTATCGAACGTGAGTGGGTTTCGGGCGTGAAATTTCGGGTGGCAACTGAAAAATCGCGGGTTTCGGTACTTTACCATCGAATCGACGAGCACCCAGTAAAAGCTCCGGACGGACATCCTGCGGGGTCTCGTGGACGAGACCGGGCTTTCGCCATCCCCGATGCTCGATCGGGCCGAGCTCACCGAACGCCTCTTGTTGTTGTAATCGTTGGCCATTGTGCCCTCGGGGGCGAATGACGAAAAAGTTCACGGTTTTCCCTTCAGACAGTCAGCTTCATGCCGGGGATTCGCGCACTCTCTCAAGATGTCATCACTGCTAATCGCGACGAAGATGCACTTTGACTAAACGTTGCATAATAGCAAATGTCGGGATGTGTAAACGGCAAAAGGAATAATTTCATACTGCAATGCCAGCCTTGAGATGTAACCTATATATTATTAACCGTGCGGCCGGTTGCACGTTACTTTTAACACAGGAAATTCGTAATGGGCCGCAAAGACATAAAATCCGTTTCGTTTTCCATTGTTCTCTTATAGTTATCTACCTGCCCACGTATGAATATGAGGAATAAAAATCCACTCGCGCTTGAGCAAAACACCAAACAAATCGGCGTAATGGTGATGGATTTTTATGACCCGTGAGTTGAAAAATAACCATTTTTTTCCTAAACTTTATTATCCAATAATTTTTCGTCGGTAATTACCCCATAACCCACCAGAGGTGTGAGTTACGTGCAATTACTTGCTAATTTTTATTTGATTTGCACTAAACTCGTCTAATTTATTGTGTTATTGTCTTGAAACAATAGCGGCGACTTAATTTAATCAAATACAAGCTAGAAAACGCGTCTCATTATTATTATAAATAAATCTCTTGCATGCGTGATTGTGACGATTTTCCATAAGTTATCCTTATATGAGAATTCCTTGAGGTTTTTTAAAAAATTCAATAATTAACCACGTGTCAATTTAATAATAAATTTTCGCTCGTAGCACATTATACACTAATGATAACCTTGTTTTGGTATAAAAAATACGCTTAACCTTTTCTGCATGAAGGAGCATCTCTCATATAAAACTAATAAATGGGATAACTCCACACATGAAGTGATGTGTGTAGCATCCCGGAACCAACGAGAGAACAAAAAGTGGCTATAATCATCTTGGACAAAAAGGACAATCTCATTATTGATTTCAATTTTAATGGCCGCGTCACGTGGCCCACCAATGGAGCAATTTTTATTCACGTTCCTACGTACACATTTTCGCCAATGATAATGGCGACTAGAGGTACTCGAAATTAATATTATTCACGGTGGATGGCTTTCGAACCATTTCGAGATGGGTATATACTACTTATTTATTTAATGGTCTGGTGATTTGAAACCTCTAATTAAGTGGATACGATATTGTTGATGAACGGACTCTTCTGGAAGGAACCGTAATCATTATTTTTGTTTATTTTCCCAAAACGAATCCCCCGAAAACTTGTTACATAATAATTTAAATTTCAAATTATTGAGTCTGCCGAGAGGGGGAGATAGTGGTAGGAACTTTGGACGTGAGTGGAATTTCGCTTGCTGGCACTCTTTGCCCGGACAAAAAGTAGGTTTGTGTCATACTTTCTACGCTTGTTTGCAAGTTCAATTTCGATGTTTCACTTAAACCCGATTATTGTAATACGGAAAACCGATCAGCGTAATCGATCCGCGATCCATTTTCGTCGGCCAGAAGGGCCAAAGTTCATGATATTATAATTCATGATATTGGGTGGTGCTCTAAATAATGAATTCTTCGCGTCTTCCTACACCTTTTGAATTATGAGACGCGGTTATGGACGGTTAGAACGAGGTGTAGGTTATGTTACCTACGATACGTTTGCATTTTACCAGTCGACTTTGTAAATCGCGGAACTAATTAATTCGCGATGGTAAAAAAATATCGGTTTAATGCGAACCCGCCTGAGGATTGCGATTAATTCGGGTCCTGTTACAAGATCGCGAATAACTTGGCCATTTACGGATCGCCCGGATAAGGTCGGAATGCTCAATCTCAAGACTGAGAGCGAAAAAAACTATCGGCCACAACAAAATGGCCGATAGAGGGGCGCCAGCAAGATGGCCGCACGAGGGGAGGTGATTAGATGTTTCCAAAGAAGGGAAGAAATAATCATCCTTTCAACTTTGTAGTGCGAAACTAAATAGAATTTTGGTTTTGTTGGGTTCTGACATGGCTTATAAAAAATCAATAAACAGTTAGCTGTTGGCCCAAATATATCGAAAAAAAAATAGAAAATAATTAATTACTTGCCACTGATGGAGCAGTTTTTCAGGCAAATCTTGAGAAAAAGTTTCGGACCAAATTCTCAATCAAATTTACGACTGAAATTCGCGGTGTTACAAAGCCAATGCACCAAAACGTCAATAATAGCTAATTTTGCACGACAAAGTTGAGACGAAAATAGCAAATGATGAAATAATCAAAATTACCGAATGAGGAGAGGTAATAGATTACTTCATAATAATGGCCGATCGAGGGGAGGCAATAGGCACAGTAAACTCGATAAGAAAGAGAAAATTCAATGCGCGGTCAAGTGAGTAAAAGCGTCGTTTACACGATAAAATAACGACCGGGTCGTCCGCTCGAGGGGAGGTTGTGTGAGGTTGCCGGATCGTTTTGAAAGTTTGTTAACCCCGTTAGTTTATTGTAATTTGGTCGTTCGTTTGTTGTCATAAGTTTAAGTACGAAACGATTGCAAAAACACGTGTTCGTTTGAAGGACGTGATCGCCAATTAATTATTCACAACTTTTCTTTTATACACATCACTGTAACACACAACAGTTAGTTGCCAGGTCGGTGTTTGACATTTCTCGTACTTTACACCTTGCGGTCAGCAGGACTTTTTCCTTTCTGTATCGTAAACACCGCAGCGTAAATGAGCACTGAAACTGGTCGGAGATAACCCCGCGGACGCGATGTCGTGATCGACCGAAATTTCGAGCGGCGGTCTTAGATGAAATGAGGAAATTATCGCCCGCGCTAATTGTTTTGATCAGTCCATTTTTTTCCCGGAATATTGGACATAATCGGCCGACAGACACTCGCTCAAACGGATAAAGTCCAGTTCGGGTCGATTGACGTCATTCAAAGAGCGTGTACCCGCCAGTAGGGCGATTATTCGCTAAAATTCATATTGCGGATTGAGGTGCGCCCGGACGGCGCAGGTCGTGAAACTTGTTTCGAATCCGCGTGTCCGATACCTACTCGACCGACAACAAAACGAGATTTATTCTCTGTTATAAATAAAATTATCATATTTAATAAACGAGAACACGCAAAAAGCGCGCCGCGCCCAATTCGCTCCGCAAGGGATCCGGAGGCACCCGGATCGCGGATTCCCGGATTTCGGCCGACTGGTTCGGAAAAAAGCAAAATCTGGTACAAAAGGCGTTACGCAATAGCACAAGTGACATCTTTTATACATGCAAGTGCCTTGACAACAGGTTTGGAAAGCGTTTTCTAATAGTCGAGCGTTTATAAAAATAGAGACTTTCGACACTATTCGTGTGCGGTATGTGACCGGCGAACTAATTCTCCAATAAAATCGACGAGATTTTAATCGATTTCGTCCGTTACTTATTTTTCTCGGATGGAGTTACATAAGTAAATCATGATAATTTAATTTAATAATAATAATCGTCTTCCCACTACTTTGTTGACATATTATTATTTGTGACTCATTAGGTATCAGCGAAATAATTGCCATTCATTATTTTGCAATCTGCGTACAACAAAAGGTGAGTATGTAAGTCATCGGGTCTCTTTCAATTGATAATTTAAATTTTTTATTAAATTCGAATCGGAAAACGCGGTGTGGAATTGAGGGCTAATCTTGAAACGAATCATCGCGTCCGTACGCTAATCCTTATCGAATTGCGCCAAGCTGACTCACTTATTAAAAGAGTGAAATATTGTTGAAATTGTTTGCGGTTGAATGTGTGGAGCAAATAACAAGTCTGCGGATTGAATAAGGAACAAACACCTCATAAAGGCGGGTAATACAGTTTATAGGTCGCGAATTCGTATCGATGTATCGTAAACACCGATCGACCATAAAGCCAGACGTCACTATACAAGAGGACCGAGATTTTCCATTCGTGGCGAAAATTGATTAATTACATCGTGATGAGCGATGGCGGTTTCCGCATGGAGTCGTGATTTCTTATGCACAAGGTAATTGCGAAAAACCGCTCCGAAATGAACGCATTCAAGACGGGCGTAATAACAATTAAAAATCTTAATCGAATCGAGCGGCGATTCGGTGGACGCAAACGGCATACGAATCGACGAATTAAGCGCGATTTAAGACCATCCAAACAGCCTTGACTGATTAATAAAAGAGCGACCAGAAAACTTTTGAGGTTGAATTATCATTATCACGATCGATCGATTATTATCAGAGATGAAATTCGCAAGCGGAAGAAACCGTTGTTCGCTCTCGCATGGATAAAGCTCTCGAATCGGCGGTTTATAAATAGCAAATCAACTTTTACCTAAGCGGGTAATAAGTACTTATCCTTATTGCAAAATCTCGCAGGCACTTTCTAAAAGTTCTGTACAATGGTGATGATGGTGATGATGATGATGTGGAAAATGACTTACTGGTCGTTTTTCGGCTCAGACCGTTCCGCTGCGATTCGGGTTCGCCGTCTTCGCGGTCTTCAGGTGATGTGCAGTCTCCGCCGTCGTCGTCCCGGGCTGGAACTCGTCGTGGTTTTTGGTCGGGCCTACCGCGAACGGGAAATCGTGCACTTTGGGCACTCGCTTTTCCGGAAAATCGCGGCTTTTCGGCTCGGATCGGTGCGGTTCGGCGGCGATGGTCGATCGAGAGGAACTGGCCGCTTCGACTTTGATTGATAACGTCGTGGTCCCAATGCCACATCCACCGCGAACAAGAGCTAGGTGTCTACTGGCTCACCGACGACGACCACCACTTCCAACTGCGGGACCTTTTCCACCAGGACCAGCTTTTACGGGCGCCATTCACGTGCTTTTCTCCGGGTACTGAGATGCCGGCGATGCCGATCCGGGCTCATCATCCGGCGTCTCGCTCGGCCTAATCCCAGAAATCACAAACGCGATAAGGCGGATTTTCGAGTTTATTCTCGCGGCTTATTGCCCACCAAAGTCTCGACGTTTCCAGATTTCGCGAGATTTTCTACCGAAAACCCGAGTTTTTCCACACGCGCCGAAATTTGCCAAGACGAACGGAATTTTCCCAGCCGGGGACCTCATGATACACGTACCGTCTTTGTATGCGGTTTTAGATCCATTCACATGAGCGCGCCGTAATTGGGGATCGTTTTTGAATAATTTATCAATCATCGCCGGTCTTAATCTAATTTTAGCCACCCAATAAAATCGGCTAATTACCAAGATACTTCCAATTAGAACCGATTGTGTTCGCGATGGTGTAACGTACTTACTGTTAAAAGTACGTAAGTTTGGAGAAATTGGTGAAAATAAAGATTACAAATTTTACGACCTGTACAATTTATTATGGTTTATTCGTACTAGAATTCCGAATTTTCCCAAATTCAACGAGTAGGATTTTTCGAACGGAAAATTATCACGCTCGAATCAGTCAGCTACATTATTCTTTTTATAGATGTGTCCACATACAATTTCACAAATCGTAACAAAAGGAAGTTGCATGTACCGATTATTGATAGCACACGTTTCAGTGTTATTTTCGAAAAAAATGTTAGAATTTCTTGGGTTGGGTCGAGTCTCTAGCCTAAAGGCCGAAAAAAACCGACCGAACTTGAACGTACCTACTTGAATGACGTCATTCATTCCGTTAAAGAACGAAAAAATCAACAAAATTCATCAACCTAACAAAGAAATGAGACGCCAAGAGGAAATTGGCTAATAGAAGTGCCTATATTAAAAGTGGGATCTCTTAATGGGTCAGATTCAGTTTTAATTAAGGATTCGAATGAACTGCACGGTTGAAAGTAAAGTAGCTAAATTTAAATACAATAACAAAAATAAAAGAAAGTTTTCTGCTATTTAGTTGTTTTATTAACCATGTATAGTAGATTAGGCGTGTGAGCTAATTAGGTATTTTATACGAATTATTTATAGAAATAATCGTCGTCAAACACTTTACCGTAATTTCAGGTAATCTTCCAGTAATTCTGGAATATTTTGAATCGATATGAATTTGACTACGCACAAAATAAAAGATATAATGCGCCCCGATGAGGCACACAAGCATTAAAATTAGTAATCATAATTATAATAATTAGAAGACACGAAAATGACGTAGCTATGTTGTTAAAATTCAATCAAGTTCTGCCGATAGATATGATAATAATGTGTGGTAGGTATAGTAGTTGAGCTTATATTTGACACGTTCTCCCTATTAGGAGTTTGAGATCACGGTATTTTTTTAATTTTCACTAACCTAACCTAATCGGATCGAAATGTGGACAAGATTTTCTGAAATATAGTCCATTCATATTATCCCGACGCATCCACCAATTTCTGCCCAAAATTGCCCTCGACAAATTTATAGTCCATTACTTATCTTTCAAATTTCGAAATTAAAATGAACAATTTAGTAGTTTAGGATGCTGAGACTTTTAGCCAGATCGGGTAAACCATGAACGGTGTAAATTGTTACCATGTTGGAGTCTAATCAATAATAAATTGAAATTTTCATAACAATTACTCACCATTATCGGGCATTATCTTTGTACAGTTAAATGAAAAACACAATTGCTAGATCGTCGTGGCACCCATCACGTCACATTCACGTTACGTATTATAGGAGCAATCACCACCACTATGCAAAACGTTGATATTATTGTCTAAATCTCGGAAGTCATATTTCTCTAATAAGTATTCCTTTGAAACGAAAACTTATATCGATATCAAAAAACCGCACACCTACTCGCAACGAAACCAACACTAACCGATATAGTTGTATTATAGCAAGTCCAAGTACAATAATAAATTGCTGAGTATTTTAGATGCAATAAATAAATACGTGACATTGCCTAATGACCAATAATGTTGTGCCTGGCTGTAGTAAAATAATCAAAACTGCGCGACCGTATTGCCCATGAAATCTCGTATTCAGGTATAATAACAGAGTAAAAAGGTTTTCGAAACTTTTTACTAAGACTTTTTACCAAATTTTATCAATACATCACTCAAAATTTCAACGCTCAGTAACAATTACCCGAGTAAATATTTGTAGAAATTCGGAGGACTCACTTTCACTCTTTCTCTTTCTAGACCGAAAAATCAGTGCTAAAAAACTTGTGCAGTGCGAAATTATATGGAACAACATGATTCACCCCCGAGACAAAATATTTAAGTAGTGCATTTCATTGTAATATTTGTGTAATTTATTCGTCTTAACAGTTTATTAGCGACTTAAATCTAATTCCATTGACACACAACGAAGCGCCGATTTTGAGAACATCTCAATTTCTTAATTAGATACCTACTAATAAATAAAGATGTGGGATGCAAATAATATACGTACAAATTAAGTACCTATACAATTCTTCGAAATTAAATTATTTGCCTAATTAAAGTATATCTTATCCTTAAGTAATAATAATTGTGCCACTGACCTATTTTATCCTGTAATTATGGTAGTATCATAACCTTGAACTGTGATAACATAAATTTCAAGACGTCAAGTGGAATTAATTTTTTCGAAAAATTTCACCTCCCCGTGTACGTAATTGATGCAAAGGCACAGAGATGATTACACTGAATACGCAAATATTTTTCGCAAATCTCGTGTATTTTATTATAACACGTACTTACATTTTAGGTGACTATATCCTTATAAGTTTATGAGACTTTATAAATCACCCGGTGAGAATACACATTCATAAATCCAAAGTTTGAATAAAGAATTTGTTGTTCTTTAATAAAAACGACATATTATTTGAACAAGAATAATGAATTGTTAAATTCTTCGGAAAATACTTACTACAATAAGCCACCACTTTGTAAATATCAAGTGGTGTGTTTTTAAAGAGATATATTATTCTTATTTATAGAGAAAAGTTCTGCAATAATAATTATTGTTTGCGAAAAGATTTAATGAAATTACAAAATTACTGGAGAAAAATATTATCATTACTTTTTTAATTCGAGTGGACGACCTGAACTGGTCGCGGTAAAAAAGTTCAACGAACCTCAATCGCACACTCAACAGACAATTAGGTTGCTGGGGATAGTCCACTCTTTTGCAAAATGCTTGCTGAAAACTGAAAGGCGAATTTTTTTCTCTCGACAGCTTTTCGCGAGAGGATTCAGTGTTTGAACAAACTGATTGTTGAGTTGAGCAAATAGTTGCAAGCACAATAATTGCGCAAATACATCTTCATCACAAAAAACACCAACATCAGTTATAATAGTGTTATAAGAGTAGTCTTTAGGTACACCGGTAGTAGATGGGTAAAGGCCACCCCAGTGGGCCAAGGTAGAGATTTCTGTGAAATAGGATGATAATAAGTTTGAAATTTATATAGCAAAGTGTAAATACTCGCTGACGGAAGATAAAAATCCTGATGTGAAGATTTGCGTCATTTCATCTCTCGTTGATTTTATTTACTTGAGACATCATCAAACAAGCTACACATATAGCATGTTAATATCAATTTGAGTCGTTGTAATTAATAATATAGCAGGGAAAAGTAATTCATATTTTCGGTCTGACTGAGCTATCTTCTTATTTGTGTTTTTATTATTTTTTTGTGTGTAAAGCACCAACACATCTATTTATTTGTTCGCGTGCAGCTGCCGTAAAGTCCGCTTTTTGACCAACGCCAAGGTCGCCGGCATTGTGGGAATTTGACAATGTCATTATTAGCAAAATTGCTTCTAATTGTGATTCTATTATTTTTAACGGCAATTTCGATCCGAAGAAGGATCATCATTACCGCAATTGAACTGACACAATCCGGTCCATGCATGGAAGCTATTTACTTCCCACCGAAAAAATTATACATATGCGCACTTACCGAGAACCGGCACCTATAGAAAAAGTTCATTCCCTTTTCGATAGTATAACTAATTGGCCATTGCGTAATTTGCCCAATAAATACGGGCACTTTTTCCTGATGGCTGTATGATGCAGGAACCTATACGGAAATACGCGTATAAGTACTTCATATCTGCCTACCTACCGTACCTTTCTACATGAACGCGAATAAAAATTCATTTTATAAATGGAACAGTCGTGCTCACCTTTCATAATTTTTTTATTTGAAAAAAGTTATAATGTTGCAATTGCTCGACTCCAGCAACGTTATAATTACGAATTGCCTACGATAATAATTCAGGATCTGGTCAAAATATGGACAGTGTGAAAGAGATTTTTTTCCAATAAATTACGAAATTTTTCGTTAATTATTGAATGTAAAATTAGTAGAAATCGCCTTGGTTTGAAATATGCTGGCTGGTTGGTGGATGAATCTGCCTGGCTTATGTGAGAATTTATCACGTTTTTCATTGTCATAATAACGAAATCATGTGTTCCAGCTCATTTTTGAATTATAACAGGTGTGACATTGTAGAACGCAGTAAATTATTACAACAAATTTGCATATTTTATAACGGGCTATTACGTTTGAAATTTAAGCAAATTTTATTATGTAATTTTGCTAAAATCTAAGAAACCAATGATGAAAATTTCTCTAATGCGTAAAATAATATTTCAAACTGAATTACAAAAACAATAATATTGCAAATAAATAAAAAACTGAATGTAAGCAATAAGTCTAGGCATATGAAATTATTATTTATTGACGACAATATTCTGTCTATCCCATAATTGCAAATCTATAAGTCATATATGGATTCTAGTTATAGGCATGATGGTTATTATGCCACCGGTTATTTATTTTGGCAAGACCAAAGAAAGATTTCAAGACATGTGCAGAAAAAAAAAATCGAAGGTGATCGAGTTCGTACTTAAGACGAAGTACGCAGAACTTGGGGAAGTTTTTTTCTGTAGCAAATTGAAGAATTATTTGCACTGTGCAAATATTTCTAAAATCTCGTTTGTCGCTGATAACAACCACAGGATAGAATAATAAAGAAGCCGTGACTTTTCGCTCGTCCTTCATAAATAAAACTATAATTGGTGCCGTTCATATTATATGATTATCGATTATACGATTTACCTCCACCGGATTTAAAAGCCTGCGAGAACATCATTTTGCAAAAATTTGCAATGTGAACTCTTCTCATAACGGGCAGTCCGTCCGTCATTCAATCAGTTGGATATTTTAAGTGGCACAAGGTGAAATTTTTCGGTATAATTTATTTTTCACCCATCATATCGAATAAATAAACCGCAAATGATTATTATACATCATCACCGAACGAAAGTAGTACGAATATTATATCGGTATCCGCAATCAGGGCCTCTTCATCAGTGAAAGTAGTACCTACACAATCTACCGGCAGACAAAATCCACCCACCTACAATCACTAACAAATTGGTAAACGGAAACATCTAAGAGTATTCCGAACGTTAACAATTATTGATAATTTGCGACGGATTTCCAGTAACACGCCAATATTTGTTTATAGATGATGGACAATTCCACTAAATGTATATGAGAATTGAAATTGTACCAGTTTCATTAAACACGCAAATAAACGTGGACGAGTCGCTAATTGGGCTCCGGTTTCCGGTCATACCAGGACGCAACGAACATAATGGAACAAAACTGAAATATAATTGCTCTAGAAAGTAAAATTCATCCGACAGAAATAATGTTAAAAAAACCGCACCTATTAATCTTAAACCCTTAACAAAACTGGATACAATCTGTTATTCCCCAAATAGTAGAGTAAAAACCAACTTCTATCGTGTCATCCCGTTTACAATTTCTTGCTAAAATGTAAGACCCCTTTCATATCATTCCACATCCCTTATAAATTGAAATTAGACTTGTCGTCAAAGAATCGTATGGTGCAGAGGGTGGCTAGGGGTGTTTTTCCAAAATATCCTCAAATTTTTTTTTTGTCCTTTTGATATCTACGTTACTTGGACATAAGTCTGTGGAAGTTTTGCATCGATAGTATCTTGAGAACATTTTTTTCAATAATTTTGAAAACAACGCTCACAATGCTTTCATATGGAGCGCCTTATTGAATAAACGCTCGTCCTGAAAACATGTAATTGCGCTTTTTTTTAATACGTCGTAACTAGAGAACCGCTCGGTTAATCGAAAAAAACAATTCAGTAAATGTTGTAGCGCAAAAAAAGGGGAACATATTTTATTGATAACTTTTTGAAATCCGATAAGCGATTTAGTCAAAAAATAACAAAATGTAAAGCCGTGTCATAGTGTGATCGACCGAACGTAGACATGCGAGGAGGGGTCATATTACTGTGGTCGGGCAGCCGAAAAACGACTCTATTATTTCAACGCTGGTTTCGTGCATATAAGGGCGACAGTCGCTCAATTCCGCGCGCTTTGGCTTCGTTTTGGGATACTCGTAGGTATATTCGACATGCAAAAATTATTTCTTGACAAATATTGAGTATTTGTGTTTCTTTATTATTAGTAGTTGATTCGTTACTGACAAGAAGACTAACAACAAAATTTAAATTTTCAGGAATAATTTATTTGAACTTATTAATTAATTTTTGAACTCCAGCGTATGTAGGTATTCCATTTATTTCCGTTTTTATGCTTTCACATATTTTTGTAAAAATTTGTATTTCTGATGCACCACAGGATAGCTAGAAGTTTCGTTCTACCGTTTTAGTTTTCAGAAGAAAAATTTACATCATGTCTCTGGAGTTTCATTGCATGTTTTTTCTCGAATATTTTGAAGATCATTCTAGATTCGTTTGATCTCACAGATTTAACTATTTCGATATTGTTATGAAAATGATTCTATTGAAAATCGAGTTGGAAATATAAAAAGAGAAGCGTTTGGTAAATGTTAGGTACACTGACGTTTAATATTTCATGCCAACTGCCAACAGCCTACTGTTTATTTTATTTCGACTGATTTAGTTACAAAACCATGGCAAAACCTAGCAAAACCAAATTTTGATTTAGTTCCGCACTACAAAGCTGAATGGATATTAACAAAATGTTCTTCTGGATACAAGCTATTAAATATTTTATTGTTAAGTAACGTAGTGTTGACACAATCAAATATTCAACATTTTGTTAAATCAAACGATCTTTTCTCTTAGTGTGGATATACAGGGTTGTTCAATTGAGATGTCCGCTCGAATTTTCTGCGAAACTACCAACACGAAAAAAATCACCGATAAAAAATTCTTAATCGACCATGTTTTGCTACAATTAATTCGCTGTAATAAAAAAACTAAAAGACGTAGAAAGTCCAGTTAGAGCTTATTTTAAAAGCTATTTTTTTCTCGTGCTGGTAGTTAGGCAGAAAATTCGAGCGGACGTCTTAATTGAACAACCCTGTATAGCATACGGAGACCTCGATGGAGACATAAATGAAAACTGTGGCGCTCCGACACACTTTTGCACTTTTGGCAAACTTTTGGCTCGGTTTTCCATTATTGCCAATGAAATGTCCAGGTGGGCTAGTTTTTGAAACGTTCAAAATTTCCACCAAAAGTGCAAATCAAGTGGCGCTATTATATATTATGCACGGTGCCAATACGGCCCGTGCAAAATGCCCAACTAGCGCCACTTTTTATTAATTTTTGTTAGAAATTTGTGTCACAGCACCCGCAAATGACAATTTCAACTATCAAAATACCAAAAAATGTCTCGAAAACTCTGCAAAATTGTTAAAAACGGACGCATGGAGGCGCTGAATGAAATCATTTGCACCGTCCCTATACGAATTTTCTAAAGGTGAAGGGTTAATTTATCAAGAACTGCTCAACTCATGTGAAATGGCATATCGAAGTCGGTACGTATCGGTTTATTTATCGATTCGTATCGAATTTATATCGATATTTGCTATCGATATTGTGATGTGTTGGTTTCGATATACCTAACGGATACTCCAAAATATCGTATCGATGAAAAATCTTATGGATACGTATCGGTACGTTGACCCAGCCCTAGTGTAGACTATAACTATGGCTATAACTGACAGAATATTGAAAAGCATTTTGATAACAATATTGAAATATGTAGTTAAATCTGTGAGATCAAACGAATCTAGAATGATCTTCAAAATATTCGAGAAAAAACATGCAATTGAAACTCCAGAGACATGATGTAAATTTTTTTTCTGAAAACTAAAACGGTATAACGAAACATCTCGCTATCCTGTGGTGCATCAGAAATACAAATTTTTACAAAAATATGTGAAAGCATAAAAACGGAAATAAATGGAATACCTACATACGCTGGAGTTCAAAAATTAATTAATAAGTACAAAAAAATTTATTCCTGAAAATTAAAATTTTGTCGTTAGTCTTCTTGTCAGCAACGAATCAACTACTAATAATAAAGAAACACAAATACTCAATATTTGTCAAGAAATAATTTTTGCATGTCGAATACACCTACGAGTATCCCAAAACGAAGCCAAAGCGCGCGGAATTGAGCGACTGTCGCCCTTATATGCACGAAACCAGCGTTGAAATAATAGAGTCGTTTTTCGGCTGCCCGACCACAGTAATATGACCCCTCCTCGCATGTCTACGTTCGGTCGATCACACTATGACACGGCTTTACATTTTGTTATTTTTTGACTAAATCGCTTATCGGATTTCAAAAAGTTATCAATAAAATATGTTCCCCTTTTTTTGCGCTACAACATTTACTGAATTGTTTTTTTCGATTAACCGAGCGGTTCTCTAGTTACGACGTATTAAAAAAAAGCGCAATTACATGTTTTCAGGACGAGCGTTTATTCAATAAGGCGCTCCATATGAAAGCATTGTGAGCGTTGTTTTCAAAATTATTGAAAAAAATGTTCTCAAGATACTATCGATGCAAAACTTCCACAGACTTATGTCCAAGTAACGTAGATATCAAAAGGACAAAAAAAAAATTTGAGGATATTTTGGAAAAACACCCCTAGCCACCCTCTGCACCATACGATTTTTTGACGACAAGTCTAATTTCAATTTATAAGGGATGTGGAATGATATGAAAGGGGTCTTACATTTTAGCAAGAAATTGTAAACGAAAATCGTTTCTAGACGACTTTTGGATACCCGCAAACTCTACTAAAACCCACCGAAACCTAAAGAGCATGGCGCTATCTCTTGGATCTTTCTTAAAGCTCAAAGAAAAATGTGAGTGGAATTTACTTTCAGAGGCTTTCTGATAGTTTTACGAAATTCTTCCTGTCGTAAATCGGATTTTAGCGTTAAAAATACATTTCCTGAGGGTGAGAGGGTGGAAGAAAACTATGGAAATGCCTGTGAAAGCTCAATTCGCTTGTGGTTTTTCTGTGCTTCCCCAGATTGTGGTTCGTGGCGTCCTCTGTTGATTTATTTAGTAAGTTTCTTGAATGAGCTTTTTCTGGTTCGTTCCTGCTGAAAGCGCCGAATGGTTGCGTGTTTTTGCGGTAGATGTCGCCAGTGAAAGCCCTGAAAAGTCGATTGCCCGTTCCAAAACCTGTTTTTGCCACGGCAGTTTGAATCCATTCAACCGCTCCTATCCTCCGCTCGCTGAGTCGGAGAAGTACAAGCGTAGGGGGTTGTTGTCCGTCCGCAAAGAGCCGGCGTCGAGCGCGTGTTCACCGCATCCGCACCATTTTGGGGCCAATTCCATCTCGGCCGAAAAAAATCGCTCGAAAGAGGCCGCCCGGCTCGAACTCGCCCAAGTACTGCCCAATTTTATTTTCGGAATACTCGGTACAACAACACGTCCCGCTCCTCCCTCCCTCTCTCGAATCGGGAGATGGAGTGAATCCGCCAAAGACGTAAAGGATTATTATCGTTAAAAGCTTTGTTTTGGTCATGTGATCCGATCAAGTCAACCCGTACGAACACGTTATTCCCGCGGCCGTTCGTTATTTCAGTTGACGACTTTTGTGTGATTAAATTGTGTGTGCGATCTTTCCGTAAATTAGTGTCAATTGGATTTGATCGTTTCCATCAGCGAGACGACCCATCATCGCGACTTCCAGTGGGCTTTTCGTGATGACCGCTTTTTTATCGAGGTAATTACTCTGCGAATTGATGCGGGCACCTACAAGTATTACACGCTCGTTGATTATTTCAGTTTTCTTTACATCAATCGAGCTTTTAAAGTTTTCCAGCTATTTTCTGCGCTAGGAGATACGATCGGGGATCGATTGAATGACTGATGGATAGTCTCCTTGCGTAATTGCGGTTTATTACAACTTACAACAGGAAAATGTGTATAAATGCCAGTTTTGTATAGTAAACTTGAAAGGATTGGATTGCGCTATTGCGCATAATTTACTCGATCATGCCTTGAACTTAAGCAAATCATACAAGATTCGAGTGGATTAATTTGAAAGAAAAACGTTGCGCTATGGGCAGCCGATAAAGGATGTATCCCAGGTATAAGGTAAAGGTAGAGCTCTGAAATTAATTATAGAGGAGGGTCTGGTTCTATTATTAGTCGGAAATTCCATCGACCCTCTGCCTTATATAATAAGACAACCATATAGCGGTGGCTTCGGTATTGGGCGAATCGGAGTCGGATGTAAACGGTAGGGTTGATTCGTTCGCAAAACGTTGCGGTTTGGATCCAATCTCGCGACCGTAAAATCGGTAATTTGCGTATAACAATCCAAGAGAACGGTGCCTCATCGTCATCTCATCCGCGGAGATGACCGACCGCAAAGAGCAGGTGCATTTTGCAGCATAGCATACGCAAGTGTACAACAACAGGTTGAGAGAGCATCTCGCCAGTTGAAACCAAAGACGGAAAGAGGAATGCCCGGCGATCATGCTGGTGATGATGGAAAAACGAGAAAACAAAGAACACTCTCGTCGCGAGGTCTTTATTTCCATCAAGGTCTCTCTCGGTCGCAAACACGAACAAACAGTATTCAAATCGATATAGAAGATTTTGATTTATAACGCGCCCCTTTGAATTATTCAGAAAGACCCAGAAAGAGCCATCATCCTTCATATGTCCGAATGCAAGAAGCCGTATGTCTGGAGTCGACCCTCGTATGTGGATAATTAAACTCAAAAGATGTACGTATTTTAGTACTTTGGCGTGGGTGTCGTATAATTTACGACTTTGTGTGTAAGTAAGAGCCCTCTCTCTATGAGATGAGACGGAAAAAAGCCTGGCGAAATTAAACCAATTTTCCATCAAAAGCGACCAACGGAAAAAGATCTCTATATAATCTCGTCTTGGTAATTCATAAGATTTCCCGCATAGAAAACGATCCATCTCTTGGAGGAAGACCATCATGCACATGGGTTTTATATAAGGTGGAGGTGCAACAAAAGCAGATGTTATATAGGCTTGGCTCGGTCTGATCCTGCCGGTCGAACTCCGGCAGTGACCCTGAACTGGTCTCTACTCTTTGAATGCCACGGTTAAAAAAAATGGGAAAAACGAAACCGAATTTGATTATTGCGTCATTCCGGGTACTCGTAGGCCCGTGAACTGATTTTCAATGCATTTGGAACTTTGACCGTTTGAACGCAGCGGTATTCGATGACGACAGCTGTTTAGTGCAGTTATTAGCAATTTGAATCATGTAGCGTTACACCTATCTGCGCCTTTATGCTCGTTTCGTTGAATGGAATATGGAGCTTTGTTTCCGTTTTCTGACTCAGTTTTGCTTTTATTCACCGGATTTAATTGCGTATGTCCCTAATAGACAGGTGGTCGTATTCTGAGTATTTACCAGGTGTCCCGCAGGAAAAAGCTCCACCCACTATGCCCCAGTCACTTTACGGTGTTACGAATAGTTTTTTCTAGTTTTTCGAACACATTGTTATCAAGTATGATGTAGATATTACTGGAAAATGCGTAGACCAAATTTACCAACATTTCCATTAGTCAGCTCTTCAGATTGAAGTAATCGAGTAATGTTTAATGAAAGGAAAATGTAAACGCTGTTGTTTCGAATTTAATTAATTTCGAGGTAATTTCATCTCAGATCAGATGTTAGTTAATCCGAGATTTAATCAGATGTTTTCATCTAAAAAATACTTATACAAAAGTTGGAGAATTGTTGTTAGTTTATGAAATATCTTGTTTTAGGTGAATCGAAAATGTTGTCACCGCTTCGGGGGCTTAATGCTAGATGATATCTCGAAAACTAAGACGAAAATGATTGTCTTATCGAAATCTTGTTAGGAACTTTTATTTGCTGTGGATCAATTGAGAGACTTGGAAACAAACATACTCAAGCCACAGTTTGGAATTCCTTTATCAGGACGATTGTTAACTCTTTTTCTACAAAAGTACAGTGCTTGAACTCTAACTGACACCAAATAAGGGACTCAAAGCGGCACAAGTAATACGTAGCCCTACATAGTTAATTTCCTGATATATTGCAGAAGTTATGTGCTGATGGTAAACAGAGAATTTGAAATTGTGGTTTATTTCTGAGCTCCTCAATTTTCCTCACTCGATTGTGTTTCGTTCGAAAAACGTCTGCCAGAGTTACCCAAAAATTACTTCTTCTCGATAATATGGTATTAATTTAAAAAGTTTCCGCCAATAAATGAATAATGCGGGTGGAATCTTTTTCCTGGGACACCTGGTCTGCAGCTGCTTTTTCAAAACTGTGGGAGAATTGCGCGCACTACAAAGCCTTTGAATATCGATTTCTGTTATTGGTATTACAAGTAGTCGCATTCTTGAAATACCTCAAAGGATTCCTCTCGCGGTAAAGTTCGACTGGATTTCATTGTCGGTTGCTTGTACTTACCTAAGAGTCGGGCCTGCAGTTACCAAACTTAACAGTAATTTTATTCTCTTCCGAGTGTAATTGCATGTCAATTAACTGAAAATTGTGACGACCTAATTGGTTTCGGTGGGTAATTTTATTAGTAATGTCTTTAAGAAGGCTAATATTTGCTGGTTATCTGCGACGTCATATTTTTATTTGAATTGCGGGTTTGTCGCGCTTTCTGGGGAAAGCGTCGCAGTTTCCGCTGATAAGTCAATAGCGATAAATCCGGAAAGTTTCGGAACCGACTAACTAACAAGATAGCATTCGAGTCTTGTAAGACATACTCCGGCTACAATTACGCCCGGAATGCCGTTGATTATGCAACAGAATTAAATTCTCGCCGGTCTCCCTCTTCTCCCTGCTGATGCATTATCCTCTGTTATTCCGATGGAGAGACCGAACCGAATCGTGCATCTAGCTTATTTATATATATTTCTCAAATAAAACTATGAAGTGTTCATTCAACTTAAAAAAAATCAAACTTGTTCCAGTCCTCTAAAAATAGTTGTTGGAGAGAGTGGTCAAGGCTACACTGCATCCTCGACTAACTATCCCACATGTACCTTTACGATTATGAGACTCGGATTATTTTCTTTTCCAGGTGTACTACTAATGAATCACATTTCGTACATCGATGACTCGGCGCCGATTCTGACGAAGACTTCCAAAGGAGATCCAAATGGAAATCGTCAAAGTGATATACCAGGAAAATTAGTGCTCACCGATAGTTTAGAATTTATTTTCATCGCGACCACGAAACCTTTCAGACTGCATCCGACAACTATCTCTCTAGCATTATTATTAGTACAATAGATATTGGAGCAACGGAAAGCAAAACACGTGTGTTTGCATTATTCCTAATTATAATAACGAATGTGCCAATCAAAAAAATCATCAGTATTTCCCTCGAATTGTGTTCATCAGTTCAAGTCAGTTCAGTTGTGTGAAAATGTGATTATTTCTCTCGCGTAAAAAAGTATCGAGTGAAATTCATTGAAGATGCCATCGAAAAAGCAATACGATTTAGTGCAAAATGACGATTACGACACCAGAATCCCCCTGCATCCTGAAGAGGCCTTCCACCACGGAATCACTTTCCAGGCAAAGGTAATAACCAACAGCTAAATGATCCATTATGTGACTAATCTCTTATTACAAATAAGTGGCACGGTTTTCATTCTTAATCGTAAGAATCCGAAGGTCGATGCATGCCATGAAGTGCATTTTAATATAGAAAGTGTTTACCTCTTACGCGTTTCTGGTTTCGATTATCTCTTTGTCTCTCCTGATGATAAAAAGGGGGTAACAGAAAGAAAATTCAACCCTTTATGAGCCCATACATAGAATGACGATTATAATGAAGATTTAGGGTTGGGTAGGTCCTGACAATATACATAAAGGGAAATGACATTACCATATGAGGGCACAACATGTAATCCCAACAACGAGTACGATATCGCCTGAATGGGCTTTTTGGGAGTTAAAAGCAGGAAGTGTTTGGATTATATTCAGCGATTACATACATTACAACAACCGCATTCAGGAATGATATTGGATTTATGTTAAGCGTGAACTTTCGGTCCATTCTCATCCCCAATTCTAGAGATCACTTGGGCGTTTGGTTTCAGTAATTTCCGATTTAGTTGCCACTCGTCACGATCCACCAGATATGATTTAATTCAATAACAAACTTATTGAAGTTGTTGTTGAGTGATAAACGTACTACCGTTTATTTTACCGTGCCATTACTTCAAACACACCGTTCCCGGTTAAATATCGACTTTGTCAACACGTCACTTTTGATGCATCGTTTGGAATTTGATCAAATAACTAGAAAAATCTAACAGAAAATTCTTCTTTTGAGACGGACGGGATTCGGTTTCAACGCCGATCGACCCTCTGCCAAGTTTTTGCGAATCTAATTAGATTAAATGTCCATGTGTTAGTAATTCTTTTAAAATTAGATAGCTTCTGGTAGAGGAGGATTCAAGGATGCGTACCTGTAGAAAATCTATTAAATATTAGATTCAATCGATGGAGGCCATTTGGTATTGAAAAGATGTCGCGGAGATTACCTCGGCGTAAAAGCTCTAAAATTTAACAACCTCTTGTGGGGGTTTAGTACCTTATCTTTACTATGCGGGGGAAAGACGGAATTTTCTCCCTTGGTCGAGAATTTCGCGCTCAAATTGAGCAAGGACGAGGACGCACGTGCTCTATGCTAATAGTGGAGTTTTGCATTTTGATGATATAAAGTGATTCCACCTTCTGAGAAATTAGAATTCCGAACGCTTATTGCCAACTTCCCGGACCGAAATCTTATTGCGAATTCGATTTAAATAATGAAGGACCGCCACTGTCGCAGGACCGATATCCCGAATCCTGCCAAAGCTTTTGTTTGCCGTCGGATTTTCGCTCGGCCCGAGGGTAAACCTATTTACAGGCCGATCATAAAGCCGGAATTTTTTTGCCGCCCATAACTTTGCGCCGTCATACATCAGCGGGGTCAAGTCCACCCCATAAACTTCCATATTTATGCCTTTTACCGACACAATAAGGATGGAATACGTGATGAGACTGGGGAAAATCTGATCTTAATACAATTTTCCGTCCCGATTAGAGATCTCTCGGCTTCTCGGCGAAAAGTCGAGTATTCCTGCTTGTAAAATGTCCTTGATGCGAGTTAATGCCACTGCGAAGAGCGGCGAGGAGGAGGACATGTCTTTTCGAGACGTGAGGGGTTTACAAAACTCACGATGTCTTGCCAACACAGCCCGACGACATTGATTGCTTTAATACTACACGTTACCATACTTTACTACTACACTTGCTTCTTCCATTGCCCGTTCCCATTGTGTCGTGCGTTTTCTGCGTTTGGCTCTCTCGGCTCCTTTATCCTTTTGCGACCGGAGCATCATCGCTATCAGGCGCTTTCCAATCTCTCGAATTCTAGTCTAAACTGAAACTGCACAGAGAGACTTCTGTATATCCGAATAAAATTGAACAGGAAGTGGAGGCTCATCGTATACTCATTTGAATACCATCCGTTGATATGAAATATTAATGAGGACTCTGACTGATGTCATTGTTCTGTACTTTGGATCTAGCTAGGTATTATAACTTGCAGGAAGTTTATTGAAGCGGTGACGTCCGAAAAATGTAAAACACATTTGAACTAAATTTTAGCTCGAAATATCGTGAATAAGCGTGTTTTTTTCAATGTAAACGGCGTACAGACAGACATGTCCTTCTATTTAAAAAAGAGTAAATAATGGATTTCAAACAAGTTTTCTCAACTCGGTACTGGGTAACTCGTTATTAAAGTTCCATTGCTGCAGATTTATTATAATAATGCCAATAGGTGGGTATATACGCACTTCTCGATCCAATCCTGGTGATGGCGATGTTTGTTATGCATCAGCAAATGAAACTTCATAATAAAAGTTTGATGATAACAATAAAAAAATAATTGTTGGGGAATTAGTTTCGTGATGAGTTTATTACTTATACTTTGCCGGAGAGTTGTAATGGAAATAAAACAAAGATTCCCAGGATTAATTCAATTCAAGTAAAACGCTCCTGAAAATAATGAATTCCTCGAATCATTATATTCGTGGTGCCTTATACAATGATAACTATATTGGATTGGCAAGTGAGCAAAAATTGCATCGTTAAAATGATGATAATGTCAAAAGACGCAGAGAGGGAATGCAACAAACTTGAAAAATGTAATCCTCGAAAAGTTCTAGTGCCAAGTCTTTCCCACTAACCACTACAACAATATCACCTGTGCCCTGTGTCTGACTGTGTGTATATTTCTGCAAAAAGGTGACGTCATTATGTGGCACATGTGAGAGCGTCTCTTCCAAAATAGACGCACACGGCGCCGCGACGCTGTGACCATCGCGTATATTATAATTGGTGATCTGATTTTCGACCGCAATCATCATAATACAAACCGTAATTCGCACACTGGCCAAAACCAACAGATTTATCTTACTTTAGAATTTTTTATTTCTTCAATGTGTTGCGAGAGATACTTAAGTATTTCACAGAAAAATTTGCCGTCCAAGCTAATAGAATTAGTAAAAATTAAGGAGGGAATTCAAAAGAAATTAGAAAAACAAGTACTTAAGGGTAATTTTTCCAAATTTACGAAGGCATTATACGAATTAGTACAAAATTCAGGGCAATTGAGAAAAGTTTTTTCGAATAATCCCCAAAATCGGTGTTTTTACTACATAAGCTCTGCGTACTCGCATGAAGGTAAGGTAAAATAATCAAGGCTCGTTTAAATTTAATATGCAAGTATGTAGTTACTCGTTCATTCTTGTCGTTTAAACATAAACATTACATTTCATTAATTACTTACAACTCGGTGTTTTATGACGTCTTTCGCCTTGGAGATGCTTTTCGGATGTAAATTTGGTTGCGGCTTTCCTAGGTGACTGAAATGTTGATGAGTGCAGACAAATTTTACGATAATTGTTTGTTTATTTGAAAATTTTAAATCGAGATCGTAAATAAGTCTGTAGTAGAGTATTCCTTGAATTTTGTAGATTTTTCCCTTGGATCGATTCGTATTTGGCTTATGGTGATTATCATGAAAAATCGAAAAAGTGGCATAAATCTGAATATCGGCCAAGTGAGCAAGTGCCAAGCCAATATCTGCGATAGATCTGTCGATATTTTCGCATTCGAACCTTTCATCTGGCACTTTACACCTTTCGTCTAAAAACACATCATAACGTTGACAGACGGCTCTTCTCTGGCTCTAACAAAAGTGCGAACGCGAAATTTTTGTGTTTTATCAATTCGATTTAGGGAAAAAGTCTTGGTTTTCGTCCGATCATGCCAAAGCAAATATCGAGCGAAATAACAATAACAGACAATTCGCGTTAATGACGCAAATTAAAATTCGTTGCCGATTGTTGTTCCGAACTTTTGCCTAATTAAAACCGCCGTTAATGGAGTTTCCTTCCGTTCTCTCTTTTGCAGTACATCGGCACTTTGGACGTTCCCCGGCCCACCAGCAGGGTGGAGATCGTCGCAGCGATGCGGAGAATTCGGGTAAAACTTTTTCCATTTTTTCCCATCAGAATGCATGAACCGCACGTTCCTCCCCGATATTATGAGTGACTGAAACTCGTTAAATTTCCGTTTATACAGTACGAATTCAAGGCGAAGGGGATCAAGAAGAAAAAGGTGACGATAGAAGTCTCAGTAGATGGTGTTAAAGTCACGCTTCGAAAAAGGAAAAAGGTAAGGAAAGAACCGGATGACTGGTACGCGAGACGAGAGAGGGTTGCAACTTTTTTCCGCTTCTATTCCGCGCGACTTTTGTTACAAGAGAACACTTTCAGCGGACTGTTTGCTTTTCTACAACTGAATTTAATGGACCCGAAGTGTAAAGTGTCTCTGAAGGGCGAAAAGACAAAATTTCATTCCGATGAGGTATGGAGAGCCGAATCGATTCCAACTTTTTTCGGGGATTTATTACGGATGAACGAACGCGAATAATAATGACGGCCGGATTAAATTGTCCGCCTTCGGGGGCTATAAATTTACAGATCTCTCATCAAACGGGCCCCGCAATCATCCTCTCGTGGACAATATTTGAAATGACTTGTTTGAATTTTTTCCAGAAAAAGCACTGGCCGGATGAAAAGCCTCTGGTGTCGTCCAATCCGATTTATCGAATTTTCTACGTGTCGCACGATTCGCAGGACCTGAAAATTTTCAGTTACATCGCTCGAGACGGCGCCTCCAATGTTTTCAAATGTGCAGTATTCAAGTCCAACAAAAAGGTGAGCTCGAGAATCGAATTAAATATGAAAATTTTATTACGTACAGGGAAGAGTGAGGAAGGGTCGGTTTTTGGCCTCGGGCCTGGTGAGAGATCGGGTCGATACGTCGCTAGGTGTACACCCACGTGGGAGATTGATGTAATAGTTATATTACGAAATGAAATTCACGGCGGAAAAGGGCAAGAGACTCCCCAGTATACGGGTGTGATGTGAGCTCCATTTCGAGCAGGAACAAAATTCAATTTTCCACCCTTATCGAATAAAAATAAGGTGTCGAAGTTGACATTTCGTTTTATACGATTCCTCCGTGATTCACATTCAAAAATTATATTTCCTCCTTTTTTACGGGGCCTATAATAACTAATATAACCCGCTGTGCTCGTTGAAAAAGCTCCAGAGGATATTTGTTTTCGGTTTTCTAAATAATAATAACCGGATCGCGGTCGCAATGCCAAATACCGCAATTTTTCAGGTTTTTCACACCTCCAGATATATGCATACAAAGGAGTCGTATTTAGATTTTTCCGCTGAAAATACGCGCGCCTGAAAAAAAGCACGTGGTTGTCGGGTTGTCGTAATCTCATAATTGTTCGAAAATAAGACGGATCGCGTTAATTTTAGATGTAACGTCATTAATCCAAAATGGTGACGTTACACTTTGGCAACGGGTTTGAGTTGTTGGGGTATTTTTAAGACGTTATTACGGTTGGCGAAACTTGTAGCTATAGCGGAGGACAAAGCGCATCACGACACGAACTCTAGAGCTTACACATTTTTCTTTCTCAAAGGTGTAAATCCTTGGGAAAGCGACCCAAATCCGCGACCTTCCCCATCTCTCCATTAGCTTTGACTAATTTAAAACACACAAAGAGATTTTTTTTCGCTGAAATGGAACATACTCGGATACATCTCACTTGAGCCAACGATAATTAATTTTGTGATCTTTTTAATAACGACAGTGACCTCACGCTTATAGATAGATGGGACTCGCAGACAATTTCGCAATTTTCTTTAATTTATTTCGAGAGGCGGAAACGATACGCTCATTTTCTCCCGACACTCCGACACATGTGGATGACACATCTGTCGTAAACGAAATGAACCTTTCTTCGATGATATTTCTATCGCGGATCGGAGGAAATTTTGGGTCGGATTTGAATAAATCGCAGGTGCTTTACACAACAAACATGCAGCACAATAACCGAGTCCGTGCGGTAATTTACAACTTGGCACGACTTTCAGACTTATGATTTATAAAACCGAGTTACAACTTTAGGAAACAAATAAATAGTCGCGAATTTTCACTAAAACTCGTAGAACGCACCAGAAGTGCGCTTTGCACGAGCGTAGGTATAACGTCAAATTCGCAAGGACTATTATCATTCCTCGATCTCTGCGATTCATCAGTCATATTTAACGCAAAACTGAGTACATCATCGTAAGTCAGGTTTTTGAGGTCGACACGTGCACCGCCCAAATCCATAAATCACGGGAAAAGACTGTTTGTTTTCCATTACACTTTGGAAAACACTTAATTACGGTCCGCTAACTAACTAATTTAATGAATTTACGATGGATAACTGGATGATGTGCTGAAATAACAATGCGCGATTATAATGCGAGTTTACTCTTCGGGGAGTGAAACGGAGAGGAAGAGGAAATGGTATAACGGATGAATTTGCATAAATTTACCTAAAATGTCACCTGAAATTGCCGGACTAACTTGGAAATTTACGAGCGTACGCAAAAATACACAATTATCCTTTCAAAACCCGCCCCAACACCACGGAATAATCCGCTCGTAATCCTCGAACGATTAGAAGTATCCGCACGGACCTAATGGCATTGATCGATTCACTAGTCCCAAATATTTGCGTTCGTGAATTTTTTTATAGTTTATTTGAATTCACCCCCTGTTTTTAAAACAGAATGAAGTATCGACTCATATTCATTCTACTCGGTTCAATATACGACCCATCCTGGGAAAAAAGCATTCGGCTCCTTTATTAACCCGGCGCATCCACCAATTTTCATCGAAAATGGTACTCTATTAGCTCTGGAACAAATTTACATAATATCGCAATAATGAGGTAAACGGGGCGTTCGAAAGGTGATATTTTAAGCTAGAATTGATGATATTTCCCGTAAATTAACATCGAAAACGTACAATTCCCGGAGCTTGAATACCGGAATGTCTTTATGACGTGAATTGAAAACAATCGGTCGGTCATGGTTTACAAAAGGTCGACTTTAGAGCCTCGTTGGTGAGAGGCAGAGAGGCACAATAATAAGATCGGAGATATAAATAAGCACAGTGAAAATCGAGCGTATATAGGCGCTCTCGCTAGGTGTATATTTGCGAGGACGCCGATCGTCGCGACGCCATTACCGCCGCCGTCCTAATCAGTGTACATCGTTTAGGCCAGCCGACCTCACCTGACCACACGAACCGCACCAAAGAAATTGCAGAAAATCGCGTATAAAATCGTCGAGTGCGAACCCGAAACATGAAGATTTCGGCCGGTCATGTTTTCGGACCGAGAGAGTGGCGGCTCGTATCCGATTGAAACTTTATAAATACCGCACAGAGCCACCGACACTTTCCAGTTTATTAAATCGTCGCGACCGGCAATAAACGCAATGGATGTTTACGAGTGTACCGATTTCCACGATCACCCCGCAATCCCGTGATTGGAAAACTCCGGTGAAATTCCGGTATTATGGTGTATGACGGCGGCACAATGAGCGGCGGCAACCACTCGACGAATAATAAGAAATCGAAAATGCGGGTGAGACATTCCAGTTTGGAGATGCCGGATCCGGAAGTCGTGGTGAAAAAGAAGGCGGACATGCTGACGAAAGCCAGGAACAAGCTGCTGAATTTGAGCGAGGCCCTGAAATCGTCCAAGAGCATCGACAATAACAACAGGAGGACCGTGACGCAAGCCACGATCGACTATCTGTTCAAACATTCGAACCAGAAGGAGAAGACGAACAGGGTTTATTCCAACGCCAATGCGGACGGGAAGAGGTCGTCTCTCCAAAAGCAAAACTCTGTAGGCGCCTATCCGATAAAAATCGAAATTTCCGAAGACCCGGACGACTGTGTCTTTGAAAAGTCGCGTCCTGCGACGATTTGTGTGGACAAAGTCAGCGCTGGAAAGGACACGGCGGCCGCTTTGGCCTTAGAAAGGCCCCGGAAAAAGTTGTCGTTCCGGGAGCCGGAAATTCTGAGTTCGCACGGAAGGTCCTCGAGTGCGAGGAATCGGCGGCCCTTGACCCCGGAACTGAAACGGAGCGCCAGTGCATCCGCCAACGGAATCCTGCACAGGAGCTCCAGTTTCGACGATTTCGACCTGGAGGTACACGAAAATTCGAACGCGACGCGTTTTCCCGCTCTTCTAATTTTAGTGGACGTGCATTTTGCTTTCGTCTCTTAGCCAAAAATTATTTTTTGCAGAGTCAGGCGATGCGAGTGGTGCGGACCATAGGTCAAGCTTTCGAGGTGTGCCATAAGCTGTCCATTACGGCCCCCGAGCAGGACAACAACGAGCAGGACGAGCAGGACACGCTTACGCAGGATTTGCTGAGTGACCGTCTGAGCGACGTGGCCAGCGAAAAGCAGCGAAAAGGTGAGAACAATCGGCGATGATCCATCGAATCTCAATACGCTGTTTATTTAGACTAGTTAAGCTTTAATTCCCGAAATGTAAACATCCGCGTGAATGAGAGTCTCCCAGAAATCGGGGTTTTCTTTAAAAAGACCGACGGAACGATTATTAGCCTTGAACTTTGAGCTTTGATGCAAATCTCATTTCCAAGATGTTTCCGTAATCCGGTACTTGCAAATAAGTCTCGATGTCGCGAGTGTAAAGCGCTCTCCTTATTATTTCCGATCGATTTTCTTCGGTCGTTCCGGATTATTTCCGACGAATAATAATATCATAATCGCTCGCTTTTTAGGTTCATCGCCCATTTGCGAAATTGTTCTAAATCCGAAGCTTGTTAATGTAAAATTAGAATCCGACACTAAAATAACACGGCCGGTTGCGTATCAGAAACTGGGGAAAAACCGTTTTTAAGTACTGGATTCGTGTAATTACGCCGAAATACGATGTAAATAAACCGGAGCTTTATGGGTATCATTAAGAAAAAAACTAAACGATTTGTTTCGGGATAAGTTTTGTCTGTCGGGTCGAGTGGTGGCCTGCATCGAAATCGAACAATAACCGAAAGGACTTTGGTAAATTGTAATGACTGGAGGAAGTTTGCGATTTCTCGGCAAGTTTGGCGGTACAAACGATCGATCAAATGCGACTTTAATAACAACACTCGACTAGCTAACATCAATAAAATCGAGGAAATTGGCACAATATGGTCGATTCGGCTGGCGCGCACACACGTGAAACCCACCCCGAAACTTTTATTTCCGATTATTATTGTGGGCAGGATCGGAGTAGAAAAGCTCGCCCACCTATAACACATCCGCCGTGCGGCCCTCTTCCTCTCGGTTTTTTCCCCGTTGTCAGTCGGCGCAGAAAAGTTGTGGGTATTATCGAGTTTGATTGCTTTCGGGGTGGGTTTTTTCGACTGATTGATGGTCGAAAATCCGCCAGATAAAAGTATAAATCAAAAAACGAAACGGGACCGTGTCAAACACATGCTTGAGCTTTTCCGCTGCAATCGCATTGACGTCACGCCAAACTCTAAGAATAAAAGCGCACGAACGATCTTCGGCAATTTCGAACCTCTTGCAGAGTTCGGCGACACGCGTAATTTCGGTTACCGAATTCCGGTTTGCCGTACCTATACCCGCCTGGGGATCGTAAATCGATCGAAAAAGACATGACGAAAAGTTGGCCGCGTCTCGTCTGAATTTCCCGTCTGAACCTAATTATAGAAGAAGGACTAATTGGTGCGAAAACAACCACAAGATCGAGACCGGTCTAAGCCAGAAACACAGTGCAGATTTCCTGTATTGAACCGATCCCGGACTGATTGATTAACAATAATAATTTTCGTCGGAATCGTGATGGATTCATTTCCGATATTTATAATCCCTTTTAACACTCGCTGTTTATTTGATTTTATCAACTCGAATGGTGCAGAGCGTTCGGCGAAAATTTCATTAATTCTCGTTTCGAATTGAACCGAACAGACGCTCCGTCCGAGGCAGCCAGCGACAAAATATCGCTCCCGCCGGACGACCCCGCCTGTTTCCGGGACTGCTACCAGGAAAATAAGAGGCTCGAGATGATCCCGCCGCCGCTGACCACCTCGAACACCAGGAAATCGCCGCTGGTGAGTTTTCGTTGATTAATTATCGATCTGGGGAGTAATACGATGGATGGGGTTTTCGCAGAGTTCGGCCGAAACTTACGCGTCCCCTCACAGCGACGCGTTGACCGCCGGGGGCGGCGGCGGCTCGCTTCCGCCCCCGGGGAGCGCTTTGTCGGCCCACCACGAATTGCAGCTGATGAGGGAGCAACTGGAGCAGCAGAGTCAGCAAACGCAGGCCGCCCTCGCACAATTGCAACTCACGAGGGAGCAACTGGCCGCAGAGCAGGTACGCACTTTTAGCCCGATTAGGACAAGAATGAAAAGAAATGAGAAATTTTCCCCGAAAGATCCGAAAATAAAGCTCAGTACTAATTCCTGCAGAATATCCTCCAAGGGCTGAATTTCAGTCGTGGTTTAAACTTCAAACCAAGATTAAGTTAACTGGAGTTTAATTTCTCAAATTTACCCACCTTTATTTTGGGGCTTAACACACGAAATTCTTGTATTTCAAGTAAATCGAGCTTTCTTTTCGTAGACCGCAAGATTGGAGGCGCAGGCCCGGACTCACCAGCTTTTGGTCCACAACCGGGAGCTTTTGGACCACATAGCCGCGCTGGTGGCGCATCTTCAAGGGGGCGATAAAGGCGGCCAGCAACATCAAACGCCTCCGCACGTCACCATGCCCCAGGTATTTACCGTTTTCGAGCATGTCCGCAGTTTTATTATTTTTACGATATTAATAATTATTTATTGACGATGCCTAATAAGAAGCTTGCTGCGTTTTATGTTTATGATTTTTTTTATTTTAATTAACGAAAATGCCGGTCGACATTGGCCGGAAGTGAATTTTGCGGTGGATTTACGAACTTTATGGCCGATAATTATTGCGATCGTGCGCTCATTATCGCTCTAAATTGTGCATGAAGCGAGAAAAGCCGCGCTCGACGCCCTCTCTTGTATTAAATTAGCGATTTGCCGTAAATCGTCCGAATTGCGAGCATGAATTTTCAGTGTTTTATTATTATTGTACTTTTTGAGAACATGTTTGCATTTTTTTTTTCTTTTTGTGTGTGTGCAGGTCTTTGCGAAACCGCCCAATAATAATAACCACTTGCTTCTGGATATTTTGACGACAACTAAGTGCTAGGTAATAATATTTATGATTAAAAATACGAGTAAGTTTAATACCGCTGTAGTCTTGTGATAATTGTGTTAATAATAACTCGCGGTTACGAACGACATTTTGATTATTGGACAGTCTGTTGAATAAATTTATCGCTGCGGAAATCCAGAGATTGGTTGCACCCCCGAGGGCGAAAAAAATCAAATAAAACATTATTTCCCCGCGTTTATTTTAAAAGAGGGCGGGTAAATTTATGTAAATCGGGGTGAACCTCATTACAACTACGGGAAAAGTCTCTGGAAAAGTCCAAAGATTGCGAGTAAAGTCGCGTTTTTCTCATTTTCTTTCAAGACATCAATCCGTACAACGTCACAGTCTCTCCACTCTACTATTTGCAAGTTGACGTGCACGATCTGTACGATTGTGAATTTATCGCGTGTCTGGGGACCATAATAAAACGGTGAAATTTGCGATTCCTGATGCAACAAAATACCGAAGACATGCGAGTAAATCGACACCTACGTACATAACCGTAAAGCGACCAAAATTATGATTTACTGTATCCTAGTTCACCAATAAATCTCTCCATACAAAGTCATTCAAAAATCTTTCAACAGCGATTCAGGGCTGATTCCTCTAGTAAAAATAAGAATGCAAACGCTTAATAGATACAGTTTTTCAATGACAAAAATCTGGAAATACTGACAAAAATGGAAAAGCTTCCGTTGTAAACTTAAGAATTAGAGCTGCACGAAAATTTCATCTCGAAACACGATAAGCAACAAAAGCTTTCCTGAAAGCTAATGACTTTCTTTTCTATTTGAAACATTTTCCTCGTCTTCAGACCATTACGCAGTAAAATCGAGCGGAAATGTTGAATGAGATATGTCTCTCGGAATATCCCGTATCTACACAACCCCTCAAAATAATCACACCAGGGATTCCCCAGAAGTATCCATATTTCTTCTTGATTTAAAATTATTCCTTATGGAATAATAGATCACAGCATAACGAATGAAACCCCTTTTGGCGCTTTCAGAAATTCCGGTCAAAAGAGTGACACATTTTCCACAAAATCGATTAAATTTGAACTTCACTCAGTCTTATTTTGACAAAAGAACCAATAGATTTAACGAGTGTCTTTCGTAACCGCCTTTGAGGGAAAACCAGAACCGTACAATCAGAGTTAAATTTCGCCCCCAATGTAGCATCAGCACCATCAAGCAGGACCGGGTGAGAACTACGACATGCCCGAACCGACCTCGCTGGATAACAGTCCCGTCCTGCAGGCCCTCGGCCTGAACCCCCAGGGCCTGATAGAGAACAGGGCCGTAACGGCGTGCCTGCCCCCGTCCCCCCTCCGGACCGCGTTCAACCCGACCGGGAGCGTTTTCAACTTCCCCTACCCCCAGCAGCCCCCGCTCGACCAGTCGCCCCAGTTCGACCCCCAGTTCTTCCAGCGGCTGCAGTCCCTCGCCGCCTACCCGCCCCCGTACGCCAACCCCGTCTTCGCCTACCCCAACCCCTACGGCTACGCCCTCAACAACAACTACCAGCTGCAGAAAGGGGCCCAGAACGGGCCGGGGGCGGAGCGCCGCGCGAGCCCCGGCCGGCACAGCGAGCCCCGGCAGACGCCGCACTTCCCGCCGCCCCCCAATTTGTACCAGTCGCAGCAGAATTTGGCGCAGTACCAACAGAACCATCTGCAGATCCAGCAGAACCAGCAGAGCCCTAAAAGTTCGCCCCAGCAGGAGAGGAGAGGACAGTTTATCAAGCCGCTGACGCAGATGAGTACTTTGACTACCACCGATGCCGATGGTAGGGTCAGGGTGATCGTCCCAGTGCCCGCGAGCTCTTCGGCTGCCGAAGACACGGGCGATTATCTGGCGAATTTGAGGCTAAGTGACGATTTCAGGACGGGGAGCGGGCCGGCGATCACCAGGTCGACCAGCGAAAAAGTGCCAAATCGAAGCGAACTCATGTCGCAAGTGCAACGTACTTTGTGGGCCAGGCACACGACCAAATGACACTCCGGTCTAGGTTTAGTTATTTTTAGTGGCGTTTGACTTGGGTCTGGTTGAGGAGAAATTGGTCATGACTCCTTTTGGTTTCTTCTAAATGACTTGTCTGTAATTTTCTTACCATGTTCCTTCTTCCTAAAAGATGGTAAATCTTATTATGGGTTTTTAATGATAACTTCCTTATGTGTCAGCTGAACCAGATATTCTACCACTTTTGAAAATGCTCAATAAAATTGAATCAGCAATTTTTGGAAATTGGTTTGTAAATATAGGAGGGTGATTTCGTCATTTTCTAATAGAGAAGCCAAGTAAAGATTCCTGTGATAATACCATGGAATGTAATTCTTTGTACTTGGGCTAACTAGATCCAAGCTGAACAACGTTATTTGTACATATCTTGAGATTTTATCAAAGTTGAAAATTGAAAGCGCGCACATATCGTACGGTTAATTACGGGAGGTTGATTACGATTATTCTTGATTAGGTATTGTCCGTGTTTTCTGGTCAAAAATAATATGTGTATATTTAGTATTAATCACTTACATAAGTCAGTATTTTAGTATGTAATATTTATGTGTTTACGAATAATTATTATCGCTTAGAGGTGCTATAATAATAATTAAATAAACTTAATCGCGTCCAAATTATGTATAAAATCTGATAAAATACAAGTTTGTTTTCCAAAATCAGTCCAGACTTTTTATTCATATTACTATTACGTTTTCAAATTTTGTAGTGCGGAACTAGATTTTAACTTTTTGGTGTATTTTTCACCACCTTTCTGTCGCAAATTTTGGCATTGTGTAAACCGTATGAGAGTTTTCCAAATTTGGTCAGCAGCCTTTTCCTATCAATTCTTGAAAATTATTACTTCATTTTGACAAAATTTACATCACAATTAATATCAAAATCCAATATTTTTACCGACAACAAACTGATGTCAATTAATTTAGTAACAAAACTTGGTAAAAGCTAAAATTCGCTTTAGTTTCGTGCTACAAAATTGAAAATGAAGACATTTTGACTTTTATAGAAAAACGAGAGCAAGCTTCGATTTGGGCGTTTTTTTATTTGGGGGTTGTTTTGATTCTCTGTTTGTCTTATCTAGTTGAGTTCGACTGCTAAAGTGGAGCGATGGTTCGAGTTGTTGGAGCAGCCGTCGATCTCCCGACCTGAGAGTGGTTTCGTCTCGTGTCAAGATCCCGATCTGGAGGACGATGACGAACGTGCCATCCTCGAGGGCACCAGGAATCTGCTGTCGAAATTGAGCGCGCGGAAACAGCGAAAATTGCTCGGCCTCAAGTTGGGAAAAGTGACGACCTTTTGACTCACCATCACCAACAGCAGAACGACGACGCCAAAATAATAATTACATTTATTCTCTCTCTGTGATTAATCCCGGATGACATTTTATAATTTGGTTCTATAATTATAATTATGTTACGAACGATAAATGAAAAAAAGCTCCCAGCTTTACGTATATTTTATTATACGTACATTTTGTATTTAGGAACGCAATTTTTTTAATTAATCATGGACTACGATTAGCTCTCTTTCTCTCCGGGGAGTTCGTGATTAAGATAAAACATGAGCTGAATCTTTCCGTTTAATTGTAATTGATTATATGCGATACTCATTTATAACAGTAACTGCCATTCTTTTAATTCCATTATTCACCTAATGTATTTTAATATTAAAATATTACTCCTAGCTATTTTTTATTCTCTTATGTAGCGACGTAATTTCATATATAAATATACCTAGTATACATATTCGAGCCCAAATAAAAGTAGTAATTAAATAAAAATGGTTAGGTAGATGATTATTAAACTGTCCCCCAGTATTGTACGGTGTCAAATTTTAAAATAATAAATAGGATTTTAGAATCACAATTTATGGATAGAATTTTAAATTCGGATCTGTATCTAGTTAATTAATCTTCCAATAATATAAAATAATGCTGTATGATTGATTTGATCAATTTAAAGGCTGATTAAATTCTAGACAATAAAAGTATAAGTTTAATTTATTATTTTTTAGTTGAAATATACGCAATTATTATGTTTAAATGACTGATTATAGATAATATCATATCATGTAATCAAATATTATCAATTATAATTTTTTAATCACTGTAATTTCAACTTTATTTCAAACACAATAAAGTTAAGGTAAGTTAAGTATACAGACTTATTCATCTGAAGATATCAAACTTCACGATTTTGATGGAAGGACCTATTTCACCTCCTTGGTATGTAATATACTATTTTTTCCAGTTCCAATGAAAATAGAAACGTCGAAATTATTCAAAGAAACGGGTCAACAGATTCTAGATTTTTCTTAATTAGCTGCCGGTAATTTTCAGTTAACTTTTCAATTTATTTAAGCCGGCAATTTCAAAAAGTATAAAGTTGGATTCGGTTTTAAGTTGGTATGAGATAAGCGTAAAGATAAAATCCCTAGGCCTACATCTGGTTATGGCGGGAACTCACCCTTTCTAACCTAACGTTTTTACTTTGTGAATTTTCTGTTTATCTATTTCTTTTGTGAGTGGTGCTCGGTCCTTTCTTATGGTAATTTTTGTCCTCGAACACTGTGTCGACCCGGAAAAAGTCTAAAACATTACCACTACCAGAATACAATGTAATCTCCGCTCGATGTGTCAGCAATTTTACTTTATTACGAATCGTCTTGATACAATTAATTAATAAATTATGGAAACGGCAGAATGTGATGAAAATTCAGACCCTCTGTCGCCACAATTCGAGGAAGATGAGGAACCTGAAGACTTGGAATCCTTGAGAAAACGAAATTTAAGAGAAAAAACCGCTTTTGTAAGTTTATCAATAAATCAGAGAATCGAGAAACCGAATAACTAAAACTTAGAATTTCAGCTTGCGAGTCTCCAAAACAGCGAGTATACCGACGCACTAGAAGCGATTAACGCCTTACTGAAACCCCCATCGATAAACGAAGACAGGAAGAAGAAGAAACCGATAAGGCAAAAATCCGATCCAGGGTTCAGATTTTTTGGCCACATTCCACTGGAAAGACGATCTTCAAGCCGCCTGAAGAACAGGAACCCCGATTTCACCTACACGGACTTACCCGACGAAAGATTCCTCTCGAGGGCCAGGAACGGCTCGAATAATTTCGAAGATCTGGAAGAGATCATCTACGATGTCAACCCGAACAAGAAACGACGCCTGTTTTCCAGTAATCAAACGAGGGCGCCGCCGATGATCTTGCCGGTCGAGGAAGTGACGGACGAGATCTTATCCCGCGTCGTGACTAAAGGCAACAAAGTCTACTCGGTGGACGGGTCGAGCTGCCATCAATGTCGGCAAAAAACGGTCGATATGAAAACGGTCTGCCGGAGCGGTTTTTGCTACGGCGTCCGCGGCCAATTCTGCGGCGTTTGCGTTATCAATCGATACGGGGAGGACCCGATCGCCGCCCTGAAGGACCCCAACTGGACCTGCTACGTGTGCAGGGGCGTCTGCAATTGCTCCTTCTGCAGGGCGAAAAAGGGCAAAAGGCCGACCGGCATCCTGTTCCCGATGGCCGTGAAGAACGGGTTCAAGTCGGTCCACGAATTCCTCCAGCATTTGAACGGTTACGGGGATTTCGCGAATGAAGAAGGCGAAGAGGACGTTTTGGGGTTTGAAGACAACTGGGCGGTTTTGAAAAACCAAAGTCGGATCGATTTGGGCTGTAAAAACTGCGAGGATTTCGAGGGTTTATCGATTTTGGAAGCTTTAAATTATTACCAGGACATGAGGAAATACAGGCAAGACCCTGAGTACCTTTTGGGATTTGAAGAAATCACGCGAGCTGCGGTTATGGGAGGCGGCGTCAAAGAAATCCTAGAAGAACCTTACAAAATCTAATTTATGGACTAAGTAATGAAATTATATTCATACTTTCATAGTACACAAGTAATCCCAGTATTTTCAAATATCATATTTGTATTAATTAATTGATAATAAAACCAACAAACTTTACAATAAAAAATAGTACTGATTGGTACTGATCAATAAAAAAATCAGTAAAATGTAAAATGCATGTAAAACGGAAGGAACATGCTTAAGAAGGTGGGAGCTATAGAATATTCTGAAATTTAGAAAAACCAAATATTACTTCTTGTGAAAAAAGTTTTAATTAATTAAAAATAAGATTGAGGGTTAAGTTGGGGAGCTTGGAGGGTGTAGTGATAATGTCTTGGTTTAATATGCACGGTGGTATATCGGATCGACCCCTCTCGCCCCTAATTAATTAAGCGTCCTCAATGTCAACCACTGCTAATGCATTCCGTTGATTCGCACCCCCCGAGCCACCCCCGAAAGCTAATTTGCTCAGAAATAATTTACAACACACGTCGCTAATGATGATTTTTTCCTGTTGTTTTAGTAGTCGCAGGTCCATTATTGCCATTAGTCGCGCTTTCCCATCCACTATAACGCTCATATAGAGCCATCACGAGGAACTCTCGCAGGCAGAAAACGGGCATGTCGCGGATATTATATGAGGGATGGGGGCGGCGATGATGACAATAATGTCCCAGGTAATATGCGCAAGGTGTGGTGGTGAATAGATAAACCGGCCATGTCAACACAACCTGAATTATTATAACTTTGTACTTTCTAATGAATGGGTCCAAATCGCATTTGAACCGCAATTTCGCCCTTTGCTGAACGTATTACAAATATTCAAGTGACTGTAGATGGAGGGTGAGAACGCGAATGGGGCCAACGATAAAAAGCAACCCAAAAGGGAAACTCCCGTGGGGATCCTGCGTATTGACATGGGAAAGCCGCGGAGAGCCTCGACGGAATCCAAACTTTTATCGAAGGTAAGACACGAAATCCACCCCCTCTCTCCACTCTATACATCATTTCCATTTCGTATTTTATAGTGTTATTTGTGAGCTTATTCCTGCATTTATATCCCTGAATGTGCTTGTAGGTGGGTAACGTTTATTATTATTAAGGGTGTGGGTGCAATCTTTTTATTAGTTGGGACTACACATTTTTCCTTCACAACTTTCAGGAAAGGAATCTTTTTCAGGAAAAAAAACCAGACACGCTAACTGAGAACCAACATCGAAACATTAATAATCATGAAATTCCAACAGATTCAGATATACACCAGGTACTGGGAGTGCCCATAATTACAAACAAAACCTGAAATTACGTTTTTTTATTATGAAACAACCATTTCTGCTGAAAATCGACTGAAATGTACGTAAACGAGTACTTTAATTGGCATAAAATTAGGTGCGGTAGTGTATTCTCGGATATTATTATCGTCCCTTCGGGACCAAAAAGGGTCTACTCACTGGGATTTTTCGCTTTATCATCGAATGTATTCAGGGCATGGTGGTGAAAATGATTGAACTTTCATTAATTATATTAGTGAGCATCGGGGGAATCGAAACATTTCGCATTCGCTCCAATTGCTTTCCTCTCCCTTCTTATTATTTCATGTTTTGATGATGGATCTTTTTGATTAACAACTGATGTCCTCGCTGTCTCCCTCCCCTTCGATCGATAATTTCTCGAGGTTGATCTAGATAAAATGCAAAAAAAGGCCTCATTCATGAAGATTTAAGAGCTCTTATTTGAATTAATTCCCAAAAGCCGCCCCCGAAAAGATTTACCTCGACCAACATCGTTAACGGGTGCGGCGTTTATTATCGCAAAGATTGAATAAAAGTGAGCGCGTGTTTTCCTTTCCTATTATACCTGTTGTTCGGTTTTTCGTGTAAATGCGGCCTAATATCTCATCAGATCGAATCACGTATCCACCCCCCGTCGCCGTCCGCTCATTTACCACCCCTCGATTTCTGTATTTTCTCGGGGGGTAAGTGGCGAAAACGCGAGGTCACTTTCGATGTGACCGTTTGCGGGAGCGTCCGATTTAATCGCTGTAAATCTTCAGTCCACTCTGCGAGGCGCTAATTCTACGCAAATCTCCAGGTTGCGTGCCTTTCGTTACTTTTCACCCGCTGTTGTCTGCAATGTAGGGCGAACCGGCGTCGCCTCAACCCTCCGTGGACCGGCTCTCCGTCACTTTCGCGGACGATTCGGCCAGAAGTGACAGTTCCGGCCGCAACAATCGCAACTTTGCGACCCCGGTCGCAGTCAAAATGGACAAAGCCATACATTTCCCCCAGAGCAAAGGTAGGTCCAAAATCGATTAAAACCCCGATAAACATTATCTCGATTAGATGAAGGCGAAGAATCCGACGAAGAGGACTACTCTGCCAGCGTGAACGCGATAATTCAGAGGAGGCAATCGACGAAGAGATCCACGAGACGCAGGAGGAGCTGCAGGAGGACCAGTTCGCCGTTCAGTCCCGACATCCTCCCGGGGACCGAAAACGGTCGCAGGAGATCTTCGGTTTATACGACCAGTTCGGGAGAGTGAGTTTGCACAAAGTCTTTGATCGGTAGTTTGTAGTTTTACGACGAATTTTAGCACCGCCATAACGGTGGACGATAATATCGACGAGGCCGTGACTCAAGACGAGATCTTCGAAAACATCAAGATCCACAAAGAGGTTTTGAGCAACGTGAAAATGCAACCGTGGAATATGCGCAAGAAGCTGAAATTGGTGGTGCAGGCCAAGAGTTATATCAAAAAGCACGAAGGGGCGCTGCAGGAACGGCTGGCGCAAAGTCATTCCACCAAAGACATGTTCGCCCGTTGGAACCTCTACCTAATTAAAGTACTGTCATTAGATTACAAGGTTCGGGTATTGATTTGTGAATTTTTGGTACTTTTTGTAGAAATGGCAACGGTATAAACGAGAAATCAGGAATCTGTCAAATTGGTTCATCCCCTGGGAGCTGAAAATCAAAGAGATAGAGTCGCATTTCGGTTCGGTGGTCGCCTCGTACTTCATTTTCTTGAGGTGGCTCTTTTGGGTCAACATCGTCTTGGCTGTAGTTATAATTTCATTTGTCGCCGTTCCAGAAGTGAGTATTTCCAAACATGACACCTCAGCGTTTTCTTCGTAAAGAGCGCAATAATTTGCTTGCTAAGGAATCGAACTTAATCCGGATAGTCTTTAGAAATGTTGTTACTATTTCTGTATTGCGCTTGTTGTATATTTCGCGCGTCCAATCCTTGGGTGTTTCCTGTAAAAGGAAATTTCGGTGATTTTGTGAAATATAAACCGCCAGAAGACGATGTCACCTTCCATTTATACCACGCGTAAGCAAAATAAAACATAAAATACCTCTCTAAACCTTATACAAAAAATCAAGTCAAGATTTAACCCAAGAGGACCAAATTTTCATCAATGATGAAGTCTCGCTGGAAGAATCGAGGTTCGATCCGAATTTGCCCACGAAAATCCTAGTCCATGGCTGGACTCACGGAAAAAACACCCCCTGGCTGATCGAATTGCGGGAGAGTGAGTAAAAAATACGAAATTCTCCAAAGACTTCATAATGGATTTCAGTAATGGCCCGGACTTACCTCTGGAATATTGTAGTCTTGGATTGGGCGCCCCTTTCTCACTCGGTTTACGTGGAGGCGCGCACCCACACGAATGTCGTGGGCAAACAATTAGCGAAATTTTGTGTTTTCCTTTCGAAATGTGCAAATATCTCGTTCGCCTCTATACACACGATCGGACACAGCATGGGGGCGCAAATTGCCGCTTACGCCGGCCACAAAATCTACGAGAAAAGCGGAAACCGATTAGGGAGGATATCGGGCCTGGATCCGGCCGCCCCCTTGTACGAGTGGCCCCACATCGAATCCTTGGACGAGATCCTCGACCCGGGGGATGCGATTTTCGTCGACATCATTCATACGAACGCCAAATATTTAGGGGTGATTTATCCGTGGGGACACGTGGATTACTACCCCAACGGAGGGCAGCACCAGCCGGGGTGCGGTCTGCTCTGTAAGTCTTTATTCGTTTTGTTGATTGAGCGCTTTCGTAATGATTCCCTTCAGGGAGTTGCAGTCACATGAAATCGGTGGAGTTTTGGACGGCGTCTGTGAAGAATCCGTATTTATTTAAAGCATACTCGTTTAAATCCTGGGACGGATACCTGGAGGGCACGAGAGATGATTTAGAGGCCGTTCCTATGGGAATTGCCGCCGATTCCCGTATTCCTTACGGGTCGTATTTTCTCGAGACCTTCGACGAAGAAAAAGCTTATTTGAACAGCACCACCACCATTTTCGACAGTTTCATCAGCTAATATAATTTTATACTCTCCTTTTTAAAAATAAAACCCTTATTAAAACGGAAGCGTCTTCATTTTATATCGCGGCTTAATCCATTTTCTTGTTTACGTAATAACGTGTCTTTTTCAGTTGCTCACGGCAGATCCTAAAGCGGCAGGTGATCGGAAATTCATCCTCAAAGAAGAAAAATACAACTCGACGAATTTCCTGACCTTGTGGGATTTCGAGGGCGTTTTCAAGTATTCGCCTTTATTTTACGGGTGGTACACGAATGCCGAGTCCACAAGTTTGGGATATAAATTGCCGTTAGCTTACTTCTTAACTGGTCTTGTTGCGTACGCTTACAGCTTTTTCGCGACTTTGAGAAAGTAATCTTATTTTATTTATAATAAGTTAAGGTGGCGACAATCTGCTGGAATTATTTATAGGATGGCTGAGAATTCGCGAATGTCTAAACTTTCCGAAAAGGACGACGAATGCATCTTCTCGTGGAAATTATTCACCGCCTGGGATTACATGATAGGAAATGCAGAAACCGCCCACAATAGAGTCGCTTCAATTGTGGTCGGCTTCAAAGAGGCCCTGCTGGAGGAAGCGGAGAAAATGAGACAATCCAGAGAGTAAATATTAATATATTCACGCACCAAAGAAGCGGGAAAATTCACGAATTAAAATTTTTCAGCTGGAAAGTTATCGGTTTCAGGATTCTAGTCAACACGATAGTTTTAGGCCTGCTATCATTTTCAGCTTTTATTGTAATCTTAGTCGTTAGGAGATCAACAGATTCTGATTCTACTTCTACGGCCTGGAGGCGAAACGAAATTACGGTGGTTTTATCCCTAATTTCGCTATTTTTCCCAATGCTGTTCGAAGTTTTAGGGTTATTGGAACAGTACCACCCGAGGAAACAGCTAAGGATTCAGTTGGCCAGAATAATGGTCCTGAACCTCCTCAATCTCTACTCTCTAATATTCGCTCTCTTTGACAAAATTGACGACATGGTAAATTACTTCGCCTATTCAAAAAATATAGAATAATAGTAATTGGTTTTCAGACTCCCGAGTTGGAAAATTTCAGGAATCGTACCCAAAATATGAGCACTTCTAGTTCAGATTCGATACCAAAAAGCACCCAATTATATCCGAAATCAGTCTTGGAGTGCTCGGACGAGTGCGAAAACGACGAAACTAGTTTACTAGCAGCCGACATGATCATGGCTTTGACTGCTAATGTATCAACTTCGCTATTACCACTAATTCGGAAAGTTTTATCGAGCACTGCATCGCCGTTTGGGAATTTCAGCGAATCTGCCATCATCGAGTCGAGCGAAGAGTTCTATCGAAACCTCACCACTTTATACGCGAATTCAACCGTCCAGACTAACTTCACCGAAGAGGTCCTAGGCGATTTCCAGAAGAATTTCCTCGATTACCTCCAATTCATCTTATTCAACACGGAACTGGATTTTTTCAATAACGGAACCGACGATACCAATTCTACCTCGACCACTCTAAGCGACTACTTCACATCTACCATGGCGAGTTCAAATTTCAGTCTTTCGACTGGTAACGAATATGAAGGCGAATTGAACGTCACGTCGTCCTCGACTTATCTAGAGGAGATTTCTTCGACTTTTGCAACTTTTACCTCAAAATCTAGAAACTGCAGTCGGGTTTGCCGTAATGTGACGCTTTTAGAAGAACCAACAACTACCGCATCCCCCGAATTGCACATGAATTATTCGACGAAATACCGCTTAAGAAGTCTCTGTTGGGAAACGATGTTCGGGCAAGAGTTGATCAAATTGACCGTGATGGATTTAGTCTTAACCGTTTTATCGACACTCGCGATGGATTTCGCACGTGGGATTTTCGTACGAGTCATGAACCGCTGCTGGTGCTGGAATCTAGAGAAGAGATTTCCGCAATACGGCGATTTCAAAGTGGCCGAAAATATTCTTCATCTGGTCAACAACCAAGGGATGGTCTGGATGGGCATGTTCTTCTCTCCCGGCTTGATCGTGATAAACGTCGTGAAATTGTACATCATGATGTATCTGAGGTCTTGGGCCGTCTTGACCTGCAACGTACCGCATGAAATCATCTTCAGGGCTTCGAGATCGAACAATTTCTACTACGCCCTGCTTTTGATGATGCTGTTCTTGTGCGTTTTGCCTGTGGGTTACGCGATCGTGTGGATCCGGCCCTCGTGGCACTGCGGCCCTTTCTCCAAGTACCACCGGATCTTCCACATCTTCACCAAGACGATCAAGGAGAACGTGCCCGAGCCTATGGAGAAGGCTTTGGATTATATCGCGTCCCCTGGGATTGTCATTCCACTTTTGGTGCTTTTGATCCTGATAATTTACTATTTGGTGTCGCTTACTGGGGCGCTACGCGAGGCCAATAACGATCTGAAAGTGCAATTACGGCGAGAGCGGACGGAGGAGAGGCGAAAAATGTTCCAATTAGCCGATAAACGCCGGCGGAGGAGCTCGGGCGGATCAGGGGATTATTCTAATACGCCGTTCGCCAAGTGGAAGAAAATCCTGGGGGCCACGCACTCGGGGAAGAGTTTCGAGGACAGTCCCAGGCAGGAATCCGGGGAGTATCCGCAACCGCCGCCCCTGAAACCTGAAAAACCTGAAAATAAAGGAATGGGTTCGTCTTTTTCTCTTATCGATTCACAACATTCTTTTATTTCTTTTCTTTGCAGAGTTTTTTTCGAAACTAATAAAAAAAGCTCTCAGAAAAGCTTCCCTTTCTGAAGAAGAAGAGGCGAATCAGAACGCGGACGATGGCACCGACACCGAGCAGCACGAGTCTCTCCCAGAAGATGTGGCCAGCGTGAGCAAAGAGATCAAACCGCAAGTTCACCGACCGGGGCGCTCTTCGGTTTCTTCAGGGAGCTTCGATTTTCAGCGGGCCGTCGGAAACGCCCTAGCGCAGAAACGTCACCCCAATAACGGGCCGAAAATATCGGAAATCGACGACGAACCGATCGCCGTTTTGAAATCTAGGAAAAGCAGCGTCCCGATTTTGCCCCCTCATCACGCCAAAACTAGACCGTTGCGACAACAGGATTCCGGATCGTCCGTCTGGTCCGATAATATTCCGGTGATTAAAATCAGCAAGACCGAAAGCTCGGAGTATCTGGACGAGCCCGGAAATGGCGAGAAGAAGGCGGACGAATTCAAGCCGAAAGTTAAATACGTCCTGCGCAAACAGAGTAGGGAATTCGAAGACGATGAAGATAATCAAGCGGATTATAAGCCACAAGAATTGCTCGATTTGGACAAGGAGGATTTTTGCGCTAAATCCGAGTCTTCGGACGATAATACGCCTACGACTCACGAGGGGAGCATTGATACGATTTTGAAATCGCCCGAAAAGGAAGAAAACGAAGATGAAACTGAATCGAGTTCTGGATACGCCGATGTGCCCTCAATTTAAATTTATATATCTATAACAATATTTCAATGTTCATATCTGGAATAAGTTAATGTATACGATTATTATCTGTAAAAAATACGTTATAGATCATATATTCTAAAACTAATATTAACAAGTTTTCGGTTATTACTTCATAGATGTCATGTTTTAAGTGACCTTTATAACAATTTCATGAGAGTTTTATCTTAAAGTCGTCGAACTCTCCCATCGTCATCCGGATAAAATTAATTTTTCTCAAAACAGCTGCGCTGCCGCACGATCTCATTATTATATCATCCCGATTGTTAGGCCGAACGACGGCAAATGCAATTACCAATGACTCATAATAATCGCACTTGAAGGCGGTGCGGCAATAATTAACGAAATCGCCCGGTTCGAGCTGATAAATTCGATTTTTGTTCGTTTATTCATGGTGTGGTAAAGCCAACATTATCTGAGGCCGTCTTCGTGAAAGGAAATTCTCGCGGAAGTCAGATAGCTTATCTGCACCACACACGCCTTCACTCCCATCATATTCTCCACTAGATGTATAAAGCGTGAAATCTCGGAGTCTGCATACGGCCCACAAAAAATTCGAACGAGACGTTGGAGAAGAAGACGAAGAGACGGGCGGCCGTTTACCCATCAATTAGTCTGAAATTTCCGAGAGACACGCCGTATGGGCTCGAGGGCCGGACTACCGAAAGAGGAGAAGACGGGTCTCGGCATAAAGCGGAGGCACCGTCGCCAGCGGGTGGTACTCTACCAAACGCGGCTCCTACCGAACCGAACCAGAAACGGAGAACACAAATGTGCTCGGTCTTCTCGGCGAGAGAGCATCTGGAGTCGAGTCGAGATCGCGTCGCCACAGTACAAACGCGCTTTCATAATAATATCAGTCCGAACTCTAAACACCCGAGTTTAGTTTTAGTTTAGTTTGCTTATCGACATGGTGGTCGACATGTCGCCGAAATAGCCCGCGGATAACACCGAGAATCGATCGAAATGGCCAAAATCATGTGCGGTCACCATTTCTATTTGTGCCTTTCGCTATTTCTGGCCGTTTATTCGAGTGGAGGACGGGCGCAAGAAGCGGACCATACCCCCGTCGTCGGCAAGAAAGGGACGAGATGCTACGACAACTTCTCCAAACCGCAGGTATTCTTCTAATGAGCTGAAATTTCATTCACCGCAGGTACGCCTTTGTGCGGGCCACGGCGCACTGAACCTTATTCACTACAGTGGAGACCCTTTAATCCGAAAGGTCTTTGGATGAGCGCCTTCTTCGGACTAATGAACCTGTGAAAACATTCATGAAATTCTGAAAAAATCACGTAGTTCTGTTGGTTTTTGGGCATTTCTTCCGGTAAAAGCACATCAGAAAACTCGAATCTGATTCTTTCTGGAGAAGACAATTTTTCTTGTATAGGTTTTGAAAAAATTGTACATTGATGCTGTTCGGATTACTGGAGGTTCGGATTCGGGGGTCTCTACTGTACTCATACCTCATCCAGACTCTAAAGTAAACTCAGATGAACTGCCGCCTTACACCATTAAGCGTGATCTATAAATAATGATGCTTTTAGTCGTTTCACTGCGTTATGAATGAAAAGAATTAAAGGCGGGAGAATATTACAAATATCTAAATGAATTTGAGCCATGAGGTCACCCTAGGAATATTAAAACTGCGATAAGGAGCAGTCATGAATAATTTCGCGAGGAGTCGTAGCCGGGTCGGAATTCGCTCTGCAGAAGAGTGCAGTACCGGCCGCATAATTGAGCGATAACTCAGGTGCACCGTGTGCACGTGCAGCAGGGGTTCTTGACCCGCACTCGCCGACGCCGGGTAGGCAAGAACTCGATCCTTTCGTGCCCACACTCCAAAGCGCCTTGCGCCTTTTCCAGCGGTGCATTCCGGAGTTCGAAAATGCGGCTTTCAACGTCCTCATGGAGGCGACCAACACCTGCGGCGACGACAACGGCAAGACGGAGTACTGCGTCCAGGCCGGCGTCACCGGGCTGCGGAAATCGTGCGAGGTCTGCTACCAGAACGACCATCACGCCCAATTCCTCACCGACTTCCACAACCAGGACCAGCCCTCGTGGTGGCAGTCGGAGACCATGTACGAAGGCATCCAGTTCCCGAACCAAGTCAATCTCACATTGAAACTCGGTACGTCAAAACTCTGAGTAGTACTGAATAAAGTAGCGCAAGAGATAAGGACGAGAGGTCAACATTATTCGATTTTTATAGTTTTACAATTTGAATGTTCAAACAAGACAAACTCGTCTTGTATCTTAATAAATTATTCTAAAACAAACCCACACGCGTCGCCGCTGACAAGGTATAAATTCGCGTCGATTTATGTTTCCTCTCTAATGATCCTAATCAAGTAATTGTGCATAATAGCTTTATTATCAAAAATATAGGGGAAGTTGATTAATTTCGTACGATTTTTTTTATCACAGGGAAGGCTTTCGATATCACGTATGTCCGTTTATGGTTCTACTCGCCGCGTCCTGAAAGTTTCGCAATTTTCAAGAAAACTTCCGACAGTTCCGATTGGATCCCCTATCAATATTACAGGTAATAAAATATTCTAATTTAGTCCCTCGTTCCATCACTGCGTAATCGCCTCGAAATAAATTACGAAACGTCTCGAGGTTCTAATTGAAAAAAATCCAGACTTTATTTATTTACTAAATAAACATCGTATAACGAAACCTACTGCCATGATCAATGAGCTAATTTTATTTTTAAACATCCTCATTTTTACATTTTCATCTCAATCGTCGCATCCAGCGAGCGGCAAAGCTGTTTCGAGATTACGTAATGGGACGTATGCAACACGTTCTACACTCACAATCTGTGTAATTTCAGCGCTACATGCCGTGATACGTACGGATTACCGGATAGCGAGCACACTCCTAGAGGCGAGGAAACTAGAGCTTTGTGCACTTCCGAGTATTCGGATATTTCGCCTTTACGTGGGGGAAACGTCGCATTTTCCACTTTGGAGGGACGCCCGTCGGCTTACAACTTCGACACCAGCCCTGAATTACAGGTAGGAAAAGAATCCCAGACACATCCAAGCATCCAAACTTGAATTTTCATAATTTCAAAGTTCTTTAACTCTGTTATTAATCGAGATATCGAGTCGAGTGAGGCGGGAATCGCTTAGTTTGCTCAAAATCTACCAGGAAAAGTATCCAGATTTCGATCCAGACGCCATTTAGTAAAATTGACTAAATTGCTTCACAGGTAGGTAGTAAAATTGCTACACAGGTAACTTCTTTATTAGTCGAGATATCGGGCCGACTGAGGCGGGAATCGCTTAGTTTGCTCAAAATCTATCAGGAAAAGTGTCCAGGTTTCGATTTAGACGACATTTAGTGATTTTTCAATTTTCGAAAATTGGGAAGAAATTTTTGTCAAAATTTCAAAGTGCTGTAACTTTCTTATTAGTCGAGATATCGATGAAAAATTCAAAAGAGTTTCCAATTGAGCCTTCAGGAGAGTACCTATACCACATTTTTCTAGTTTTATGAAATAAAAACTACGTATTAAATCCGTGATTCATTTAATTTAAGCGGTTCAGTTGAGGTGTTTTCTTGATTCAAATCGCAAGTCTGAAAACAGACACTATACAATACATGGTCTTATTCTCCCATCTGACCGTGGTGGTGCCATCGGTGTTGCCGTCCCAGTAACAAGAACTGGCCGTGTGAAGTCCGGCGCCGGTCCTCTGCATAATCGAGCAAGTGACCACGTATTTGAAATTTTTCTTCATCTTACTGAGGGCGCTCAGACATTGCTCGGAGACTTTGGCACTCCACAGGTTCACTTTCGTGTTGTCGTACTTGGAATCGGTCAGAATGGCGTCGACCGTGTCTTTGACAATTTTATTCACGTCGTCCGCGATGAAGAGGTTTTCGTCATCGTCCATCTTTTTCGCCGAATTTTGACACGGATTCTGACTGAGCTTGCGGCAATTTTCCGGTGGCAGCAGGTGGCCTCTTTTCTTTTTCGACATTTCGCTGCTCGATTTGCCGGATGCGCGAAAAGTCCGCCGGAATTTATTCGGAAGAGGAACACGATTTTAACAAAACTGCGGCGGCACGCAATGTTTGCTCGCGATTTATAGGCGATGCCTCCCCCACTTTGAGTTCACCCCTGTAGGTACAAGATCGGAGTCGATAATGAGAGCCGGGACCACTCGCGTGCCCGCTGTTATTATTTCGGTCTCACCCGCAGGAAATTGGCGGCTTCCTCCAATAAAACCGAGAGAGCTTTAAAACGTATCGACCACGTGCCAGTCTCACCTGTACGCGAATTATAAACAAAACTAGGGGGAAGAAAAAAGCCGAACCGCAAACTCGCGTATACAATTATATTGGGAAATCGATTCCAGTACCAGGCGAGTGCGACTCCTACATAAAAATTCCCGTTTTGTTTGATGGTTTGATACGTCTTTTTATATTTTTTCCATATAATAAAAGAGGCAATACACTTTTCACGTGTTCTCGTATATGGTTTAATCGATTTTTACGATTCCTTTGTGCTTTTGTTGGGAAGGTCTGAAGAAAAATTACGGCGTGACAGCGCACGAAACTGAAATAAATATCGAACAAATCCCATCATTTTAAAGATTGTAGTGGAAACTACAAACTTTCCACTGGTTTTCACCCCATTAACGATTAATAAATTTCATTTCGAACGAAAGTTAGACCACAGAACTCGGACAACGAGGATTCTTTCTGTCACTTTTAATTGAGAGGTCTTGAATTTAAAACTTTTAACTGATTAAGTATAGTGGAAATTTCAGTGCAAAATTCAGAATTTTTCGCAAAGACTTCGAAAGCTTTTCAAAGGAAAAAAATTTGCTAAGATTTCAGAAGGATTTCAAGTTATTTTGATAGAATCCTGGGGAATACGAATATTCGCCGAGATTTCCTGCAAATTCTTTGAGAATTTTTGAGAATTTTGCTAATTTTTCTGAAAATTTGGAGGCTGTGATTTTATGGGAATTCAGGGGATTCATCATGAGGTTCAGTGGACATTTTTTCAAAACGATTCGAGACATTTTCAGGAATCCAGATTTTTTTCTGAACGGATTCAACGGATAACATTTACAATTTGTTCGCAAATTCTTTCCTCAAATTTTCTAAAAATTCAGTGGAACTATGACGTGAAATCTTTAGGAAGGCTGTGATTTCATGAAAATTCAGATAAATTATCATGAGATTCAGTGAAATCCTTGGAAATATCCTGAAAACTATCTGAGACATTTTCAGAAAATTCAGGTCTTTTCTGAACTGATTTAGTGGATTTATCACCTACAATTTTTGCGCGAATTAATCTTAAAGGGGACTTTATTGATCCTAGTGATATTTTTCTGTGAAAACTCCGAAAATAAGCGACTGGCGGTTTTCACCTGAGACGCCCAACATTATCCCGTCGCCTTCACCATTTTTCACCGCCCGCTGATTTCGGCCCCAATTTTTCACCAATTTTCCCCCGGATTCTTATAAATGGCCCCATCATTTAACACCGGAAAGGGCGTCCGTTCCCGAGTCCGATAGGTCGACCGAATCGAGATTTACTGTAAACGATTTGTTGCAGGAATGGGTGACTGCGACCGACATCATGATAACTCTGAATCGATTGAACACTTTCGGCGACGAAGTTTTCGGCGATCAACAAGTGCTCCGCTCGTACTTCTACGCGGTGGCCGACGTCGCCGTGGGCGCCCGCTGCAAGTGCAACGGCCACGCGTCCGAGTGCATCGCCTCCAGGGCCGAAGACTCTTCCGTCCGGAGGGTGTGCAAGTGCGAGCACAACACCGCAGGGCCGGACTGCAACGAGTGCCTGCCCTTCTACAACGACGCCCCCTGGAAGAGGGCCACCGCCGGCGAGACCTACGAGTGCAAACGTGAGTAACCGATCCCATTATCGGGCGAGAAAGTAACGGTGGCCTTTTCATTCGCCTCCATGTAAAAAAGTTCTCAAAGTGGAGAGAGGCGGCTCGCGAGAGGCTCCAGAGGTCCACATCTCTTCGCGAGACTCGAGTCGGTGCGTGTCGGCTGTCGTGTTCACTTCTTCGGACGATTCGTGCTCCCTTCGGTGATGTAATCGAGGTTTTCACTTCGTTATTTCAAACAAATCGATCGAGTCAATTTTTCCGGCGCGTATTATTCAATCGATCGAGAATTCCGCAGAGTACAGTAACCCGCTGTATCGCGAAATAATAGACGTGTAATAAAAATGACCGGCAATAATGAAATAAAATGAAGTCTCTCCATTTTTGGATCGGTATTTTATTAGGACTATTATCAAGTGACGGCCGTAATTGCACGGAATGGGACGGACTCAGTCCGTGGTTTTCCGGCTCACGTAAGTTTTCAATCAAACCCGACCCATAATTACGTCTCCTCTACAAAAGATTCGTCTTCTAGCTCATAAACCTACAGTTATGCAAGTACCTAATAAACCTTTTAAGGTACGCACAAAGCGATTCGTTATTAGTCTACCTGCATACAGGCCCGTAAAATGCGGCTATTTTAACGACATTGTTCTCTCCACTCCGCGCGCAGTTATTTTTTTCTTTTGTCGTCATTTTGTATTATTTGCGCTTAAGCTAATGATGCCGCTTTTTGGAAGAAGAGACGGCTGCCTCGCCATATAAGTCCGACCGCTCTTTAAACCAGTGCAGTAAATACATAAATGCTTATTTGTTTTCATTATGTCTAGTTAGAGGAGCACATAAATGCAAAACGATCGTTTATCTACTTTATACACGTCAGGCCGGTTTCTCCAATCGAAAAGGACGCAGATTGCGCCCAATCCACAGACGGATTACGGATTTTCGATGGATTAGGACGTGACATTACCAGAAATGACTTTTTTAACATTAATTGCGCCTGAGCCATCGTTTTGTAAGATTTTCCCGTCTGGATTAAATGGGTGGGCCAAGGATGTCTCTGCGGTGTGGAGCCGAGACTCGACAAAGGCCGCTCCCACGATTGTGTCGCTCCCACGCATTCAAATTTCGTCTCTACCCATAAAACGGACAAAGCGCATCTCCGAACGTGATTTTATCGGTTTCAGAGTGCAACTGCAACGGCTTTTCGAACCGGTGCTTCTTCGACGAGGAGCTGTACAGAAGCAGCGGCCACGGAGGGCACTGTCTGGACTGCGCCGCCAACCGGGACGGCCCTTTCTGCGAACGGTGCAGGGACAACTACTTCATGCGCGAGGACGGCTACTGCGTCGCCTGCGAGTGCAACGACGTCGGCTCCCGGAGTCTGCAGTGCAGCGCGGACGGCAAGTGCCACTGCAAACCCGGAGTCACCGGAGACAAGTGCGACCGCTGCGCCCTCAACCACTACGACTTCTCCAGTTCCGGGTGCAAGAGCTGCGGATGCTCCGTCGCAGGTATTTTTCAGGATTGAGACGTTTCGACATTCCCATAACGAAATATTGTGCAGGTTCCGCCCGGAATCAGCCGAATTGCGACCCTTACACCGGGGTTTGCTTCTGCAAGGATAATGTGGAAGGGAAGACTTGCGACGAATGTAAACCTGGCTTCTTCAACCCGGACATTGAGAACGAATTCGGTTGCACCCCGTGCTTCTGCTACGGCCACTCGATACAATGCGACTCGGCCGTCGGGTACTCCAAGTACCTTTACGAATCGACTTTTCCGAAAGGGACCGAACGCTGGCGAGCCGAAGACGAAAGCGGTCGAGAGGTAGTAGAAATCCAGCATTTGCCGCATCTTCAGAGCATAACGGCGCAAGCGCGAGGCTCGGAACCCGTCTACTTCCTTGCGCCCGATCGCTTCCTCTACAACCAGCGCAACTCTTACAACCACTTCCTGAACTTCACTTTAGGCATAGGCGAGCACGACCGAGCTATGCCGACCTCCTCTGATATAATCCTGCAAGGAGGCGATGGCGGGTACATAACCAACACGATTTTCGCGCAAAGCAACAAGCTGCCGACGTCGCAAAGGCAGCAGTACTCGTTCCGCCTCCATGAGCACCCGAATTTCGGGTGGCAACCGCGTTTATCTGCACGGGATTTCATGTCGATTTTGTCTAATTTGACGGCTTTGAAAATCCGGGCGACTTATGCTCCTCGAGGGGTCGCAATTTTGGATGACGTAAAGTTGGAGACTGCGGCTCGGGTCGTGGGGCAACCCGCGCGTTGGGTCGAGCACTGCACCTGTCCTCAAGGGTACGTGGATCAGTTCTGCGACGCCTGCGCCCCAGGTTACCGTCACAGCCCAGCTCTAGGAGGGCCGTTCAAGCCGTGCATCCCTTGCGACTGCAACAAGCACGCGGAGATTTGCGACTCTGAGACCGGTCGCTGCATTTGCGACCACAACACTGCCGGTGATAATTGCGAGTTATGCGCCCGCGGTTTTTACGGAAATGCACTAGGGGGCACTCCGCTTGATTGTCAACCGTGTAGGTGCCCGGACGGGGGCGCCTGCATCCAGGTGGACGAGGACATCATCATGTGCACCGAGTGCCCGGCCGGGCTCACCGGGCACCGGTGCGACTCGTGCTCGGACGGGTACTTCGGCGACCCGAAAGGGCGGCTGTTCGGGACGCCGACGCCGTGCCGCCAGTGCGACTGCAACCTGAACATCGACACGAACGCGATCGGCAACTGCAACACGACGACCGGCGAGTGCCTCAAGTGCATCCATTACACCGGGGGGCCCAGGTGCGAGGAGTGTCTGCCCGGCTTTTACGGGAACGCGCTGGCTGTGCCGAAAAGCGACTGCCAGGCGTGCGAGTGCTACCATCTGGGGACGATCCCGAATGAAGGAGGGTCGCCCGATTGCGACCGCATCACTGGGAACTGCTACTGCAAGCCGCACGTGATCGGGCGCAACTGCGAACAGTGCGAGGACGGGTACTACAACCTGCGAAGCGGGGACGGGTGCCAGAGTTGCGGCTGCGACCCTGTCGGGTCTTTCAACCAGACTTGCGACCTCTTCACTGGACAATGCTACTGCCGACCAGGGGTCACAGGGTAACTAACCTCTTTCAATCAACTATTGTGTACAAAACCTTAGATGATCATAATAATTCCAGATTGCGTTGCGACCATTGCGAGGCGAGAAAGTACGGTTTCTCGACGGACGGTTGCAAAGATTGCGAGTGCGACGCAATAGGTTCTCGTGATCTACAATGCAACGTTTCTGGTCAATGTCCCTGTTTGGACAACGTGGAAGGACGTAGATGCGACCGTTGCAAAGAGAACAAATACGACCGGCAAAGAGGTTGCGTCGATTGTCCAGATTGCTACAATCTGGTGCAGGACGCATCCAGGCACCATCATTCGCAACTGGATCGTCTTAACGAAATCTTGGACGAAATCGAGAGACGGCCCACGGTTATAGACGACAAAGAGTTCCCGGGCGAACTCGAGAATCTGCAAATCGACATCAACGTCTTCCACGATAAAGTCAAAAACACCACGGGGGCTGACAGCATCGTCGAGCAAGTGAGTCAAAATCTCCTTCAGTTATCTAGAATGCTTTTGATAGATTTCGGTAGTTCAGTTCCACTTTATTGGTGAATATTTTCTGTTTAGGTGCACGATATTCGCCGCAGGGAGAAAGACATTTCCAGGACTCTGTCCGCAATAGACGAGAATGTCCACTTGGCCACCGAAAAGGACAACATCGCCGAGCAGAACATCGGCCACACCGACGAAATCCTAGAAGAGACCGAGTTGAAACTGAACAACGCTTTCGACAATTTGGACACTCAAGGACGCAAGGCTTTGGAAAGTGCGTGGGAAAGGGCCAAAATCGTCGGCCAACAATCCGACAAGATGACCGAAATCGCGCACGAATCCCGTGAACTGGCCGAAAAGCTCGAAGGCGAAGCCGATAAACTCATCGGCGAATTGAACCAGGCGAAAAATAAGTCGACCGAAGCTTACGAGCTGGCCAAAAAGGCCGTGAGCAAGCAGCAGAACATCAACGAGGCCGAACGCGCTATCCGATCCGACCTGCTCAACACCGAAAGTAAATTGAACCGGACGAAACTGTGGACCGAGGAGGTCAGCAAGAAGGCGAAAGAGGCGAAAAAGAACGCGCTGGCTTTGTTGAACGAAGTCACGAACTTGGTCATTCCGGAGATCAACATTCCGCAGTTGAAGGAGAAAGCCGAGAATTTGAAGAACGAAGCCGATCTGTTGCAGGACGAAACCAACAATATCATAAAAGAGAACCAGGATCTTTTGGACGAAATCAAGAACGAGCTCCTGCTAGGCCAAGACCAATTGGACCGTGCTGTGGGGCAACAGGATGAAACCAACGATTTGTTGAACGAAATTTACCTTTACAAGAAGCAAGCGGAAGAAGCCGTGAAGATGGGGGACGAGATTTTGAACGGAACCAAGCAAAGATACGAAAGCTTGAAAGGTAAAGACTCATTGAAATTTCTTCAAATTTTATGCAAATCTTACTTTTTGTGTAGATTTTGATCGGCAAGTGGAGTCCAGCAAGCAGGCTGCCGATGAAGCGTTGAAAAAAGTGGACGAAATTCGCGAAATAATCAATGACTCTTTGGACAAAACCGGACAGGCCGAGTTCACATTGAGCAATGCTAAAGTGAACGCGGAGGACGCTCTCACTAAAGCTTTGCACGCGGACGAATTGGCCAAAAACGCTTCGGTCAATGCCGAAAACATCAAAAACGATGCGATTTTGCTCCTGAAAAACGCGACCAATTTGAAGAGTGAAGCAGACAATATGGCGGGACGTGTGCAAAATACCGAAGGCGAATTGAAGACTTTGCTGGCACAAACTCGATCGAATGACACCCTAATAAGCCAAGCAAAAGAAAAAGTAAGTTCTGTTATAATTTTGTAATTTGTAAGAATTTTATAATAATTGAACTCTTGTTAAAAAGGTTGGGCGTGCCGGTAAAGATACTCAGGATGCGTCCAGGAAAGTCGAAGAATTATTGAAAGACGTGCAAAGTATCATAACAGAATTGGACAATCTTCCGGATGTTAACGAGCAGGAATTGGATCGTCTCGAAGTCGAATTGCGCATAGCCGAGGAACGAGTTAGCGAGGCCAAATTGGCCGAAACTCTGGCAGATTTGGAGAAACAAGAAAAAGCCCAAAACGATTTGATTCAAAATTACGATGACGAAATTAAGCGACTCAGAAGCGAAGTGGAACTCATCGAGCAAATTTCCAAGTCTCTACCGGAAGGGTGCTTTAAAAGAGTTGTGCTCGAGCCGTAATTCCTTCGATTTTTTCCTTATATAATTTTTTTCATTCATTAGATTTATTTAATGAGTATGTTTCGATTTAATTAATTTTGTACTCAACCAAAGATTCGAATATTCTTTTTATTTTTTAATTATTGTTCTATGATTTTCCTTTTGAAAAGCGGCAACAGTGTTAGGGTTGTTTCGCACTTTCTGCCATATTTTGTGTTCCGATAATAATTGATGTATTTTTGTAAATATTGTGTATAAGTGGTTTTTAAATACATTTTGCATCTTATCTTTTATCTACGAGACCTAATTTCCATAGATAAATTCTATACATTCGAGTAACCGCGCGGCTGATAAAAATGAATTTCTACGTTGTGATAGGGACGCTTCTATTCAGTATTTTGTTCAATTCAGGTATTTATATCTTCAATTTTCGAAAATATTGAGTGATTAAGTAAGTTTTCCATATATGGTCGTGTGATCAAACATATAGCATGTCGAAGTTTGATACAGTTTGACTCGCCATGACGCCATGTTTTCTTATGAAGAATTTATTTAATCGCTTGGTGCATAGATGCTTGGTGTAATAAAAAATTTGTATGGAATTTTAGTTTTCAGCCAAAATGATTGCAAAAACGATTTCTGTTACGGAATTGTCCATAAAGCTCACTCACAATTGCGAGAATTACTAGAAAAAGGAAAAAATGTTACCAAAAGCAGTAAATATCCAACAATTTTAAACCCGGAAAATTTGGGAAATCTCATCGACAGAATAAAAATAATTGAGAATAAATTGAAGAAGCAAAATTCTAATTTGGATAAAAATGTCGACGATTTAGAAAGAGTTTTCAAAAATCTCACATTTTTTGAGAGCAAACTCGACGATTTAAAAGCTCCTGCTAATAACGAAAACTTGGAAAAGTCTGTCGAAGAAATTCACAAAATAATAAAACAGATACGTGAAAAAATGGAAATCTTGAAAAATCTTGTACTGGAAAATCAAGCAACGAATAAACTTTGCGATGAAGCTAAAAGTAAAGGTTCAGATTTAATCCAAAAAGCAACAGAATTATTAAATGAATTTAATACAATCATATCAAATCATTCTAATTTAATATCAAGAAAAGACAAAATTTTGTTTAATTTGGATGAAGTTATGGCTGATGCGAAAGAGAATTTACAAACGTTCGATGATTTAGAAATTCCTGAAAATTTGGCTAATAATTATTTGAACAATCCTATTATTAGTGAACTTATAACAAATTTAGAAAATGATAAACAGGAGGCGGAGAAATTATTTAAAAATAAAAGTGTTACGATAAGTGAAGACTTCCAGAACGAAATCAATAAAATTAATAACACTATTAATAAATTAAGAGACGAAGCTATAGAAATTCGTACTGATGTAATTGAGCATATTAAAAAACTGCCGCAGTTGGAACATTTACCGATTGACGAGATCAAAAGTTTGATAAATAGAACCAAAAAAGATCTCCGAAAACTTAATCAGAAAATTGATAGCTTCAACTTTGAAGATTTAGAAAAAAACTTACTAAATAATAAAGAACGTCTTATAAAACAAGTGGTGAGTAAAGAACCTACCCCCATTATTGTACATACATGATATGGGCTTACTCTAATTCTAGGAGAAATTCACAAATCTACTAAACCAAGAAGGGGATAAAATCCAGGAACATGACCAGTTTTTGGATGTATTAATAAGAATTTCTGAGAGAACCGGAGAAATTCGCGAAGAAGTTGAAAAGGCCAAACTAACTATCGAATTGATCCGCCAAAAGAAACAAATTAGAGCAGATTTCAAAGAAATTAAAAATATTTACAATGAATTGATTAGATATCCTAAGAAAGAAATTTGTAAATTAACTGTATTCTTTGAAAACTAAGCTGGTAAATTTAGGTATTTTCTAGTAAAAGAAATACCAAAGCTTCAATTATTTTCTGTTCACTCTAATCACGTTTTGATATGAATATTTTTTACACAAACTTGCACAATTATTAAATTCTACTTATTCATTTTAGAGTTTCAAAATGTCCGAAAATGAAGTAGAAGATTGTTTGAAATTGATGAGAGTTACATGCAGCGATATCTACACCAATGTGTTCCTGAGAGCTTACGTACTTACGTTCAAATGGTCCAAATGGTTACTGCTAGTCTGCACCACTTACACAATTTTGTACTCTTTCGATTTTCAAGATTTTATTAATTTTGTCCCATACGCAGCATTGGGAACTTACGTAAGTTCGAACCGCTCCAACTTGAACAAGACAGATAGATAATAATTTTCATCCGAAAAGGGAATATCCGTAATGATTCAATTACTCGACCACAATCTCATCAATGAAGATTTCCATAAAGGATTCTTCTCTTTGAAGTCTGCAAGTCGCGAAACGACTTTTAAAATCAAGCGCCAAGTATTCTGGCTTAACACTTGGTACTTGCTGCAAACTCTCTTCGGTTTATACGTGGGAATCATACATAATATTCCCAACGAAATCGTTGACAGGAAGTTTTTTTATTTTTACGACTTTTTACGAGACCACCCTTTCACAGGAAGCCAACTTTTAGGAGTCGCGTACAAATTAACAATCATCCCTTTTATGCATATCATTTCCAGTGGTGCATACCAAGGAATCTATTTTATGCAACATTTGACGTACCAATTTTTGATTTTAGAAGAGCATTTTCAAGAATTACTTGCCTTAGATCAAGATAACGATTTAGATCAGATTTTAAACGATGCAGACTATCAAGCTAGAATGAATACGCAACTCAAATTGAATATCATGAAATATCAAGAACTTCTACAGTAAGTAAGACCGCAATGGTTTATAAATTAAACAGTATTGATATCAACCCGTTTATCTCACGAAATTTAAGAGTAAACTAGGCTGATTTTACATGATTTTTACGTGGATATTATAATTTATGATAGATCTCTGAAATTTTCAGAAAAGGAATTGATGTCAATACGAAACTAGGTATTTTTGTTCTAACCGGAGCCGCCACTTACATCTTGGGTGGAGCTGGTCTTGTAATTTACATCTATTCGGTATAATAAAATTAAGACATAACGAATGAATATGACTTGAGGCGTAATAAAACAATTTTAGGGTGTGACAGAACATAATGCCTTAAGATCTATTACGGTTTTAGTGCTTTTCGTGAGTATTTTGAGTGGATTAATGGTAGCAGGACAAATTTTACAAGATCAGGTACACTAATTTGATAAAGCTTATTAAATATGTACATAAACTTGAATTTTAGACGAAAAGTTTATGTGAAACCACGTTAAAATTACCTTGGTATGTTTGGAATCGTGAAACTGTGAATATCTATAAGGTTTTTCTACCAATGGTCCAACAAAGTTTTACTTTAAGATTTTCTCTCACTATGGGGTTGAACTATACTTTAGGATTGACCGTACGTAATTTCTTCAGTTTGATAGTTTCTTGATCAATAAGTGATGGATAAAATTGCAGATATTACGAGCAGTTTATCAGTGCGGTTCAATTATTTATCACATGAAAAATTGAAGATATCTGCAATGTTTTCATCAATATTTAGAATACCTGCCGAGTATTAAATAATGAAATTTTATGAGCCCTCAGAAATGAATCAAGAGTTATGGGGGTTCAGTATTTTATCAATGTGTCTAGGCTAGATGTATCTTATAATAGCAGATTTGTAGTATGTACCTAGTTTGTATAGTCTACTTTTTTTGTTCTGTACTGATTACGGTAATACACTCTTTGCACGATCTTAAAGACGTTTTCTTTCTAAAAGTATTGATGAACATTACAGAAACAATTTTTGAGTTGGAAAAAGCAAAATTAATAATCTCCAATTAATTCAAAATTGAACAACTTCAAACTGACTTGAAAGAAATGAAATCATTTATTTATGACGAACTTGAATATCGCAAGGATAAAGTTTAAATTAAGTGTAATCTTTTAAAATTGAACAATAATTAAGTTAAGTTATTTTCTGAAGGAAATACTAATAAAGCTTCAATTACGCTTTCTATTGATTTCTATTTATCCACATTTCAATTAAATGTCTCTCACATAAAATTACACAATTATTCAATTAAAGCCGTATTTTCGCAGAGAAAAGTACCAGTTCATTTTAGATTTTCAACTGATAGAATGCCCGAGTCTGAGGTTGAAGAAGATTGTCTGAAATTAATGAGAGTAACATGTAGTGATATTTTCAAAAACGTAATTTTCAAGACCTACGTAGAACTTTTCAAATGGACCAAATGGCTACTGTTAATTTGCACTACTTACTCTATTTTAAAATCTTTCGATTTTCAAAATTTCTTAGATTTCGTTCCGTACGCCGGCCTGGGAACTTATGTAAGCCCTATTCATTTCACCCTAATCAAATTTAATGCTTATAATAATTTTTATACAAAAAGGGAATTTCTGTAATGATTCAAGTACTCGAACATAGTTTTCTGAATAAGGAGACCCAGAAAGGATTCTTCTCTTTAAAGTCTGCAAAGAGTGAAGTTGCTACTGAAATTCGTCGACAAGCATTTCGGCTCCAAACTTGGTACTGCCTGCAGACCCTCTTCGGTTTATATGTGGGAATCTTACATAATATTCCAAACGAGACCCTCGATAGAAAGTTTTTTTATTTTTACAACTTTTTACAAAACCACCCTTTCAGAGGAAGTCAAGTTTTAGGCGTCATATACAAACTGACGATGATTCCATTCATGCATATCATCTCTAGCGGCTCCTATCAAGGAATTTATTTTATGCAACATTTGACATACCAATTTTTAATTTTAGAAGATCATTTTAAAGAATTAATTGCGTTAGATCAGGATAAAGATTTAGATCAAATTTCAAATGACGAAGAATATCAAACTAGAGTTAATATTCAATTCAAAAACAACATCATGAAATATGAAGAGCTTTTACAGTAAGTAAGTTTGTAGTGTCCCACAAAAGTATATGGATAATGTAGATGGGCGGACTTAGGAAGTACTCCTCTCATAAATAATACTTTTGCATGAAATACACCATCAATTTACTTCACAATTGGGCGGAATTCTTGTTGCGGGACTGATAAACTTTAATTGAAATGTTTTCTATATTATTTTAGAAGAGGACTTGAACTTAATGCCCAACTTGGGATTTTTATTCTAACAGGAGCCATCACTTACATTATTGGTGGAGCTGCACTCATAATTTACGTCTATTCGGTTTGTTAAAAATTAAGCACATTGAACAGATGCAATATTAAATAATGGATAATAATCCAATTTCAGGGAGTGATTGAACAAAATACACTGAGACCGATTAGCGTTTTGATACTTTTTGTAAGTAGTTTGAGTGCTTTAATGGTAGCAGGCCAAATTTTAGAAGATCAGGTAAATAATGCAATTATTTTCATAAATTCATTAAACTTAAAGGGATTTTCAGACGAAAAGTCTGTGTGAAACAACTTTTAAATTACCTTGGTACGTTTGGAATCGTGAGACTGTGAATGTCTATAAGGTTTTTCTACCAATGGTTCAACGAAGTTTTACTTTAAGATTTTCTCTCACTATGGGATTGAATTACACTTTAGGAATGGCTGTAATTTTTTCCACATTATAATTTTTCTATTATTAATATGAACATTTTAGATCTTCAAAGTGGTTTATCAATGCGCTTCAATTGTTTCCCAAATGAAATAATTTTTGAAGATATCTTTTATTTCTCACTTTAAATATAAAGCACTGATAATAATATTAGATGATATTAGTAATTATACAGTAATCAATACACGACGAACATAATAGAATATTATTAGGTGAGCGTGTTTTGGTAGCTTTTATTCGCGAGTTTGAAAAACTTACGCCACGAGCGCCAGCGAGTGGCGTAATTCAAACGAGCGAATAAAAGCCAAAACACGCGAGCTTAATACTATGCTTTATCCACTCCAAAACAGTTAAAACGGCTCTCGAAAATTCGCTCAACTTTCAAATTTCATTCAAAACAGCTGTGACGGACAGAATGTAGTGTTGTCAGATCGGCGCAGATTTGTGAGCTGCGAACAGTGCGAAGGGAACTGTTATAAGTGTCATACCTTCATTTATAGCTCTTTCTGGATATTTCAGGTATCTGGTATCTCCGGAGCCGTTCCTATGAGCTCGTCTCCATTTTCACTATCACTTATATCATTCATATGCATATTTTCAATTAAACGATCAAGTAATTTTCGACACTCCACAACACTCGTAACAATTATTCAAACAAATGGTCGCTATTTTTGAATGTCAATTTCGCGATTGTTGCGCTGTTGCCAGTTGCACCTGAAAATCGCTCTATTCTGATTGGCCACAGCCAATGCAATAATGATCCCATTAATCGCTGGAAATGTCACTTTATTTCATCGAACTGTGATCTATATCAATAACGCCACCCATTATTACCAAAAATTTCTAATAATAATAGTATGATTATTATCTAGGAGTGGATAAACGCCTTTATTTCATTCAACTATTATACTCCTCCATTTTTCCCTTCATTAGATTTTCCCTTTGGAAACGTATGAGTCACATTTTGAAATGTGCTAAAAGGTAATGCACCTCGAACTTAATATTAATTTTCTCGCCAAAATTTTCATGAAATTATAGTTTTATAGTTCATGACTTCTACAATTCTACACTTCATTATCTCGATTAGAAAATTTGGCAGTTTGAAATCCATCGTCTGTTTGGACATTAAAGAAAGGGTAATATCGATGATATCAATACCTATCATATTAAAAATAATTTTTTCTTTCATTTATAAATGGGTTATCCGATTAGGAATAAATGGTACGTATTTACTGAAAATATCCATAAAGCTCGGACATGGATATTATCATTAAATAGTTTCTAGCGACTATAATCCATAATAAAACTATTAAAAGTGTAATACGTTGGTTTTTATATGGTTTAATGGTCATTTACAGTCGGGTGGGTTCTTCAAGTAGTATTGACACGATCTGTAATGTGGTCTATATTAAGGAAAATTAAGGAAAACGCTGGTAATCCTTCAATTTATTACCGCGTATTTATTATTGACTTCATTCAAATGAACAACAGAATTACGGGATTTCTTTTCTTTGAAAATATATCGGCCGTAATTCTCTGCTTGTATCATTTGTATACATCTTCAGATTTGCAGTCGTTCACTGGATTTTTTCCCAATTTTACAATTCAAACTTATGTAAGTAAATTTATACTTTTCTGCCAAATTTCAATTCTATAAAAGTGGAAAAAGTATACGATCGGAAAAATAAAGAAAAAAGATTTTCCGGTAAACTGACTCTTTCTGGACGATTTTCCAATTGTTGTATCAGGACAAATAAAACTGATTTTTTTTGTAGGCCTGTACAACCTTGTATTCTATTTATGTGTTGACCGATAGAGTGTGTGTAGAATGGGATAAATTGATCCCATTTTCCGTTCAAAAATGCACACCTCAAACGAAAAGAAAGATTATTCGGGAAATGCACATCACCAACATTTACGTGATCGTAGCAAGCATAACGGCAATAACAGCGGGATTATCGTTCTCGATACCACAAAGAGACGATGGAAAGGTTCTGATTCTCGATGATGTGGTGGCAGTTTGGGTTGCAAACAAAAATGCATTTGTTCGCACTTTTGCACATTTTTATTACTACTTTTCCCACATTTCCAATTTCTTGAAAATATTATCTGGCGCCATTACCACTTTACAAACATTTCACGCCGTTCAACAGTGTCAATACCAAATTCGAATGTTGTATTCGTACATTCAAACGAATTTAATCGATGACGATTTGGAAGATTTTCTGATTACTGACCAAGAATACCAGGATGAAAGGAAGACGAAGTTAATATTCTGCATAAAACGATATCAAAACATGCACAAGTAGGTAATCACTATGTCAATCAGTAAAATCTTCTGTAACATATTATCTATTTCGTAGGACTTTTAAAACCATGAACTTTATAGTTTCACAAGTAATTATATGGATTATTGTTCTGGGCTGTTTGGCCGCATTCGGAATAGTTTTATTCTTGTACAATGTAAGATATTAAAAATTCCTCAAAAACTAAATAGAATAGAATTTCTTTCAGGGTTTCACACAAGGTACCCCGATCCGTCCCATTATTCTCGCCGCTTATTCATGGTGCTGTTTTTGGCCTATAATTGTTTGTGGGCAAAAATGTACAGACGTAGTAAGTACATCACCTTTCTTATTACCTAATATTCTATCATTCATTAATTATTCATAGTGCAACAAATTACAACACACAGTTTTTTCGATCAAATGGTATAATTTGAATATCCGAAATAGAACATTGCTCTACATGTTCCTGGGGTATCTCAATAAACCAATTGAATTCAGTTTCGCTGTTAATATCACGATAAATTACGCTTTTGGAGCTTCGGTTTGTTTTATAACATTCTAGAGCTATAAATAATGCCTTAATTTATTTTTTAGATGATGAAATTTGTTTACCAGGCGGTTTCAGTATTAGGGCGAATGTTATGGAGTCGCTAGTTGGAAGACCGACGTTTACCTAATTTCGCTGACTATTAAATCATATAATATTATATGATCCGCAATTTATTTTGATGTTTAAAGCACTATAGGTATGTTGGATAGTTTTATGATCATCTACACCTCAGTAGTTTAGTGAATGAATTTGAATAAATCACATGTTACAAATGAAAAACTTAATTCTATTCGAGAAAGTAATTAGATACAAACAAATAGGTATGCAAAATACTATTAAACACAGCCAGAGTACTCTAAATGGTGCGATTCTCTAAAATTCGTATTACAGACTGTTACGATTACAGAATGTTAGTTAACATAGCTCTGTTAGACTTGTCTTAACAGTCTCTTTATAGAGTTGCATGAATACCAATTCTCTAAGATGCTCTGTTAGGACCCACCATAAGCGCACGAATTTTTACCGTTCCGACCCTTATGTTATAGAGGCGCAAGCGCAGTTTTGTTTATTATGGTATGAGAGAACAGCTGATAGACATGCATTTAAACTTTGAATATTTTGGTTTGTTTATTACATGAATTTGAGGACGTTTGGGTCGTGCCTCGGAATTGTGGTGTTATGGTCATATCCTTAGAAGTTTTGCCGACTTTTATGGATAGTAGGTAATATATTTCGATATTTTCATATTTTTACATTAAAAATATTTGAGCGCATCTGGAGACCAGAGATGAATTTCCCTGGACACCGTCATAAAATGTATTTGATAAATCGTTTGTGGGTCTTTTATGATTATCAGGGTACTGATTCCCAAAAATATTATGGTCATTCCAACCTTCATAATTTTCGTCAGGAAAAATTTCTTCATTCATATTTTGACTCTCGATATAGCAACGTCTTGGTTTGTATTTTGAATAACATATTTAAAAAGTGTTTGTAATTTCTTCGTTGATTTACCGGTGATTGAAGTGAGTGTAGTGGTAGTGTGATCAAGTACAAATACACTCGTTTATGACACTCTACATAACACAAGCAGGTACTCGATTTGCCGTTTTCGCCCTAAAAGCAGCCCGGTGCGCTTGCGTTATACTTTATAGTACCTAACAGAGGCTTTACAGAACCTCTTTCCGCGCCGTAAAATTACAGAGACTGTTAGCGACAAAATGTTACCAACAGCGCTGTTATTCCCTTACAGAATTGCTCTTCTGTAACAGTATGTAATATTATAGCGTAACAGCGTTTTTACATACTGTTAGACCTTAGAGAATCGCACCATTAATTAACATACCTCATAAAAAATCAGATGTTATCTTCAGTTTTAACTTCAAACTTAATTTCAACAAGATCCCAGGCAACATCATCAAACTCAATTTTAGTACATATTTCTTCAGGTTCAGGATAATCTTCAAGTAGGAATTCGGAGTCGCTTTCACAATGATCAGTCACACCTTCATTTTTTATGATTGGTGCAATTGGATTGGCATTGGGAACATTCAAAGGATCCTCACGCTCAACGTCTTGTTTGAATAAGGACTCGACAGAACTATCATCGCTTAAATAATCTAAATCGACATGATCCATGGCTAAAATTTTTCGCCGGAACAATGAAGTCTCAATCTCCAGTTTCTCACAATAGTTATGTTCCTGCATCAATTCAATAACAGGTTTCTGAAAGAACTCAAGTCAATAAATAAATTCAACATAATTAGAACCAGCGAAAATCACCTCAATAATATTGCGATCATACCAATATGTCATTTCTTCAGTTTCGCTGGCCGAATCCGTAGTTTCACCAGTACTCGGATCATATTTTCTGACATATTCTATTTTTAACTTTCTGTTTTTCCATTTTTTTGAACTGATGGGTTCTAAGCCCATCGATATTAATTCGTGATGATAACGCATCTCCTCTAAATCTAATGGTTGATCATCAACTTTTCCACATTTAGGTTTTAGAATTGATTGAAACTGGAGTAGTTCCGCTTCTGTCAGGCTCTCGCCGACTGTTGTGGTCTTTTCAGGAGTTTTCTTTTGAGGGATGCGTTTTCTACCACCCGCTGCCAATTTTTTATTGGGTTCCTCAGATGCTTTCTTCTTTTTGGGTCTCCTTCTTGGAGTCTTTTTTGCAACCGGTTCTGGCTCAGGTTCAACTGTTACTTTGATTGCTTCAAGATTAACTTCTTGCAGTTCCTCCTCCTCCTCCTTGATCTCAATCTTAGTTAATTGTGGCTTATGTATCATACGTTGTGGCCTCTGATCCATTTTTTGATTAGGTACGTAATCAGGATGAGACAAGTCATCCACTGGTCGACCTTATTTCAAAGTAAATTCATTGAAATTACTTTAATTATGATCACTAATTCTCTAGTGATAATTACCTGTCTGAAAGTGGTCAGAACAAACCGTCAAAAACTTGATCTTGTTTTTGGGTAAACCAGTCTTCTTTAAAGCCTTCACCCAAGCCTCATGCCGATCAATCATGTAATTTTTGGGGTCTTTTCGTACATTTCCCCGTTTAACCGAAGCTGGTGGAATTCTGAAGAAATGCTTTTTGGGGTGTTCATTCTGTTTTATTCCGTTACGTTTCGTATCATTAGGGCATCCGATAACTGCACATTCCACCGACACTGATATTAAATAAAAATTATTAATTCCTTATTTATTTTATAGGTTAGGAAACTTACTTTTTTATAAAAAAAATTGAACTTCTGCAATCACTCTGAACCGTATAATTGAATTAATTATCAGTTCATGTAGAATTATTATCGCACGTTTTCACTCATAATTAAACTTTTTGGAGCCAATTTTTATACAAATTCACGAATTACTGCCTAAATGTCATGAATGTCATTAGATGCCATCTTGCAGTGACAGATGAAACTAAAGTGACAGTTAGTAAAGTTTCCTGTAAATTTTGGTTATCCACAAAAAAATCAAAATGGCAGCAATGGCAGGTTCAAAGGCGATTGTGTTGTAGTCGAAGTGTGTTTTTCTACCGTTTTCAATGTGCAAAGACGTTTTATAAGAGACAATGGCAGACTTGAACATCGACATCTCCAAACTACCGGAGGATGTACGTGAGAAACTTGCCGAACTCGACTTGGAACTGTCCGAAGGTGAGTGTTTTTCTCGCTGTATGTCATTGATGGTCGCCAACAGCGTCAATCACGATTCAATTTATGAATAATTTTGTACAATCGATACTACCCCCGAAATCCGCAATTCCCAAATATCCATCTCCAATTTAAATATCACCCGAGGCGAGAAAATCATCCCCAAAAGCCGCCAATATGTTGCCGAGCCCGAGGTGTTTTCGGTGCACTCATGCAACCCAAATTTCCAGTCCAGCCAGCCAGAGAGCAGAATTGGGACGTAAATAAAGCGAATTGAGGCCGAATTTTACTTATCCTCGAGCAGAATTGATCGTTGGTGTACTAGCAGGCAGTACATCCGGTTTTCGGTTATGTTGTATTATTTAATGCATGATAATGAAGGCCACACCTGCATTTTGTTGTCTTTCCCTTCTATTATTACATACCGTGGCGTTTCAGTATTATCGCAAAACTAAAAAAGCCATCCCAATTCAACAATCTTCACCTAATACAAATTGTAGAAGTCTGTGAGTGCAAGGAAATAAATTGATGTAGCCTAGATGCTACATGGAAGTATTTATAGAGAGAGGCGACCTGTTCGCCTGAGGCTTCAAGTCCCATCTTACATGACTCACTACATGGACAATATTCCTCCTATGTATGTCTTTTATACTGCACATTATAACCAGCATCACCCATCTTCGTCATTATGATTAAGTACATACTAAAGATGATGCCCTCTTAAGGAATCATTTCTTTGAAACGGGCAATAAAATGTGGAAGACTTGTCCAGAAATTCGTTGGGTACATGGTACGAAGAGCCCGAGAGGGCATGCATTGTAAAATGTGGTTGGTGTATGTAAGTTCTTATCATCAACACCAGTGTCAACGCACTTAAAGTCGAATTAAAGCGAGTTTAAAGGCCGTAACCGACTATACCTACCACTTGAGTGCTAAAGGTTGAATAAAGGAATAGACACGCGTCTGGGTCTGGCATGTGGCCCCCTCATCAATATGCGCTAATTGTGCGCTAAATGGTGTGAATTGAAATATTTCAAGACGTTTGTTATTATTACAGGCACATAATTGCACCTTCAAGGCAAGTCCAATGAACTTGACTTTATAATCTAGTCATTTTCTCTCTTCTTGCTTGCAGACGTTTTGTTGCAAACAGGAAGTTTGATTTTCATAATCTTCTTCGTGTAAAGTATACGGTTGATTATTGTGGTGGGTCAAGGAAATGTGCTGTACAGTGTACATTGAATACTTCCTTTGATGTGGAATTATCTCGACTCGAGGATTATTAATTATTGTCGTTATCTGGTATTATTGAGATTGTGGGAGTTTTCTTGGATTTTGTAGTTTCATGTCGTGTTTACGCTTTTGTTCGGTCTCCAGTATGTTATAATAATGAGGGATAAAGAATAGTCGATTACGTGTAACACCTGCGTCCTGCTGTTTGCATGAAATTGGCGTATGACTCACTTTTGCAACCGCTATGACCAATTCGTTGTTGGGTAATGTTAAAATCGCGGAATTTCTACGTTTATGCCTTATCTGTCTTCCTTCCAATAACTAAGGAGTACGGTGAAAGCGAAATAGATAAGAGCAGAGTTAACCTGAATACAAATTATTTAAAGTAATGTAAAACGAATGCCCGGGGCAAGTCTCTTTATCAGTTACCATACATAAAGGAAGTTCCTATTTATACTATCAAGTTCAATAATTTAACGTATCTTGAACTTTAATATGTTACTGTAATTAAGTAACGATTGTTTGTCAATATGGTAATTGGCGATATAATTTAAAATAAGATTGTTATTGAATACTTTCGCCTCAATTTTTAAGTAAAATACCGCCATCTACCGTTTTTATTCTGAAACTGGTTTCTATAGAAACAGTTGTGCCGTCTGGCACTGTAAATAAATGTGGAGAGATGGCGCCTCTAGTATAATTTTATAAATTTTAAACATAGGATTTTGTTCTTTTTGAAAATCATTGATTCAATCCTTGTTAGAGTTTGGTCCTGATTCCCTAAAATCTTGGCGTAAAATCTCGTTTTTGTACAGGGCGTGGATTTGGGCATAAAACGTGGGAGAATCAAACTTTATCACATACTTGAAGGAATGGGGCTACATATCCCTACATAGATAGGGCTCTTGTATTTTTACATGCACGTACTCGAGTCGGTACGGACACATATCTCGTGTATGTGAGAGGCTCTATAAATCTTGATGGGTGGTCGTAAAATGTCAAAATTGCTTTACATCTCGGCCCTTATTCTTACGAGAAATTTCGAATTTCTCCCGAGATATGCAGACCGATGGGCGGTTCGGATTAATTAAATCTCTTTTCGCATATTAATTATGATAATCTCAGTTTGGTTTGGTGGGTGGTGAGCAGTTGTAACGAAGTTTATTCCTTATGGAATTCCTTCAAGTCTATCTAGGAACGTACTAAATTTAAGCTCTGGTTAATTTCCGCATTATTAAACTCCGTGAACGGAATTTTTTATTTGGATTCACTCCCGTTTCCTCGTCGTTTTTTCTGTTTGTTCTTTCGGATCTCTTCGGGGAACGATTTCGACTGTACCATTTCCTAGCTTTTATACTTCGTTCATGGCCGGGTTTATAATTTCTCTCGAGCCGAGAGAGGGTTTTACTTTTTCCATTGTGTGTGTGTGTGGAGGATGCATTTCCATAGTTTTTCCGCCCTCACTTTTGATGAGAAATTTGATAGCGTAAAAGCTCGGGCTTAAAGAGACAATAAAGTTCGATTCTCATTTTATTTTTATCGGGGGGAGGTGAATGGGAGACGGTGCGGAAAATTCTCCCTCGTTTTATTACCGGTACGACCTGAATGAGGAGGTTAAAAGTTATGCGGGTTCAGCCATTCTATGGTTTAATTGGAAAACTAGACTAGGTCGGATTTTTGTATAATCTGGTTTTCTTGGCGAGAAAATTTCTGGAATACATGTGTATATTATAGCGAGAAGGCGGTTTCTCTTTCCTGCTTGCTGGATGGGAATTACAAAAGGGAACTTTTAAGTGGAAACTACATTACGATCGAGAGTTTGAGCATTTTCCCGGGGTGGTGTGCAAAAGGATATGGCGGCGGTGGAGAGGAAGGCTGGGGGTCGTGCTAAGGAAGTTTGCGTTATCCACGTACCTTACCTCGAATAACCTCCACCCGAGAGATGGAGATAATGAAATCCATTTTCCACTTTTCTTATTTTTATACGTCGTCGGAAAATTCCCGATCTTTTTATTAGACTTGACGGAAAATTATCCGGATTAACCGGAAAGCACAGAAGAAATTCGACGACACAGTTTCCACACTTTTATTCCATCTGTTTTTGTCACATTATAATGATGTTTTAATAAGTTCCAGTGCATTTCTTCCGACCATTGTCTATAGTTTTTAGTTTGGAAAGCCTATGATTTTTGAACGATTTAAAATTTCGCTTATTCATTTCTATTAGTGTTATTAGTTGGAAGTGAAAACTAGGTGACTTCTCTCTATAATAAATAGTCAGGTGCGATACATTCTTCACGTTCCATCTTTTCCCTTGAACGTTTTTCCTTTTAGATCCGAGTACGTGCTTCTAATATTCGAACCGAGGATTCGGTTTGATTTGCTCTTTGGGGATAATTGGCACCTTTTGAAGATAAAGTTGTTGGTTTGTATAAATGTTGCCAGGCTGTGTAAGTTAGAGTTACTAAAGCCACCTGGTCAGTGTCGACCTGTACACGGTCGACGACCTTCAATTCAAACCCATGTGGTCAATCACTTTGTATTATGGCAGCGGGGACTGGTTGAAATGGACTTTACCTTATTTATTGCTTTATTAATTCAATAAGAGAATCATTTTTATTGATCATTCCACTTAAGATTGTACCAACATGTTTCCGGTTTCAGCCAAAAACTGCCCAAAATCAATCACTTTGGAAATTTATTTACAGTAGATTTGATGGACATTTTCAGCCCTTCGTCTTGAGTTTGTGATTAATTTTGTGTGCTTAATTTTTTTAATTGTATACCCGAGATATTATAATGATCTGATTTGGGTCGATTCGTTAACTTGCTACCAACGCAAATCGATAAATAAAACGTAAATGTGGACTAATTGCACAGTGGTGAACATGTTTTCGATATAAATTCTCGTACTTCCTCGTGCCCTCTTCATGGCATATGCATTAAAATTCTAATGACGGTTAAGTAATAATGCAAATAACGATGTTGTTGGGCTGGACGCTAATGAAATTCACGAGATTTCATTGTTGTTCTCCCGGTGAGAAAAAAATCAACGTCACGAAGGACTTTGGTATAATTTGTAAATCGCGACCTACTGACTTAACTAAACTGACTCGAAAGCGTCAAAGACGACCTTGCCTATTTTCGATTGTTACTAATTAGGCATTTTCGGTCTCGCGTTGGTGGTAGAGAGCTCTTGAAAATTTTCTGCAGACTTTTGTTGGTTAAACGGTTGGTACTATTGGTATAGGTACCAACCACATCAAGGACGCCCAGATATACCCACACTCGCTTCTTATTTTATTATATCGGATCTTCTGTGTGGAGACGAAACAAAGGGCCCGTGGGTTCAGTTGGTAACATTGCCAATTCTGGAGTCGTCGCTGTTGAAATTTGGAAATTCGGTTTTAAAAAGTACAAGTTTTTCTAAATTGAGATATCATCTCTGGGTCCTGATGGGTTAGTCGCCTGACGCCCGGAGGTGTAAAGTTATCGAAGTGGCGCTCCTTTTTCGCTATAAATTCTCGTTTGGTACTCTTCTTCTTCGTCGTGTTATCCTCATCTCTGTTTTTAAGTGGTGAGATGTTTTCAAAAGCGTGGTACGAGGATCGGTTGAGAAACCGGAGAGATCACTCTCTCTTTTTGCCCCCCTGGGTCTCTCTTATATATTTATACTCTCGGGCTCAGGTACGGGTTGAGGTGTGCCCCCTCTCTGTTAACTTACCGGTTGGAGTCGGTCCTCCTTCTTGGCTCTTTCTCGGTTCGTAGTTCGTACCCAAGTCGGATTCTGAGTTCTCTACGACAAACACGGATAGAGCGGGTACTCGGACGAAACAAATCGGATCGAGTGAATTAAAAGTGCGCCGATTCTCGTTCAGTGGAGTGTTTATCCGGTGTGTGTGGATTTTGGAGATGTGCCTCGATTATGGTAATCGATTTCTGGAATCATGTTTGAACATTCTTGAGAGATTGGATGCACGCGGATGGGCCATTCCCATCCTGTGTGTCTTGCCTTCGAGTCTGTAACAATATTCCGTGTTTACCAGGCACCTCATCATTATGATAGAAAATTGATGGGATGGTCGGTATACGTGGACGCCCTTGATTTCGTAAAAAGTGTTGATCGGTCGAATTTCGTCGTCTATTTTCGGATCTCCTGCTCTCAAAGGTCAGGAATTCGCCGCCTCCGTTCGAAATTTGATTCGGGTTACTGTCTTGGTCGGGCATTGACATATTATCGATCCTTTTCAGTCTGAAATTTCAAGTTTACACGATGATGGTGATGTTGTTTAGTTATAAAGTTGAATTCGCTCAACTTATCTCATAGTTTATCTCTGCACTTGAAATGTAACGAAGTGTGCCGGGGTTAATTGAATTTACTGATTCCGGTGCATGTATGATAAAGTCTAAACTTGGAGTTAACTTAACGGTCTTTTCGTTTTTTATTATTTCTCGTAATAATTTTGTACCGTTCCGGTTTTACATAAGATTCGTAATTGTAATAATGTTCCGGTTTGGACGTATTCAACCGGATTTTAAGTTGTATACGTCAAACAAAACTCGTTAATTTCGGATATTTTTTTAATGAATGGGACAAAACTTCTCTACTTGAAAGTTAATTATTATCAATTATTATTTCTTCATTACTTTTCGAACTTTGTGATTTATCGCTCCAGTTCGTATTTTCTTAATTGTTTTATTACTCGACGAAATTTTGTGGTCGCGAGTTCATTTTTAGTTCAACTTTTGTGTGATTACGTGGAGAGATAGGATCTTTTCTTCGCGATAAATGGACCGCACCTTTTTATTCTTTATAAAATGTTTTGGTTTATTTATTCAAATTGAAAATGTGTTTAAAGTATCCTGAAATGGTGGGCGAACTAGTTTTCACTTTATGCGTGTAGGTTATTACACTACCTATTATACGAAACGAACAGTGGCCATTTAAAATTTCTTTTGCAGATAAAGCGTAATTGCGATTTTTTTGCTCTGGATAATATTATTCAAGTTTTTTTAGGAGCGAACCGGCCTACCTTAATGTTCAATTTCGCAATTCATTTTTGTATTATTTGGATGCATGATGTAGGAGGAAGAAACATGTGTATTTATTCTCAACGAGTAACTTTCTTCGACTTTCAATTTCGCTCAAATCCCACAGTAGAGTATACAAAAAGTTATAATGGATACTTATTAAAAATGTGTCTCATTAAAAAGGAACATGGAACTACACTCTTCTTGATATCTGTTGTTTTCCATTCAAATGATTCCAATTTATTTTCGGCTCTTTTCACGATCTGTTTTTTTCCGATCTGGTTTTTAAATTCCGGTGTATTTGGCAACCACGTAAATTGTGACAATAAAATAAAAAAAGGAAACACTTTTATCGGCTGAATTTAAATGCATCACTTGATGTTATTAACCTTGTACAAGGAAAACCGCATTTTATATTTACTAAACGAAACTAAGCGGTGTTTTCTGGATTCACATGAAGAAGACGTCTACACACGCGTTTGAACCTTGAAAGAGACATTCCAGTAGAAAAATCTTGGGAATTCACTTTTTTTCCGAGCCTTATACGGGTTTCATGAGATAGTTTGAACCTCTTTAATGTTACTTTAAGAAGAATATTGTTTCTTAAATGACGGTCATTTGGTTAATGCATTAAAAAAATTAACTAGCTTTTAATTCCAAAATTAAATGGATATTAGCTTTCATGATTGTAATAAACCAAATACTTATAATGAGTTGCGCACATTCATTGCGTAATCTATGCAATTTTAGACTTAAGTGACGGATGTCTTTAACAATGATATCGGTGTTGGAAATTTTTAGTGCATGAGCAGTTCCGGGTGACCCAGACTATAAAATTTATCCGCTATTTAATTATTATTACCGAATTCGCAGTAAGCTCCTCGTGATATTTAAATTATTTATGGTGAAAATGTATAGTCGGAAATGCCCCGTATGCGGTTTTTAACAAAGCTTTGCATAAAAAATCGATTTCCTCTCCACCCAGATCGTACGAATAAAATGTGGAAATACTCCTGTTATCATAACTTCAACCTGGTAATAAAAGCCACAAACTTGCCATGCATAAAGAACTTATAGCAAAGAGGAAAAGAAAAGTCCTTTAAATATGCGGGTATACTTGTGCTATTATAATAGCCGGCGAGAGCGGTATTATAGCCGCGCAGAGATATACAGGTGGGAGTTAATGAGTCGATAATCAAAAGTGCAATTAACCCGAGGCTCTATGGTCGAGTCGAGCTCTGTTATCCGTACCGTTATGTTCATGCCAGCCACGCCACAGACTCTCCTCCTTCGTGGATCGGAAGACAAGCGGCGGCGCGAGATGCGATACAGAAAACGTTGGTGCTTTTGCCGCAAAAGTTGATGATGATGATCGCGGCGCGGCGTGTGTATGCATGCATTGCAGCTGGTGCAGTCTCAGTTATTTTATTACGGATAATCTCGCCGACATCAACTATGTAGTTACTTCTCTCCTTCGGTTTCCTGGTCGACGGAATTTCAACTGTGTCGCGGATACGATTCTGCTCCGGCCAGCATCGTGGATATTATTAACGCAATCCTCCATCGGTGTATTGAAATTTCTCGGATTGTTGGTCCGAACGCGATTAGACATTGCTCAAACACCAATCAATCTGGTGGATGGAGTTTTCTTCGGTTTACTTCAATCATTAACGTTACTGTGTCAATGGAACATTGCGAATGATCTATTTCCGGAACACGTTAGGACGTGCTCTAATTGTAGTTTGTCGTGTGTGGAGGCAGAAATTCGATCGGTCAACACTTTTTCCTCGCGTTTTGTTTGCCCTAATGCGTTTTTTTTTCTCGTCTCTTTGGGTGTTTAGGTTGAACACGTGATTCCGGTGAAGGATGCACCATCATGAAGTCGATAACTTTCGAAAATTTACGTCGTCTGGTCGGCGGCGGTCGCAAGAAGAAAGACAAAGAGTCGTCGTTCAAAAGGAGCGACTCGTTCAAGAGGATCTCGATACGGAAAAGTTATCTCGATCGCGGCAAAAAGAAACACCAGACCAAATTCGAGGTGGCCACGCAGACCGTGGCCGAAGAGGATTTCTTCAAGATCGTCGAAAGCGCCAAAGTCGATTCGGGCGTGCAAGTCGACAAATCCGATTTCGGTCAACCGGCCAACGATAAGGTCGAGAAAAAATCGAAAGACCCGTCCAAAAGCGGACCCGGTCAGAGCGTTATAGCGTACGGTCATTGGTTGAAAGGAATCCGGAAAGATGACGTCGCATCTTCGTCCGGAATCAAAGGTTCGGAAAGGACGATCATTTACGTCCCGGCTTCTGACGAATCCAATGATTTGCAGATCATTGAAGAGTTGGCCTCTTCGCCCGGACTCAAACGTCGATCGATTTTAACCATTAACTCGAGCAAAGATGACGGAGATAACACGAGTGCCGGCCTGCAAAGAACCGAAAGTAACGATTCAGCTGTCGAAATGTTCCCTTGGGGTGAATCGAGCAATCTGAAGAAGTCGCCGATTTTCAGGCGTTCGAGCCAATCACCCCAAAGGCTCATGCCTACCGATTCAGGAACTGAAGAAATGTGTTCGCTCTCTATAAGTCTGGGACGGATCTGGATGGACGCTCCTCAAGCGATGGCACCTAGGAGTTTAGAAATGCCTAGGGGTTCGGTTTTGCCGGCCCCTGCCCATCACTCGCTCGACAGCGCTTTGAAAGAACTTAGAGATGATCCGATCGTTATAAATCGTCTGCAAAAGCGACCAACTCCTCCGGTCGCCAGGACTTTGTCTTCTACCAGCAACACGACGGTTTCTACTGGGTTATTCTCGAGCAAAGATTCGGGGTTTTCGTTTTCCTCGTCGAAATTCAGCGATTTCCACCCTCCAGCGCCACCGGTCCAATCCAAATCGTTCTTCCAGAAGAGGAAGAAGAACGTGACGAAAGCCAAACCGAAATTGTCGGTGAGTCGCGATGGCTACTTCAAGAGGACCAGTGGAGTCCTTCTGGAAACGAAACGATCTTCCGGTAGGACCAGGAGCAGTCGCAGGAAGAAAGGACGAAAAGGGCGTAATAATACCAGGCCGGATCTGTACCAGGTCGTGGTTAGTCGGCCTCCGCGTTCCTTGACTTCGCTTAAATTGGATCCGATGATTTTCGTTCCGCCGGAAAAGCGGAAAACTCCGGTGAATCGTCAAAAGTCGTTCAAAAATGCCGTGAGCGAAATCCGGCACTTTAATCCTCACGACGTTTCGATGTACGCCACTGGACAAACTCTCGACGATGAAAGTCTGTATGAAAGTCTTCCGGATAACGATTTGTCGGTTTTCGACCAAACTTCCGATGGCGGAGACGGTTTGAGTGGTCGCGTTTCCCGAATTTCGCTTCGTGTCGACGATTTGCTGGCGGAAGAGGACTGCGAATCCGAGGAGGGTTCGTCGAAAATCGCGGAACATGGTGTCGTGTGTCTTCATGTGATTCCGGGTGTGTCTCCCGTGCCCAGGAGGAGGCCGGTGCGCCGGAAGAAGTCGGGACTTTCGCATAAACGCAGCATAACGTATGTCGTCAAGCCCAACGTTATGCGGGCGCCGTCTACACTTCGGAAACCCGTCAAGAAACTGGGTAAGTAGAGTCGAACGCGGGCGCGTGTGTTATACGACGCCGATTACGTTGCAAAATAATTCGATTTGCATATAACTGGGTGCCGGCTACCCAATGTCAACATTTTATTCACTTATTCATGAATTACTGCGTAATGGTCTTGATGTATGGGACTCGGTGAAATGTCGTGGGTGGGTGTTTTAAATTTCTCTCCTTCGGAACAAAGAGTTTTCTTCTTTCTATCTGCATATACATCCGAGGTGCTGTTGCAAAATTGAAACGATTCGGTCAGGAAATCTTGCATATTTTATTTCAGGTGGAGGTGTTTCACTGTGCATTTCGTAATGGGTGATGAGGATGAAGTGGGTAATTCGATAGATTTTCGTTGTGCGACAAGGAAAAACGGCTCGGCGTCATTTTCGAATATTCGCGTCTGGATAAATCCGGGGAGCAATTTTTCGCTCAGGTGAACGTTTCGTAATTAAGCGCGAGGATGAATGCGAGTGCGCTCCGATGTTCATCAACATATGAGATAAACAGGTCGCGGTGAATGCACCTCATCTCTCGAAAATCTGATTTCTATATACGCGAAATGGTCATATTTTCATTTTCGTAACGGCGAATTTTCTTGCAGTCTCTCTGTATGTTTCGGTCTTGATGGGTGGGAGATATATGGGGCACCACACCGCTCGATTCGTTTACGCGGCCGTATATTTTAACGAGTGAAATGCAATTTAAAGCAAAGGGAAATGCTTAATTTTCAAGCAATCTCACAATATAACGTTTGAGTGCGCGTCTCGTTCTTTAATTAAGTCTTTGTGATAAGTTAAAGTGAGATATGGCGCTCGGCGGAATGGAAATGTGTTCGCTCCTCTGGAAGTGGTTTTATGAAAACTAGGAAATGATACCGACTAAGCGAAATTCCTAAACCCCGATCGATTATTAACACTACACAAATTTCGTATTTGTGAGGTATAGCTTTGGCAGTTTACGATCGTGAAAACCGCGTATCGTCAGGATTACGAGGAATTGAAACTTGTAGATTTCCTTCCTATACACCACGCATTAATAATGCGGCGGCTTTGAAATTTCCAAGGCTTGATCTCTCCTAACTCTAGGTATTTCTGCGAGTGGATTCCCCCACGTTGGATTTTTTCAGGTTAACCGATGTGGAACTTATTTATCAACAATTTTCCTCGTATAGCTTCTGGCTCTGAATAAATCCACCTGACGGTAGATGTTTGAATTGATTCAGAATTTTGTTTTTGTCGAGTGTCGTCCAGTTCTTGCGCCACCCGTAAAGTTCGTGATCCTCGTTATGTGAAGCAAGCTCTCGGATGGTGAGCACGGAAGAAAATCGTGAGCTCGTGATGCCTCCGAGAGCCATCCGTGTAGCCTCTCTTCTCTCCCTTAAAATATGCTCCGCGATACCACATAAAGAAATTCCTTTTCGCTCTCCGATCAATGGGATACGAGACTCGACGTCTTTTAATTAAAACGATTTCGTAATTTTATCAAAATCGTGATTAATAAATAAAATTAATCGTCCATGTGGGAAGTTATTGCATCTGACCCTTATTTCGCAAACCGAAAACGGTTCCCTTCTGAAACGTGCCTTATATTGCGGAAAAGCGGGCGAAAAATAAACGTAACATTATTTCTTCTTTCCCCCATTGGCTTTGTCGTTGTGTCGTGTATCAGGTATATGTGGAAGGATTGTGTGTGTGCTTTGCATTCACAAGATCTCAGATTTTCCCTCGTTTTACACTTTTCTTTTTGCTTACTTTATTTCGTTTAGAACAAGGGCATTCGAATGGGAGTACACGTTTATAAAACGTAATTTTACTAAATTGATGAAATTTCGTGCCAAGGTTTCCGTATGGCAACTTACTTATACTATAATTGTACAAGTTGACACAGTGGGTGAACACATGTACGCACGTATTTTCAGTTATTTCATTATGGTGGTGCAAGAGCCATTTTAATTCGAGTCCAAGGTTCGCCGAAAAACTTAAATCGATTGGGTTTTTCCTCGTGGCGCTGTAAATTTTTGATCATTGGTGGCTGAAATTGTCGGGAACGGAACGGTCGTTTTGCGACAATTTTATGAGTATCGAAACGGAGTAATGTATCGCACGTGCTAATATTTAAAGAGCTTTTCCGGCAATAGAAATAAATTTTCGTTTAATACCTGCGACAAATTTCCTTCTTTCATTCGCTCGCTACAAGCTCCGAGTCGCTTGGGGTCCTTCCGAGGTTCCTTCGGTTCGGCTCAAAAAGCGTGTTAATTCTGGGTGTTAATGCAGGAGATCCGGCGCACAAGCAAAACCTCAAAGGCATCACCAAACAAATAAGCGGGAGTAAGTAGAGAGAGGTCACGACACGAACAAGATAAATGGTACCTAATGCGGTAAATTCCATTTAGAGTGAGCAGCAGCATTTCTCACTGATGTGCAGTGATCCTAGACGGCCCCTGCAGATGGAGGAAGGAAGAACCTCTCCGGTTCGATTTTTTTTTCGCTCAAAGAGAGGTCGAAATCGTTTCGTTTTAACAAGGCGAGGGGTTGAAACCGCGAACGCGGAGAAGGGATATAAGGTAACGGGTGTCGATAATGGTGCAAGTTTGCGGAATTTCGAGTCGTCGACATTGCACCGTATAAATACACACGGGTTCGTGCACTCCAATCAGCGCGAATCGGGTTAAGAGCCACTCAATTTCGATATGGAGACCTGCCTTCGGATATAATCACTGACGAATTTCCAGTTTGGCTTATGCACAGTGTACGCACCTGCTACCCTTTTGATGACCGTCATCATCGTCGTCGTTCTGTGCGATGTCACTTGCATGTGTAACTGACTGGCTTACCTAATAAATAACTGGGTCTCCTCGTGTATTTCTGCCGATGATGCAAGAATGTTTTTAAATGGTTCGCGGATAGAGTAATTCGATTTGACAATGGTGCGAATCTTGGCATTTTTCTCTCGTTTGTTGGGATTACGTCCGCGAAGGAAACTCTTAATATAATGACGAGATTCACGCTCCATTGCCTTTCCCGAGGCTTTTTCTTTCCGTTTTGGTGGTTCTAGACAATCATTGATTGAACAGGTGGATTTTAGTTTGCTGGTCTGTAGCTAATAAAAAACCGTGACTAAAATGTTACCACTTTCTAGAATTAACTATACTAAGGTAAATGTGCCGTAATTTCGTTCTTAGTGGAGCTATCGAGTCGAGTGAGGCGGGAATCGCTTAGTTTGCTCAAAATCTATCAGGAAAAGTGTCCATATTTCGATTTAGATGAAATTTAGTGATTTTTCAATTTTTGATAATTTCCAAGAAATTTTTGGCAAAAATTTCAAAGTGCTGTAACTTTCTTTTTAGGCGAGATATGGATGAAAAATTTGAAAGGGGTTCCAATTGAGTCATCAGGAGTCTAATATTGGTGTTTCATTGAAGAAACGGCTTTCTGTATATGCCCCGGTTTTTCTGATAATTTTTTTTATTCTCTTCCAATTGCCGAGTAGCCCGAATCAATATCTCGGTCGCTTCGCAAGTCAAGCCAGTTTTAATTTTACGAATTTTCTATTCCTTCAAGAAAATACCTCTTTTCATTCTGTACGGGTTGGATATGTAGGTATGATACAAGTAGGTAAAAAGAAATGAGGTTAAAAATCTGGCGATTTTTCTCTTCCTTTTACGTATGCAAAATTATGTAAAGTTATTGCGATTATGTAGACCGGAGGGGTTCTGGTAACTCGAATAATTTCCATATTTTCCTTAAAATTTCTAGCAGTAGTGCATTTTGCTCATTTTTTTATTGTTATTTCAAGTTCGTTCCGTTTCGCAATACATTTTTTGTATGGACGTTGAACCTGATGAATCGAAGGTCGCATCTTGAAAATTGAATGCATTATCTTTGAACATCGTCATAAATTGTCCTGATTTGGAATTCGGCCGTGAATTTGAAAGGAAAATTTCTAGTGGGCTGCGGCAAACGGGTACATAATTAATTCCATCGAAAATCTAATAACTTCCGATTTGTTCGATCGCGTAATAAATAACCTATTCCGGTTGCGCTCTGGTACTAAACTAAACACAACACAATTAGGATTTATCGAAATTATGCGATTTATCTCAATTTCGTTATTAATCCATGCATTACGCTTTGTTCGTAGAATTAGTGGGGGATGGTTAGCACTGTTAGCAGGCGATTTCGATTCGTCATTGAATTTTATTCATGCACATTTTATATTGTTGTTAGTGGGTCGAGAGTGAGTGAATAATTTTTCTCGTCGAGTTGAACGTTCGGTTTTATCTGGTTCCGTGTTGCTAATTTTGCATGTAAACATTACCGGGACGCTCTAAAAATAACGACAGTTGGCAAAGCATGTTCCGTCCACATAGCGGATCGTTCGATAAAAGCGCCGCAACTTTTAATCGCCCCAAGTCATCTCCTCTTTTCTTCCTCAATCATCATGATGATGTTGACGGCAGAGTCGAGAGAAGAATGTGCCGAGCCAAAAAGTCGCTCAGTTTTCTGACACACGATTTCTCTATAAAATGGAGCGAAATCCCGCAGTTTATAAAGATGGAGTTAATCCATACGCATTATTTTCAGGCGGAAACTCTGTGTAATGGTAATGTTAATGTTGTGTCGGGTTTAATGTAAGAACGTAAAATTTTATCATCCTCTCCACCCTTCCGAAATGTAATAATCTGTCCGATACTGTGAGAAATTGTTAATTAAGTTTGCCGCCCTTATCGTTCAGAGAAGAGGCGCGAGTCTGTTGTGGATGATGTCTTTCGAATAAGTTGCCGACTGTTCTTCGTCCTACGACGCGAAGATAAAAATTTAATTTGAATGTATGGAAATGGAAGGGTGGAGGCGCGCCAATCTCGTCATATTTCCTTCCGGTCGATGGAGAAGAGGGTCAATTCTCGTGTTAAAATGGATATCGCGGACGAAAAGGGTCGCATTTTACGACGAGATGGTCTTTTATGCGGGCTCGTCGACACGGCGCAATAAACACACGTGAGGAAATCGTTTTATACACTCGGAAAGGTGCTCGAAATTTTTCGGAAATTTTCTTCAAATTTTTTGAAAATTCATCTAGGTAGGTAATTTAATTTTTTGACACGAAATTTTGTACGCGCTGTATTTCGGATAAATTTTGTTGAATTACTGCTTTATTATGTATGCCGGTTACGATGTTGAAGGGGTGGTTTTGAAAGGGAGTTTTTCTCGGTTGTTATATTTTTAAATTCCTCCTGGCGAATTTCTCCTGGAGGTGCCATTATCCGGCATTCTCTTTATCCCGCCGTTAATTTTTATTTTCGAATGTTTCCTTCGTACTTGCAATGTTTCTTCTCGAATTTTTGTTTGTGCGTGACCGCAAGCGGTGGGTTAATCCACCCCGATTAGTCACGCCGTCTTCACGAGAAACTCCGACCGATCATCCCTCGCGAGACGTTTTCCCATCTCAGATTCGGGGGAATGTGCGGTGAAAAATGCCGGGGGCCGAGTGCGAATCGACTCGGGGAAGGTCTTTCGCGTAAACAAAGGTCTCCGAAATAGAAATAAAATAAAAACGGAGCGAGCAGGGCTAAATGCGTTTGTCGGCGCGCAGGTCGGCCAGCGCGGAGAGTACGGCGAACTCTGGTCGCCGGCATCGGCTTCACAGTTTCAGCGACGGCCGTCCCGACGCCGCACAAGAGCCGCTCCGAATCCCGCACGCCGTCGACATGAAGACGCTCAATTTGCGTCGTCGGGACCGTCGCGGCCCAGTCGACACCGAGCGAAACTCTGGCCGTGGCTGTCGTGCCGCCCGCGACAGTCGCACGAATCTCCTCCTGCACAGTGCGTTTTGAACTTGTGATCGTTATGGTACTCGAAAGTATCTCAAAAAATCGTTGACGTTGTTTGTTGGACTTGTTAGTAAATTCCGTTGATTTTATTGTGAGATTTATCGTCGACTGTTTTGTACAGTAACAAAGCGCGTTATTCTAAAAGAAGAAAAAAGTTAAGTCTATAGTGTTATTTCCACGTCTCGTCTCTGTCGGTGCGAATTCCCAGTTTCCGGTCGACTTCCGAATTTTCCGAAGAAGCGTATCGACTTTGTCCTTTGGTTCGCGGGCCCGGGCAGGTGTCGAGATGAGTAATGCGTGTGACGCACGACCCTCGACCTCTTGTGCGATAATTCACGGAGTTTGGTGACCGTAATCGTATATCAAGACGCCACCTACGAGCGTTCTTCTCTACTCGTGCATCAAGTATTAAAATATAAGGGTAATAATGGAAAGTCTGGAGGAGGTGGTCGCCAGGGAGGAAGCGGAAAGGCAGCAAAGTCTCAGAGATTTGGAGCAACTGTACGAGTGGCTGCAGCAGTTCGAGGACCCTCCGACGGTTCCGAAACCGCCGCCGCCGCCTCAGCAATTCCGAAATGGTTCGAACGATTTTTCTTTCTTGTGGTTTTATCGCGATGAGTTCATTGGGTCGATTTATTGTTATTATGAGCGTCAGCTGACGATGATGATGATGACGTTGAGGCGTCGACTCATTCATTACAAGTGTTCGTTGGTAATTGCACTGGAATGACTATTTCATTAGCTCATCGGTCATTCTCTTTCCGTCTGGACGATAAACGCGTGATTTCTGGGTCGATAGTTTCATCCTGCGCTATTATATGGGTTGAATATTAAAAGGTGCAGTTTGGTTCAATTTGTATTTCGAAATGTTTTTTGTTTGCGAAAATTTCGAACGTTTTGTTTGTTATGCCGAATGGGAATGCAAACATGATGACAATGGGCCCAATAATGATAATAATAGTGGATGTTGTGTAGGGAAAAAATACGAGGATGCGGGTGTTTTTTCTGGTCCATCAGCGATGTTATAACAGGTTATTATAGTTTAGTCCCTCGCCATCATTCTCTATGAAAATAAATAATAAAATAGACGAGGATATAGTGTGGATGAGGATGGGGCCGAAGGAAAAAAAAAAGACAAATCGTTGTAAATAATTCATCTCGACGTTATTGATTTATTGTCCTTTCGCCTTATAACTGTGTCCTCTCCTCGCTTTATTACATTTGTCTTCTCTCTATTACGTTTTATGTAAATTTTCAGCGTCCTCTCGTTCTGTTTCAGTGACCCCCCCAACGAATACAGTTTTGAGGTTCGAAAGGTTTTATCGGATCTCTCAAATTTGAATTTTTCCATAATTCTAAGGAAAATGTTATCATTTCGTGAAACATATTTCGTATGTTTTAAAAGCTTGAAATCTGAATGGTTTATGATTTTCTTAAGAAATATGAATATTTTATATCGAAATGACAATACAACGAGAAAGGGGTGCACTTGAGGGAAATTGGTGAATGCGCCGGGATAGACAATCTGTCCTTTGTATAAAGTTTACCTATATTCATTCAAGATTCTTCAAACTTGCTATTAGACTAGAAAATGTAGCATACCATAAATTTTAATCAAAATCGAAACTGGTGGCTATGACTTCCATATACCAATGAGTCGTTTTATTTTGGAAAGATCCGTCGACTTCTGGCATCTGTTGTATGCATGCGGCGTTATCGAAAACCGCACTTGACATGCAGTTACATTTCACGATTCTCTACGACATTTCCGCCAGTGTTAACTGTTTTACGAACAATAAAGTAATTTGTCCGGACGGATGAATGGATTGATGATGATTGCTTGTATAAGCGCTCGCATCTAACTTTACACTAAATAACTTCCGTGCAGGGGGCAGAGAGGGGCTCGGTTTTAATTTCGAACTTTTGTTATTGATGATGGCCCTTATCGTTCGACCTAAATGGTCGATTTATGAAACGTAACGGACAATAAATTTTGGGCAATTTTCCCGAAAGGGACGTTATCGCGTGTTCGTTCAGTTCTCCTCAAGAGTCTCGTCGAGATAAAAACCAATTTTCCACCAGCAAATAAAACCGGAAGAAAAAGGCAACGGGGTCGCGATTTTAACCGGTGGGAAATGAAGTTTACACTGATGCACCCCGCCACTATTTATGTGTATAACCCATACCCGGGGAGTTTAATTTTTGCAATTCAATTATGCAAATAACGGAGCGCATTCGAGGATTAACGGAGAAAACCGTCGGTGGAATTTTATGCTACACAACTGGAAGTTTCTCTCGAAATTTACTGTTATTGTTTGCAAACTCCCTAATAATATTATTTATCCCGGCGAAACGCCTGTATAAAACGTAAATTTCGTTAAACGTAACGGTCGCCTCTCTGTCATCTTATACCCGTGCAGCACTAACTACCCTCCTCCATCCATCCATCGGTCTTATGTTTTATTCGCTGCAAAGTTTCATGCGATATCGGCGAGAGGCAGCGATGGCTTTCGGGATTTGCGCGATTAATCAAAACGGATTAACACAGGTGTACTTCCGCTCGAAAAGCACACACCTTTAGTGGGGCATTATCGCGGGGGCGAAAAGCAGAGTCTCTCTTTCGCCGAAGATTCTTCCACTTTCTCTCATCGTGAGAGAGGTCGTTCGGCGATGAAATGACGTAACCGACTCACTTTTCCCGTTTCGTTTCGTGATATACGGGGAAACTCCCGAGGCCTCGCTCATTCATCGCGAATCCCTCCCGAGAGTCGTGCAATACAAATTGAATTAGATACATCTCGGGCGAGAATGCGCCGGCCGGACGAAATAACCTAAAGACCTAAATGAATTTCGGCCGGGGAGAAAGGTATGCGTTTCGGTTTTTTTTCCGGTCAGGCCTCGCATCGATTCTCTCGCTTTTATATCCTTTTTTCGCCGTGTATAGAGGAGCGGTAGTCTCTCCGGTATCCCGGTATACAATGTTCTTTTGATAAAGCTCGACCTCTTGTCTTTCGCTCCTTCTCTCAAGAGAGGGATAAGCACGAACAGGAGTTTTTATCACGGTATGTTGTTCGGATGATATGTAGTATGCATCTCCGGTTTATTTTGCCCACTTTCGGGGAAAAGAGAATAAACTTCGATTTGATTTCATAACATGCCGGGAGTCTGTCCGACGCAAATCTCTGGTAGAGCCGCTGATGGTGAAATTTCCTCGTCTTGACGTTGAAATTGTCCCGGATTCGTGTTGTGTATTATATCGGGAGAGGCGGGTTCGGGTCGGGGTATATAGGGAACGAGTGAATGGATGCAGATATCCCGAAAACTCATTAGTTTCAGGGTCGTTCCGATAAACGGCCCAGCACAATAACGGCGTAGTGGAAGATCGTTCCGGTAAATCATAGGTGTTTCACAAAAGTAAAGCGATTCTGTGTGTTGCGGTTTGATTTATGTCGAAACGGCCCGAAATAGTCCGGATTCGACCCAGTTTCCATACGTTTAGAGGTGTGCGTATATATCGTCGTTCCGTCTTCCACTTCTTCTTTTGCCTTGTACAGTTTGATGGGGAATTACCCACGTTCCGTCCCGTGTTCTCCGTATCCCCCACAGGGAAAAGTTTCTTTATTTGATTTTACTTTACTCTTATGTAAATCCGCGCTTTTTCTGGTCGTGGGTGGACGGATGATGTAGGAAGTCCGTATCGGGTTTGGAAAAATTGTGTTTGAAAGTTTTTCGTCCATTTCCCGGGCGTTTGTTTTCGGTTAATGAACGTCGCGTTCTTCCTAATGTGTTATTTCTAACGACATCAATCAATGTCCATCTCGCCCGCCCCGTTCGCTTTCCTCGGTGGAAAAAAGTCGACGAGGATGTGGAGAACGTTTTCGCATTGAAAAAGTTGCGTCAATGTCGAGCAGAAGCGGAGAAATCTTCCGGGTAGAAAACATATCGCTCGCCCGGGATTGCAATCTTATCAATTTTTCAGCAAAACAAAGACAAAGTGAGATAATCGGATAATTTCTGTACACCAAGGGCTTGATTTTTGAATTTTCTTATTACATCTTGATTATCCACCCTCTGAAAAAATCCTGTTATTATTACGAATTCCGGACCAGAGACGTGGACGATGGGGGACGAATTAAAATTGACTATCGATCGATCCGTCCGTTTTTCGGTGATCTATTATCGTTCCGCAGTCCACCCCCATCGGTTCCGGAAACTACATGGGATATGGAACGGGGTGTCACTCTGAATTTATACATCAAAATAATGCCGGGCGATCTGGAAATTCATGCCGGGTCGTCTCTGTCTTTTGAAGGATTCGGGACATTTAGAAACGTTTTTCTATCTTTGGTTTTTCTTTTTCCGCTCGGGATAAAATCGATGGGGTTGTTTGAGGGGTCGTTCGGTATCGAGTAACGAAAATTCCATTGGAGAAATCGCGGCACGATTGGAAATAAGCTAATAATCTCGTTATTTATTGACATAATCTCGTATCATTTATGGGATGTGATCTCGAGCGCGCTTCACTCCCCTTTTCATGATTTTTCTTCAACTTGTAAGCTCTGAAATAATTTCATCATGTGGATGCACTTTTTGTTTTTTTTTGTACCATATGCGTGTACACATTATTTCCAGATGAAATTCGAGACGGATTGTATGTTTGTTCGTGTATTATATGAAATTAAATTTATTGTCGCTGTAGGAAATTCGAATAATTCAAGACTAAAAATGAATTTAACATTAACGTCCTTGTCGTTTGATCCCAATTGGGACTCGTTTAAACCTAGTGAATGTAAGTACTCGCACACATTCGGGTGCTTGTAATGTTTGTTACGTATTAAATAGAACTCGTCCCTGCTGACTGTGCCGTGTATTTTATCGAATTCAGAACGGAACGCAGTCGGGATGCATAGCATTATAGGAAGCAGAGTGGAATTTGATTAAATTAATTGCGAGAGGACGCTTATACGGTGTCCATTTGCTGCTCTCGCTTGTGTACTTGACGGTACTCCATCAGGTGGAGAGAAGATCCGGTCGGAGCAGAATTTTCCCTCCCCAGATCTCGGTTTTAGCTACCTGCAGGAAAGGTGTGTAATGTGTGGAGCGCCCGCAGGGAATGTCGCTTCCACATGCACAGATCCATAATTCAGAGTCACCTAATGATTATGGGATAAATTAATCACGGCTCTCCAACAGACGGCACAATAAGAGGTCATAAATTTTCGGTAGTGAATAAATCCATCTAATTACACGGCTTTCCGACTCCGTGAGCCATAAACTCGTACCTGGGATGAATTCGAATCGTGTGGGCCGCATCCATATGCGAGCCGGGTTCATATGTGCGATTTAATTCGGCGAATATTTCGGAAATTTATTTCGGGGGAGGGTCGAAAGTCCTTTCTCGCTTTTATTCGGTTTAGTGATGTTTGAGGTCGAAAGAGGTTAAATGGGATACGGCACTGAATCACTATAGTCCGAGCCACAAATGACATCATTTACTTCGTCTTTAATTTAGAGCGATGGCTTTCGGAGGCCTTTATTTAGCGCAATTTATAGGAAACCGGCTTAAACGTACAAATTGTTCCGGGGTGTCCTCCATTTCTCGTATACATCATACGGGAAGCGGCCTAATAAGATTTTCCATTTCCTGCGTCTTTCCCTTTCCAACTTTTGTGTACGGGAATATGTGTGTGTACACCTTTGCAGACCTTAGAAGAGGTCTCGCATTCGGCTTGATTTATGTAATGCATTATTCATGGCGCATGTAGATACGTATTTGATATTTCATTTAAAGCTTCTTAGATGACGTGTAGAAATATTGCTTTTCCCTATTCCTGCATCACGGGCGAAATAGAATTGTGCTTTTTTTCTCCTACAGTCGCTTGTTAGATTGCGAAAGCTTCAAAGCGGTTTTTTTCTCTCATTCATTCATATTTTCTATTGAAAAGCTGGAGGCTTTTTAATCTTGACGGTCTCGGTCAGATTTTTATTAAATTAAAACGTGGCGGTGGCACGATACACCCTTTATCGTTTATTTTCGGAAAGTATTCGGTGAATTTGGTGGACGATGCGGTGATGCATTCGAAAAATGTCGCATAGATAAAAGGTTTAAATTCTCGATCGGAATTTTGAACGAAATTCAAATCGAATTTTTCGCAACATTTTTCCCGTGTATTTTGGGCACCATCGGAGATAAGGAGTTGTAATTAATTCCGGCGGTGGTATCTCCGTTTTTCTGACAGTCAAATTCCAACGCGGGATTTCATTTTTGTGCGGTTACATTTCTGCGGTTTCTGTCACGAGCAACGCAAATTTAATTTGCGCAAAGAACCGGGTGTTTCTTGTCGCGGTATTTTTCCTCCAAGGGCCATAGTTCCACGTGACATATTTAGGGTGCTTATTAACGTTCCAAATCCTCTTCCCTGCGAGGATGTAAGGCCTCCTCGTTTCTCCGGCCCTTTCTTTTCCTCTTGGATCGCGTTTCCTCGTTTCGAATGGGGGAGGTGATGGAAAAGGGGCCGCCACCTGGTGTGACAAAATTGCCAAACTATAAACAAAGAACAGCAGTCGGGTTATTGCTGAAGACGGTAGGAGACGTTAGTCTGTTGTGTGTGCGGGGCAGAGGCGTCTGTTCGCGAAAGGAATTATGCGAGAGAGGGCTGATGCTCTCGTCCTCTCTTCCGTTTCCTGCTGCCGTTATTCACGCGCCCGATCCGTCGCTCCCGTTGGAAAAATATGGGGCAGTTTTCGTAATTAACCGGCGCAAAAACCGGGTCAGACCCATGTCCTCATATACATTTTATGATAAAGAGCCCGAGCGCCGCGTATAAGTAAACGACAAGTAGGGAATTACGGGATCCGAATTTACGACAAAACGTTATACGGGTTTTGTTCGGCGACTTTTTATTTTTGTTTGTTCGGCGCGAAACTTAATTGCGTTTATTTTGAGAGAATTTAATTTATTTCGCTGAGGGTTTATTCGTGGGTAGGTAGCTGGATGAAATAAAACTAGACGTAGCGGATTTCGCTATTCGATTTGGAAAAGTTTTAGTATTCCAGATTTGATGAAGCTGCAAACATCAAAACTCCATAATATCGCGGCCGTATTTTTCAATAGGGGGTGATTTATTATTCATTTTAAAACTGAAAATCCCTCGCTTCAACTCGATAAACACAACCACAACCTGTAGAATTTGAAAGAGGTCTGGGTCTGTGGTCGCTTCAATTCAGAAAAATACTCGACGGATTCCCGGTGTAATTTTATTTAATAGGGTTATTAATATTCTGTCTTTATAAAAGCTGTAAATTGGATTTTTCTCGGCGACTGTATAAATATTCTCCGCAGACAATAACTTGACGAACACAATAATTAGCGCTGGAAATTTCTATGCAAGTCGCCAACAACAACAACAACATTCTCTCCTCTGTACATACCTTCTATCTAGAGACGTAAAACAAACTGGTAGATAATGAATAAACTTCCTAGTGCATTACGTGTACATAACTTACTCACATTGTGATCTTTCTGCATCATCTCCTGATGAAGCTAATTCCTGTGAATTGCCTTATAGGAGATATAGGCCACCTTATTGATTTTTGTCATTTATAATTTGAAAGTTTATTTTTGGCTCGGAATCAATGGGCTGAATTCTAGAGCACAGGTATCTCAACTTTGAAGTTTCGAATTGGTTGTTTATCAATTTAAATTTCTGGGGCATATGTGTTTGAAACCTCGACGGGTTTGAATTTTAAAGAGGAGAACTAAAAACGACCAGCAGTTGATTATTTCCCGTTTTAGATCTGAATGAAACTGAAGCGTTCATATTTCATGGAGGACTGATGATTAACTTCGGAAAGAATTAAAAATGTTTAACGGTGGTGGTGGTGGTGTCGCTCGTTTGGGGAAAAAGCAACGACGTTTCATAAATTTCAGTCAACGAAACTTTACAGTCTGGTGGTAATAATTGCGGTTTTGGGTCGTAAACTTATTATTTTTCTCGGTTATGTCTGCTTCTGCTCTCTACGCCACACCGCAGCACACCACCCTCTCTCTTCTTGAAAAGCTCCAACCACCCGAGCCGCCGCAACTGAACACCAAGCGGAGACAATTATTTGAAGTTATTAAAATCACCCTCTCTCTCGCCCCGTCTCTTTCCAGAACGGGGCAGACCAGACCAATAAGGGTTGTTACGGTTTTTTCTCTTGGAGTTTGTGCAAGACGATATGGTTTTTTTGCTATAAACGATCGATACTTCTATACTTGCTCTCCTTTCTCGATTCGCATGATAAAAGTCTGTTTACTTCTATCTTCTATGTGAGAAATTTCCTCTCGTTTTTCTGCATTTCACAGAGAGCGCGCATATAAAGCGGACGTATGCATCGGAAATATTTATTATTCAGAACGTTTCGCTAACCTTTCGTATTGTAGGTGGGTACTCTGAAATGTTTGAAAACTCATTAAAACTGCATCCAGGTGCAAATTTCTAGAAGGCACACCGGCCAACTAGAGCCATTTCGATTTGAATTTTTAATTCGATTCCGGGAGAGAGATCTCGCCGAAGTACTTCATTAGATTTCGCGCCACTTATTGATAAAGCCCAAACTGGATGATTAATCGCTTTCGTTCGTATCCTGATTGAAATTATCCTCATAATTCCCGGACGTAAAATCAATGGCATCGTCGTAAATCAAACTGACAAACAAACATACGGCTCACGGCCCGATTGTAAATAATATTAATCGAGGTTTTTCCTCCCGTCATTAATTTATTAATTGACTGGAGTGGGGAATTTATGAATTTCCGGGGGTGAGATGGCCTCCCTCTCTCGGTATTGCCATAACCCGGTGACCCTAAGACCGAATATCCCAGGACTATCGAAGGGCGGCCCAAACTCACGTTCTTCAAACATTGCCTCAGTTTACTCTAAGTGTTACGAATTCATCATTTAATAATGGAGAGATCGTCTCTTCCCCAAAGGGCGAATTCCCCTTTCGACCTTAGCGCACACCGAGAGGATAGTTGGCGAAATATATAACCGAATGAAATACGTCACGTCTCATCGCACGGAAAGCGGACGAAATTCCTTATGGATGAGAGAAGAGTCGAGTGGAAGTCACGTTCGCTGCGAATACTTACGATGACACAAGAAATAATGAGGCAGGTCGTGGATCTCCTATATTTTTCGGTCTTTTTTTTGATCCCGCGGTGCGACCCGTCCGAGACTTGGAAGAATTGCCTATCCGCCCTCTCGTGACGGCTCAAGTAAAGTGGTGGATTACAGGAATCTGTAATTATTTTAAAACGATCGCCGGACGGTTTTCGGTTGTTTCGTACTCTGCCGACTCGAGTAAATCCACCCTCCTTCCTGGTTCGAATGAAATACGACGAACAATTATAAAGCTCCCCCTCTCTTGTCGTTTCCAAGTTAATCCTTTGTGTTGTTGAATTTCGCTCTCCCATATATTTTTCTTCTCGAATATGCACGATCTCTTCAAGAATAATGATATAAGGGAGAAGTTTTCCTCTCTATTTGTATTATTATTAGGTTCGTCGACTTCGCTTTCGGATCGCAGATTTTGACGATTTTCTTTTTTGCAGGTGACATCACGCAAAAGGGCTACGAGAAGAAGAGAACAAGACTACTATCCCCTTATGTGCCTATGCAGAATCCGAGTAAGTTTCGCAACTCTCTGTCGCTTACGTCGTTTTAATGGGGTAATAAAGACCGGAACCTAGTTATCCTAGTGGAATGAACCCTTTCGGGGGTTCAAACTAAATTAAATTAATTCCTTAATGGGATTTTAGTTACTTATTGTTACCTATTTATATGCAAAGGCCGGACGATTTTTTTAAACTATTCGGCTTTACCGAATTTTCGGCGAGGGGACGGGTGTGTTCGGGGCATAAATATGAAATAACTCTGGAGGGTTTTTACGAGCGACGGGCGAGAATTATTAGAACAAACTCCCCGAACTTCACTGTGCTGTGTGAGTTTTTGGGACGCGCGAGTATAGAAGGGAGTTTAGAATTATTGCTGGAGGGATTTCGACCTCTTTCCAGTCTCTCGCCCTGCCGGATGGGGGTGTGCTTTTTTTCGGTAAAGAGTCGTGACGTCACGTTTTTCTTCAATGCACAAGTTAATCCGATTTCTCCTTTTAAGGGTTTGTTATCTTTGCTAATTGTTTAATTTCCTTCTCTTTTTACTCACTTTGTATGTACCAGTACTAATTCGGGGCGCGCCAACTTGTATTATTAATTTTCCGGGCGAAAAACGCGATTTTAAATTTAGATTTTCGTGGCCGATTTCCAAATTTCTTCAATACTTTGCGATTTTAGCGATGGTGATTGCGTACCAACGACGTGGCGACGGAGCATTATTAATCATAGTTTTCAGTCGACACTTTCATAAAGTGGTTACACCGGATGGTTCGTTTGGGAACACGACAGCCAAATGTGTTCCGGCTGTAAATTAATCTTTGTATAAAGACTTGAGTGAAAAGTAATGTATCGATCTGAAAGAACGGTATTATAATGCAACGTCGACGGTCCTCTCTTCCTCAACTGCGAAACTAAGTAGACGAATTTATAATAAGGATTGATTGTTTTCGAGTCTGTCGCGTGATTAAAACGCGATTATTTTGATAAGTTGAGATTAATTACCGTCCGAATTTATTTCGTAACTTTCTCGTATTATTGAATCCTCTTTTGCCCAGCTCACTAATCAAGTAGTACGCAGGTACGGAAGGAGTAAGTTGTGGGTTTTCAATTTGAACTAGATAAATATTGGACGTGTCGCGGAGGGGACAGCTGCCGGGCACTCTATTTGTCTTCCATCTGAACAGATTCAATATTTATCCCGGGTGTAACTACGTTACATTGTACACTTTATATTGCGAATTGCGTGTGCCTAGGTTGAATCCGGTCATTCATTATTAACATATCCGCATAGAAATTTATCGGACCGTTCGTCTGAACTAATTTTCTCTTATACAGGGGGTTTTCAAAAGTATCTAATCTCGTATTGTTATTTATCCAAATGAGTAATCATTTCTGTTAACGAGTTGGATTTAGCGGTTTTCTCAAAATCATTTTTAGATCTATTTGTAATGTTCTTTCGTTCTTTCGAAATTCGAACAGCCCTGTAGTATGTGTTATTATTAATAATAACGTCATTTACATAACGATCTTTGCACATTACCACACGCACATATTCATAACATAACGCAAACACACAGGCACAAGACTGATTATATCCTGGATAGGCGCTTTATTAACTCTCACTCCCCCTTTCATCAGCCTAAGCTATTACAAACTCTCTCTCTCCCTGTGCACTGTCGGTGATGGCTGGGTGCGAATTTGTGATTGTGTTATGATGTTTAGCCGGAAACGGTGGAAATGACGGAGGAAGCGGCAGTGGAGGTGGTGGCGGCGGCGGCGTTGGAAACGGTGGCTGCGGTGGTGGCGGCAAACAGCACACCAGGAGGCGCACCCAAAGACGGGTCACGCACAACGAAAAGCGATATCATTCAGGTTCCGACTTTTTCTCTCCTGTATATGCGAATGTTTGGCTCTGTTTGTCCGTTTGTGCGTTGGTTTTCTTTTCTTCTTCGGACTAATTTTCACGTGACGATCGTCTCCCGGAAACTGTTGGAAGAGAACGAGGGGAAAATGGGGATAAGGCCGCGTGATTTTTATTTTATTTTTGTTGATGATTTTTATCGTCGCATGGCTGAGTTGTGTTTTGTCCGCATGTTTGTCGTATTAGATGTGGGTGACGGGCAATCCAATAAGGAGACGAGAGGTGTCAGTCCGGCCGCTAGAGCTTTACGACGGGGTAACCGTAGGCTTACGAGGAACGAAAGTCGCTACCATTCAGGTAAGAGAGCGTTTATTTTTGTCGTGTGTGCTTCGATTACGTTTTTCCCAGAGGAGGAATTCCCAGAGTTTTGTACCTGATATTTCGAAAACAAAAAAAAAATAATGCCAGCGCTGCCATTTTTGTCTCGCTGCAAAACTAAAGCTGATGTTCTCGAGTTGGTCGTTTTTTGGTGGATGCGCCGGGTTCGCCGGGGAGAAGTGCTCCAGACAGTTTCGTGCTGAAATTTTACATCTCGTGTTTCATACATTCATTCCTAATACACTTCACTTGAATTTTCGTCGGGTTTTCTCATTATATTACTGCTATCATCAGTTCTGTTGTTACTCTCGGTATAGAAATAATAATAGAGAAACTGGATCCATTTGGGTATTATTATGGTAGCGCGTCATCATCAGTACACAACGTAACGTATGTGAAAAATCGTTATGGTATACCTGGAGCTTGTCGCTTTAAATTACGCTCGTCAAATTTTGTATTCCGACTGAATTATCGGAACTATTATTATTATCGAACGTGTGTGCATTATGGATCGGGTCGTATAGCCATCCGCAATGCGAAATGTCACGTTTGCAATATCAGGGCCAAAAGGTGAAAAATTGATTAGAACAAAAATAGACTCTTTTTCTCACGATCTCTTCGCTTCCGGCGGGATATTCAACGTGTTTCAAAACAAAGAGCAGGATTTCTCAAGGGATGACAAAAAATCTGCAACATATTTGTCATTTCCACTACATCTCTCATAGCTTTGGGACAACAAAAATCATGTTAGCTGCAAGAAATTCTGCAAAAGCTCTTTTTCTCGAAAAAAATATGTGACGCCCGGTATGTAAGAATAGGGTATCAGTTTTTATCTCTTTTGAAATTCCGCACTTTGTTTGGAAACACGTCGCGAGTCGGGAATTCCGTTCGGTTTTGACGAGTCCGTAAACAACGTTTGTGTGATTCGATTTTCGTCGGATTTGTTTAGAGGTGCGCCAGGAAGCGGTGCAGCAAGCCCTGGCTCAGGCGATGCAGAATCGACAGAAACCCTCGATGCCGATGCCGTCCAAGCGCACTTCAGTCATGGCCCGGAGTCCGGACAGAGATCACCACGATTCCGGTAAGTTCGGCGATTATCCTCTGTCGTCTTGGGAGAGTTCCGGATTTTTCCGAATCGGATTCGGACCGAATGCAGAGTGGGCCGCTTCGGTTTTTGCCACGTACTCACTACCCACAGCCTCGACACGATGAAACTCTGTAGGGAAATTAAGGCGACGTCGCTCTACATTTCGCGCGTTCAGGACTCAAGTGTTCTTCGTTCGTCGCCTCTTCTTCGAGGTGCCACTAGCCGAGAGCGGCTCGATAACTATTGCGACTTTTCTGCGATGCCGGCGTATCTTGAGAATGGAGAACGGAGAAGTGGAGGGCGATATTGACGGTCTCTTTAGTTGTTTGTTCGCGTCAAAACTTGCAAAGTGCCATTTATAACCTCCACTCGTTTGGTGGGGGTCGGTCGGTTGTTTTCTTTTTTACATGTGAGTTTATATCAGTTATAACTTTGCGAGGGCGCTTTTCGAGTTGAAAAATGGCGTGGAATTCGAGCGATGGATGGAAGGACGGGTGGTTTTTCTCTCGCTCGGTGGAAAAATAATCGGGGATTGAAATTTATCTACGCGTTTTTGTCGTGGTAGGTGAAAAATTAACAAAAACGTGATGCGCGCCATTCTCTCTCTTCATTTTCGCTCCCACATATTATATGAGATTTTTCCATCTGGCTTTTTATTATAAAAGTTGGAATTGAACCGGTGGATATAAGATGAAGAAAAAAAATACTTTGATGCCATCATACACTGATGAAGTTTCTTTTTCTAATATTACTTCTACTGCTAGTCGGTATTAGATTGGATTTTTGCGATTTTATGAAATATTTGATGAATTTTAATCAAGTTTTATTCATACGACTACACCGGTCGCTTCGTAGTCTGGCTTGATTAACAAAATGCATGCGCTTCATGTCTTTTCTCGTAGGAACATTTGACAAAAGGTCTGAATTGGAATTTCCAATCAATCAGTTTATTAAGGATTAATAACTTTGTACGCACGGTAGTTTGACCGAATTTTATATTTTCCATATTTTCGAACATATTTCTGGTATAGGTTCAACATATCAATAAGGCAAGAGAGCCATCAATCAACTTGTTATGAAAATACCAAATGTCGCATTTAATTTCACGAGTTCAACTGTGTATTTTGTAAAGCTCTGCATAAAAAATTGGCGAGAAAACACCACGCAGTCCTAATTCTTGTTTTACCGAACATTTCGTGTGCGCTAGATTTATTTACCAAGTGGTCAACCCCTCAGCAATCAGTGTGTTAACCGTTCCGCAAACTGTTGAATTCGTAATGATTGGACATTTCGAAAGTAAACACATGGGGATCTGTGGTGTAGGTATAACCCGGTAGATTATCTTTCTATAGAATTTTAAGATTTTAATTAAAATAGGGTTTGCGGTATTCACCTACGGTGTCATTATCGATTAATTAAATTCGGATTTAATTAGAAAATGCGCTCGAATTTCCCGCTCACACTGACATATTCTCGTAATCATCAGCGTCATCTTCCGACGAGGACAGCATAGTCAACGAGGAGCCGGTCGAGAGCACGCCCGAAAGGGAAAAAGTGAAGGAGCGCACCACCCCGCAGATGTTCCCGCCGCCCCCGCTGTCGGACACGAGCAGCACCGGGTCGCCGCCCCCGCTGCACCACCGGCCGCGCCTGCCGCCCCCCAACAACTGGGACCACCGGCAGCAACAGCGGCAGGAGATCACCGACATCACCGAGGTCATGCACAACCTGAGACCATGTAAGTGGCGAGGCGGCGAATCCGCGCACCCCAATTTAAAATGCAAAGTCGCCGCAGATTCGCAACCGCCGGACGTGACGCACACGACGATGACCGCCGCACAGGGCAGCAGGAGGGCGACCGGAGCGGACAGGGTCAACAGGTACGCGTCTTCGGCGTCGGACGACACGATGGGCACTGGTACCGGCAGGTGGAAGGTGTCGGCCAAGATACAGCAGTTGCTCAATACGCTCAAGAGGCCTAAACGACGACCGTTGCCGGAGTTTTACGAAGATGACGACATCGAATTGGAGATCGCCGCCAATCCGAAGGACCCGAACGCGCCGAAACCAGAAGGTGAGCAGACATCGATATCTCGATTAATAAAAGTTACAGCACTTTGAAATTTTTGACAAAGAATTTCTCCAAAAATTGAAAATGTGTTTTCGTAGAGACACTGATATTAGACGCATTTTTCCACTTCTGATGACTCAATTGGAAGTCATTTTAAATTTTTCATCGATATCTCGACTAACAAGAAAGTTACAGAACTTTTATATTTTCGGAAAAAATTTCTTCAAAATTTCAAAACTTCAAAATTTGTTTTCGTAGATACACCAATATTAGACGCAGATTCCTACTTTTGGTGACCAAATTAGAAGCCACTAGAAATTTGTCATTGATATCTCGACTAATAAGAAGTTACAGCACTTTGGAACTGTTGACAAAAAATTTCATCAAAATTTTCGAAAAATCACTAAATGTCGTCTCAATCGAAATCTGGACACTTTTCCTGGTAGATTTTGAGCAAACTAAGCGATTCCCGCCTCACTGGACTCGATATCTCGACTAATGAAAGTTACAGCACTTTGGAATTTTTGACAAAAATTTCATCAAAAATTGAAAAATTACTAAATGTTGTCTAAATCGAAATCTGGACACTTTTACTGATAGATTTTGAGCAAACTAACCGATTCCCGCCTCACTGGACTCGATATCTCCACTAATAAGAAAGTTACAGCACTTTGAAATTTTTTCTCAAAATTTTGAATACCTCAAAATTTGTTTTCGTGGATACACCAATACTGGACGCGTTTTCCTACATCTGGCGACCAAATTAGAAACCACTTTAAATTTTTCATTGATATCTCGACTAATAAGAAAGTTACAGTTAGCACTTTGATATTTTTGGAATTTTTTTTTTCAAAATTATACACCATACTGGAGGCATCTTCCTACTCCTGATGAGCATGTATTCCAAAATTACTCCCACGTTAAAATGCCCATTGACAGATTGTAAAACAAAATTTAAAAATGCCCGCTGACTTTCTTCTGGCTTTATCGGCCGATTGCGTCAAAGAGCGCCCTCTATCGATGATTCTTGTACCCGAATTCCGTCCCTTTTAAGGAAAAACTCGGTTTTTTCACAGGCGGCTGCATGAGTCCGGCCGTGGGCGAGCAACTGACCGTCCCGACGGGCCTACCGAGGAACCTCGAGGCGGCCATCACTCGCTACGGCAACGGCACGTACAAGGCACCAGTCGCCACCGTCCTCGACCCGAACGGCAAACTGACCACCACCCTGACTTACGGCAAACTACTCAGCCGTTCGCACAAGATCTCCTACGCCCTGCTCACCAAATCGTTCAGCAAGAACGGCGACACGAGCCTCAAGTCGGGCGACCGTGTCGCTCTCGTCTACCCGAACAGCGACCCCATCAACTTTTTGTGCGCCTTCTACGGCTGTCTTCAAGCCGGCGTCGTCCCAGTCCCCATCGAGGTGCCGCTGACGCGTCGCGACGCCGGCTCCCTGCAAATCGGCTTCCTCTTAGGCAGTTGCGGCGTCCAAGTCGCCTTGACATCCGAGGCTTGTCTAAAGGGCCTCCCTAAAACGACCTCGGGCGAGGTAGTCCCTTTCAAAGGTTGGCCGAAATTGACCTGGTTCGTGACAGAACACCTGACGAAAACGCCGAAAGATTGGACGCCAACCCCGCGTTTGACAGACGAGACGCCATCTTACATAGAGTACAGCACCGATCGAGACGGGTCGGTAATGGGGGTCACTGTAACGCGAGCCGCGATGGTGCAGCACTGCCGCATGCTGACGATGGCGTGCAACTACACCGAAGGCGAGAACATGGTTTGCGTCCTAGACTTCAAACGAGAAGTCGGGTTATGGCATTCGGTTTTGACTAGCGTCCTGAACGGGATGCACGTGGTTTACATCCCTTATGCGCTGATGAAAGTCAATCCGGCCAGTTGGATGTTGATGATTACGAAGTACCGGGCGTCGGTCGCGGTCGTCAAGTCGAGGGATCTGCACTGGGGGCTGTTGGCGACCAAGGACCACAAGGATATAAATTTGGCATCGCTGCGCATGTTGCTGGTGGCGGACGGGGCTAATCCTTGGTCGTTGAGTTCGTGCGATCAGTTTTTGGCGATTTTCGAGCCGAAAGGGCTGCGGCCGGACGCGATCTGTCCGTGCGCCTCTTCGAGCGAGGTGCTGACGGTGTCGGTGCGGAGGCCCGGAAGGGCCGGCGTCAATTCGACGGGACGTGGGGTGCTTTCGATGCAGGGGCTCAGTTTCGGGGTGGTCCGAGTCGATCAGGAGAACAGCCTCACCTCTTTGACGCTTCAGGATTGCGGACAGGTGATTATGCGATTATTATCCGTTTGAATTTGGTTTCGTTAAATTTTCTCGTGGTTTTGTTACTGAATCATTCACTGAAGTTTTGGTTGCATATGTTGGCCTGCAGTTTTGTTCAGTTCAAACAGCAGCAATAACTTTGATTTGTTGTATGCAGGTGATGCCCGGTTGCGTGATAGTCGTCGTCAAGATGGAGGGTCCGACGTACCTGTGCAAGACGGACGAAGTGGGCGAAATTTGCGTCAACTCGGGAGCGACTGGGACGCAGTACTGGGGCCTGCAGGGGCTCAGCAACGGCACTTTCAAGGTGCAGCCGCTCGGTACCGACGGCAAGCCGATCTCCGATGCCGAGTACACCCGATCTGGGCTTTTGGGCTTCCTCGGCCCTGGCGGGCTCGTCTTCGTGTGCGGATCGCGCGATGGGCTGATGACCGTCACCGGGCGCAAGCACAACGCCGACGACATCATAGCGACCGTGCTCGCGGTCGAGCCGATCAAGTTCATCTACCGGGGTCGCATAGCCGTCTTCAGCATCCGGGTGCTGCGCGACGAGAGGATCTGCGTGATCGCCGAGCAGCGGCCCGATTGTAGCGAAGAAGAGGTCGGTCTCCGGTCGCCGGTTACAGGAAACTGTAATTACAGGTTTCTGTTTTTCAGAGTTTCCAGTGGATGTCTCGGGTGCTGCAGGCGGTCGATTCGATCCATCAAGTGGGGATCTTCTGTTTGGCGTTGGTGCCGCCGAATTATCTGCCCAAGACGCCTCTCGGGGGGATACATTTGTCGGAGACCAAGAAACGGTTCATGGAGGGTGCTTTACATCCGGCCAACGTGCTCATGTGTCCCCACACTTGCGTCACCAATCTTCCCAAACCTAGAGAAGTTCATTCAGGTGAATATGCCATTCTTTACTAGAATTTATTTGGTTGATTAATATGAGCATGAGTACTCTACTACTTATTGGGATATTATCGTATTTATAGGGTTACATTCTACTACAGTTACTAAATAGATACAGTACCGCTAATTGGTATGTTCATGTGTTGAAGATAGACTTCCAACATGGTGGTATTCTAGTTACTTTTTGTTTTCCTCCAAATTGTTCTCCAGAAATGACGTATTCAGATTTTCCCGCGCAAATTTTATTATCATCATGGCGGTATATTGTGGTACTATAACTATTTAAGTGACTGTAAGTACATTCTACTAATTTCCGATTGGAGATCGTTATTTAGTTGCACATTTGAGACACTTTCCATTATGATTGTGACTAATATTCTTCGTTTCCTTGGTTTTTAATAAAACTATTAACTTTAATGAGTTGAGACTGTTGCTCGTGTACTACTAACATAACAACCCCAGGCAACAAGTGTAGCTCTCTCGTATTTTCTCAAAGCGTACTCATGTAATACGCCAATATTTTTATTTACTACTGTAATAATAATACACAAACACCCCGTATCCACCCTTAGTGTCAGTGACACGCACGCCATCTACAACTGGATCTTGTAGTTCGGTCCACTTTTTTTTGAGTCGCCTCACCGAAACGTCATATCATAAAACTGATTCACCGATTCCAAATTCATAAGTAATCGGTGGATTTTTTTTAATGGTTGAAGGATTTCGGTTCGGTGGACTTTCCCACTTTGAACCAGTTTTGAACCATCTGAAAGCTTTCGCTTGAGTGACGCTACAGCATGTTGTTCCTCTGCGTTTCAGCAACCGACTGTGTTTCAGACGTGGGCCCGGCGTCTGTAATCGTCGGCAATCTCGTTCAGGGCAATAGGCTCGCTAGCGCACAGGGTAGGGACATGGGCGGACTCGACGAGGAGAGCGACACCTCCAAAAAGGTACCGAAATAAGCATCACCCCCGTTTTTACCGACCTTCGTACCATCTCTCGATCGTTTCCAGCAACAATTCATCGCGGAAATCCTACGTTGGAGGGCCCAGTGCACCTCGGATCACGTCCTCTTCACGCTGCTCAACAGCAAAGGCGCCGTCGCCAAGGTGCTGTCTTGCTCGGAACTGCACAAAAAGGCCGAGCGCATTGGGAACTTGCTGAACGAGAAAGGGCGCATCAATACCGGCGACCACGTGGCCCTGATCTTCCCGCCCGGCCTCGATCTGATCTGCGCCTTTTACGGGTGTCTCTACGTGGGGGCGGTGCCGGTGACGATCCGGCCGCCGCACCCGCAGAATTTGCAAACTACTTTACCGACCGTGCGGATGATCGTCGAGGTGTCAAAGTCGGTGATGGTGCTGTCGACGCAGCCGGTGATCAAGTTGCTTCGCTCTAAGGAGGCGAGCAACGTCATCGATACGAAGTCTTGGCCCTTGATCCTTGATACGGATGATATGCCGAAGAAGAAGTTGCCGGTTGTGTACAAGGCGCCCACGGCCGAGATGTTGGCTTATTTGGATTTCAGTGTTAGCACGACCGGAATGCTGGCCGGGATCAAGATGTCGCACGCAGCTGTCACGAATCTGTGCAAGAGCATGAAGTTGGCGTGCGAACTCTACCCCAGTAGGCACATTGCTCTTTGTCTGGACCCGTACTGCGGTCTCGGGTTCGCTTTGTGGTAAATATTCGAAAGATAGTATAGGGATAACCTAAAAGTCAAAAACAATTGAAGTTCGGGGGTTAAACAACCGTTTCCAAGATAGTTGCTATGTAATTGGCAACGCTGGATAGTCGAGTGACATTTTTATTTGACAGTTACGTAACCTCGTTTTTAACGGTTTTATACTTGAGAATGATTATTCTCTCCAATTTTTTTGCTTATTTCCTCTAAAATCCATCCCAAAATAATTCATATAAATATCCGAAGAACTGTTGAATTTAAATTTCTACTGAAAAACTGACAAATAGTTTTGACTTTTCACTGTTGCCGGTTTTACGTGGCAACTGTTGTTTAACCGCCAAAGTTTTTCGAATGCGCCCTCTGACGGATACAACATTAACTGCCAAAACCGCGTACTTTTCTCAAAATACGTTTTTTCCTCAGGTGTTTGAGCAGCATTTACTCGGGCCACCACTCGATCCTGATACCGCCGTCCGAGGTGGAGGTGAATCCGGGTCTGTGGCTGACGACGGTCAGTCTGCACAAGGTGCGCGACACTTTCTGCTCGTACGGCGTCATGGAGTTGTGCACCAAAGGCCTCGGGTCGTCGGTGAATCAGCTGAAATCGCGGGGCGTCAGTCTGTCTTGCGTCCGCACTTGCGTCGTCGTGGCCGAGGAACGGCCTCGGATCAATCTGACGACGAGCTTCTCGAAGCTGTTCAGCGCCTTGGGGCTCAGTCCGAGGGCCGTCTCGACGTCGTTCGGGTGTCGCGTCAACGTGGCCATCTGTCTGCAGGGGGCGTCGAGCCCGGAACCGTCCACCGTTTACGTGGATCTGAGAGCTTTGAGGAATGACAGGTAAATCGATACGCACTTTTTTTTTCTCCAAGGAAAAACTAAGAAAATTGACAACTGCCATAAATAATTTTGAAGTTAGGAATTGCCAACACAAATTTTCATAAAAAGAAAAATCCCTAGTCTAGAAAGAGGGTGATTTTCCTTAATTTTTTAGGTTAGCCATCTCTAGTTTTTTGCTCGGTTTTTTGGTAACAAAACTGTCAAATTTAACCTAACTTTCACAAATTTTCATGCCCCGCTTTCACGATAGGACTTTTGGATTGTTTGACTGACATTTCTCGCTTCTTCACCTCAAAAACATTCAGCAAAGATTCGAGAAAATGTAGCATGCGAAATGAATACGGACTCTGGAGCTGATTTTGTTCAATATTTAATCAGTAATAAAACCAATTTAAAGGTCAAAAATCAAAACTAAACTGACATTTTTGTCACTAAAAAGTAAAAACCCTAGTTGGTTCCACAAATGCTTGGTAGATACAGGGTGTCACATTCACCATTACCTTATTCTTCAGCGTAAAAATTTGTCTTGAGTAAATTAATAAAAAAAAAGTTTGCAATCACTTAATATTTCCATTATATTCTTCAAACCGTCTCGACTAAAATCTAGAAACAGCTTCAAATAAAAAAGGAAGCCTATCATATAAAGTTCCAAGAAAGTTTTTATATTGATTCTAGATCTAAAGAGATTGCGATTTCAGTTAAACTGTTCGGAGTGTCATCAATGGAAATTCAGCAAGGGTAAGATCTCGAATCCACCTGATTTTTCATTTGAGATCAACACCACCAAGATTGCAATCCCTGAAAATGTACAAAATGTGAAAATCGACGAAAGCTTTTCAGTTGGATCGATCCATATTCCTACTTTCTATTCTATTTGAAACTTTTTCAACATTTTTCTTGAAGGTCCATCGTTTTCGGAAAACCGTATGAGTAGAAGGCGATTTTCTGAAACGGACATTTTTCTATTGCAGGGTCAGCCTGGTGGAGCGCGGCAGCCCGCACAGCCTGTGCGTGATGGAGAGCGGCAAGCTGCTGCCCGGCGTCAAGGTGATCATAGCGAACCCCGAGAGCAAGGGCCAGTGCGGCGACTCGCACCTGGGCGAGATCTGGGTGCAGAGCGGCCACTCGGCCAGCGGCTACTTCACGATCTACGGCGACGAGAACGAGTACGGCGACCACTTCAACGCGCGCCTCGTCACCGGCAGCACGGGCGAGACGTACGCGCGCACCGGCTACCTCGGCTTCCTGCGCCGCACCGAGGGCACGCAGTCGACGTGCCAGCCGGACGAGACGATCCTGGCCGGCAGCGACACGGAGTCGCTCGGCTCCTCGCAGCATTTGGTGGTGGCGAGCGACTCGCCCGAGCTGCACGACGCCGTTTTTGTCGTAGGGGCGCTAGACGAGACCATCATGCTGAGGGGGATGCGGTACCATCCGATCGATATCGAGAACAGCGTCCTGAGGTGCCACAAGAAAATTGCGGAATGGTAAGTGAATCTATTAACTATTTTCTGATTCTTCAAGTTTAATCACCTGTCTCTGTAATGGACTATAATCTAGACAGTGTGTAAAATCCAGCCTGAGTATAGTGAAAATGAGGAACTAGCGCGATTTTTTAGTCGGTTTTGGTGGGAATTAGTGACATTCAATCACAATTGCAATTTTTGTAAATAAGTCAAAAACCCTGCAAAAAAATGATGAAAACTGACCCAGGGAGACACTGAATCCAATCATGTGCCAGAGTCTGATAAAGGGAGTGCCACCTTTGATCTGCCTCCGCCGCCATTTTGTATCTACTGTCAGTCATGGACAGTGTTGCCAAATGTTGTCAGATGCAAGAAAATCTATCATTTTTGTAGTGAACAGAGAAATCTCTACAGTTTTCATAGAAATATTTGTCTGTGCTGTGATTGGATAGGTACTTCTATGAAAAATGAAATATTGTCGTTTTTTTTACTTTTTTTCCCACTGTATGAAGTATTTTACTTAAATTCATGAATTTGCTGATTTTCTGCAAATCTGGCAACACTGCTTAGAAGAAATTAAATGGCCGCCGACATTTGTACATACAAGGTGTCCCATAATAATGTGTACAACGCTCTACCACGATTTTCTGAAGTAAAAATAGAACGATTCAACCGAAATGGCATTAGTTTAAAAGTTAATATTTAATAAAAAAGCTACAGGGTGATGGAATAAAATTTAGTATATCGGGATCAATTTTACAGAATTTCCTACAGGGTGCCACATATGCTACAAGAAATTGAAAATAACCGTCCTAACTGTTTCACCCTTCAAATTATCGGCGTTCTAATGAAGGCAATCGACTGACTGATCATTTTATTCAAAGAAAAAGATTACTCGTTCGATTTTGCTGCGAGGGACCGTTTTGGAATTATTCCCTCTTGAAAAATTAATTCCACCCGAAAATCTCATTTTGGGCGTAATTTAGTATAAAAAAAATAAGAGCCTGGCCTCGAGCCTGGCAAAAAAAAATTAATGCGATTTTTGGATGGAATCGATCTTTCAAGAGTAAATAGATCCAAGTCATTACAGGTAATTTTTTGAACAAAATTCTCAGACTGCATTGCATTCATTAGAACTTAAATTTAAATGGAAAAAAATTTATATAAACTTCAAATTGAAGAAGTATTGATGGAAATTGATCTGAGCCGTTTTTGTAATAGTGCCGTCTTCACTTGGACCAATCTGTTGGTGGTCGTGGTGGAGCTGGACGGTAACGAAAGCGAGGCTTTGGATTTGGTGCCGCTGGTGACGAACACCGTCTTGGAGGAGCACCATTTGATCGTCGGCGTGGTCGTGGTGGTGGATCCCGGGGTGGTTCCCATTAATTCGCGAGGCGAGAAACAGCGGATGCATTTGAGGGACGGCTTTCTGGCCGACCAGTTGGATCCGATCTACGTCGCCTATAACATGTAATTTGACGACGATGAGAGAGTAACGTGAGGATGCATATCTTCGGCCATGAATTTAAGTGATTTTAAGGAAAAAATAAAATATGATTAGTTGTTGTTAGTATTACTATGTTTAATGATATCTAGGGTACGCGAGTTTTTAATCTGACCACATTATATTATTATTGTATTATTCAGGCTCAAAATTTGTATCATGACGGAAATTTCGTAGGTGTAAATAATTGATAATGTTCTTTGTGAGGCCTATCTGTATAGTTGCACTGTACATTGGTTTGTTCGTTTTTGTGTTTAGATTCGGTGCAATACCCTCTCCTTCCATCCATCACTTGATTTTTGTGATCCGATTAATGTTTAGTCTTTTTATTTTTGTAACAAATGTGATGATTATCCTTTTATTTCTATAAGACCTATTATGTTTACTTTAGTGTAAATAATACAAATCTCAATTTAATTATTATAAGTGCTCTAGTCTTGTTGATTGAGTTCAGCTGCTATTATTATAATTATTTAGAGAGGTTGTCAACTTTCTGTGTTTAGGATTATTATTAATTATTATAAATTTGAAAAAAAAAATGTTATGTATTTTTATATTATTTTATCCACTCCTAGATAATAATCATACTATTATTATCAGAAATTTTTGGTAATAATGGGTGGCGTTATTGATATAGATCACAGTTCGATGAAATAAAGTGACATTTCCAGCGATTAATGGGATCATTATTGCATTGGCTGTGGCCAATCAGAATAGAGCGATTTTCAGGTACAATTGGCAACAGCGCAACAATCGCGAAATTGACATTCAAAAATGGCGACCATTTGTTTGAATAATTGTTACGAGTGGTGAAGTGTCGAAAATTACTTGATCGTTTAATTGAAAATATGTATATGAATGATAAAAGTGATAGTGAAAATGGAGACGAGCTTATAGGAACGGCTCCGGAGATACCAGATACCTGAAATATCCAGAAAGAGCTATGAATGAAGGTATGACACTTATAACAGTTCCCTTCGCACTGTTCGCAGCTCACAAATCCGCGCCGATCTGACAACACTACATTCTGTCCGTCATAGCTGTTTTGAATGAAATTTGAAAGTTGAGCGAATTTTCGAGAGCCGTTTTAACTGTTTTGGAGTGGATAAAGCATAGTATTAAGCTCGCGTGTTTTGGCTTTTATTCGCTCGTTTGAATTACGCCACTCGCTGGCGCTCGTGGCGTAAGTTTTTCAAACTCGCGAATAAAAGCTACCAAAACACGCTCACCTAATAATATTCTATTATTTATGTGAAAAATTATTACGATAATTAATTATTATATAAGGGCAATTGTTCATAACTGCTCAATTCTAGTGTCTAATAATTAGTTGCACAATTTTTTGACAATGTGTAAATAAGTACCGTACGAAGACTTGTAACAATCTTTCTCCCAAGATTCTAGCGATTAACGTCTGAATATTCCTTCGTTATGATAATTTACGTGCATTGTGGACAAAGTTGCAAATAAATGTACCTTTATACAAAAAGTTTATTTATTCAAAACGCCTAAAAAAGGTGACGGATTCGATACGCTAACCGTCGGATCCCAACGGTCCCAAGTTTGGATCTCCTCATACAGTCTTTTTCCGGGACTTTCGGTGCTCGAACATTGGCAGTGAGCCAGAATTTTGTAATCCGGCGAAATGGCACCGATTTCCACCCCGAATTCGATCAGTTTCTTCGCCTTTTCCAGGACGAATTCCTCGGGTGTCTTGTAGGTGAAGTAACCGATGAAATTCAGGCCGAGGGAAATCGGATTGTAGCTGTGCGCATGGGCGCCCACGATATTCCAGCCTCTGCCCTCGAAGACGCTCCCTTCCGCTCCGATCAAGAAGTTGTAGGCGATGTCGCTCCATTTCCGGCTTTCTATGTGGAAATTTTGGATCAATCGGACCGCCAGGACGTTATCCGAGCGAGTGTGAGCTTCATCGGTCGCAGAATGCGCTGGAAATTTGGTTATTCCCCTCATTGGCGATTTTTACTTGACCCATTTGGGGTACTCACATATCACGACGTATCTGGCAGGTTCTTTCAGAAATTCTCGTGGTTGTATGGGCGGTTGCGCTAGCCAGTTGATTCGGGTGACGATTTGAAAACGAGGGCTGTCGATTTCCTGTAGTTTCATCGATAATTTTCCCGGATCCCTCGTTACGATCTTATTGATTATGATAGGGCCGTTTATGTTCGTCACGTCTCCTATATGGACTTGGCTGGATTTGCTTATTTTGATTGAGCCCGACGATTTTTTTGATTCGGATTTGATTTTTTGTTGATGAGGATTTTCCGTGGGGTTTTCGTCGTCATTAGAACTATCGTCACTATTCAAAACACACTTGCATAGTTGATTTTCCAAATTTTCGATAATTTCACTTTCCATTTTTTATAATCTTGTACCTACTAACTACTAAGAAGTATACTTAATAGAGGGATTTTGGTGCAGGTCTTGTCTTTGTTATGAATTTGTGCGGTGCGATATCTGAGGATGTGTGGTGTAATACCCCCGTTTATCGCTAGACTTGCCCAGTTTTTAGCGATAACTGGTTATAATACAATATAAAAATATAATATGTGATTTAAACTTATCGTCTTTTTATAATATACGGTGCGATCGAATAAATTTGTCATAAGAGAGGCTATTACCATTACCATCATTCTGTCTCACAGATAGATAGAGACAGAACGATGGTCATGGCCTCTCTTTATGTAAAATTTATTCGATCGCTCCGTATTTATACTTATATCTTCTCATTCTTTTAGTGATAATTCAGTAATTCACACATGTGAATATTACAAATACATGACAATGACAGTGATTACAGTACTTGACCCATCATGTGGATAGATAATAATTATTTGGAAACTTTTACATGAATACAATATGTACTTAGGTCTCTATCATAGGTTTAGGGTACTTTATTATTCTAAAGATAAATATTTCGTTCAAAATACTGGAACGTTCGCTAGATAGTTTATGGTGAACTTTTCACCCTTAAATACCTATGTCGCCATTATTCAGAATGTTGTTAATTTTGAATGTAGTCAAGGACAATCTTGGGAAAAATTTCAATATTTCTACGAATTATACTGATGATTTACTTATCAACAGTGATTTTACAGGAATCTTCGATTTTCATTTTATTTCAACGAAAACTCTTACAATCATCCTACTGTCGATTAATGATGATCATGAACCACAATTTAACATTTTCATTGATGATATTATTAAAAACTTTATTGATCGGGAGAAATTTGATGTGAAAATTGTTAAGAAGTATTTCCCGCCACTTGAAAGTATTAATGTGCCAGAATTCAATTACACCGGAATTCAGGAACTCATTTCTTATGAAAGTTCAAGCAATTTAAATTTCGAAATAGTAAACATGAAACGTTTCTATAATTTAAAACTATTGTTATCGCCAAAACCGGAAGGTTATATTATAGCGACTTGGAACGAACATACATTTCTACAATTTTTGCAATTAGATGAAAGAATCATAATTCCTCAATTATCCTCTTCGATGGCTATATTTCTCTTGAGTGATTATGCAGAAGATTGCACCAGAAAATCCAGAATTTTAGAAATTTTGTTTGCAAAATTCGACGTAGTGGACTCAATTTTACAGAAACCGAATTGTGAAGAAATTACCGAAACGGTATACACTTTCAGACCATTTTATAACAACTTGGAAGAAAAGAATTTCGGAGGACACTTTAGATTTAAATTTGAAGAGATAATTGCAAAATCGGGAGCTCCTATCTTAAATTCAGTGAGGAATTTCCAAAAATATCCAATACGAGCGGCATTTTTCGAAGAAGTTCCTACAGTCATCGATCACGTACCATCCGCATGGAGGGATCATCACATTTATAAAGAAATCAGCGATTTTATGGAGGGCTTCGCAGGCGAAGATGTTGGTGTCCTTTTTCAACTATCGAAATTCCTCAATTTCTCAGTGAGGCCGGTCAGGGTTATCAAAAATGATCCATACGGTCGCAGACTTGAAAACGGAACAATTACGGGAGCTCTAGGAATGGTCTCTCATCACAAGGCAGATTACGGTGTAAACGGACGAATGATGAAAGCTTCAGATATTGAAAATGTCGCTTACACTTACCCTTATATGAGTGATCTTAAATGTGCGGTCACCCCGAGAGCTCCCGAAATCCCCAAATGGAAACTAATTTTCAAAAGCTTCGATTTGTCCGTCTGGTGTTTCACCCTGATCTCGATTGTAGCCTCAACGATTGGCTGGCACTTCATCGAAATTCGAAAAAAATTATCTCAATGCTTTTGGGAAATGTTTCTGATCGTTTTTGGATTTTCCGCCAATATTAATAATTCACAGACTTCGAATCAGATCATTCTATTATCGGTTTGTCTATTTTTTAATACGATCGTTATCACATCCTTCCAAGGCTATCTCTTCAAAGCTTTCACTCAGGAAAACTACGAAAAAAATATCGAAACTCTAGAAGAATTGGACCAATCCGTGCTGGAAATCCTGACGTACTCTCCGGTCTTCGAAGGCGATTCGATCGCGATTATCCAGAGACTTAAGAAGAAAGTCATCCCCCCGAAAAATGAGTTAGAGGTCGAAACTGTTTCAAAGTCCACACAGTACGCTGCCATAATACGGAAAGAAGTTTTCGATCTGCTTGCCGAAATCCAGTACACGAGTGATACCGGCGAACCGCTCATCCATCTTGTTCCCGAGGAAATAATGATAATTCATAATGCGTATATTATGAGGACGGATACGTTCTTCCTAAATGCTTTCAATTACGCTTTGATCCAAATGCATGAAAACGGTTTTCTGATCAAGTGCCGAGAGGATTCCAGTTACGCGTTGAGACTGGAAAAACGTTCAAGACTCAAAAATCACGATAATAGTCCAAAGGCTTTTAATGTGAGAGATTTACAGGTCGGTTTTTATATCTTAATGATCGGTTGTCCATTATCTTTGGTGGTATTTATTGTAGAAGTATTGAGTGTCTACTTCGGAGAACCGAAAATCGCATTTTCTAATAATAAGTAATAGAGTTTTATTTGAAATGTAGTTTTCTGTGCGCCACTATGTATTTTTCAAACCCACAAATCATTATAATTTTGTTACTTATTGCAATTTTGTTATTTAATGTTTGGCCAAACTATGTCTACATATAAGCTTTTCGGAAAAAAATTTTCTCCTGATAGTTATAATTTGGGTGTCCGATAAAGGGGCAATTGTATCAACTGATAGTGGTTATACAGAATATATAGTTTGACCGCCTATCCACTTGTCAATAAATACAATTATCTAGAAACTTTTATGTAAGTTGCTCTTTACCAGAGTTTTATTTGTATTCTGTAATATATCCTTATAAATTCTTGAATCAAAATACTACTCGGTACCAGGTTTAGTTATTAGTTCATCAAGAGCTTTTCACCTGCAAATATGTCGCCTTTATTCAAAATGATGTTAATTTTGAATGTAATAAAAATTCATGTTGGGAAAAATGTAAATATTTCGACAGATGATAATGATGGATTAGTCCTCAACAGTAATTTTTCTCAAATCTTCGATCTACATTTTATTCCAGCAAAAACTCTCGCAATCATTCTACTGACGGTTAGTGATGACCATGAACCACAATATAACATTTTCATTGATGATATTATAAAAAAATTCATTGAACGGAAGAAATTTGATGTGAAAATTGTTAAGAAATATTTCCCATCACTTGAAAGTATTAATGTGCCAGAATTCAATTACACCGGAATTCAGGAACTCATTTCTTATGAAAGTTCAAGTAATCTAAATTCCGAAATAGTAAACATGAAAGATTTTTATAGTTTAAAGCTTTTGTTATCGCCAAAACCGGAAGGTTACATTATAGCGACTTGGAACGAACATACATTCCTGCAATTTCTGCAATTGGATGAAAAAATCATAATTCCTCAATTATCCTCTTCGTTTGCTATATTTCTATTGAGTCATTATGAAGAAGATTGCATAAGAAAATCCAGAATTTTAGAAATTCTGTTCACACGATTCGATGTAGCGGACTCAATTTTACAGAAACCAAATTGTAAAGAAATTAGGGAAACCGTTTATGTTTTCAAACCATTTTATAACAACTTGAAAAAGAACAAATTCGGAGGACACTTTAGATTTAAAATGGAAGAGATAATTGAAAAATTGGGAGCTCCTATCTTAAATTCTCCGAGGAATTTCCAAAAATATCCATTACGAGCGGCATTTTTCCCAGCAGTTCCTGCAGTAACCGACCACGTCCCCTCCGCATGGAAGAATCATCACATTTATAGAGAAATCGATAATTTCATGGGGGGTTTCGGAGGCGAAGACGTTTGCGTCCTTTTTCAACTATCAAAATTCCTCAATTTCTCAGTGAAGCCTATAATGGTCACTGAAACTGATGTACACGGTCGCAGACTCAAAAACGGAACAATTACGGGGGCTTTGGGGATGGTGTCTCATCACGAGGCAGATTTTGGCGTAAACGGACGAATGATGAAAGCTTCAGATATTGAAAATGTCGCCTACACTTACCCTTATATGAGTGATCTTAAATGTGCGATCACCCCAAGAGCTCCCGAAATCCCCAAATGGAAACTGATCTTCAGAAGCTTTGATTGGTCCGTCTGGTGTTTCACCCTGATCTCGATTGTAGCCTCAACGATTGGCTGGCGCTTGATAGAAACTCGAAAAAAATTGTCTCAATGCTTTTGGGAAATGTTTCTGATCGTTTTTGGATTTTCCGCCAATATTAATAATTCACACACTTCGAATCAAATCATTCTATTATCGGTTTGTCTCTTTTTTAATACGGTGGTAATCACATCTTTTCAAGGATATCTGTTCAAAGCTTTCACCCAGGAAAATTACGAGAAAAATATTGAAACTCTAGAAGAATTGGACCAATCTGGGCTGAAAATTCTCACGTACTCTCCGGTCTTCGACGGCGATTCGATCGCAATTATCCAGAGACTCAAGAAGAAAGTCATCGCCCTGAAAAATGAAGATGCAGTCGAGACCGTATCAAAATCCACACAGTACGCTGGCATATTGCGGAAGGAAATTTTCGATCTGCTTGCCGAAATTCAGTACACGAGTGATACCGGCGAACCGCTCATCCATCTTGTTCCCGATGAAATAATGATAGTTCATAATGCGTATATTATGAGGACGGATACGTTCTTCCTGAATGCCTTCAATTACGGTTTGATCCAAATGCATGAAAACGGATTTCTGATCAAGTGTCGAGAGGATTTCAGTTACGCGTTGAGACTAGAGAAACGTTCCAGACTCAGAAATCACGATAAAAGTCCAAAGGCTTTTAATGTGACAGATTTACAGGTCGCTTTTTACGTTTTAATGATCGGTTGTCCATTATCTTTGGTGGTTTTTATTGTGGAAGTATTGAGTATCTACTTCGGAAAACCGAAAATTCTACTTACAAAGTAATAGAATTTGAACTGTAGTTTTTATGTGTGGCACTATGTATCAAGAACTTTGATGCATGTTTGCATGTTTCAAGTCCACAAATCATTATTATAATTTTTTTTTAACTAATTGTAATTTTGTTATTTAATGTGTGACCAAAGTATATCTACATATAAGCCTTTAGGAGAAAAATTCTCACGTGATAGGTATAATTTGGGTGTCCATGCAATAAAGGCGGGGCAAATGTGTCTACTGACAGTGATTATACAGAGAATATGGCTTGACCGCCTATCCACTTGTGAATAAATAACAATTATGTAGAAACTTTTATGTAGGTTGCTCTTTACCAGAGTTTTATTTCTATTCTGTAATATCCTTATAAATTCATGAATCAAAATACCACTAGGTTCAATTAGTCAGTTTATCGTTAGCTTTTCACCTACAAATGTCGCCTTTATTTAAAATGTTGTTAATTTTGAATGTAATAAAAATCAATCTTGGGAAAAATTTCAATATTTCGACGGATGATAATGATGAATTAGTCCCCAACAGTAATATTTCACAAATCTTCGATCTGCATTTTATTTCAGCAAAAACTGTCACAATCATTCTACTAACGAATAATGATGATCATGAATCACAATTTAACATTTTCATTGATGATATTATCAAGAAATTCATCGATCGGGAGAAATTTGATGTGAAAATTGTTAAGAAGTATTTCCCATTACTTGAAAGTATAAATGTGCCGGAATTCAATTATACTGGAAGTCATGAATTTATTTCTTACGAAAACTCAAGCAATTTAAATTTCGAAATAGTGAACATGAAACGTTTTGACAGTTTAAAGATATTGCTATCGCCAAAAACGGACGGGTACGTTATAGCAGCTTGGGACGAACATACATATCTGCAATTCCTGCAATTGGATGAAAAACTTATAATACCTCAATTATCCTCATCATTTGCTATATTTCTATTGAGTCATTATGAAGAAGATTGCATAAGAAAAACCAGAATTTTGGAAATTTTATTTACACGCTTTGACGTAGTGGATTCAATTTTACTGAAACCGAATTGTGAAGAATTTAGCGATACCGTATACATTTTCAGACCATTTTATAACAATTTGAAAAAGAACGAATTCGGAGGACACTTTAGATTTAAATTGGAAGAGATAATTGCAAAACTGGGAGCTCCTATCTTAAATTCTCCGAGGAATTTCCAAAAATATCCAATACGAGCGGCATTTTTCCCAGCAGTTCCTGCAGTAACCGACCACGTACCCTCCGCATGGAGGAATCATCACATTTATAGAGAAATCGACGATTTCATGGGGGGCTTCGGAGGCGAAGACGTTTGCGTCCTGTTTCAACTCTCGAAATTCCTCAATTTTTCAGTGAAGCCGGTCAGGGTTACCGCGATTGATTTATACGGTCGTAGGTTAAAGAACGGAACAATTACGGGGGCTTTAGGAATGGTGTCTCATCACGAGGCAGATTTAGGCGTAAACGGACGATTAGTGAAAGCTTCTGATATTGAAAATGTCGCCTACACTTTTCCTTATATGAGCGATATAGCATGTGCAGTCACCCCAAGAGCTCCCGAAATCCCCAAATGGAAATTAATCTTCAAAACCTTCGATTTGCCTATATGGTGTTTCATCGCGAACTCGTTTGTGGCCATAACGATTTGCTGGCGCTTGATCGAGACTCGAAAAAAATTGTCTCAATGCTTTTGGGAAATGTTCTTAATCATTTTTGGATTTTCCGCCAATTTCAATAATTCACCCACTTCGAATCAGATCGTTCTATTATCGGTTTGTCTATTTTTCAATACGGTCGTGATCACATCTTTCCAAGGGTATCTGTTCAAAGCTTTCACCCAGGAAAACTACGAGAAAAATATCGAAACGCTAGAAGAATTGGACCAATCCGGGCTGAAAATCCTCACGTACTCTCCGGTCTTCGACGGCGATTCGATCGCGATTATCCAGAGACTTAAGAAGAAAGTCATCCCCCCGGAATATGTGGGTAATATGGATGCTATCGCGAGATCCACACAGTACGCTAGCGTAATACGGAAGAAAGTTTTCGATTTGCTTGCCGAAATCCAGTACACAAGTGATACCGGCGAACCGCTCATCCATCTTGTTCCCGAGGGAATAATGATACATCTTATGGGGTATATTATGAGGACGGATACGTGCTTTCTGAATGCTTTCAATTATGCTGTGATCCAAATGCATGAAAACGGATTTTTGATCAAGTGTCGAGAGGATTCGAATTACGCCTTAAGACTGGAAACACGTTCAAAACTCAGGTATCACGATAATAGTCCTAAGGCTTTTACTGTGAGAGATTTACAGGTCGGGTTTTACATTTTAATGATCGGTTATCCATCATCTTTGGTGGTATTTATTGTAGAGGTATTGAGTGTACACTTCAGAGAAACGTAAATCGTAGTTTCAAAGTAATAGAATTTCAGTTGAATTGTAGTTTTAGGTGTGCCACTGTATGTATGCTTGAAGTCTACAAATCATTACAGCTTTTTTTTTACTTTGAAATTTATTGCAATTTTGTTATTTAATGTGTGGCTAAAGTAAGTACATCTACATTAGTTTTTAGGAAAACAATTCTCTCGTGATAGGTATAATTTAGGTGTCCAATAAAGGGGCAATTGTGCCTACTGACAGTGATTATACAGAATTTAGCTTGACCGTCTATTCACTCGTCAATAAATAACAATTATCTAGAAACTTTTATGTATGTGGCTCGTCTTTACCAAAGTTTTATTTTTATTCTGTAATAGGTATCCTTATAAATTCTTGAGTCAAAATACTACTAGGTTTAGTTAGTTAGTTGATTGTGAGCTTTTCACCTACAAATATGTCGCCTTTATTCAAAATGTTGTTAATTTTGAATGTAATAAAAATCAGTCTTGGAAAAAATTTCAATATTTCGACGGATGATAATGATGAATCAGTCTTCAACAGTAATTTTTCACAAATCTTCGATCTGCATTTTATTTCAGCAAAAACCCTGACAATTATTCTACTGACGATTAAAGATGATCCTGAACCACAATTTAATATTTTCATTGATGAAATTATTAAAAACTTTATTGATCGGGAGAAATTTGATGTGAAAATTGTTAAGAAATATTTCCCATCACTTGAAAGTATTGATGCGCCAGAATTCAATTACACCGGAATTCGTGAACTAGTTTCTTACGAAAAGTCAAGCAATTTGAATTCCGAAATAGTAAACATGAAACATTTTAATAGTTTAAAGGTATTGCTATCGCCAAGAACGGACGGTTACGTGATAGCGGCTTGGAACGAGCATACATTTCTGCAATTTCTGCAATTGGATGAAAAAATCATAATTCCTCAATTATCCTCTTCGTTTGCTGTATTTCTATTGAGTGATTATGCAGAAGATTGCACCAGGAAATCCAGAATTCTAGAAATTTTATTCACACGATTCGACGTAGTGGACTCAATATTACAGAAACCGAATTGTGAAGAAATTAGCGAAACCGTATATGTTTTCAGGCCATTTTATAGCAACTTGAAAAAGAAGGAATTCGGAGGACACTTTAGATTTAAATTGGAAGAGATAATTGCAAAATTGGGAGCTCCTATCTTAAATTCTCCCAGGAATTTCCAAAAATATCCAATACGAGCGGCATTTTTCCCATCAGTTCCTGCAGTAACCGACCACGTACCCTCCGCATGGAGGAATCATCACGTTTATAAAGAAATCGACGATTTCATGGGAGGCTTCGGAGGCGAAGACGTTTGCGTCCTGTTTCAACTATCAAAATTCCTCAATTTCTCAGTGAAGCCGGTCAGGGTTACCGAAACTGATTTATACGGTCGTAGGTTTAAGAACGGAACAATTACGGGAGCTTTGGGGATGGTGTCTCATCACAAGGCAGATTTCGGCGTAAACGGACGATTAGTGAAAGCTTCTGATATTGAAAATGTCGCCTATACTTACCCTTATATAAGTGATATGGAATGTGCGATCACCGCGAGAGCTCCCGAAATCCCCAAATGGAAACTGATTTTCAGAAGCTTTGATTTGTCCGTCTGGTGTTTCACTCTGATCTCGATTGTAGCCACAACGATTGGCTGGCGCTTGATCGAAACTCGAAAAAAATTGTCTCAATGCTTTTGGGAAATGTTCCTAATCATTTTTGGATTTTCCGCCAATTTTAAAAATTCACCCACTTCAAATCAGATCATTCTATTATCGGTTTGTCTATTTTTCAATACGGTCGTTATCACATCGTTCCAAGGGTATCTGTTCAAAGCTTTCACTCAGGAAAACTACGAGAAAAATATCGAAACTCTAGAAGAATTGGACCAATCCGGGCTGAAAATTTTGACATACGCTCCAGTTTTCGAAGGTGATTCAATTTCGATTATCCAAAGGCTTAAGAAAAAAGTCGTCGTCCCAAAAAATGTGGATGATGTCGATACAATTGCGAAATCCACACAGTACGCCGGCATACTACGGAAGAAAATTTTCGATTTGCTGGCCGAAATCCAGTATACGAGTGATACTGGCGAACCGCTTATCCATCTGGTTCCCGATCAGTTAATTACAATTCATAATGCGTATATTATGAGGACGGATACCTGCTTTCTAAATGCTTTCAATTACGGTTTGATCCAAATGCATGAAAACGGATTTTTGATCAAGTGTCGAGAGGATTTGAATTACGCCTTAAGACTGGAGAAACGTTCAAAACTGAGAAATTACGATAATAGTCCTAAAGCTTTTACTTTGAGAGATTTACAGGTCGGTTTTTATATCTTAATGATCGGTTGCCCATTATCTTTGGTGGTATTTATTGTGGAAGTATTGAGTGTCTACTTCGGAGAACCGAAAATCGTATTTCCAAAGTAATAGAATTGAGAATTGTATTTCAATTGTAGTTTTCGATAGAATAGAGTTCCATTTTAAATTATGTATGATTTATCAAAATTCAAACTTTGTCAGGAATTTATTTTTATTATTAGCTATTTTTAAAAGAGCGACGTAAAAATTGGTGAAGGCGCCGGGGAAGTACCGGTCTAATCCAGTTTTCTTATATTTAATAAATAATTACAATTATATTAATTTAGGGAGCTAGGTAATAAGGGCACAGATTGTAATAAAAAAATTAATTCTGGTAATCATGAAAAATGTTTAATTTTTTAATATTCAATTAGACTGGTGATTTGGCAACGCCGGATTTCTTTTGCATTATCAGCGTCAGTCCCCTCCACCAACGCTGTCCCCTAACCTCACTTATTTGTCTTCAGGATGAATTTTTGAAAGTCGCCAAAAACCCAAAAACAATGTTAAAATACCTTTCTTCCTGGTTCAAGTCGGAAATTCCGGCATCGGAAGAATTTGTGACCATCGACGATGCATACAAACTGATAAGAGAGTCGGTCCAACCATCAAAACCCGATATTTTCACAGATCAAGTCCCTAGAACTAGACATGAAGAACAAGAAATTCGGGAAGAAGCCGAACGCGATCTTGAAGACTACACAGTTGAAACGAAGACCGGTTTCGTTACTGAAATAGTCGACGGAAATTGCAAAATCGACAACAGATATGAATTCAGAGACAACATTGAAAATATCGCCATCGGAAGCAAGGTATCTTATCGATTGATCAAAACTTCTGGAGTCGTTGAGGTGATTGACGTCAATCTAGAAGAAAATGATTGGGACACCCAACAGACGGCCATCAAGAGACAGAAATGGTGTTTAAGGACCATGGTTCGTGAAGTAATCAGCAGACAAGGGCGCATAGTTAAGTTGAGTCACGAACAACATTGCGTAGATCTAAACATAATCTCATCAGAATTCATTCCGATCGTCGGTGATTGGGTAGAACTGGAAGTGAAGAGCGTGATAGATGAGACCGTTGTAGATTTAAGTGGGAAAATCCTTGAATTCGTCAAGCTATTTCCAGTCGGACCACAAAGCAAGCAAGGGAAAATCACGAATTGGGACCCGCGAGATAATTGCGGGGTCATTAATAAAAACATCTACTTCGACAAGGAGGCCCTTTATTGTGGGTACATCCCTGTTAAAGGAGAGACAGTGGTTGTGGAAACTATCGAAAGTAATCAAGGTATTATTCGAATTCAATCCGTCTCTTATTTTATACTGATAGAAATGTTTACAGGTTCCTGTACTCGGAGGGCGCTAAAAATCGTTCCAAGATACATCCATGAACAGAGAACCAGTAATTTGAATGGTTTGCTTATAGAGAACGATATTACCGACTCGCATCCTGGCGTAAAAGTTTCTCATACGGAAAGTATGTGGTTTGAGAAATTGGGGCAGAAGAAGACGTTTTCTATTGACATCTTGAATGAGAATGATGAAGATCTGGCGTTTGTTAAGATCGAATTTCCGCGTTCGAATGGCCAATGCAAGCTTACCAAGAAAATAGGCGATAATTTGATGAAAAAGGACGGAGGAATTAGTTTAAACATTGAGACCACATCTAAATGCATGGGTATGTAAAATATTTTTCAATGTACAAATGCTAATTTCGCTGGAAAACCTACAGGGATTACTAGTGAGGCGATGGTCCTGCATTTTAAAGACTTCAAACTGAAGCGCTGGGTGAAAATCGAAGTGGAACCGCCCCAGAACGCAGTGTACGAAAACGGCCGAAAATTCACGTACGTGAATCCGATTTATGCCGAACGCTCCGAAAGGGACCTCGTTCGAGGTCCGAGGCTGAAAAAGTCCGCCCGGTTCGTGGCGCTGCGCATCCCGGACTACACCGTGCCGCAGCGCCTCCTGGACCTGGTGACCGAGAACCAGGACCGGCGCGAGCTGGAGGCCCTCAAGGAGAAGCTGGAGGTCATGAAGCCGGTCCTGGTCTCGACGGTGACGTACGTCAACTACGAGGACAAGTTCCACACGATGATCCACCTGGACGAGATCCACACGGTGCTGGCGATGCGGAACTACGACAAGAACCGGGCGTGCTTCGTCAAGTGCGCCGAGTTTATGCTGCTCGAGATCGAGAACTTGGCCGAGCGGCGGCCGTCGATCATCGTGGGCGATCGGGTGATCGCCCGGTCTCTGTACAACGACAAGACGTGCGATTTCGAGGGCGTAGTTCATAAGATCGGTCGGCAGCATCTCTTTCTCAAGTTCACCCCGTCCTTCCATGACTCGTACAATGGGGAAGACTACTCGATCGGGGTGTTGGCTTCGAGGACCACGTATCGCAGGTCTGTTTCAAAATTACTGAATATGTAGTGAATTTCAAATTTTTCATCGATATGTCGACTAATAAGAAAGTTACAGCAGTTTGAAATTTTTGGAAAAAATTTGTTCAAAAGTTGAAAAGTTCAATTTTTGTTTCCAAAGATCCGTCAATATTTGACGCATTTTCCTACTTGTGATGACTAAATTCGAAGCCATTCCAAATTTTTCATTGATATCTCGACTAATAAGAAAGTTACGCCACTTTAAAGTTTGCGAAAATCGTTGAAATTTTCCTCAAAATTTCATGTCAAAAACTTAAAAAGCACGATTCTCGGTCAATTCGAATGTTTTTCGGACATGTCTATACTTTTTTTAATAGATTTTTCGATTCTCTTTCGATTGCCGGGTCATCCGAATCGATATCTCGATCGGTTCAAAAGTTAGACCCGTTTTAATTTTACGAGACCTATGTTTTGGTGATTTTTCGGAGGCCATAATTCACATGAAAGATTACCTTTTTCCGATGCGCTCTAGGAGCATTTCGTAGATTTTTTGACGCTCTTTCGAATGCGCGGCCGCCCATCCCGATCGGAGCTTCGGTTCGAAAGTTATGGTCGATTGAAAATTTCGAGCAAAATTTGTACCCAAAGTGATGGATTTTCGAAAAAATCGAAAATCACTAAATGTCGTCCAAATCGAAATCCAGACACTTTTCCCGATTGATTTTGAGCTAACTAAGCGATTCCCGGGTCGTGCGACTCGATAGCTCCACTAATAACGAAGTTATGGCCGTTTGAAAATTTTTCACTATTTTCAATGATACGGCAATATTAGACGCATTTTCTCACTTCAGATGACTCAATTAGAACCCAATTTAAATTTGCCGTCGATATCTCAACAAATAAAGAAGTTACAGCACTTTGAAATTTTCAAAAAGTTGAAAATTCGAAAATTCGAACATTTTTTTTTCTCAGATATACCAATACCGGACGCAAGTATCTACTCCAGATGACACAATAAGAAGCCAATTTGAATTTTTTATCGATATCTCGACTAATAAGAAAGTTTCGCCACTTTGAAGTTTGCGAAAATCGTTGAAATTTTCGTGAAAATTTCATGTCAAAAATTCAAAAAAGCACGATTCTTGGTCAATTCGAAAGCTTTTTGCACATGTCCATACTGTTTTCGATAGATTTTTCGGTTCTCTTTCGATTGCCGGGTCGCCCGAATCGATATCTCGATCGGTTCAAAAGTTAGACCGGTTTTAATTTTACGAGCCCTATGTTTTGGTGATTTTTCGGAGGCCTTAAGTCACATGAAAGAGTACGTTTTTCCGCTGCGCTCTAGGGGCATTTCGTAGATTTTTTGACGCTCTTTCGAATGCGCGGCCGCCCATCCCGATCAGAGCTTCGGTTAAAAAGTTATGCTCGATTGAAAATTTCGAAAAAAAATTAACCCAAAGTGATGGATTTTCGAAAAATTCGACGATAACTAAATGTCGTCCAAATCGAAATCCGGACACATTTTCCGATAGATTTTGAGCAAACTAAGCGATTCCCGGGTCGTGCGACTCGATAGCTCCACTAATAAAGAAGTTATGGCCGTTTGAAAATTTTACTCTATTTTCAACGGTACGGCAATATTAGACGCATTTTCTCACTTCAGATGACTCAATTAGAACCCAATTTAAATTTGCCGTCGATATCTCAACAAATAAAGAAGTTACAGCACTTTGAAATTTTCAAAAAGTTGAAAATTCGAAAATTCGAACATTTGTGTTCTTAGATAAACCAATACCGGACGCATGTTTCTACTTCAGATGACTCAATTAGAAGCCAATTTAAATTTTTCATCGATATCTCGACTAATAAGAAAGTTACGACACTTTGAAGTTTTCGAAAAAAAATACTAATCGCCTCGCATTGCCGAAATATTGCTCAAAATTGACTAATATTTCTTATTATCCCCCAATATTTCCAGTATCGTCCAGGTATTCCCCTCTATTGCCTAACTTTTGTACTCGTTTACCCCTCGTTCACTATAGTTTACCCCTCGAAAAAAAAAACTTATCTTTACTAACACTTGCGTTTATTACTCAGGGAGCATTACGCCATCACCTCTGCGGTGAAGAATCTCGGCAAAGAGATTCTGTTCCCGACGAAAGTGTCCGAAAAGGAGCCCCAAATCACGTTCATTTTCGACTCGTACGCCGACGACATAAAACCGCCAGACCCGCAGAAAGGCAAGCGAACTTCCCTCGAGAAAACCGCCATCCTGGAGAAAATCCACAAATTCCAAGTGGCGAACGCCAGAACCGTCACCGTGCCGAAACTGGAATGGTTCAACCCCTCGCTGAATTTCTACCAGAAGGAGGCCGTGCGGATGATCCTGCTGGGGGTGTGCCGCCCTCTGCCCTACATCGTGTTCGGCCCGCCCGGTACGGGTAAAACAGTGACGCTGGTCGAGTCCATTTTGCAGATCGTGCGGATGGTGTCGCACTCGAGGATCCTGGTGGCGGCGCCCTCCAACAGCGCCGCCGATCTGCTCGCCATCAGGCTGATAGATTCGGGCGTTTTAAAACCGGGCGATTTGGTTCGCCTGGTGGCGCACACTGCCGTGGCGGCCATTCCGTCCAAATTGGCTCCTTATTCAGCCACGGCCAACATCGAGAAGGAAGGAACGGAAACGGAAGCCGCCCAAACCACCGCCAGTGGACTAGTTTTAGGTAAGCATTTACAATTTTATTCAAATTTTGTGGGGTTGGGTTTTAGGCCTTGAGTATTCGTTTATTAAGGACGTTCCTCCGTTTTGACCCTTTCTTACGATTTTCCTGAATTTTAAATATGTTATTAGGGAGACAATTGCCCATCGTTTAAGACCTTACTGAATTAGATCGACCGTTTAGAACTCGAGATATTCGCTTTCGAATATAGCCTATTTTACAGGCAAAAGAGATCTTTAGTCACTAAAATGTTACATTTTATTTTTTTGTGCGATTTCGGCTCTTACAATTTTAACTAAAAACCGTATACGGATTCTAAATTATGGTATTGATTTTATAAAAAAAAGTCAAAATGACTGACGGTTTGTTTACAAAGTTATGAGTGATTAAAAATGACTTTATTTGAATATTCCGCGGTAAATGCAAAGGAGAAAATTAGAACTGGCAACAATGCTGAACTTCTGATCCGTACACACAGTACGCGCGAAATTCAAATTTGACCTATATTTTCGAAGGCGATTTGTAATTGTGAATTTTAAAGAAATATTTCTCTATAAATAAATTTTATTACAAAATTAGTTAAAAAATAGATATGTACATAGAATGTGGCGTAATAAAAATAAAAAATTTCTTTTCAAAAAAAATTTATTGCAAAATTTTAAATGAAAATTAAATTAAACACAAGAACAGATTACGTAATAATAACGATAATTATCTTCCTTTTTGCCTTAACTGCACATTTTTCACTTCTAAATTTTCTTTTTGAGACCGAGTTTGCGACATTTTCACATGTGCACGAGGCAACAAAACGAGACTAGATGAAGAGGTTATAAATTGTTCGTAAACAAAAAATGAATTCAAAATACCGAGCAAGATGTGATTACTCGAAAATTTGTATTGAATAAGGGTAGATAACATTCTCTGGGAAATGAATTTACGAACCACGTATTCTGACAAGTAGACGTCAAATCTGCCTAAATCGAGGTCTAAATTCGACGTTGCCGTTGTGAGATTTGTATACATTTGTAGTAGTATTAGTGTATGTGTGTGTACACTCCGAGTCAATAGTTTCCGCAACTTGGATATAACAGTTCAATGTACCAAACGTGTTAAATTTGTTCACGGGAGTATACTGGATGAACGCCCTTAACATCAAAACACAGTGGGTGTAAGAGAACGTTGAACAGGTTAGGTTTTTGAATGAATGACAGCTAAAAGCTAAATGACAGATGAATCATAGACTTTGCATACGATAGAAGGATGGTCGGTAATGAAGTTACCTATACGTCTGTTACAATTTGTTTTATTCTGTATCCATGGACACAGTTTATAACAATGCCATGGAGGTGACAGTTGGTCTTAAGGTGGCTTTACGCGTCTGTCGCGGGTGACACCTCAGTTAGCCAATCTGAAAACTGTAAAATTGAAGGAAATAAGGGGATGACAAAAATGAAGTGATCTGATTGGCTGAGAGTTTTTAAATTTTGACAGCCTGCCGCCATCTTGAATCTCTGAAATATTTTGATTGCTTTGATTTCTTCTTAGCAAAACAGTCATGAAATTCTACACCTTTCGAGTGCTACCGGGCACGGAGTACCTACAATAAGTTTCTAGTTATTTTCTAATTACTTATTTTTTATTTTATTTTTCAAGGTTTAAATTCAAAAGCTTTGGGTAGACACAAGATTACAGTCTCGACATGTTCGAGTGCCGGTACTTTGTACAATTTGGGCTTCCCCAAAGGGCACTTTTCCCATATTTTCGTCGACGAGGCTGGGCAGACTTCAGAGCCTTGTCTTATGATTCCATTGGCGTTTTTGGACACCACATCCGGGCAAGCTATTTTAGCCGGTTAGTTTGATGTTTACGTTTTTCAAAAACTCGGCTATTTCTTGTGTTTTTTTTTTATAGGGGATCCGATGCAGTTGGGTCCTGTTGTCCTGTCGAAACTTGCAGCTCAGTACGGATTGGAGGAGTCGTTCATCGAGAGGATGATAAATCGGTTCCCGTATTTGAGAGATCCTGCTGGATTCGAAAAGACTTGCGGTTACGATCCCAGGTTGATTACTAAACTTCTGTTTAATTATCGATCGTTACCGCCGCTTTTGAAGTTGTCAAGTGAACTTTTCTACAATGATGACTTGATACCTACTGTAAGTGTTCAAAGTAGATTTAAAAAAATCATGTATTTCATTTAGCTTCTTTGAAGGTCTCTGAAACTGACAGTCCTGAAGCTGAACTGTTGGCGACTTTGGAGGAGATTTTACCGAAAACTGAAGACTCTAAAACTTCTTGCATGCTTTTCCATGGGGTTGTCGGGGAAAACCATCAAACTGAAGATTCGCCATCTTGGTTCAACCCCCACGAGGCCTCCCAAGTGTTCTTCTATGTCAACGAGCTCTATAGACTAGGAATCGGGCCTGCAGATATCGGGATTATCACCCCATACAAAGCCCAGGTACGTTCTCCTTTTAAATGTGTATAGGTGCGTTTATTGATTTTTGAATATTCTTTAGACGAAAAAGTTGATGGAGCTGTTCAAAGAGGGGGAATTCGGGATTCCAAAAATTGGAACCGTTGAGGATTTCCAAGGGCAGGAATACAAAATCGTCATTTTATCGACGGTCCGTTCGAGTAGCAGGTGTTCCGAGTTTGATGTTCTCTTCAAACTCGGATTTGTGTCGTGTCCACGTAGATTGAACGTGGCGATTACGCGTGCAAAATCCCTCATGATTATCGTGGGGAATCCGAATTTATTGAGTGCTGACAAATTTTGGCGAACTGTGATATCCTACTGCAAGGAAAACGGAAGCTACGTCGGCTGTCCTTTTACCACAGAGAAGAAAAATTAATCTCCATGATACTGGATAGATCTGACGCATTTCAAATTTCAACTCGCTTTTTCTTAATATTATTTCCTACGTTTGTTATTTCAAGTTTTATATTTTCTTTACTTCATATGTGTATCGGTTACATTTAATAAAACATTTCTTACTTCTTATATAAAAAAATATATTCAAACTGACTTCTTTATGTTGCTGTAGTGCCATTCCGAAATCCCTCGTCCTTTAATTCCGTTAATTTCGCAATTCACGAAACGTTCCACTAGGAACGCTTCAATGTCGTCTCCTTTGTAATGAAAGGACTCGTGTTTTACTAAAATCTGGGCTTCGTAAACTCTGTCGCGTGTTTCAAAAGTGAACGCGTAGTCTTTCGGTAAATTTTCGCAGTTTTCTGCATGTTGATACAATTTTAAATCGCATTTCTCTATGGAAGTCAACGTTTTGTCAGGATTTGCGACGTAACCCATTTCTAAACTTGAAGTCGTACAAGGCTGGCTTACCAACCCCAGGGAGATTTTAGTGCCGTCTTCTAGATAAAACATGTGGAAGATGTAGCGGTGCATAAGAGACCAATCTCTTTTATTGCCTGAAAAAATTTTCAGGTTCATATTTATGGATTCTGTGAAAGAGGAAAATACCGAAACTGTGATCTCGAAATGCGTCCATTTTCAATGAGAATTTCTTAGCTCCAATTTGTAATTCAGCTTGGATTTCTCCCATTTGTTCATAATGTGTTTGATGAGCACTAGGAATAAATATTCGTAAAGTAAGTGTAGTATTTCAAAATATTTCCCTCTGAAATTACGTTTTCAAGTTTTTGAAATATTCTCTACTCCAGATTTCTGTAGCCATTGCTCTGGATAAACTCTTAGCGTTCATATCTCTTTCGAATAGGAAATACGGTAAATCCGAGGTAAATTTTGCATCTAGTTTCACATCGATTATCTTATCTGGGCGGCGATTAAGTCTACAAAATCCAAAATATATAAAAACCAAGAAAAATGCAATCCCTATAATATAACTTCATGGGGGCATTGAAGGTGATTTGCCAAGTTTGCATGGGTTCTATCGGTGTGAAAGTAAGTCCCTCGGCTGCAAATTTCTTCGCAGTGTAGACTGCATCAGGGTCTGCCTTCAGGGTAGTTTTCGGTAATTTGAGACTTTCTAGCAGTCCTAATCCGGGTGCCTATAATAGTTAAGATTTGAGAACACTTGAGCACTGAATCCTCCGAAAAAAAAATTACAACTAAATAAAAAAGTCCGCTGACTATAGCGTTGTGTCTTCGTTCCAGTCCTCCGCATAGATAGAATCCATCTTGGGTGACTGCTTGGAAAAACACAGCATCGAAAGCCTAAAATTTGATAGAAATTTCGTTTTTGTAAGTCGCTTTCAGTTATAATACTCACTTTGGGGTCTTCTGATAAACTCCTAACTTTTTCATAATCTTTTTTGGAAATTGGCTTTATCATAAATCTCAGTCTCCTCAAATAGAGAATTATCATGAACACGTAATATTTCAAACAGAACCATTTTCCTGGTCTACTGTAAACACCTACAATTTTCTTAGGATTGTCCTTATTTTTGAAATGAAGGAAATAATAAATTAGGCTACAGAACAAAACCGACGCACAAATTAACACACTTATCATTTTGACGGAATGAGTTCCATTACTTAAACACCGATGTAAAAAGAAGGTCCAAGATAAGATATTGCTCGAGTACTTATTACGTTATCAAAATATCAGAATAAAATAAATAAAATGAGAGTTTTTGTTTCGTTTATTCGTGGTAGGGTAATAACAGCGATAATAATTGATGGCTCAAGTAGATCGAACGCGAGCAGTCTGTTGTCTTATCTTGTTCTCCATTTGCGGAGGAGTGCAGCATGCGAAACAATCGAGTCCGGCTTTCTCTGCGTCTTGCAGCGTCTGCGGAAGATGCTGATTTAGGGTTTCCGGCAGAAGCAGCGAGCAGGCACCACCCATCACCAACATTGTGCCCATAATTATCAAAGGCAACGTCAACATATCAGATCCCTATCGACGCGAACAAAACCGGTCAAAAATGGAAGCAAAAAGAAACCCCGTTGTTACTCACCAGATAATTTACCAGAGGGATGAACACGGGACCGAGCATTCCCATCATCGAACTTATGCTTATGCCGAGACCTCTGACCACGGTCGGGTATAATTCGGAGGCCATCAGGGGAAGAACCACGAAAGAGGACGATATTCCCATTTTGCCTATGCAGTAAAGACCCAAAGTCACTACCGAATCTACAAGAGAAAATATTGTAATTTTTTTAAATTGAAAAAGTGAAAATTGGTTTGACCTTTTACTAGAAAGGTGGCCAAACATGCGGATCCTCCGATGACCATACTAACGCAAAGTGTCCACCTTCTTCCCCATTTCTCCATTGCGGGCCATAAAAATAGATAGGTGGGAAGCTCAACAGCGGCGGCTAAGAAGAAATTCAAATATTGATCCCCGCCCAAAGCCGGAGCGTAATAAGACAATCCGACGTAAACACTCGTATTCGTGAACCAAATAAAAGTCACTATTATGGTTTTCCACCGTAAATTAGGACTTTTAAAGAGACTCCTTACTCCGTAAGTGGCTTTATCGCCGATTTGCTCACTCTCCTGGAGCTGGATCACTTGCTTCAAATCCGAAATGTAATTATCCGGTAGTTTTTTACCATTAATCCTGAAAATCACAATACTATCAGATTCATAAGAGAGTTAGTGTGGTTTAGTATGAGGACTTTGCCATTTGCAGCAGGATTTTCTCGGCCTCTTCGATCCTCCCTTGGGCCAGCAACCACCTGGGACTTTCCGGCAGCAACCACCAATGAAAGAAGAGAGCCAAAAAGGGCAAAGTGGTGGACAGGGCCAAAAAGCGCCAATCTCGAACGGTCCAGACGATGATGGCCAGACTGACCAGAGCCAGAGAATAGGCGATGTTTATCAGGATCGTGACCAGAGTGCGATCTCGAGGGCCGACCAGTTCGATCGCCAAGACGTAAGGAGTGCCCAGAATGGCCGGCACGGTGAAACCGACCCCGATGCGGAAAATCGTCCACATGACGAAACCGTCGGCGAAAGCGGTCGCTATCCCGAAAACGCACTGGATCGTCAGGTAGATGAAGAAGGCCGGTTTGCGCCCTAGGCCGTCCTGGACGTAGCCGAAGACGTAGTTCCCCAAGAGCCCTCCCACGCCCAAGAGGACCAGCGCTATTGTGGGCGCCAAATCTTGATCGCAAACCAAATCCCACTAAAAACTTGCTTTATAAAGATCTATTTTGCAGCTTTTTTTAGTTAAATCACTTCAGTTACGATGGAGTTTCTGTAATTGTCGATATCGTAGACCCATCCGTCCTTGCAAGGTATTTTCTCGATCGTACTCTTGTTGAGGGATTGGATTTGCTCAAATTTCAAGCTCTTGTAGTCCAAATCGTATTTCCGGCATTGGCTGAACCTGATTTGCCCATCTAGAAGTATTTCGGTAGGGATACTGCAGGAAGGGATGAATTTTCCGGTGTTTTATCAGGTCGAACCTCAAATTCCTGGCCTGGTGGATGTCCAGATCGACGAATTCGGGCACTTTGCACCAATGATCGGGCGTGACCGCCATGAAAAGTTGATTGTACGCGTGAAAACCGCACGGAAAAACGCCCGGCAATAAGATGAACCACAACACTAACTTCTGGTACCGCCCGAATTCGCCGAGTTGGGGCAAAATCTCGTCCAAATCCATCTCGGCCCTCGAGGATTTGCGAACGGACTGACGAATAATCCGGCAAATCCAGCCCCGGGGACCGTTAATCTAATCGAATTAATCACGGGAATTAGCTAATCACTTTTTAAATAGGATATGAACTTATTAATTCAATTTTCAGTTTAGGTTGGGAGGAGCAGTGCGTTCACTAATTGGGGAATTAATCGAGATTGGCTACGTGTGGCGGACGATTTCGAATTTAATTGATGGTTCATTATGTCGTTTATGGGTCTCACCGAAATCGGTTAACGAGAAAGGCGCGCTCGATTTCATGCCGAATCGAGAAGAAGAGAAGGCGGTCATCGGGTACCTATACAAAAGGGCGCCTGAAAACTCGTATGCGCTCCTCTTTCTATGAGCGGGCAGATGATGGGAGATGATTGGAAAATCGTGCGTTTTCCCCGGTCGCACTTTTTCCCTCGATTTGTTTGTTTTATATCGGTTCTTCTGCTAGATTATTAGACATGTGTAGGTGAACCATGAGTGACCTCGGTCGACTGGGGGCTCTAATTACGTGGGTCAAGTACTTGGCGTGCACTTCCACGCCTCCCTTACCTGTGAGAAAGTCTTCTCCGGTTATTTCGTCCGTTCCTCCTCTTGTTCTTCTTCTTCTTTTATGTGTTATTTTTGTTGTGTGATGTGCACCTTACCGAACTCGAGCCCCAGGGACGGAATAACTCACTTTGACCCTCATCTGTATACTTTTCGTCTATTTTTCTCAATTCTCCCATAATACGAAGAGATTTTATTTGCACCCACTATGCTCTCAACACCGTCATCATCGTCATCATCGTAATCAACTTGAGATTTCTCGCTCGCTCGGTTCTCCGCTTCAGACTTAATCAACAGGAAATCTACTTGTCACCTTTGTCTTGAATTCTCGACTTGACTAACAGTAATTTTCAATTAATACTTTTGATTCATTTAATTTCAGTGATTGTTATTGAGTAGTGACCAGGCACGTAGCCTGGTGTTTTAGTGTAGCAAAATTGAAAATTAAATAAAATTCTCTAAAACGGTTCTACACGTTTCAACAGTGTTGTAATACGTAGGTATACTTACCCAACTGTAAATTTTAATAAAAAGCATAAATTGTAAATAATGGTTTAGCGTTTTCACAAATTGAATTATTACCCTTTTATAGATTTCATGTTTGAACGTGTAATTTGCATATTGATGGTGCTAATAAATCGCATCTTTAGTCTTATCTCGAAGGTAACTGGACTACTCGTCACAATCAGCGTTAATTCTAAAACCTACTCATTCCTCCGGGTTCCCAGGTTGAAATATAAGTACTCTCAAGTACGCACTCCACTATGCGTGGACCACGACTCCTACCCACCGAAATCATTGTTCAACCTGTCAATTGCTCATAATAAGAAGAAAATCCAACAGTCATCATCATTATCATGATTATCGACCACTTTTTTTCTGAACGGTCCATTCAGTCTTGACACAAGGAATCGCGCAGTGTTTTGATGTTGGGCGAGTACGCGCGTTATTATTATACCTACTATACCGAGCCCGTAAACGAAATAATAAAGTAAGAGATGATCTCAAGGAAAGCAGAAGTAATCCGAATGGGTGGGTAAGAGACATTCCGCTCATCCGCCTGACGCTATCGGCCGCAATGCATCTCTGATATTCTAACATCTCGTCCGGACCGTCACCACGAATTATAATGACGCTCCCCTGAAATTTTCCCGTCTTCACGACACACGCGGCCCAGATTTCCGTCCAGATCGGTCCTAATCTCGATCCACGAATTCGACGGGTCCGTAAACCCGCTCCTTCTTGCGGAGACCCCGACAGCCGAACGAGACACGAACCCGACTCTGATGATGCTCTCCGGGGACTCGCTCGCCGATTATACAGTACTCGCTCGTAGGTTTTTTCAATCGTCGATGTCTTCATCGCGACCGAAAGTGGCGGTAATTAAAAAGGGTCGCGTCCTTCTGCGATTTACAAGTTGAACCGCGTGCTCGGCGCGCGTAAAGCGCATGCGTTTCTTATTCCACGCTGTTTTGATTCTTACATGAGTTCCCGGCACACGTTGATTGTTGGTGACTTGCTCAAGACGTATTGCTTATCAATGAAAAGCGCGCACTTGAAACCCCATCGGTGATAGAGCGAAAAATCAGAAATTCGGGTGGTCGATTTCGCTCGTGGGAATTTTCTAGGTGCGTATTATTATAAACGCGCGTTCGATTTAATAACACCGCAATTTCGAGAGATACCTGCACGCTCCTCGGTTATTTAGCCGCGATGGTTATTAATCCGTGGGAGTATTGACAAATTAATTTCACTAATAACACGGATATTTAACATATTTGATTAGCTTGATTAATGGTTTCCCTCCGCGATATTGGCATAAATGGATGCTTAATTAATTCAGTTTTTTTTCCAGATTATCTCGTGATAATTGAGGAGGAAGATTAGAAAGTGTCCGGTTCAATAATCGCCGTTACTTGCAGTCGATCGAGTACCGAAGAGGAGACGGAATGCCATTAAAAGTGCGTGAAGTGCCGTGAAGTGGGTTCTTTGGGGCGGGTGGTGCGATTTGGGGAGGATAATGAGGGCGTCGCCATGCTGTTGCCGGACGAAACCTACGAGCAGGGCGCCGTCGTCGCGGGCCACCTCCTGGCCATGCTCAAGGTTTACGACGACTTCCTCGCGCGGTACCGGATCCGCCCGGAGTTCTTCTGCAGGTACGCCCGGACCGTTTTTCGGCCAGTCATCCCATTAGGGGGCTCTTTTGTGCCGTCGTTGTCACCCGCTAAACGGGCGCCGAATTAATTTCGACCCATCCGAAACGAAAAAAAGTCATAATAGGCCGCAATAAAAGTTCAATTAGTCGACCGGTTAACTCATAGACGTTTTTTCATCAGGTGAATTAGGCGGGTTCGGGTCAACAATCTCCCGCAATAGGGAATTTTATTATTAGGAATTTCTCTCTTCTCCCTTTTGGGACTACAATAATAGATAATACAATCAATTAAATTGGATTTTTTTGGTTTGTTAATTACCAAAGCGTTGAAATGTGGTTCCGCACTGCAAATTGAAACTATGGCACTTAATTAAATGCATGTTAACATACTTACCTTTATTTGCTGTAAGGCTTCGCTTATTATGTAAGAATATTTGAGCGTGAAATGTTGAGATTATTAGTACACGACACGATTATTACTATGAATGAATAAAATTGCTGGTCGTTAAAATATTTCCAATACTTTACCACATAAAAGGTGCATTTCCCCCTATATCATTAGAGGTGGGTTATTAGGCGTGAGATTACTTCACGATTATTATTTGTGGCCTCTCCCGTTGAATGACGAGTTTGTCGCTTGATCGCCCGTAAAGTCTCCAATGTTGGACCTTCTGGGAAATTAAGTTACTGCTCTCTGATCGTCATGCTTTGAACGAGATTCGTATCTTGAAATTTAGGCATTCGAGTGCTTTTTCGTTCGTTTTGTTATCTCGATTGGTTTAGAAACGCCAACAAGTTTTCTCGTTTAGGAAAAATTGCCTTTTCTTTGATGATTTATTTCTGCCAAAGGGAGCAATTTACTGGTTCATTAAAGTCCACAAAATACCCAAATAAATTCCAATCAGCCCGTCTTGTTATTATTCATAAAGAATTTTTATTTTGATGCAGATACAGGGAGAAGGAGGCACTGCAGAAAAAGCTCAGCAAAGTAGTCGAGGCGGCTTCCAGAAGTAGCAGGCGGCATTCGAGCTCCCAAGGTAAGCAGAACTTTTCGGTAATTAGTCGCAGCCAATCAAACTCGCATAAATCACAAAAATTTCTGTTCTCGACGAGATTAAACCTACTTTACATAAAGCGACCGCTCGTTTATAAATAAGTGAGGCGGTATTCTATTATAATTCGAGCAGCGGAATTCGCTCGGGCAATTGACGAATTGAATTAAACCACCGTAAAAATGCGCGCAACTAATTTTATTGTGGCGAGTTCCACATATGTGCTCCACCGAGGATTGAAATAAAGTAAAAATCCCCGTAAAGCGGACTCGGTAGATGCATATTTTATTTATAGAGATGGGAGAATTTCCCATCGAGGTGAATTAATCACGAGAGAAGACCAGCTCCTCTTTATAGTCGTCGGCCGCAGATTGCCACTAATTTCAGAAACGATGATGAAGTGTGACTAGGTTTTTGTTTGTCGTAATTCGCATCCTTTGTCCAGCCACCGGTGTATCCATCATCGGGTGTACCTTATTCAATCTCTCCGCTCAATTTCGATCTAATAATGAAAATAAGTCGTCGTCTCCGCATTCGCTATAAACCATCGCGTATAATAAGTCACTGGCTTTATAAAATTCCACACCTGACATCTCAATGGACATGTACGGATACGTGTTTACAATAATTTAAATGGCCGCGCCGGTAATTTTATGCACTTAGAGATCTTTAACTAAATAAAGTCCATCTCTCGGCCGGAAAAAACGGGGAGATTTATAATATCGTCGGTGTACCTTATGGATGTGACCGCGATGTTGGGACTAGGCGTTTTTTCGTGCGGAATGAAGAGATTCGGATGCAGCTTCCACACACACGGACCGTGTGCGCGGATATTCACGTATGGAGCAAATCCCGAAGAATGTCGTCGCATGTCGGGTGCTCATAACATGAAATAGACCGACGGGACGAAAGACGTCATTTTGCGCCTAGCCGCGGATTCAGCGGACCGTTTATCGTTTATGTAAACGGCCCGGATGCCTTTCTTAAATTTCAATTTTCGACCAATAAAAATCGCCTTAACGGCCGACCGACATGCCATCCACCTATACAGAGTGGCTCCTAAATGGCAGATTTGCGACTCGAATTCATGACCAATACCCCAAACTTACCTATATCCAAAACCGAGCTACAGGATGCCAAATTGAATAATTTTAAATAGATTTTTTCTTCAAATTTCATTAGACACCCATTCTAGTGCCGTGAAAAGTACTTTAGATCATTAGAAAGGATCAATTTCAAGATGTACACTTTGGCCACCTGTAGTTCGGTTAATGTCCACTTTTGGCCTTTGATAGACATGAATTCTGTTGGTCTGCGTACGATTACTTGAGGGTCACTCTGTGTCTGTAAGCTGGTAGACTTTTCGAGAAAAGTTTTTGGGAGTGCGGTACACAGAGAGAGGAGTCAGTGGGTAGCCCGGTGAGCGCGGCATTGTTGCTGTTTTTGTGTCGGACAAGTTTCGCGACTCTAAATCAGACAGCTGTGGCAGGTCGCTTTCCTGATGCGACCGAGATCCTTATTCTGCGTATAACGTGCTCCATCGTTGTCGTCGTCGTCGTCGGGCCCGTAGTAATGAGGGATCGAGCAAGAGGAGACGTCGCCCTTGTCATTTCCGAGCAGTTCTCGGCGTCCCCCGACTTGACATCAGATGCTCTTATAACAAGTTAAAAATCGGATCGAAGACATTTGCATTTCCTTCGGAAACTAACAGGACCCGGGGATATCGGGCTCCGCGATCGGCTCTGTTGTACGTGAAATGTGGAGGTTTCTACTGGAAATGGCTTTTATTGCTGTACCTACATGCGATTCGCGGACCTCGACCGCTCGCGCTTATTAATTTATCCTGAAATCTCCGTTATTAACTGTCTAGGTCATGGGTGCCAGGCGATCTCCATCTACAACTGCACCGGCAATTAACACTAGCAAAGTACTAAAAATCGTCACCTCTTCTACTAAACCAAAGTTCCATTTTAGAACTTATAGGTCTGTACATTCATCGGCGAAATGAAAAATCGAAAAAAAGTTTCAAATAGAAAAGAAAGTCCATAGTTAGTTAGTTAGTACATATTGATTTTCGTAACTTTATTAAATTTCTCGATATTGCAACTTTATTGCATTTGCTCGAAGCACAACATAAAATGTAGCATAAAGGAAAAATATTCCCTCTTCATCAAAGATTCAGATCTAATTTGGAAAAATTATGATTTTGCTATTCATGTCAGACTTTTTCATTCAACTATTTGGCGATTAGCTCCACTGAGACTACAATATCCGTGGAACTTAACAAGATAAGGAGCACAAATGATCTTGTTTCAGAGTCGTTTCAGGTGTGAGGCAAGACATATGTAATGTAGGCAACCAATTATACACGAAAGCTCAGTCTTGCAGGAAGTTTCTAAAAAATCGATTAGCTCTTGCTTTTGTGGATAGATGGCGAAATACTCTTCCTCATCATTGAAATTTGAATTCCCTAGGCAGTGTTCAGCTTTGAACATCGAGTATTAGGACACTCCACAACGGAAAACCTTTATTTATTTTCTTTTCCGGTGCGAGTTTATTTTCTATTAAACTTAGAGTGGACTTTCTGAAAGAGTTTTCGGTGGTCATCCTTTGCTTTACATTGGACACTTTATCTATCTCAAAATTTTACGATCTCTTTATTGTACGCCGAAAACGGGTTTCCTTTTCTTGTTTTCACGTTACGTTTGTTATAGTGTAGTTTATTCGTCCAATTTCCTGGAAAGTGAGTTACAAAATAAATTCAAGACCTCGAATGAGAGAACCCAGAATAAAGCCGGCTTGTTTATTTATCCTCTAATTTTTCGTGTCCTGAATAACAACAATAATGAGTCGGTTTTACTCGAGTATGAAAGTTTCTCGTAAAATTTATTCCTGCAAGGAATCGAACACGTGTGCTCCGTGAGAACCTATACCATTAATAATTCATTATGATTAATTCACCTTGTTAAGTTGTCTTAAGTTATCTCAAACTTGAGCGTACTCTGATTGCCATTTCAAACTCTCCACCGTGAAAAGTCAATTGAATGAAGTGTATTTTGGTACGCCGTAAATACAAACCATTCTCTAATAAAAAGATTTCTTCTCTTGTTGTAGTTGAAAGAGATTTTTCTAGACACTCCTCTTCTCCTCTGTGATGGTTGTTTGTAACGTCGTAAGCGTAGTCGTAGAGTGTCGGCGTAAAAACCAGGACGAGAAACAGTTAACTAATAATATTGAAAATGCCCACCTTTTGTATGTAGAAATGAGAAGAGGCCTCCTTGAATTTGAAAGCTCAAAGCTCCTCTTTTTACCGATAGAAACGCATTTCCATTCAAAAACCCTCGTCAACTCCACCCTCAAAAGGAGAAAATGTCAATAAAATCGAGGTTATTTTTTAAAGACAAATTGTTCGGTAAGTTTTTTAATTCAGGAAATCCCCCTCGGATTCTTTTTTTCAAGTCCAAAGTCGTAAAACTTTAATACTTTTATTACATTATAAAGAAAATGCTTCGTGTGTGCGTGAGTAATTTGAATAAATCGTTTGGTTATTGAGATTGAGATGTAACTAAATAGGTAAGGAAGGCCAATTCGAGCTAGAAATTTACCATAACGAAATCATCTTTCTGTATAATCTTTAGTCACTTATAATGGCCGATAGAATTGATTTTACGATTATGGCAGAGTGAAGTGAACCAGCAAGATACAACATAAATGCCACGATCTGATTCCTCTCCATCCACACAACCAACTTTAATAATACAACGACTTATAATACAATAATGAGAAATGTTCTCAGGTTCAACTTAAATAATAATAACAATTCGCCAACATTAAACGTTTCGGAACGGTAAACTTTTTCTTCGCGGATATTAATTAGTACTTAAGTACAGAATTTTGGTGGATGCGCTTTACAAAAAAATTGTTTTCTAAAATACTTTTGGTTATGATGAGGTGATTCACACAATACGAAATTGAAATTAAAGTAACGGTGGATTGGTACAAGGCAAGAATTCAATTCGCCTCCGGGCAGGGCATAATCAGATGCGTGTGGTCTTCTAGTCTCATTTTAACGCGAGCACTTATGCCGGCAGGTAGTACTTACCACTCTTGCAACGCTTTCCGTCGTTCTACTGAACCAACTAAGGGTAGATAAGAACAAAGCATTTGAATCAGTTGGAACAGAAAAAGCTTTACTGAGATGACATTTGTTGAATTCGGTACTACTCTTCTCAGGGCGAAACTGCTTCATTAAGAATAATCTTCAATTCCAATCCAATCTCATTTCCTCATTCTATTGCTCAATTCTATTGCTCTGAATTTCGTCTAGTATCAGGTGAACAATATTTCCGATAGGTTGGTGGAGAGGATTCCGAATGTCTCGAGGAGAAGAGAAGGCAAAAGGTAAAGGCGTGAGTCGGGATTACGAGCATTTTATATACACGGGCGAAACGAAACGGACATCACACACAGGTAGTTGGAGAGAAGCATGCGCACCTCCGTGCCGAAGTGGGTTCCGATGCCGCGAGAGGTACTGAAAGGAAAAGAGAAGGCGGCGGCGAGAAGAAATGTCGGGTTCGATGGTAGAGCGTATACCCAACAGAAGAAAAAAAAACGTACAACCGACCAGTAAAGATTTCAGTAGAGGCAAACCAGTTTCAGGGACCCTCAGCGAAACGCCCGCCGATAATACCGACGCGTTCATGAATGTACTCCACAACCGTCATCATCATCATCGGGCGGGCCTCGTGCCCGACTCATCAGCGACTAATCACGCAAATGATCCTTTCTGGAGTTCGTTAGCTCGAAGAGATCCGGAAAATCCGGGTTTTCTGATAATCAAACAGTCATAAGAGGAATTGATTAGTAAAGTACTAGGTAGTACCGTTTTAGATAGGTTGGGTTTTTGGCGATTTCTTTGGGCCAAAGTGCCCCCGAGAAGCCCACAGGTGTATGGGGTCGAGTGGTGCGGGCTTTGGAGCACTACAGGTGAGCGGGGAGTACCTAAAGTATCACGTGAACAGGTCGCAGGTAGCGATCGTCACAAACACACGCCGACCAGTGCACCGGAGTCTCTTCGCGGGTTCTGATTGTGAGTACGGCAGAGGTTTCGGAGTACCGCGCGATTTTCCTCTTGAAATATCTAGTGTTTCGTCTCGTTACGAGATTACGTCTGAACCATGGATTGAAGACTCGCGGGATAATGGCTACTTTGGGCCTGTCTAAAGTCTTCATTTTGGACAAGTACTTCACCGAGCTGCAGAAGTTCTGGGAGACGGAGAAGAAACTTCAAGGTGTGTGTTATGCCATTCGGCGCGTCCTCTCCTTCTCGCTCTCACGATCCTGGACCGATTTCGTCTTCTTCTTCTTCTATCGTTTCTTCTTCTTGTAGGCTTAAGCTTGATGATATCGAGTGTGCTTTTGTGTCTAGAGTGGTTGCCTAATTTTGATTCGCCGTTTTGGTTGTTTTGCTCTTCTTTTCGTACCGGCAGACCACGAATTCAAATTCGTTATTTATGGTTCGGTTTCGTTTGTGGAATTAATGCCAGACACAAAAGTCGCTTTCCTTCTTTGATGTGCCGATGGGACTTCGCTTCCATTGTGTTCTAATTTTTTCCTCTTCAGATTTTATCGCTCGACCGAAATTGAATATTATCTTTCTAGTTATAGGAAGATATTATACCCAGTAATGAAAGTTAATTACATTTGAGGATTAGTGTTCCTCTCGGGTTCAATGTATGTAATATGACGGTAAGACATCTCGCAGGAGCAGCGATGCATTGCTCGAGATGAAATGCTATTTCTCCCATGGTTAGTGAGTTAATTACCACGGGACGGACTTGTAATTACGGCCGACCTGACGGAGAGTAAGGTCTCGAAATTATACACGTCTAAACACACTGAAGTTGGAGTTGTTTGCGAAAACCATCCATCTGAATAATTGCTCAGCTTCAGTCGAGTAACCGCAGCTACGATTTCTGATTTAATTTCGGGCACTTCCTCTTCCGTCACCGTCGAGAAAATAAATTAAAATTTCACGATTATTTGCACCATAACATTATCGACTTCATGCACATAATACATCCTTTCACCTTTAGTCTTATTAATAGCGAAATCTCTCGGGTAGCTAGCCATCATAATAATCATAATAATGGGGGGGTATTATTGGTGCAATGTAACGTGGTACGTATGTAGTCGATAATTTTCGAATTTCTTAGAAGTGTTTACGCGACTGGAAAATTTTAAATTTTAATCAGGTTCATCTTCATTTTAATGACACTGTGTGAAGAATGCAGGAGGCAGACTCCAAAAACTGGTTTCCTCATGTCTCTTTGTAACCAAAGCTTTAGGGTTGATTACTTTTAATATAAACTTTTCTCTACCCTTTTTTTGCGGCTATAAAATTACTACATTATCAACTTTCACAATGAATCCAATCATATCGTGATTAGTTGCTTTATAATTTTAATCAAATTGCAGGCGTGGGTGTGTACCGAAGAAAGTAGTACCATACCGTGTGTAGATATTTTCGACATTGCTAGATTATACTTAATGCATGGAAGTACCACAACAACTTTACAAAAGACATTGGATAGGTTGCTCAACCCACGACCGTTGTATCGCCCCCGTCCGAGAATTATTTTAAAATAAATCCTTTAATCAGGTCAGCATTTACATCGAGAGGGGCGTGGAAGAAACGATTCGTAGATAACTATTACTATACGAGAAATTTCCAATTTTTTCGTTTGAAAGTTTCCGCTACGGTTTTGTTGCGATTATTGATTGATTGATTTACTGATGGAGTTAGAGTGTTGAGACCATGTTGAGACTGCATGTAAACCATTTAGGTTTATGATTGGCGTACGCGAATTTGAATCCAATCAGGGCTTTCCTTATAACCGCAACTAATATTTTTAATGCCACTCCTGCTCCGGCTCCAGTGTTGTTGCTGCCGAGAGGTGGTATGCGGTACTACACTTTTTTCCCCAATTATACGCTCATTATAAGGCCGAATTCTTTCGGGTTTAGACATGAACATATTTGGAGAGATTTAGAGCTGGTTTTCGGATTAAATAGCTACTCGTCTACCTCCTATGACTTCCACACACGAGTCGGTTCAAAATGCGGTACTCTTTGGTACATTATACTCGTTCGGTGTATCGAGTCTTTCGATTTTTGCAAATTCCGGCAAATCAGCCTATCGGATAAGTATTTATAGTGGATGTCAACACAAAACGGTTAGATCGTTCCGAGAAGTCGGAGCTGTTACACAAGTTGGGTAATGTCGGCCACTCGTTCAAGAAATATAGCCATTCATTACACTAGAATAGTTCAATCCGAGCAAAACCTGATCCGAGGTGCTCACGCTGGATAATACTCTCTCGTATGTGAAATTGTCACGAAAGCGATCGTTTTCGACTTCCTCCATCTCGAGGTTCCAGTCGATTTCGTTTCTGGGTTATCCATCGCTTTTTTCAAATGTAACGCCCGGAAATTCCAGATGCGTCCTCTTCCAACGAGGCGGTCCACCTCCAGCAGCGCCTCCGGAGCTTGAGCACGGAACTGGTGACGCTGCGCAACCGCCTCCATGTCCAGGGCACCCCGACGGCCCCCATGAAGGGGGCGAACGTGCCGCCGCCCCCGACCGCCGCCAACGCGAACCAGCCGACGGTACCGCCTAGGATCTCGGCCGCCCCCACGAACCATCCGGTGGTTCCGCCGGAAACCGGAAAGAGCCACCCCCCGCCCACGGCCGACGTCGACCTGGATGACCTGATCCACCTGCACGGGCCTCTCACCGAAGACGCCGTGATGAAGTGCCTCCAGGCCCGGTTCGCCGCTTCCAGCTTCTACGTAAGTGTTATTGGTCATTGAACACGGGTGACCTTGGGCCCGGGCACCTGTCTCTGTTGTGCGTATCTCATCCGAGCTCGGATCGAATACCCACCTCGAACTTGGCCCTCTCGATTGATGGAATGCATCATCGATTATGAGTATCGTTGAAATTTTGGGACTATTGTGTTTTCGATTCAGACGAACGTGGGGCCGATCCTGCTGTGCGTGAACCCGTACCGGGACGTGGGAAACGCGTTGACGCTGAGCAGTACCCGCGGTCTGGCCTTGAGTCCCCAACTGAACAGGGTGGTTCAGGAAGCTGTCAGACAACAATCCGAAACGGGTTATCCGCAAGCCATCATACTTTCAGGTGAGTGTGGTGAAGCTTTCGGTCGCTCTTGACGAAAAATCGAAATGTGCCGCAGGAACGAGCGGGTCGGGCAAGAGCCACGCTTCCATGCTCCTGCTGAGACAGCTTTTTGCGGTGGCGGGCGGAGGACCCGAGACGGACGCCTTCAAGCACTTGGCCGCCGCTTTCACCGTCCTCAGATCGCTCGGATCGGCCAAAACCGCAACCAACTCGGAATCCAGCAGAATCGTAACAAATCTCAGTGCTAAACTCTTATGCGTTTCTAATCCGCTGTTTTTAGGGGCAATTCATCGAAGTCCAAGTCACCGATGGGGCGCTCTATCGGACGAAGATACATTGTTACTTCTTGGATCAGACTCGAGTGATCAAACCATTATCGGGCGAGAAAAACTACCACATTTTTTACCAGATGCTCGCGGGTCTCTCCAACGAAGAAAGAAGCAAATTGAACTTGGACGGACACACTCCTTCGACTTTGAGGTATTTGAGACACGGAGACACCAGACAAGACCTCCAAGAAGACTCGGCCAGGTACTGCAACAAAAATCACCAGTACGACATAACACTCTAATCGATTCTTTACAGATTTCAAACGTGGAAGACATGTTTGGGCATTCTGGGGATTCCCTTCCTGGACGTGGTGAGAGTCCTAGCGGCCGTGTTGCTTTTGGGAAACGTGCAATTCATCGACGGCAAAGGCCTAGAGGTCGACGTTAAAGGCGAAACCGAACTGAACGCAGTCGCAGGGCTTTTGGGTGTCTCAGGAGCCGCGCTTTTCCGAGGTCTGACCTCGAGGACCCATAACGCGCGCGGTCAACTGGTGAAATCGGTGTGCGACGCCAATATGTCCAACATGACCCGCGACTGCCTCGCCAAGGCCCTCTACTGTCGAACTGTGGCGACTATCGTTCGAAGGGCCAACAGTTTGAAGAGATTAGGGTCGACTTTGGGCACCCTCAGCTCGGATTCCAACGAGTCCGTGCACAACCAGGCGGAGGTCACTAGCCAGCATGCTTCGACTGTTGGAGGAAGCACAAACGCAGGGAGCAAGTCGATGGCTGCATTGAACAACGCGGTACGCCATGCCACTGATGGCTTCATCGGTATTTTAGACATGTTCGGCTTCGAGGACCCCAAACCGAGCCAACTCGAACATCTTTGCATCAACTTATGCGCGGAAACTATGCAGCACTTTTACAATACCCACATCTTCAAATCGAGCATCGAGTCGTGCCGGGACGAGGGTATCAATTGCGAGGTCGAGGTCGATTATGTCGACAACGTCCCTTGCATCGACCTGATTTCCTCTTTACGAACCGGCCTCCTCAGCATGTTGGACGTTGAGTGTTCAATTAGAGGAACGGCCGAATCATACGTCTCCAAGATAAAAGTGCAGCATAAACACAACACTCGGTTATTCGAACCGAAACCGGTCGATCCGAGATTATTCGGGATCCAGCATTTCGCAGGACGGGTCGTCTACGACGCCACCGATTTCCTCGACACCAACAAAGACGTCGTCCCCGATGATTTAGTCGCGGTTTTCTACAAGCACAGTTGCAATTTCGGCTTCGCCACCCATCTCTTCGGCAGCGAACTCAAAGCCCTCTACTCCGTAGAGAACGTCCCTCGAGGAGTCAGTTTCAGGATCTCCCCTACATCCCATACCGACCTTTTGAATGGAGACGAACCAGTTTCGACCTTAACTCAGGATTTCCACACGAGACTCGATAACCTCTTGAGGACTTTGGTGCATGCGAGGCCGCATTTCGTTCGCTGCATTCGGAGCAACTCCCAGGTAATACTAGTAGTACTCAGGATTTGGTCCAGGAATTATTTGGTACTTTTCAGGAAATGGCGGATCGTTTCGACCGTGGTACCGTAGTAAGGCAGATCCGTTCCTTGCAAGTCCTCGAAACTGTCAACTTGATGGCGGGTGGTTACCCTCATCGGATGCGATTCAAGGCTTTCAACGCTCGTTACAGGCTTTTAGCCCCATTCGCACGCCTCCATCGCACTGAGGAAAAAGTGACGGATGATTGTAATTTGATCCTGCAGTACGTAGTGGACGCAACTGGAAAGCAGCAGCAATCGAGTTTGGTGTCTACAAGTTGGGCTTTAGGCAAACGTCATATCTTCTTGAGTGAAGGGATCCGCCAGCACTTGGAGAAGCAGAGGACTGATACTAGGCAGAAGGCGGCGACTTTGGTGCAGGCAACATGGCGCGGATGGCGGTGTCGTTTCCGGTGCGCCGCGCTGCGCAAGGAAAAGGAGAAGAGCTCGGCGGCGCCGCCGGCGAAACGCGGCGCGGTGGGCGGCGCGATTTCGCGGCCGCGGCCGCAGCCGATCGCGGGAACGCCGCCGCCCGATCCGAACGAAAAGTGCGACGCGAAGATCATCCAGCAAACGTGCAATTTGTTCGGTTTGGATCTGGAAAGGCCGCCACCTGTGCCGCCGTCTCGGTCTTACACGGTTTCCGGTAACACCAAGTTGGGGTATCCGCAGACTCGGCTAATGAAGATGTCGTTTCCCGAGGATTCTTCGTCCGGGGAGGGGCAGGTGCTGATGAAAGGGGAGTCGGTCCTGGTTGTAGGAACGTCGCATCGTCGGGGGCATCTGGTCGTCGAACATAAACATTGTACTTTCCACGTGCCTTTCCAGTTTTTGGAACTGAAATCGAGCGGCGTCAATATTTAGTAGTTTCGTAGTGTAATCTTGCCATTTTTCGAACACGTATTCCTATTACATACTTAGTTTTCGTAATTGTAACATATTGATTAGGTATTTAAGATTGTAGGAATAGTAGCTATGATATTGATAAGTAGATTGATTTATTTTTATATCGCGCCTATTATTTTATTTACTGAGATGTGTTCATTGTATAGTTAATAAAACGAAAAAGTTTGTAGATTTTTTCTATTCTTTAATTGTTACCGATGCCTGGTCTCCCGAAAATTCGAATATCAAACGGAATTTCCATCAAGATAATTTGTATGTTTAAAGTGTGATTGCAATCGCAACTAATCAACAATTCCAAGGTCGACTGCATGATGCTTCCAAGAAGATACCACCAAATTTCATATTATTATTCTTGATGGAACTAGCCACAGTTTTTTTAATTTGCAAAAAGATATTTCACAACGAATTTTTGAAGAACGTACGGAAGTGATGTTCGTCTTGGGATTCCTCAATTATACTAATTAATATTATAAAGCCCAAGCGAGTGATTATTATATAAATTAAACTACTCGGTATGGAAATACAGCTTCAAAACCGGATTAAGTACCTGTATGCACAAACTAATTGGCACGATTAAAATTTACTTTGAAAAATAAATAAAACAGAGGGAATTTTTAATTCTGATGGATGATACAACATTTTATTTGCAACATCGTTTTGTTGCAGGATTTACGTAAACGATTTGTGGTTTATTATTTTGCACTAGGTATATCTTCCTCGAATTTTTGCACGTGGCGCTAATTTTTTCATTCAATGGTAAAGTATAGAAGAAAAACTAAACAAGTTTGGAATATTTCTGATCATGATCTCAAAGTTTTTTCTTGTAATTAGTTCTCGATTGTACTCTCAAAATCTCAGAAAAAATGACTTGAAGATTTATGCTCATTGAAGTTATGTATGTGCTTTTTTATTGCGGTTTTTCGTCTCTATAATTAATTATTATTCTGATGTCCGTCACTTGTGCGATTCTCGTACTCTCGGCCCCTCGTGCAAACTTACGGGCACCCAAGTGCTCATCATCGACACTAACGAGAAGGATCTCGTTTTTTCACCTGGCCGCTCACGTTATGTAACGAATAAAATCGTGATCCACCATCAACATCGTCGCAAAAAACCCAACAACAATAATAACTCCGAATCCGATATAAAAGAGATGGCTCGCTTTGCTGCGCAATCAGATACAGCCATGCGGTGGTCAAGTCCGCTCTTTGTGCTGTTTTTGGCCTTGGCCTCGCGGGCCCAACAAGAAGAAGAAAATGCGAGAGCTCAGCCGCCAAGGCCGGTGGGTGTTGTGTACCTAATCGATCTGATTAACGAACCCAAATATCATCCCCAACCGATCGACGCCGGCGTCAACAACGAGATCCCGAACGAACTCACCAGCAACGATTACAAAGCCGTCAGGCCCGGACTGGTGCTCATCCAGGCCATCCCCGAATCGGAGGCCCTTTCCGACGGGGTGTACTTCAGACCCGCCGGCGGAAAACCCATCGCAAACCCCGAAGTAAGTGCCCCAAATAAAAAACTTTTCATTTTAATTTTTCAACCGATTTCTTGAGATTTTTGCTTCCAAAACCGACAGGAAAAAGTTAATTTTTCCAGTTGGCAACTTAAGGACAGAAAGCCTAATTCATTTTGCATCAGAAAAGCCAAAAAAATCGCAAATCGGTTGAAGAACAAAAAAGTTATCAAAAAATTAAATTATTCCAATTGGAAAATTACAGAGACTCAGGGTACGCAACAGACGCTCCCCTTACGGATACGGCGGTTACAATAAGGGAAGCGGCGGCGGATTCGGAGGTGGCGGCGGAGGAGGAGGCGGCGGATTCGGTGGCGGATTCGGCGGCGGTAGTGGAGGAGGAGGCGGTGGAGGCTTTGGAGGCGGCGGGGGCGGAGCCGATCTCGGCTCCCTCCTAGGAGGCGGCGGCGGTAAGGGAGGAGGACTGGGCGGTGGTCATGGAGGCGGCCTAGGAGGCGGCGGCGGACACGGAGGCGGCCTCGGAGGAAGCGGAAGTCACGGAGGCGGCCTTGGAGGAGGCGGAGGAAACGGCCTGGGCGGCGGCGGCGGTCTCGGTGGAGGCGGCGGACACGGAGGAGGCGGCGGTCTCGGAGGAGGCGGCGGGGGACTCGGAGGCCACGGAGGAAGTGAGTGACGAAATCCCAGAAAACACCTCAAGGATCTAACGAAGAATTTTCAGGCTATGGAAGCGGCGGTAGTGGAGGCGGCGGATTCGGAGGCGGAGGCAGCAGTGGCGGCGGATTTGGAGGCGGCGGCGCCCATGGCGGTGGTCTAGGAGGCGGTGGAGGAAACGGTGGAGATCTTGGAGGCGGCGGAGGTCACGGAGGTGGTCTTGGAGGCGGCGGCGGTCTCGGAGGAGGCGGCCTGGGAGGAAGTGGAGGAAGTTACGGACATGGCGGTAACGGAGGAGGCCTCGGCGGCGGCGGAGGACCCGGAGGAGGAGGCGGCCATGGCGGTGGAGGCGGTTTGGGAGGGGGCGGTTTCGGGGGAGGCGGTGGAGGCCTCGGGGGTGGCAGCTCGGGTGGGAGTTACGGACACGGCGGAAACGGGGGCGGTCTTGGGGGTGGTGGAGGACTCGGGGGCGGCCATGGCGGTGGAGGAGGACTCGGTGGGGGTGGAGGAGGCCTAGGAGGGGGCGGCTCTGGTGGACCTGGAGGACATGGTGGGGGCGGCGGTTTCGGGAATAGCCAAGCGTCCGCATCTGCCACTGCAACCGCCTCCGCCTCATCTTCTGCTGGAGGATACGGCGGAAAAGGAAGCTAGTGAGTATAAGGTGCCGATAATGAAGAAATCTGCTGAACTAACTCGAAATATCTTTACAGCGGCAAATAAAATCTCCGTGATTTGAAGCTAATTTTGTATAAAAATTATATTTGTAAGTAACTACGTACTTAGGTAATAAAAAGTAAAATCAACAATAATTCACCAGTCGTTATACTAGTCTTTAAAACAACACTCTATCCCATTAAGCTCCATAAATAATAAATGTGTTTACTAACTGCTACACGCAATCCGATTTAAATCCCGCGAAGAAATAAAATGACAAAAAGAAACCTGATCGAAATCTGTCGTACATTCAACACGAATTTCAGTGGAAAACGTCTGCATAAGGGGTGACAGGATGAACGATTTGAGCGTAATCCAGATTTTAAGCGACGGTGATGAATCGATCTATCGCTCTTTGAAGATTCTGCTAATATTGGGGCAGTGCTTTGGGATTTTGCCCCAAGGAGGAGTGGCAAGCTCTTTGGCGCATTTACAATTCAAGTGGCTGTCGTTCCGGGTAATTTATACATTTTTCATCATTTTCATCCTCGCCGGGTGTACGGCCGCGTGTTTTGTGCATTCCCTTGTCGGATCCTTCACTTTCGACCACTTAGGTAAAAAAGTATCGCCCGCCGAAGAAATTTGAATAATTCACGCGGCGGCAATTAAAATTTCAGTCACGACCGTCTTCTTTATTGTCGGATTACTGACGTTAGCACTTCACCTACAACTAGCGAGGAATTTCCCGACTTTGATCAAAGATTGGGCCGAGGCCGATCGAATAATGAACAGACATTACGGATACCCCAAGAATTTGGATGTTCGTCTGAAAATAATTACAATTGTCGGAGTGGCTTTGGTTATTGGCGATTACCTCTTCGGAATTGGTTTCCATGTAGTCCAGAATGTGACCAGATTCAACGGGGACCTAGCCAGGTCGAATTTGTACTTTAAAACGACTTTTCCCGGGATTTTCTATAAGCAAACTTCGGTTAATGTTGTTGGAGTTTTCGCCTCGGTAAGTTTTACTCCAATTGATTTGTCGAAAAGTACATTTTCTCACTTGTAAATAGATTTCTACGTGGTTGTGTACTTTCATCTGGACTTTTAACGATATGTTCATCGTTCAGATAAGCACGGTTTTGGCTTTACGGTTCAAACAAATTTCCGACTGCCTTGTTAGCCACGAAAGAAGAGTATAGGTGACAAAAATTAAACTCAATTTTAATAATACCTTGACTTCTAGTCGAACCCCAACGAATTTTGGACGATTATTCGGAAAAACTACGATATGTTGTCGGTGTTATGCAAAAAATTGGACTCCAATATCTCATTCATAATTTTATTGTCTTTTTCGAGTAACATTTTCTTCGTTCTAGTTCAACTCTTCTACAGTTTTGGGACCATCGACGATACTTTGGAGAAAATTTATTTTTTCTACGCGTTTTCGCATTTAATTTTCAGACTCGTGGCTGTTTCTCTTTACGCGGCTTGGATCAATGACGAGAGTAAGGAGCCTGCGAATATTTTAAATTCTATACCATCTGCTACCTACAACCTCGAGGTATTTAATTGAATTAATTTCCAAGATTTTTCAAATTTTACCAGCAATTCCTAGATCCGTCGATTACTACTTCAAATTAGTTTCGATAATGTCGCATTAACCGGCAGTAAGATGTTCAAAATCACACGAGGATTAATCTTAAGCGTAAATTGAGAATCTTTCATCGGGTCGTAATTTATTTGATTTTAATTAATAATTGCAGGTTGCCAGTGCTGTTGTCACTTACGAATTGGTATTAATACAATTTAACACCGCAGCAGGTTCTTAAAATTACTCCAATCTAATTTCCATTAAACTTCTCATTACATTAATCAAAGGAACAAAGGTTCAATTACAGTACATATTACGTTATGTTCACACCTATAATTACCCTGTATTGATTTGTATCTGTATTTACATTATACGACTTTACACATATGTTTTGAGTTGGATCATAGACGTCCAATTCGCCTTGATATCCTTGGAGCAGGGCAGATAAGGGAAGAAGATTCTCTTGAAGACGACTCGAAACTTGACGGACATTGTACAATACAGGATGAAATTTATTGCGGAATTTGTCAAAGCGAAAATATCTATCAAATCACCTGAAACAGTAAAAAAGGTGAAATAAAAGTGCGGATGATGTGGGATGAGGGAAATCAAAGCGAGAATTTCCCTCGGCGTTTCATTTTCGTCATCAGATAACGTGTCTCCAAATTGATTGAATTTATGTAATAGGGTCACGAAATATAAACTCCTTTGCGATGATAATATAATTCGATTGAATTTATTCATTGCGCAGTGCCAAATCTATTATGATGAGTGATGCGTTTGATAAATTATTAATATTCCTCGAGCGCGTGTGGTCGTAATCCGATGATAAATATTAATCAGTTTCTGTATTTTTGTAACAAAAAAAAAAAAGATAATTGATACGATAACCCAATCGAAACAATCTGGAAATGTGATGTCATGTGTCCTGTTTCTCGGGTCCCTTTGCAGTAGTAAACCGTAGAAAAATGTCAATAATATGTGGAAGGCTCACAATTTTTATTTATGAATTATGGAGCGCACAAGCGATAGATATCTCCTCCTCGTGCAATTTTATTCGAATTTTACCGAATTCCGAAACCCGAGAGACTCTGGAAATAAAACCCAGCATTCGTGTTAGCAATTACAAGTGGAATAAGTGAACCGAATACGGAAGTAACACCGGCGGCAAGCTGCTTTTTACATCATATAAAACACAATGCCAGTAATTGAATGATGGGGTGAAATTGAAAAATCTAATTTCCTCTCGGCATAACTTGATACGTATAGCCATTCAAGAATAAATATAAATTTGTCCTTGTTTGTCCATCATCATCGCACTCACCCATAAATAATTTGAAATCGAGGTGATGAGATTGGTTTTTTATTATTCATTATGTGTATGGAGGTATGCGAGAGTGCACTGGGATGGAAATATTTAGCCCTCGCTGAAATTTCAGCACGACAGGAAAACACATTATTTCGAGGGCAAGTCGCAATTGCGTATTAAAAATGTTTGCGCCGACGAAATTGCGAGCCGATTTTTATTTTTTCGATTGTTCGGGAAAGATCTTTAATTGAAATTTCAAAGTTCTCCATCACCCCTCGAGTAAACAAGGCGTCCTATCGTGATTGATTAATTGGAAACCACCGGAAAAGTCCGAGCGAGAACGTAACTTTATAGTCAAAACTAATTTGGAACGTCTCATCACCTCTCTGATTAATAATTAATCAACAGCACTTCTACCTTAGACGAATTTTCATCATTCCATTAATTATTGAGATACGTAATAATTTCCTAATCGATATAGTTTCGACTTACCCAAGGGTCGATAGCACTGCTTTTCGAATCTCTCCCCTATGATGTGATTGAGCAGACCGAAGATGGCTTGAGGAAATTCGACCATAACGAAGAGCAAAAGTACGACCAACAACATCCGAGTAGTCCGATCTGATTGCTTCTCTCTTTCCATATGTCTTTGGCTGTATTTCCGTTTCGAGTCCTCACTTTTATTATCCCCGAGATTCGAACCCATCATCAACCGCCGTCGCCTTTTCTTCCCTTCCAACAACTCCAAGATAATCAGCGAAGACAAAATCGTCAGTAAGATACAAGGGAGCAGTTTAATGACGACCCCGTAAACGTAAAAACTGATGTTTTTGAAAATGTCGTTTCTGTAATCGGTGTGGTAAATCGTGGCGTTGGTGTAATTGCTCGCGTTATTCGGGAGGATCTTCTGGTTTCCGTCGACTTTAACAATTTCGTTGCGGATTTCCAATGACAGGAACAGAGGCGTGCAGATTATCGGGCAAAGGAGGTAGGTGAAAAAAATCGTGAATTTCGTGGCTCCATCACCGCACCACCTTTTACTATCTCGTGGAAACTTTATGAAAACGTATCTCCAAATCGCCAGGATGACCGTCAGACAACACGAAATGAAGTGGAAAGCCTGGAAAATCTCACTCTCTGAGACACCTAGTTTTCGCCCGAAAAGAAAATTTACCTGCGTGTACAAGGCGTGGAAAATGATGAAAATCGAGACCGCGTAGGTGAAATGGTAGGCGAATCTGCGATTGTCGCTCGAAATTAAGACGAATGGGATGTAGCCCAGCATCACCAGAAGGTCGGCGATGGCCAATCCGGTCAGCACGAAGTTCGTCGGGCACCTCATCTCTTTCCGGGTGAGGACGCAAACGTTCAGGACGTTGGTGATGGAGCCGAAGACGCACACGAACAGACTCAGGTAACTGTGGTAGACGCGGAACGCCTGGTTGAAGTTCTTCAGGTCGCAGTACGTCACATTCGAGGGCATCTCACATTATTTTTCGCGCCCTGTTCCCGGATTCGTCTCGCCCGGACTCCGCAGCGTGTGTAACTCTATTTGGGTACTCCCGAGAGCGTGTAGTGTGCGAAATTGAGAAATTCGGCGCGCATGCACCGTGAAATTCCGTGCCGTGTTTAAAAGGAAAAGACCCGGAAGAAATAAGTGGCCTGTAGGCCCGGCTATTTCTGGATTTTGTAAAAGGATTATTATTCCGGATGAATTCGGGTCGCGGCCTTTCTCCCATCATCGTTCATTAGCGAATAATCCTCAAAGGCCGCATGCAAAATTTCGCTGAATTCTTTAAATTTTCAAATCAAATTCGAAACCCTTATGGAAATCCAGTAGTATGATGTGTACTACGAAGAGTGCTGACCGAATAATGGGCGAGTAATTTAGCAAGTTTAGTTCGTGTTATATTATTGTACCAGTTGAGGGTGAACGAAGTCCTGGAGGGAGGTCGAGCGAGTATATGGGGTTTGTTTAATCTCATGTTCATTTAACGAGCCATTTTCTTTGTGTTTGACCAATAAATAGGATGCGTTATTATTACTTACTTTTATTAATACCATCAATTTAGTTCAGACCTGACCAAATATCCCCATCACTACACTATTTTATTAGCAAAGTTTACGTAATTTCGCACTTCACTTGGTATTTTGGTATTCAAAATCTATCTTCATCAATTTCTATACCTACATTAATATTGGGTTCACTACACTATTGAATAATAATGATCTTGTTGATGTAGAGATTTGGATTTGGATAGAACGTTTTACCGTGAATCATCCGGAATTAATTAGGACCGTGGCGGGGCAAATTATTGAAATCGGAACTAGCCATTTATAGGGAGAAAATTTTAGCACTATTTTTTTCTTGGGAGTTTCAAATTTGTTCCTAAACTTCTGCATTTTCAGTCCTGGAAATAAATCCATTATGGATATTCACGAGGGGCGAATACATTTCGAGGTCGGGAAAGCTTTCAGTTTCACGACACAATTAGCGCGTCGGTGATTGTGTTAATCCATTTATTTTAATTATACGTTGTCTGATGGGAACAACCTTCATTAAAAATCTATAGCTTCGAGGAATTTAAGGGCCTATACATCCAAACGTAACGATGGCGATAATGCAGAGGAATTTTTTTCAGGAGATAAGTCTTATCGATTAGAATAATCAATTTAACTTTTTTGATTTTTTATTGCGAATAAATACAATAAAATAATAATGTTACGAAGTACGGACAATATAAAACGACCATTTAACAGAAACAATAACATCGACTCTCACATTATTATTTAGTACGTGCATGAGTGAGGTTTGGTAACCATTTACATAATAATTATTCGAAATAAATAATAAATATTGTTTACGAAACTAACAAATCAGTAACACACGCAGTAAAATTGTGCACTTTTCAGTACAAATCCATTATTCAATCCAAGATATACAACAATTAGCGCATCAAATATTTAAAAATTGGTGATTATTATGATTTTTATTCAGTTATCATTACAACACGGTGTCCAGGTCCTCGTAGAGACAAAACTCGGGCTATACGGGCTCGACCTGTATGATATCGATATCGCCGATACTCCTGACCCTCCGGTGCTGCTTCTTCTTCCGGTGCAGACTGCCGCCCGGAAAATTCGAGAAGATCCTGTGGTGCTTCTCGCTCTTCAGCGAGATGTTGTCGACGTTCTGGCTGCTCTTCGTGATCTCGTACTCGTCGATCGAGCGGCGATTCAGGTAACTGTCGTACTCCTCGGACCGCCGATTGTACAGGGTCGAACTCTGGTGATGGTGGTTATGGTGAGGGTGGTGCTGATTGGCGAACGGGGTCGCATAGATAGGCGACTCTCCCCCGGACCTGGACGACCGGAAGTACTGCAGGGTCGGACTCACCCGACTGACCACCGACGAGCTTTCCGAACTCGAAGTAGGCGACTGCTTGTTGTTATCCCGATCCCGGTCAGATTTCCCGCTTTTCGTCAACTGACCGAAAGCTCGACTCAGAGATCCCTGCAAACCGTTAGAAATGACAGTCTAGGGAATTACAGGAATCTGTAATAGGGCGGTCTATCTTTGATGGTACTTACCCCGCGTTTATCTCTCTGATTCGGATCAGAAACGTGTTTTCGGGTGGTATAAGGGGGGTGAGAATCGTGCGTACAGGGGCGGACTTACCCTCAAGCTGGCCCGTCTGGAATCGAGATTGGGTTGTTGCGGTTGGGGGGTCGTGGGTGGAGCGGGCCCCGCTAGTCCGGCGCACGAGCGGGAGAACGACCGTCCCAGAGAGCCGCCCGGAACTCGGGATTTCGCCCGGACTCGTACATAGTGCTCTAGTGTGGATCTAGCATAATAACAGTGCAAAATCAAACATAAACAGTCCGGAAAGCGGTGCGGGAAACACAAGCATTCTATGTTGGTTTGGCTGATTCACCGTCAATGTCCGGGACGTCATTGTACGCCGTTTTTATCACCGAATTACCACTTCGTGTCTTCTAAACTAGGTCTCGAACCAGAGGACTCCAAAGAAAATAGACCGCCAGCAATATCGTGTTTATTTACATTGCAAGGAATCGTTTTGGAAAAAGAAAATGATTAGGCCTCTTTTCCTTGTGACACCTGGTCTAAACTAGAAACACTGAGTATCAATTATGGTAAGTATTGAGGACATGCAAAAATGTGTAAACATCGATTAAAAAACACCGACTAGAGGTAAGTATCCCACCGGACTATTTTCAAGTGTGCTCTAATAACATTGAGTATAATAATAATAAGAATAATAAGAATAATTGGCAGTGCAAAGCGTAAGCAACAAAATAACATAGAATGTTCGTGTAATCGTGTCCCATATATGTTTCGTTATACTAATTTCTTGGACTAACATAAAACCAAACACATTTCACAACCTTTATTTTTATAACTAAGTATCTGGGAGTATTATAGAGAGTATAAACAAAATATTATCATAATTTGATTACCAATAAGTCAGAAAGGCGTTAATATTTTGATTTAATCATAACTAATTATTATTATTAGTAATACTAGAAAATAGACGGGTTTGCACAAAGGATCTTCTCGATATTTTCGTCGGAAAAAGAAATAAATAATGCAGCAAATATCACATCAGAGTTAATCAAACTTATCCAGTTATAGTTACTATGAATTAGGAAATATTTCTCAACATTTAGGTACTTAATTCTCGTAAACATAAATGATGATAATATGAGAAAGGGGTTCAACATCTAGTTAGGTATTTTGCATTGCACATAAATTTCTTCTTGCGTTCAATTAACTCTGAATAATTATTATCGTCCTATATTTATTATCGAACATGATGATTGTTTCATTTCGTAATATCTGAATTTATCTGCCGTGTTTGGATATAACTCTTGCAGCTTCTGCTTGGAGTTCTTCCATCTGACAGAAAATGACGTACCTTGCTGGGAGTACCAACGCTTCTAGTTCCGCATTTAAATGGCGGCGTATTATGTTTTTGCTAGCCGGAATGCCCAAAGCCGTCGCCATTGTGTCCCCGTTGAACGAGGGCTCCAAAACGACCAAACCACCGTGCACGCCACTGTCTAAAATTGCACCATCTTCATAAGAAATGGGTTCATACGAGGTGAAAGTCGAGTACCTTTCAAATTATCAGCGTATTCCGCCAGGTCGATGCTGCGAGCCCAACGGATGAATCTCTGATTGGTCCAGACTAGAGGATCAGCGTCCATGTTTTCGCATTGGTGCCTGCGAACTGCCAAGGCCTGAAAAATTCGAAATTTCGAATTACCCTTTCATTTGTAGGGAAAGTTATCTTACTTGGCGATCGTATTTCATAATTCTCAAAAGGTGGATTCCGTGCACTATCGAAGCCTGATGGAATTTCCTGGTGACTCCTAAATATTTCTCCAATTCCTTTTTGCTGAGGTGCTCCAGCATTCTCGCATCCACCATGTTCGCCGTGAAGCTTTCCGAATACTGAAATTTCAACAGTTCAGTGCGTTTTTCCATAATCGATTCCGGATTTTACTTGGGCCAATCCCAGATCCGGGAGCCATTCGCTCGAGACCCAAGTGTGTCCCAATTGAGCGATGCACGGATAACGAACCAGAGCCGGCTGTCGATGCTCCTCGATAGCCAATCTCAGTTTTTTCCTGTGCATCGGGTGCGTAATCCCCAATCCGCACTCCAATTCCAAATCACTGAGCTCTAACAGGACCTGACCATGCAAAGGACCAATCTATAAGATTCATAGATACAAATCACCGTCTTTACCCAATCGGATACCCCAAGCCAATCATTATCAGTAAAATCAAAAAATTTCATCTCAAACTCAAACAAAAAAATCGGATCGAGGAAATATCACTTGCCTTCCCGCTTTTGATATTTTCGGCGCACCTCGCCCCGTACTGGGGCATCCCGAGCGCGACCTCGAGCCAGGCCAGGACTGTGGGGGCTCTCCATCTGTCCATGGGTACAGAGGCGGCTTCCCTCAGGAGTCGCAGTTTTTCGGCGTAACCTTCTTCAGTTAGGGGCGACCAGCTCCTGTACGGCTCGAAATTGTGCTCGCAGTTTTCTTGAAGGGAGTTCGTCTTGTTTCGGTGCCTCGATCGGGCAAACACCCGCGAGATGCTGCCCCAGGTGCCCCCGCGGCCGCCTCCGGGTCGTCCATGGGGGTGCTTCAATCGGCGACTTGTCGTGATCGGTTCCGGGTCCAAAGGAGAACTCAGTTGTTCCACAGACCTGGACAGTTTTTGTTTATTAACTGGGGCGTTACGGAATTTTGGTTTGTGAATTGTGAGAGGTTGGCCACCTGAAGAATCTCTTTCGAAGGAAATGATTGAAATTGTTCAGGAATTCGACAGGATTCTTGAAGAGTCAATAAGTGGCTTTTGATATTTTTAGATTTATGAATCCTTGTGTGCTAATAGAACTTTTATGCGTTAGCAATAATATTACAATTTTACTAAATGTCGTCTAAATCGAAACGGGGACACTTTTTCTGATAGATTTTGAGCAAACTAAGCGATTCCCGCCTTACTCGACTCGATAGCTCCACTAATAAAGAAGTTACGGAACTTTGGAATTTTCGACAAAAATTTCTTCAAAATTCTCGAAAATTGAAAACTTACTAAATGTCGTCTAAATCGAAATCTGGACACTTTTCCTGATAAATTTTCAGCTAACTAAGCGATTCCCTCTTCACTCGACTCGATATCTCGACGAATAAGGAAGTTGCAGCCCCTTGTAAATTTTTGTCAAATTTTCGATGAATTTTGCGAAATTTTTGTAGAATTTGGGTCATTTTTGGGCAATTGACTGGACGTTTTGTCTAGAGACCGCCTAAGTCCTATAAACTGGGTTTTTGTCTAGATGATCTGAAATATATTTATATTGATTTTGTAAGAAAGTAGACAATATGTTAAATTTTCTTGAAAAAAAAAATTCGCCCAAAGGGTATTTTGAAGAATTTCTGTCGAATAACACTTCATGGCAATTGAAAGATAATGAGATAGACGAAGAAAGAAACTCCATTGTCTCCCAAATTAGCCGGTAACCACCCCTCTTTGTTAAAAAATTAGTACCTTGAAAGTACTCCAGCATCAATAGACCTCGAGAAATTGTTAGCGTTAAGCGGCGACAAAGTCGGACTGCAGTCTTTAGCCGACACAGCTGAAAAAAAATCAATTAAAAAGCGAAACAACAAAAAAAACAACCCTAATAAAGCTTTTTTTCCTTAAGAAACGAGCCGTACTTTGGTACATGTGCGGGGGCGGCACGGAAGACACGATCGAGACCGAATCGACCTCGACGTTGCTGCCCTCGACGGTGATGGTCGGCGTACCATCGGTGGTCGAATCCGACAGATTTCCTGCCACGGAGGTGGCGCCGCTCTCCCTGTCGGAACTGACCCGCACCCCCGAATCGGCGCTGCAGCTACCCCTATCGCCCGGAAGCAGCCCCAAGCCGTGGTGGCCTGACAGCAGCCCCCCAGAGCCAGGGGTCAGAGCGCCCCCGTTAATGCTGTGCCGCGGCAAAGAGGCCAGGGACTCCTGGTCTGAAAGACAACCGCTCGACGCCAGCTGCCTCCTCGCCTGGAATTTCTTTTATTTAGATTTTTCACCGTCCTTCGTTCTGCCCTCTTTTCCACCCTGTATAGTGCGGGACTAAACCGAATTTTATACTATTTTTCCTGAGGAGAATAATCCTGCTGAAGATTATTGTCTTCTCATTGGTTCTAGCTCGAAGAAATGACATGTGATTGGTAGGAGTTGTTCCAGGATTATCCTCCACAGAATAAACAGGGTATAGAACAGAACTGGTTTAGACCTAAATTCGCCAAAAATATGGTGTTACATGGAAATTTAGTTCCGCACTACAAAGTTAAAATGATTTCGTATTACGTCTTGGAGCTGTTCTTGGGCTTGTTGCAGTTGAAGTTCTTTCGCGTTGAGTTGCGCCGCTAATGATAAACTCCTCTCGGCCTCATCCCTGGCGTGTCTCAAGAGGCTCCACCGCTCCCTCTCCCTTTCCTCCCTTTCGGTGGATAATTGCTGGAGCGAAGTTTCGTTTTCCCTAACCCGCTGCAACAAAGTGGCTAGGTAGATAAGAGATTTCACGAAAAATCCAAGCGAATCGAAAATTTCGGTCACCCGGTCCGGGGAATCTGATTAAAAGGGGTGCCGGATGCTTACTTGCTCGTAATTCCTAATAAAGTCTCGTAATTCTTTCTCCTTATCCTCGAGCGTGGCGTAAAGCTGCTTCATCTGGCTCAATAAATCAAACTTTTCGGCTTTCAGCCTGCGCCGATCCGATTTGAGAGCTACGGCACGAAATATTAAGAAATCTCGGGCGTGAAAATAAATTGCTAACTCACTTATCAGCGCTTCCTTGGCCAACAGCAGCTCCATTTCCAGTTTGCCATTAGCGTCGCCCTGGCTTTCCGTCGGCGTTTTCTTCTCGGCCAGAACGGAAGAGGCGCCAGAAACGACGAGGCGCCGCAATCGCGTCACTTCCGCCTGCAATCTTTCGTTTTCCACGCGCAATCTGCGGATCGCCGACGCCGCTTTCGGATAACCAGAAGGCGAAGGGATCAGAGCTGTCAGCTCGTCCCGGTTGCCGTCGGAACTCCTCGGAGATCGGGGCGAAGACGAATCTAGAAAAAATTAAATATTTATTTTTTTTTTTAATAATCGATAAACTTATTACCTCCTTCTGGTTGGGTGCTGCATCCGGGCTTCGGGGATTCTTCCCTGTGCTCCTCGGGGTTCTCGGGGGAGGATCGGTCCTTCCCGGGGCTCACGCTTTCCTCGGCAGTCATGGCGACGCAATCCTTCTTAATTTCATTACCGCCGTTATCGATAAAACCGCCCCCGTCGCTCTTGACCGGGTTGGATTTGGTCTTTTTCACGTCTTTTTTGCCCTTGTCCTCGGCCGAATCAATCGAACTCGTGTTGACCAGACTCTTACTCCGCCGAGCCGATTCGATCGAGCTCGGTCTCGACGATTTGTACCCGTCCTTTTTCAAATCCGTCACGCACTTATTAACGTCTAAATCACAAGCCGGCGGTGCCGTTTCCGCCTCTCTATCGGCCGGTTCTTCGCTAGCGCCAAGCAAAGGTTTATCGGCCAAATCCTGCAAAGGGTTGCCTGATGTCGATGAGGTGGGGTCGTTCGGTTTCGGTTCTTGCGGGGGACAACTAGCGGGGATGGGGGCCGGGATAGAGTTGGGATAATCGGAATCTATCCGGGAGGTTAAGTTGGCAGAGTGTTCCTCTACCATTCTGCGAAGCTTTGCCTGCACCGAAAGAAGACATTAATTTCGATAACTTCCCGAATTAATAACGCTCCTCGGTTTAGTTCACAAGTTCAGGTACCTGGAATTGCCCCAACTTTCCGCATGGACCGTTTAATATCCGTCCGGGAAATTCTTGAGGCAACTCCGGAATTTATCATTACCCATTGAGGATTTTGAATAAAATATCGCTGTACGGATGTGGATTTATTTACCTGAGCGTCTACGAATAGACGTCGCATCAGCAGCGCCATGGGGACGTATCGGCCGACGCTCCAACCCGCACTCGCTCCATGATTTTATCGATGAAAATCACAATAAAGAACAGAAATCTGAAACAAATTATAGCCTAAGTACAAATATCATCTGCCCAAATGTGAAAGTAACATCCAGGGAGAAAGTCATAACATAGAGTTTCGTACAGAGGGGCGATTTCTCACCCCTCTTCTACTATAGGTATGACTCATGCATTTACCAGCAAAATGCACCACTGTGGAATTCCTAGCGGCAATTATTACACGAGAAGTTGCGCAATAAACCAAAGTGGAAGTGATAAGGTCGGGAGATTCGTATTTTACTAACTGCTGGGATAAAACATCCGGAAGTTGCGTCTGCAAAGTTACGACCGAACAGGTGCGATCGATTTTGCAACCCTCAATATCCTTCACTTGTGCATCCCGAATGGCTTGACCGAAAATCCGAGGGTGGTTTTCGCATTTTGTTCACCGCAAAGCAAAGACGTATCCAGTGGATACGTCGTTGCAATATCGGTGCATCACGCACTCACCCTCTTTTAATGGCGGCGGTGGCGCTCGGGGGTGAAATTGCAACTCTAGCGGAAACTCACCTCATCTCGAGCAATTAGGGCCCGTCTCTCCGAACTAAACTCTAATAACAATAACGTTCGCCCGACTCGCAAATTGTTGCAAAAGTCGCCCTCAAACAGCCGTGCAGATGCTGCCGTTTCGCGGCCCATCAGAGATACGCTGAATAAAGCTTGGAGCTTGAATAATAAGCGAGAGAGGCCATTGCGGAACGTTATCTCGCTCGAGGAGCGCGATATTGTTGCCGCGGTTGACAATGATTATTATTAGCTGATGGTGATGGCGCAACGCTGTTATTGTGGTATTTATCTCGTCTCGTTAGCCGACCGACCAACTTTGCGGCCTTTTGTGCGCTATTTGGGTCACTTTATTATGCGCAAATGATAATAAATTGTCGGAATATTCCGGCCGAAATTCACTCGCGTATACGCGAGGGGCAGGTTAAGATGACTCACGCCGCCCCCCTTGTAAATATCCGAGCGAGCTGTTTAAACAACAAATCGAATTTCGGTAATCACACCAAGGGGAAGGTTGCCTTCAGGGCCGCCACTTTCTTATGTGCTTGCAGGTGGTCGTTCCCTCGAATTTTCGACCCTCTTAAAATAATTATTCATAAATACCTATACTATTACTGCCAGGGGGTGGTAAAATCGATTTTCGGTTCAATCCAGATCGAGTGAGATTTATTAGTGTGGACTTAGCCGGTAGTAGCAATACGTTCGGATTAATAGTGGACGTGAAATTCGATAAATTTCGGTATTATTGGAGGGAGCTTTTGCGAGCTTTTCCGCGCTCTCCAGTTGGGATACAAGTTCGCGTTTCTCGCCGATATAAATCGATATCCACCTACTTACCTGTGATACGGCGGATTATAAAAAGCCTTAGGAATTGTAACACAATAAGGTTTTCAGCCGGCTTAAGGTCGCAGCGTGTGCGTATACCTCTAAACCGGAGATCCGGAGCGAGCAAACAACCGCAAAAAGCTTCGGATTTCGGCTTGGATTTCTTCCGGATTGTCGACACTCGCTGCAACTATTATGCGGGTCCGTTTTGGAGTCGTGGGTTTTAATTGGTGTTTCAGTTCACTCGGGCGGCGTGTAACTTTGAATTCGTTTTGCGTTAATTCATTTCGGCTCCGTTTTCCTCTCTCCGCTTTCGTATCGATCCGAATCGGTCGGCCGTGCACGTACTCTGCGTTCTCGTTCGTTTATTCGACGTGGAATTGCTAGTGCAACCTGTCGGGAAACACACGACTGATGAACCTCAATGGCCCTAATTGAAAATTACGGAGACGAATTCGCAAATCCCATTAAAATTCACACATTAACAACCCAATGGAAACTCTGTCATATCAGGGACGAAGGTGGTAGATTTCATTATAAACGTAATGTATTGTTTCTTACTATGGATTAGGGAAATTATTCTATGAAGGAATATCCTAGAAACAATCTCTTATAGAAATTTGATTCAGGAAATAATTAATTTCTTGAATAAAATTGCCAAATTGGTCTGACTGCAAAAGTTGAGGCAAAAGCTGCTAATCTTCAATCCCGGCGCATTCGCCAATTTTGTGCACCTTTCTCCTAAAGTTAGACAACTTTAATAACTAGTTGACATATCAAAATAAATACAAAAAAAGTAATTCCAGGCTACAAATCGCTTGAACTTAATCTAGATCGCGAGTCAGGAACGGTTATTCTCATAACCGAAATATTTACGGTTTTGTAAGCGAGACGTAATCAACCTAGTAGTAAAATGCACTCTTCTTTAGACTACGACCTCTCAAGTGTTGCGGATCATCATAAAAGGGGGATTAAGCACCTCCGATGCAGCCAAGTGGTCTCAGAGTGCAAGTGTCAATTGAACTTTCAATTCCGTGACAATCCGGTGACACCCACAAATATGTCAGTCCGTTAAAATTCAGCAAATTCCACGTTAATTTTGATGTCCAAGCCCGGCGAAAATTCAAAATGAACAGCAGCACCCCCAGCGACAGCACGTCGACCCATTTCTCGAACGCAAAGGTATCCGAATCATTTCAGTCAAATACCGACTCAACTCGAATTAGATTAAAGTCGTCCGTCAGCAACGGCAGCGCCTCATCGTTCCCGTCCACCCTCAGCGTCGTCCTCGAGGAGAAGAACAAAGTCATCGAGCGGCTGAAGAAGCAGATCCACAACCAGCGCATCCAGCTCGAGTTCTACATAAAAAAGGAGCTGAACACGGCGGAAATAATCGAATTTTCGAAAACCGTGAGTTACGCGCGCCATTCCGCATCGGACGCGGTGATTCTCAATTTCCGCGACCGTTTCAGTGCGTCCCCGAGGCCGTGGAGGAAAATATGACCGTCGCATTGGCCGTAAACAAATTCTACAAGGAATTGGGGCTGAAGAGCCGTATAATGCACGTTTACGACCGAGTCGGGGACGCCGACCAGCGCTCCAACTGCATAATTCAAACCATGGAGCACATTTTAAAAGAAATCGTCAACAAACTCAAGCAGTTTATGACGCCCGAGGAAATTAAGCAATTTTTAGGCAACTTCGACATCAACACCAACTACATCGAGCTGTTCAACTGCCTCTTTAACGCCACGATTTCGCTCCAGAAAGAACTCCGGAAATTGCGGAAGACCTCGCAGAAATTGATCCACACTGAAGAGAAACGAAGTAAAATCGTTGAAGACGTTTTCACTTTGCCCTCGGACGAAAAGGCGATCTGCAATTACCTGGTGAGCATCCAAATGGAGAAGTTCGAGTTGGAGCACATCATCGAGGAGCTGATCAAGAATCTGCCAAAGTCCGGTAATCATGGGAAAAAAGTGGACGAGATCGGGGCGATTGAAAATAACTTGAAGGTGGTCCACGACGGTTTGGGTTTCATCGCACGCGACGAGAATTGCGAAAGTTGCGTCACGAAAATGCTGGAGACGATCTACAGTCAGGCCATGTCGCTGCTGGCTCTGTCCAAAGATCAAAAGGAGAAGTACACGAAAGAGATTATCCATTTGAAGGGCGAAAACGAGAGGCTGCGCGGGATGATCCAGCAGATAGAAATCAAAAGTAAGGATAAACACTCGACCACCAGCACCGACTTTAACGACATCGAGAAATTGCATAATGTTATCAAGAAGACTATCAGTGGAGCGAGGAAGTTCGAGGTGGCCCAAGGGGAAGAGTTGAGGCAGAAATCGGAAGAGTGCGAAAAATTGAAACAGAAATTGAGCGACGTTATCATACAGAACGTGCAACTTCAAAATATTCTAGAAAATAATAACGGAGTCGTAATCAAACCGGTAAATAAGTACTCAAAAATGTTTGAAACTTTGAAATAATTTTATTGATTCCATAGACGAAGCGTTCGAGCTTTACGGATAATCGCGACTCTTACAAGCAGCAAATGGAGAACTTGCAACAATTACGTCAGGTTTACGCCGACTTGGCTAAAAAATAATCCAGGATTTGCTAAATTTATTATCAGACATATTGAGAAGATAATTCAGGTCTGAACGATTCCGGTCGGGATTTCTCTCCGACAGCGAAAGGAGCAAAATCGCGCCTGTCTAGAAATAAAATTATTATCCAATCGAATTTAGCTACAATTTATTATCGTTACCGCACTGGATGCATTTATCGACGACTACCTTTACTTTGGGAAAGATCAGTGTTTTGATTTTGCAGATATTTCCGAAAATTATTCCGAACCAAAGTCCGCCGACGCTCCAAAATACGCAACTGACGAAACCACCACGCCCTACGTCATAGCAAGTTCCATAACGTTCGGCTTTCGGAAGGATTTCAGTCGGATCGGACCGATTTCCGCTCTGAGTGAATACCGATCTCGATTCCAATAGGAAAAACGTCACCGCGATCTTGTGAAAGAGCATTGTGGTGTTTTTCAAAAGCCCAATTAAAATTGACTCTGTCATTTCCGTGCGGGACGGGTGATTTGATATGAAAGCTCCGCAAAAGCTCACGAAACACGAGCTGCATTCCCGACCATAAATAACGCGGACGATGGAAATGAAATATCACGAAAAGGGTGAGGGCTGTGAATGAATTTTATTCAATTCGGACGATCCTCGCGAAGATAGGACCGTAATGACCACGCTCCTGCTTGCCGTAATAAAATTCAATTTCCCCTTTAGTTGCCACTCTCAAAGGGCGACTATTATAATTACCCTAATAAAAGTCCTGTGTAAAAATTAGGAACGTTTATTAGAATACATGTGACTATTCGTCGATTTTGGCCAAAATGTCGGATTCTCTGTAGAGGAAGTAGTCCTGCTTGGCGTCGTACTGGACCTTGGTGCCCCCGTAATCCGGCAGCAGGACGTTATCGCCGGCTTTGATGCAGCAGGGGACGTTCTCGCCCTTGGGGTTCTTGGTGCCGGGGCCGACCGCCACCACCACCCCCTTCAGCACCCTCGATCGTGCATTTTCCGGTATGAAAATGCCGGCCCTCGAATGCGTGACCGGCTCGGCCTTTTTAATCAAAACGCGATTGAAAAGCGGAATCAGACGTTTCGCCGCCTCCGACATACCAATTAGTACGACTCACGGGACTATCACAATTTCGATACTTTCACGGCTCATAAATCACTCAAATCGCCGAGCCGACTTGAATCGAACGATTGATTGAAGGAAGCCAATCTGATTCGTATTCGCGATGGGTGCGGGAAAGGCAGGAAGTGTTCCGCTCAAGTCGCCAAAGTGCGATAAAGAATACATTTTAAGTGAGTAACGTTACTTGCTTACTCGCTCGCTTAAAATAGTCAGAGGAGGAAGTGTCTAATGGATTTGCATAGTACAGGTCGGTCATCAGCGAAATGCGCCTTGAAACGTTTGCATATTCCATTAAAAACACTCGAGCGCACACAAGAGCCATCATTGTCATGTAGGTTTATCGCCGCTGATGGAAAATACCGAAACATTTATGAATTTTTCATAACGGCCGCATGAGCCACTTTGCGAATTTCAAGCCGAAAACGAAACTTGGATCAGACGATCCTTTGTCTCTGCCTATTTTATATCGATTTTAGAAATAATTCAGTCTATACTCGGTTGAATTAGGACAGACCCCCAAAGCGGTTCTTTCGAGCATCGGCGTTGAAAACTGGACTAAGAGGTGTCTCAACCATTTTTAAGCCGATAACGGTGTTAAGGTCATGAGAAAAAACCACGGGTAAAATAATTTCATGCCGGTCAATTTTAGAACAATAAAGCGCGCATATCCGTTTCGGTCCAGGAATGTCATTATGTGCTTGAAATATATAAATTCATATGGTAATTGGATGAATAAGCCGGCTATTATGACGAGAGAGGGAGAAAAAGGGTGCAAGAAAGAGTGTACGGGAAACGTGATGGGTAGAGGTACTCACCTTGGTTTATATCGGCAATATTTAGGTCAACATTGCTCCAAAGCGGGGGGAGACACACCCTCGTCACTTATCGACTCTTTTAAAGTGTAATCGCGACGAAACTATTAGCGGGATAAATATTACACTCGACAAATATTGAATTTCTTTGTCTCTGTATGTTCAACAATACCAAGGGTTGATGTAACGATATTACGTTCGTTGTTTCATCGGGTTTCGGACGTAGTCCGCACTTTTTCCGGTCGAAAAAACTTGAGCAATATTTCGGTGGTCGCGATTTTGTTGTTGTTGACGTCCTAGGGCGCTGCGGAGGACGTCTGGCGATTCGGGAGAAAATCGATGGACCGTTCCGGCACCGTTTCCAGGAGGCCGTCGCGGCGACCCTTCCGCCGATTATTCGCGCTCGGTTCGCGTACTCGAAGAGGTAAATCGCGTCTCAAGCCCGACATCGGTCAGTTTGTAATTGAATAGTCGCATTGCGATTTACGTTGTTAGAATCCGGGGACTCGGAACGGACTAAATTTCATTCATTGACTAGGTTGGCACGCAAGCGCCTTCAAAGCTCGCCGCGTTCTCTCTAGTCGGACGTGTGCACGTAGGCCGGCCGAAAAGGACGGGACTAGGGTGAAATTTGGGGTGTCTGAACGGGACGGACTTATGCGGGGCGCCGGGTGCGACAGGGAGGCGAACTGGGATGAAGGGACAGAGATAAGCGCCCCTCAAAACTACGAACGTGCAGAGGGGTGATGTAGTAGTTTTCATTATTGCCGAAAGTAGTACGATTATTCTTCGCATACGCTTTCTGGGACATCAATCTTCATTTTAACGCTAAAACGCAGAGAGGGCAGTTTCCTTACATTTTCCCTATTGAATAAATGAAAGGTGACATGTCCAAAGTGGTAGAAAAACCTAAAGAGCCCAACCTGAAACATGGAAGATTCATAAATCCTGCAAACTGCCCCCACCCAACTCGGAAAAATCAATGAACTGATGAAAAAAACGCAATATTGAAAAATTCTATCACCCCTTTGTTAAACAAGTATGTTTATGTGAATCCCCTGTATGTTGGGTTGCCTAACTCAAACAAGTCGTTTTATGGTTTTAGGCGAATCGAGAGGAAATGCAAGATTTTCTCAAACGCTGATAATGACTTAATGACGCTTTTGTTCTGTTTCAATCATTTTATGCAAATTAGGAATATGAGCGTGCATTGCTGGTTGCCTGAATTCCGCGTTCGGCTTAGGTATTTAAAATTTTATTTTCTGCTACAATTATTACAAACTTAAAAGTATTTGTACACTCTTAGAAATTAAATAATACGTGAAACAATTAAAATCACCATTGCGGTAAAAAGAGTTCAGTCATTCGTTGTTAATTTACAATAAATGGCTATATTGTCTATTAAGTAGATGGCTTAAATAATATAATCACTTATAAAAATAAAATTACACTTAAACAAATCAGTGGAGCGAATTTGAGAGAACAGAGGAGATCTGAGCACTTTTCTGACCTAAAAGTACGAATATACTTATTTATAAAAAATCATAGACTTGTACGATAAATTCAAGTGTCTCTCGAGTTAGTACATCATCCCCGGGTGCACTCCGTTTCCCCTTTGGAAGTAAACGTTGGGGTTGGTACTCAAAGTCGGTTCTAGAGTGGTGTAAACGTTCCCATCGTCCGGCCGCAAGAAAACTCCCCCTGCAATAAATAATAACACACCGATTTATTAATTATCACCTAGAAACCTCGAAACATCGAGTGAGAGACAATCCATTTGTCTCGAATAATTAAGCTCGCTTTCTATAATTAAAATAACGGGGCGAATAATTCGGAACGATCTGTATCGAAAGCTTTTGCCATAGCAGAGACGACTGGCTAATTTTCTCATTTAAATATTCAAATAATATAAATAAACTGAACTGGCTAAGTAAGTGGTAAACAGTTTTCTGGCCGTAACTTAACGGATATAAAGTACAGTGCGGCGATGCCAATTATACCGCTAGTCTTTACAAGAGCACTCGGTCAAATCACCGCGGCTCCTTCACATTTAATAATGAGACGACCATCTATCATAAAGTAAATCACGCCAATTTGTACTCGTAATTGAATTAACCAGAATTAATTTGTCGGTGGGCTCAACTCGTAAGTGCCTTTTTTAAATTAACAATGAGCACTCGTCATTTTCTATTCAGTATTTATGTAGGCAGAAAGTGGAACAGTCTGATACTGTTAAAGTTAAATTCTTGTTCGGTCACAGAATGGCATATCTTATTATTATATCCGGTTATCAACGACATTTTATAATAAAAGGAAACGGACCGCTAGGATAATACAGACATCGTCCAAACACTCGACTTATCTACGAAATAAATTCCACTAGGTACCACTTAGGTATTAAAGGTACCGCAATTAATTTGACGCAGTGATGATGATGATGATGATGATGATGCAATTAAATCCACCGGAAAGGATCAATTAAACGGTTAGATTGATGGTACGACACTCGAGACTCTACTTATTACCGGATTAAAATATTCAGTATACCGCTGATGACGGAGCGAAATTAAAATCCGGTAGTACCCAACTCCTAACATGCAGTTAACTTGTATTAGCCTAAGAAATATTATAAGATAACGTGCACGGATTATTCGCATTCTTTCACCATTTTATGAACAGGACCATACATAATTCATACTTCCCACGGTTTCAGCTTATAGACTCTCGGTGGAAGAGATATCACCGCTTTTACTCACTATAATCTAGTACTACTATCGTCGTGTTTAAAGGAAAGTAAACAAAGCGTCCCACTAAAATAATATACTACAGACAATGGCAGCTCCTGAGAATTATTGTAATAGAAGTAAAAATGCAAATTGAATGTTTGCTCCCACATGATGATGATGTTGATTACATGCGAGGGGAGTTTATCGTCACAAGATGTATGTAGGCATGTATGTGGCAGGGTTTCAGTGTGTGCGCTAATTTATACGGTCGACAAGTCGCAATTTACCCATTCGAAAGCGACATTGATCGATTCCCTGTATTTATTTAATTGTGTAGCAAATCAACGTACGAATAAATACAGAGAAATTGCACCGGGAAATGTAAATCGGGTCCAAGTTAAAAGGCGCGCCTTCGGACTGTAAAATAAACGCTCCGACAATTCGTGGTTTCCGCAGTTTTCACACACCGCCGACTAAATGGAACTCGGTGACTTATATCAAATTGATATTTAATCGGTTTTTCGACCGAATTTCGTAACTGCCGAAATTCGAAAAAATTCAACCTTGCCTCTTTGCTCATTACGCCGGTTACCGTGACCAAGTACCAAAACATGCAAAATCTACCATGCAATAAGTCTTCCGACTGAGTGATTGAGTGTATTTTACAGACCTGGGAGGTACCGTGTCGAGTAGTACCCCGGAGGACTGGGGTAGCACTGATACTGATACAGACGAGTATAACTCGGAGGTGGCGGATACAAGGCCAAATCTGAAATGTATATACAGGATTTTTGCAGAAATATTTACATAAGTACTAAACACACGACTAAAATCATCGAGATCTCTTATTTCACTATGATGCGAGCGGGTAAAAGGTGAACAATCTGGTCGGTCAGCGGAGAGCACTAATTGCGGGGTTACCGGAAGGAAGTGTTACGCCTCGTGTGTGCTTCAAATCTGTCCCCGCTCGTAATATGGTAGTGTGCACACGTTATTCCGGTAATTTTACGGGTTGGTTACTTGAGTGTTGAAGCCTCCTAATAAATTTGTGCAATAAGTTTGAGAAAAAACACTTTTTCTGCGTGTTGCACACTATAGCGATTTAGGCAATAAGTTGGGAAAAGTGATCTTTTTTTCATATTAGGCGTAGGAAATACGCAGTATACTGGAAAAATCCTGAAAAAAGCACTTTTGAAAAGTGTTGCACACAATATTTTTCTACTGGTATTTGGAAAAAACCTCAAATCACTCAATTTTGAAATTCAAAAAAGTGCATCGGGAGCTTTTACCGGGGCTTTTAGGTACTCTCGTTTTCATTCTCGAACTTATTTAGTAAAGTAAAAGCGCAGTTTTTGATTACTTATGACAACTGCAAGTCATATTCTCATTTCCTTTGAGGCTCATTATTTAAGTCGAGGTTTCACAGATCTTTAGATACAATTTTGTTGATTTTCATTGTTACAATTATCGCTACTATGGAAATTAAGCTTCAGTTAGCGATAGCTTAGATTAAGAAACCACAACTGAAATAGTACTGAACTTCAATCATCAAAACGGAGGTTTTTTTGCTTGTGTGCACATTTTTTCATTTTTCTTCACCTTGAAAAAAATCGTGAAAAAGTACCGATTTCAGTAAATTTTCAGGTACGATACTTGGTAATACTATCTCCCTGAATCTGAGTTGACTTGATTAATGACCGAATCATTCAAAACTTATGGTGACTGGGGGAATATTTTACCCGCCTTTAACCCTTCTTAATTCAAATTGGTATTCAGATACACAACTTTTGCGAATGATTGTAAGAAAAAATACACGATTTCGCGGTAACTTTCATCTCCAGTTCCTCGTCATCGGGCAACAAATCACGAGTATTTCGGTACTCACGATTCACCGATATCTCGGGAAAGCGCGAAAGAAGCGACCGTTTTCCAGTCTTTACAGAAAAGCGAGCGACGAAAGAGTCAGAGCGTGAAAAGCGGTGCTCCCGATTTTCCCCTTTCCGGCGATTACCTCCGATCGTGGTGACGGTGTGCTGGCGCTTGTGCGAGTTGTACTTGACCGGCTTGAAGTGGAAAAAGGACGGCGAGTACCCGCTGCCGGCCCGGCTGAGCGAGCTGAATCGGTCCTCCCGGTCCTCCACGTACACCCCCTCCTTGCCCATCGCCGCCAACTGCCGCCCCTTCGGCATGAACATGATCAGGAAGACGAGCGCCGCCGACACCACCAGCCCGAAGGCCACGCAGGCGTCCCGGTGCCGCTCCCCCACCACGAACCCGCCCGCCGTCCACACAACCCAAGCGGGGATGCTGCACCCCACCGACAACCCTATATAAGTCGCCTCCCGGTAATTGTCCCTTATCCCACGGGATTTAACCGCGAGAACTGTCACGAACGCGATCAAGAAGACCACGTAAATCTGCGAAAGCAGCAAGTCCACATAACTGGTCCTGCAGAGAGGTAGTACCGTCGAACCTCCCAAATCCTCGACAGTAACCAGGAGGCGGTGGCGGTTAGTCACGATGTTCTCCACGGTGAAGTCGTCCACAAGAGGAGGGCTGGTCAACAACCACTGAGCTCCTATCGCCACCTGGATCAGTACCGCGAAAAGCAGTAAAAGCCCTTGGTACGGTGCTGGTAGGTAGACGCCGCTGTTGAGGCTTATCAGGAAGACGCACTTGACCAAGAGGGAGGCGAAGACTAAAGCGTACGCCACCCCCGTACCGAACCGGACGATCGCGCACGTGAGTTGCGTGGGGGAGGCGGCGTACACCCCCGCGAGAACCGCGCACGAAAACAGCCCCAAAAGCAGCATCTGGCCCAGGAAGAGGTGGCGGCGACTGGGGGTGGTCCGCCACGCTTTGCACAGGACGAACACTTCGAATCCGGCGATTAAAACGACGGTTATCGCGGATAAGGCGAGAACGGGGATGACCCAGGACTCGTTCCGGAATAGTCCGGCGATTTTGTCGCAGCCGACGCAGGCGGTTTTCGTGGTTTCCGGCATCGGGGGCGGCGAGGGCACCAGAAAGAACTCGGTGCTCATCTCGAGGCGGCGTTTTTGGGGCGGCATCTCAGCGCCGGTCTGCTCGGAGAAGAGGTGGAGGCATGTCGGTACCGCGGCGGTTCGGGCAATACTGAGGTGCGCTGGATACGGTGGAAGCCCTCCTCTTCATCTGCAACATTATCGAGTGCGGGTCGACGACGACTCAGTCTGGGCACGGACGGATCGATGGGCGGATGGTACTTTTCGGTGCCTTCTGGATGCGATATTCGGCGATGTGTGCCGGTGCATTCGGGCGGCGGGACACCTCGCCAAACTGGTTCTGTCCTCTCGAAAACGCGGCTCGCATTTTTGCCTCATCGATTTTGAAAGGAGACGCGGGTCGCTGGACTTTTTAAGACGAGGTACCGCGACGGAAACTTGTCGCATGCATATCTCTCCTTATGATCGCGTATTCTACAGTGGAGACCCTTTAATCCGAACGGACATTTCTTCGGATACTGAAACCCACCTCAATCGACGAGAAACCAACTTGAATCTGGAAAAAAACATGAATTTTTGTCTAATTTTAGGCTTTTCCTAAAATCACCTAAGTACTGCTATTCAAATTAAAGAGTTTCTCATCGGATTATGAATATTCGCATTAAGGTGGGTTCCACTGTACGGGCTAGTTATGAAATGCACTCCTAATTGGTGTTCCGGGTTGCTTCAATTAGCGTCTGATAACGTGTATAAAAAAACCGCTTCTGGATTTTTTCGCGTATGCGAATTTCTAAAAATATCCTAATTAATATGACTGGATGATTTCTGGTGGCGAATGCGGATATAATTTCGTGATATTGTGATGGTCGATAGTAAAATTAATTTCTTCCTGATTCGTATACGCGTATGCGTACCTATACATCCAAAAAGGACATTCGTGGAGTCTCCTTTGATCTTGGGGTTAAGAAAGGCATTCACAATGCGCACCGCACCATAATGGGCATACTAAGTAACTTGTAGGTGAGCGAGTACTATATGGACACACCGAGTATAATTTTAATCTCGCATCTTTTCATCCACGGGGAATAAATATCGTAAGGCTTCCGGTCAGATGCGTCTTAAAAGGTTAATGCCTTTTTATCGATGTCACTTTTCCGAAAGTTATTATCACGCGTATGTTTTCGTAATTTATCGACATACCTTCACCGGGTAAATATTTACATTTTATCGAAAACTACACGTCGACGGTATTGCCGGTGTTGTAGGTGCCTAAAATCCGATAAATAATTACCGATGGATTCGTCGTTATGGGCATATCCTCTAGTTGTAATAATCATTGAGCGCTTTGTTCGGCCCACATCCCATCATGTTTCAGCTATCAATTTTATTATTGGCTTATGTGCCTTTATACGTATTTACCTCGTCTGGTACATAATGACTATAGTTTGCGGTATAAGCGATACGAGTACCTAAGGTATAGAGACTTTGAGAGAGGATGGGAATATTATACGACTGAGACCCCAGCGGGCAGTATGACACATAATTTCAGAAGACATCGATACATGATCGTAAATAAAACGTAATAACATCCCTCCGACACACGATAATCATATGAAACGAGCTCGGGGCCAACTTTTATCAATAAATTGTTTCTAATTTTTATTTATTACCTTTTTCTCTTCTTTTAAGTATTCGAATTCATAATAAAAATATAATACTACATATACACTGGACTAGTAACTTTTCTTCTCAGTTACTTGAAAAGCATGATATTAAAACACTACAATCTTTCATTCTGTCAAAATTACTATTCATCCGACCAAGAAAAAATTACTTTCTCTAAAAAGTTCACTCTTCCTCTTATTCGCCTGTAATTTGTAATCTAAAAAAGCATTCAATTAAACATTCATACTTAAGTGTATTTTCCAAGAGTTCAGCCTAAAGACTGCAATAGGCGATGAAGCGACGAACTCGAGTGATGTAGCTGCTTCAAATCATAAAGTGGCGCAATAAAAACGCATCAATTTCAGGTGTGTATTCTGCTGGAATCCTGAAATATAAACATTGAAACGATATTAATAATTATTATTGTAGCGTTAACATCGCCGATAAAACTAGTTGTTTTAATTGAATTAAAGAAAGTTATGGGTCTTGGTAATAAAGAAGAACCAGCTGAATGACCATTATTTGCCACGTTCTTGATGATGGTCTTTCTTCTTCTTCTTCTTCTTCATCGTGGTCGTGCATACGTGGTCTTGTGACAAGAGAAGAGATCGCATACGGCGGCCGGTGATTAAACTAATATAATGGGACTGCGAGTGGAAGTCGTAAAACATAATTTATTCCGTATAAATTGTGTCGGAACAATTGCACATTGGTGGCGGATTTTTTCGTCCTTTCCTCAGTCTCTGCGTTGGTTCGTTTCCTTTTTTTTCGCGTTTCTTATTTTATACGAAACGCCGACGCGTATAAATCAAAATGCCGGTTGTTATATTCGCGTCCCGGGAGGACTGCGGACTGATGTCGTTCCGTGTTTTATGTCGGTGCCGGCGATAATGATTCGAACGCAATGAGTCGGCACGCATTCGGTACCATACACAAAAGCCGACTTGGAAATTTTTACTGCCTTCCCAAGAACAAAAGCCCGCACCCATAAGCAGCCGACATCAGTTCCCCTCTATTATCGTTATTATTACAAACTTTAACCCGTGCGTGGAACACCTTTTTTCCACTACCGTGGCCATTTGACAAGTTACCGCATCGAAATTGGTACCAAAAGTACCAATTCATATCGATACTTATCAAAGCTCTACCTAAGTATATAAAATTGAAAATGTTGAAATTGTAGAATGGACAAACATCCTATGTCAGTATGATAATGTCATGGTTTGCTCTTTTTCTCGATTGCGGTCGCAGTTCCAACTTGGAATCCTAATACACAAAAGCACAAAAGATAGATAAACAAGTTGAAATTGTCAATTGCATTCAAAACGAGACATCGTATTTGAAAGCTAAAGAAAACAAAACCTAAAAGTGCTCGGAAAGAATCGTAGAAACATCGTCTCGAAATGATTGTTTAGAATGTCTGCAGGTGATTATTCAGATGTTCAGAGAGCGAATCATGTAAAATGGAACATGTTCAAAATATCCCATTAATATTACTTAGGATCACACTCGACAACTCAGACATCAGTCAACTTCAATTTCGTCAACCGGGTCTCATCTAATTTTGTAAGGGAGTACCTTTACCATAGAGATGCGGTTTTTGTAGGATCGATGAGTAATTGAAAATTTGTTACGTTTTGCAAGAGTTGAACGTTTTACCGCTAGATGTCGGATGGGACAGACCGGGTCCAGTGGCTTATCTGAGCTGACCGTCCGTTGACCAATTGGTGTAAAATGCGGTTTCAAATTACGAATGTTACTCAAGTCATTTTCATGAATAAATATTTAAAAGACTTGGGTAAGAATATTTTATAACTGTTCGTCGAGATACAAGTCATTAATCACGGAGAGCATCACGACTTGACACCGCCTGAATGCACACACAACACACACCATCGGCTATTTTAAACGATCGCATACTTAACTCACCGATGGTAAGTACCCGGCCTCAGACTGGTAGTACCCATCACTCTAAAGAGCCCTGCCAGTCTAGACCGGCCTACTATAAACGTATCACGGAGGCGGTCTCGATCCGGAGAAAAACCGAAACGAGACTTTTTCCGACCGCCTGCACGGCGTTCTGCTCGGTTTCGGCCTTTGCCGATTTGAGACGCGGATTCGGCCGCCGCCGCTCTTCTTGCATACCGGCGGGTCCGGTTTCTCGGAACTTCGGCGCGACGTTGATACATGGCTCGCGAACACGGCCCCATCGCTTTGATCAACGACTTATCCGACCGTTTAGCCGAGTTTCAGCGTTTCCACCTCATTAAATCACGGCCCTTACGTGCACCGCTCGCGAGCGATGCAAAATAAAGGAAATTTCGGTACGAGACGCTCGCCGCTCTCGCACACAACAGCTTATAATAGTCGAGATAGGCCGGGTCTTAAATGTTACATAGCCTATGGCCGGGGTCTCTCTTTGTTCTCCATCACCACACACGTTATGTACTTGCATTCTTCCACACACGACTTTCGTACATACCCATGTGGGTACGTACCTAAAGTACCGGAGAAATTATCCACCGTCATGTTGCAATATTATTGGCCTTGTAATGTAATACGAACCCATAAGCACCCATGGAGACTAATTCTCTGTAGTGGTTGTTCCCGGCGAGCCAATATTGACTCGGAAAGCGAGACCGAGACGGACTCGCCTCCATCCCCCCGGTGTTTGCATTCTAATTCCGACATTGTAAGTGGGCATTTTTTTTTTCCAAGTTGCGGCTCGGAGGGACATTAACTAAACAAACTGCGTCGGGTTATCGTGTGTGTGGTGGAACATTTAGCATGTCTGCGAGCGGGCAGGCGTTGAACTTGCCCATATGACAAAGGGCCATTATGCGGAATCACATTTTATTAGTTATGTCTTTGACTCGAACCTACAGTGGGCACCCTTTAGTCCGAACGGCCAAATGCGAGAGGCTCGGATAAGCGAAAACTGGGATCGAAATGGACAAAAAATATTCTCGCTCTTCTAGGGGCGACAATTTCTGAAAATCACCCACAGTTTATGGAAATGAAGTATTTTCAAAATGAGTTCAAAATGAGTTCTGTTTTTGGTTCTGTGCAAGAATTTTGTTGAAAAAAATTGTTTTGAATTAGATATTGCAATTACATAGCTCGTCTGCAGATGGCGCTGATAAAAATTTAGTAATAGGTCGCTGTATTACCGATTACCGACATTTTGAGGTTATGCAAGTGTCTGTAGTCTTCCGTGTCGGTGATGTTTTAGTATTCTCAATAAAATTAGGCGATTATTTCTCAAAAAATGAGGCAAAACCCCGCTGATCACACAGCACGGATCAACACCGTAACTGTAACTACTCGTGGCGCCATCTAGTGAATCATAAAGAAGTCATAGTACCTGGGCGTCATCAGAAAAAAATGTTGAAATTAATTTCAACAATTTCAGCCCTTAAAACTTTACCTTCTAAAGATGAAAAAAATACCTTCTAATTATTGAATACCATAAAAGTTTGAGATGAGGTATTTCGAAAAATACATAAAAATACCTCATTGTTTTCGGGATTATGGAACTTCTACATGAGTTCACAATTCCGGAGGTTCGGATTAAGGGGTCTCCACTGTGGTTGCGTCTTTTGCTACTCGGAAAAAACGTGAGCGGATCCGCTTATTGGATTATCGCACAACACTCTGGGAAAACGGAACGTCATGCGATGATGCAGGGGAGGTCGCCGCAATAATACCGCGCTCGACAAGGGGGCGTCCTGCGCATATAATTAGCCGCATGTTAAGACCCCGACAGTCCTATTAATTCAGGCTGAAAAGCGGTTGTCGATAAATAATTACGGGCATGTTTCGAAAGTTGTAACTCAATTGACAGATTGCGCACGCCTATGTATACGACCGTACCACACCGGTACTCCGATTAACGTCCCCCGGATCGCGGGATCCGCGGAAGACCCGGAGACCGCCCGTCATACTCCGGGGACCGGGGACCGTTCCGGGCGCGGATTCGCACACATTCGGCCCGTGGGCTGAAATTCTTCGGCGGACTTATCGCGCGCACAGCTCATACGCCCAGGGAAAGAGGTCGATGACTTATGCGCGGAGTCTCTATGGGATATATCGAAACGTTTTCGCCGGGTTTTTAGCTTTTTATTTTATCGGGCCGGCGGCGAGATGATCGTAAAATCGACGGTTTACGCCGAACGCGGGCAAAACGGCGCGGCTGCATGTGGAACACAAGACGGAGGAATGCGTACCGCCATAAGCGCCTCTCGGTGAGTCGTGTGTGTTATTAAGCGATCGTATCTTCGAGGGTTAATGAGAATCTCCACTTTTGCCGTGTTTCGGATTCGGAAAAATATCGGCGGCCTTATGACCACCGGTAATTGGAGTGTGTCTGCTGTTATTCGGCTTCAATGGACATCGAGCGACTTTCTTCGGGTCGATTTTTCCGCTTTTCGCCGACGGGATTCTCGCGTTCGCTTATCTTAACGGCGCCGTGACATTGTAGAAATGTCCATATTCGCCTTTGATATTCTAATCTCGACTTTCGACCATAAACAATAAAAGCGAACGCGAATTTATGCGTAATAAAGTGTAATGCAATCCACATATCCGAACTTGCGTATGCAGACATATTATTATCAGTTTTATTGTTGATGGTGGTGCGCATCCTGTAATAACGCTTACATTGTAAATTACGTTTTTACATCAGTGACACATAAATTACCGGTCACCACGTTATTATTATGGGTGCACACCGTCTCATAGGTGGGACTCATCTTCGGCAGACTTATTCATTTTCGCTTGTACTTGCCCAAGATTTATGTGTAGACCAAAACGAGAGGATTATAAAAAGAAAACGCCGAGTGTGTTGGGTGTTTGAACTTCAATTTATTAAGATTACGTTCAGTTTTTTGCCCATATGTGGAAGAGATTCGTTAAATAATTACAACGCTACCTACTCGTACTCGCATAGACTTGGGTACACCACTAACTGTAATCCTCGTGATGTTTGGCTCTTTTCCGTCTAATGATTATTGATAGGTATACTTCAAGACCTTCGGTGGCCTCATCAGGAGCTACCGTTGGTTGCACGCTTATCCATCTAACGGGGAAATGACACTTTTTAGATCGAAAAGGTCAAGGTGTTGAAATTTCCAATTTCGGCAATAACCACACCATAATTCGATTAGTGTTCAAGGACGTCTATCGATTTGGTGAAGATAATTAAATTTGGACTCTTTCAAATTCATTAAAAGGCTGAAATATTCTGACTTCAATAGGCGATCGAGACAGATCGGGCCGGCTTCTTTGAGGAATTATTCAACTTTTCAACCACGACTCCATAAAAAACTAAACAGATATTATTAAAGGTTTAAGAATAGTATTTTTCGTGTAGTTTCAGTCCAGTCACGATTTCTCACCTCATTTAAAATAAAGAGGCAATTATTTTTGAAGTTAGTAGTTTTCGTATTTTTATCATCCGTAATAAATGTACTTATCCTTTGATTTATGGTGCTTGACTATAATTTATAATAAAAAGATGACGCTTATGTGAAAACTTTGGGAAAAACGCAAAATATTGGAAAAGTTTTCAATAAGTCGATTAAGACACGAACCCGTTTTTTACGAATTTTATTTAATAAAAACAAATTAAGTAGATAAGGTTATTTAGAATAGAAAAGTTGACTTCAGTGAGGTTTTTCACTGTTATTAGAGCAAGAGTACACAAAAATCTTCTGGAGACTCCAATAGCCGACCAAGACACGAACCCGCGATTTCTTTAAAAATAAGTGATAATTATATCCTATGTGTTTCAAGATAGGAAGGTTGGCTACTTCGATTAGTGGTAATTAGGCACAGAGATGATACCTAATATAATTTGGAAGCTTGAAATTGTAAAAAACAGAAATCTTCAAGAGACTCCAATAGTCGACCAAGACACGATTTCTTTCAGGATTTTCCTACTTTTCAGTCGCATAAAAAACTAATTGGATGCGATTCAAAGTAGGAGAATTGGCTTTCGTGCGGTCACGATTACTTTTTTGTTTGATTTTCGGTTCAAAGATAATAAAATTACTCAATCCCACGAACAGAAGACGAAATCCTCAACCAATACGAGTAGTAGAAAGCCCTGAAAAACCATCGAGATTAATTTATGCGACAGATGGTAGACGACGACTTCGTGTGACGTATTATTAAAATTAAGGTTGTGTGCTCTTATTTTTCCACATTTCTTTTCAGCCGTTTTCGATCCGGATGATTAATTCACAATTGGCCCACATTTCTGTCTTCTGCCACCAGTCCGGTTGCCGGTTTGATTAAATTGAATTTCCGTGTTATCTAATGGCCGGCGATAAATCGCAGGAAAAATATTTCGAAACCGAATTCGAGTCGCTGATTAATCTGTCCACTATTTCACGACCACGAATATGCATTAGGTGCAAATGGGCGTCGATTATTAAATTCATTGTTCTTTATTTCTCTTACGTGTGTTATTCTTGGAGTGGCCCAGGGCTAGCCACCGCTTTCTCCGTATAATACCATCAACCCACGCGCTCAAATCCAGACCCATATCAAAGGATAATAAGAATCCTCGCCCATCGGTGACGATCGAAAAATCTCGAGATTTATTCCTAATGCGGCCACAACTTTTATTGACCATATTACACGAATAAAATCCGTGATGTTATGGGCGGGATGGTCTCTCTAATAAGCCTCATTTACATGCCGGGGGTGGCGGAGGGGGCAGATGATCATCAAGAAACTTTCACTTCTGGTCGAGCTATGCGTATAATGCAATCCAGGTGTAGAATTTCGTGGATGCGTGTTAAAACCTAATCTTAATTTATTAATTAAAATATCACGGATCGATAAAAGTATGCGTATCTGAAATTTCTCACGTTCGTTTATCTCCTGGAATAAAATCGAGTGAATGAAATTCTTCTCGATGGTCGGCGAGGCGATTTACCCGTAAGAAAGTCCCTTTTGATCTCCTATAACATCAGCAACTGGAGACAAATTATTATCGCCTGTTGTTGCTAAATACGCTACCTACTAGAAGAGAGTACCTAACAGATGCCTGGGTTCCCCGGTTAGGTATAAGGTATTGGTACCGGTTTTCCCATACGGAATAAAGGCTATCTCACAATAACAAAACGTTTTATTTATTTATTTATTCAGGCGAAAAACCTAAAACGCAAAAGAAATAAAAACAGACCACAAACCGCTTTATCAGCGATCTTATAAAATACTCTCGGGTATACCTCGGATGAAGAGATCCCAACCGTCGATAAGACTCTCTTTCCTCTTGTCTTTGATCTCGATGACAAGCGACCATCATCGTTTATAAACGAGCTCACCTTGGAATCTCATTAATAAACCGAATCTCAATAATAATTAGTTTGATTAGGAAAAAAAATTCGGATTTATTATTGCAAATCACTCGCCGCCAATTTCGTCGTCGAAAACGAAATAAATCTCGCGTCTAATGCGGATAGCGCTAGGAAATGCGATTTATTCGTATTTAAGTAAGTAGATCAATTTAATTCGCCTTGTTTGGCTTAATGTGCCGTTTTTGCTTTGGCGAGGTATGTAACGCACGTCGATGCGGTTAGCACGTGTGTCACTCACTCGCGATTTTGCCACTGGAGGATTCACGATTCAACTCTTCAAAGGCACATCGACCCAAACTGAAGGTACCCGACTAGGAGAGGCGCGCATCATCATCCTCGTCGTGATGATCGCCGAAAAAAAGTAATTTGTAATTGCGTCATGAATTTTAATACATTCCTCGGCCGCCTCTAATTAAAACCAACAGCTAAAAGGATCCAACTAAGGACTATTGCGCTAGGGGAGGGGAACGGAATGGTATAAAGTCGACACGTCCATAAATGCGTTATTAAAATGGAAAATAAGACGAGACACCTCTTTGAGAGTGGATCTGTTATTGTGGTGCCTCTGGTCGTAATGATACAGTAGCTCGGGTAATTACAATAATTAAACTTGTTATTACCCATCGCGTTCCTCGATCTTATTTTACCGTATAAATTTATTGTGAGCGCGAAATTTCTGCGAAGAGAGGAATTGTGTCAGCATTCCTCTCCGTATAATAAAATGCAGATATAGGAAGTAATCCTCGGGCTGAACTAAAACTATTACTCGTAAACTAACGGGCACATTTCCACAAAGATACTTATTTACCACCATACGAAACTTTCTTGGGGATTCTTTATTGTTAATTGCAAGCCGGTTTTAGCTAATTTCGCGAAACATTGTCAATTTATTTCAGAAAAATTTCGAGCAAAAGATACGTGAGTGAATAGCCCGACCGACGTTTAATTAACGTTTCCTGCAAGTGTGAATGAGTTTCTTTTACAAAAGGTGAGAAAAAGACTTTAAAAATTTCATCCGGTGTTTGTAGAGCACATCAACTAATTATCTGTACGATTTCAAGAGTATTTTATTGTACCTACAGTACAAACACTTTATAACGACCTAAACCTCAATTACCGCTGAAAAATTACAATAATATTTAAATATTTGTTCAATTATTTGGTTATTATTTAATTAATCTTCAATTATTCACGGTGTTTTAATTTAATTTAACTTTTGTATTTTGTTCATGTGTTTTACTGTGTTTTATTAAATGAAGCCACTACACACCTATTTATTATAATACAACCTCTCATTTTAATAAAAGCATAATGAAATTACTAGACTATGAAATTCATGTTGTTGTATTAAACACTGCATAAAATTTGCATAAGATCATGGGTTATCGCAAAAGCAAGAAGTAAGCAGTGCAACTTATACTTACAGCAGAAAAGAGAAATAAAAAGGAAAACTTCAATCAAAATAAATAAATCGGAATGTTTATCAAACAAGCAATTACGTGTAAACTTGAATAGTCGATTTCATATTTGCACATATAAATTGCGTTACAAATTTTGCAAATAAACAGTCGTCGAAGACATTTATCAAATATGCAAGCAACCATGGCCTCGACTACCAAAATTTTCGTCCTTATTATCATTTCCTCTGCAGGAATTATTACAGGTGGCCCTGTGGGAAAATCGAGTAAGTAATATTCCACCTGAATGATTTTTTTCTCGTAAAATTATGCGGTTTTAGTGTTTTTGATACTTTTTCAGCCATGAGCCAATGTTATGAACACGATTGCCCACGAGGAACGTATTCCTGCAAAAAACACACGCTGGTCAGTGACGACAAGAAATTCCTCGAAGTTACTATCAGCTGCTTGGACGATAATCGTAATTGGAAAAATCATATCGTTTGACCTCTAAAAATAAATCGACTTATTTTTTCAGGGCATGAATTGCAAAGTTTCAATGAGCAAAAACCGAATCCTTATGAACCAAATGTGAAATATGAAGGTTACTCTTATACATTCGTGTATGAATTCCAAAGATTGATTCCTGCTAATTCGATTGATTTTGAAACTGAAACTGAAAAAATCATAAAATGAATATAAAATATTGTATTATAAGTATACCAAAAGGGATGTGTTTGAATCCCTTGGGCCCTTATGCACTTCCTGGAATGAATTAAAGTAATTTACCTGTATAAAAATACACGATAGCCCTATACAATAAGCTACGCCACTGCTTCACGCAGACATCGTGAAATAATTATTAATAATTTTCAATTTTTATTATTTAAATGATTAGACAAATATATCATTTTGACCTCTTCACCTACACATAAATCTTCAAATATTTTTTCGTTCGTTTAGTTACTCACCATTTGTCATAACAATTTTAGCGATAACACAACATTTTCCAGAATAAGTAGTCCAGTTGATAATAAGTTTATAAATAAAGACATTGGCAAAGCAGTAATAAGTAACTGTGAACGTCTCTCTGTGATAGAATTTCTCCCATAAATCTTGAAGAAAAATGAAGAAAATTTCGATTCTTACATTTCTCTTGGTAATCAGCGTGATGATTTTAACATCCAACTGCTACCCTTCGTCTCTCGACTATGAAGGTGGGACCACATTTTTTTATTTCTGAAATTCGAAATTGTATGTTTTCCATCCTCGCAGGAGTAATTCAATGTTATAAAAGGGATTGCCCTGCCAGAACCACTGGTTGTAAAAAGGTCACCAAGACCAGTGATGATAAGAAATCGTTAGTGACGACAATTACGTGCTTGGACGTTCAAGGTGGTGGTTGAAATTTGTAAAAAATTTTAAGGCATTACTAATTTTTTTCTTATCGTAGATATGGTCCTCAAAGAATATAACGAGAATGAAGACAACCCTTATGGGCCGCACACCCATTACGAAAGCACCTCTTTTCAGGGCACCTACGTCGTGAGATCCGGAAATGGAAACGTTAACATCAACATTGATAACGATGTTAATGGCGGTAATAGGGGAATCGAAGATTTCTCTTGAGTTGTGAAAATAATCTGCAATCTGCAATAAATTTTCCGGTTTCATTCTATTTTTAGTAATTTCTGTGAGCCTCATTAGATGTATTAACATAGGCAACCAATTATACAATAAAATATTTTTCTCTCATTGCGCAGTCTATCTTTGACAGTTCTTGGTCGTCTATTCGCGAATAACTTTTACCTACAAATATGTATCCATCTCTTTTTCTAACTAGAAAGTTAAAGAGATGAAAACTTAGAATTTTATGAATACGAAAAATTGCTCCTGATGTCGATGATGACGTATATCACACGTATATGTCAATAAATTTGTCAAACGATGATGCCAGTGCAATAGAAATTCTTGTTTAATTGTAAATCTAAACCTTGGCCGTGTAAGTGAATTAAAAAATACGTGACCTTATTGGCAGCCACCCTTGTACTGCTAAAACCAACAAGAATCATGGAGAATTTAAGGTAAAAATCTTGACAAACTCTAGGAACACACAATGCTGCAGAAATCATACAAGTTCAATATTTTTTGCGTTTCTAGATTATACTTCGCGACGTACAACGTAGGAACGAGCACTCCAGATGACGAGGAACTGAACACGTTGCTAAATCTGCCGTCCGATCGAGAAAAGGCCGAAAAACACCAACTTTCCGATTTGTACATTCTCAGTTTTCAAGAGGTGAAAGCCCAACCCCAGAACATGCTCCTCGACGCCTTGTTCGAGGACCCTTGGACGTACGCCTGTCGCAATCTGCTCGACACGTTCAATTACGTACGTCTGAAATCGATAAGACTGCAGGGATTGCTGTTGAACGTCTACTGTCTGAGGAAACATCTACTCAACATTCGCGAAATCGAATCCGAGTACACGCGGACGGGCCTGGCCGGAATGTGGGTATGTTGCGTCCTTGAACAAATCCCAAACGCGTACTGAAATCCAAACGCTCGAATTTTCAGGGCAATAAAGGTGCAGTCAGTGTCCGGCTGAGCATTTACGGGTGTTCGTTGTGTTTCATCAACTCACATTTGAGCGCCCACGATAATCAGCTCAAGGACCGCGTCGAGGACTACAACAGTATTATCAAGGACCAAGAATTCCACGTGGCCGAACATACGGAAATCTATTTTCATGAGTATGTTCAACTTTTTATCTATGACCGCCATGTAAAGTTGTCAACCGAAAATCACAGTAAACGTCAGTAAACCGCTCGGTCACAGTTAGGGAATTTCTTGTGGCAGCAGACATATGGTTGGCACCAATTTGTTTTGTAACCATAGTAACTGGTAAAATTCTTTAATTTTCGCCGCCATTTGGAAGTTTAAAAAATGTTTCCGAATAAAATGTCAAATTAAAGAATTAACGAAAATTGCAGAGAATTAAATTTAGGAACGAATTCCTTTGTTGCAGTTACGTTTTCTGGATGGGCGACCTGAATTTCCGGCTGCTGGAGGAATACGACAAGACCCCGGACGAAATCGAGCGCAGCATCGTCAAGAAAGACTTGAAAGCGCTGTTTGCCTACGACCAGTTGAGATACGTAATGAAAAAAGGTGAGGCTTTCAGCGAACTGGAGGAGCAGGATCCGGATTTCGCCCCCACGTTCAAATTCGAAGTCGGGACCGATCGGTACGACCACAAGCGTCGTCCGGCCTGGTGCGATCGCATTCTGTACAGGGTGAATCCGCACAATTACGAGAATGTGACCCTGAAAGCGGATCAACTCAGCTACAGGTCCCATCCTAAGTATCAGCTGAGCGATCACAAACCGGTGACTGCCGATTTCAATATAAAGGTGAGCATTTTCGTTGTATTATTCGGGACGATTCTGTATAGGAACCTGCTCATTGTGATTTTTTTTTTATTGACAAGCCCATATATGGAATCGGCCCTATTCAATTGATAACAACATCGTCGAATCTCATTTTCAAATGTACTGTCAGGCTTTTTCATCTTCATCTATTTGTGCGGTCTATTTTTTCGTTTCTCTTTCAAGACAATGTTGTTATTCAGATTCCCGGTTGGTCAAAGAAGGTCTCACCGCGTGTTGTGGTTGATCAGGTGTTTTCAGATTATTCTGAACGGGTTATCGAATTCGATAAGATCGTCAGTTGGAACCAGGACGAGGAGAATTCGGCCAAGTACAAGATCACCCAGGAGATTCCGGCGACCAAAGAGGATTGGATTGGTCTTTTCAAAGTATCATTTCATGTTCTATTCGAGTTTTTTCCGTTTTCTAAACGTTGGTTTTCAGGACAACTTCAATAGTTTGGATGATTACGTCGCGTATGAATACGTGAGCAAGTGTTCAACCCCGACGGAAGAGGGTGATAATGGTGCCAAGGCTGTGGGTGGAAGTTCCGCTTTTTCGGTTTTGAAATATGAGATTAGTTTCTCCGAGTTACCGAATCGTTGTTTAGGCAACTATCGCTTGGTTTATTTCAGTCAATCTGATGATAAAGTTATCAGTGTTTTGGGAATAAGCGATCCTTTCCCTGTTGTTAAGCATGATAGCGATTAATTTTGTTGGTTTTATCATATAATTGTTATATTTTTTTAAGTAATTTTTAGAGATGGGTTTTGGACCGGAACGTTTCATTTGTTCCGTTCCTTCCCGGAATGATTCGGAAATATTCCCGGAATTTTGAATTCTTAAATTTTGAAAACTGTTTTTTGCGATATTTTGATCCGTCGGACCAAGGGCTTCAATTTAATACCAAACACCCTATACAAATATAGAATCGGGGACACTAGAAATGAAAAATACATAAAATCGCGGAAAATACGAAACAGTACAAATTTGAGTCTGTATATCTCAAAATGATAAACTATAAGCACACCAATACAATAATTTAATGATCATTTCTTCGGTTAAAAGAAAGCTTCGTGGAAAACCACTTAAATTAAGGGGAAAAAGAGCAGATTAACTTATTTTTTTTGTTAATTACGTTTTTGATTTTGAGTACCTACTATATAACTTTAGGCCCCTTTTCCCTAAAATAGGTCCCGTACTCGGTCTCATATTTGAGTTCGTACTCGGTCCTACGGTCAGGCTCTTATGTACTTGGTCTCATACATATTTTCATTATTTTCAGTAATTATCCTGTTTTCAGTCAAAACTTGAGACCATAACGCACATAAGTACAATAGAAACAGTTGTTCCTACTGATATTTACAAGAAAATACAAGTTCATACACAGTTTTATAGTAACGTTTGTGAATATTCCCGGAAGTTTATGAAAATTCCCGGGAATTTGGGAATATTTCCGGAATGTTTCGAATGATTCCGATTAATCATTCTTCGGCCCAATCATTCCTCCCGGGTTTATTCCCAATTTCGGAATCTTTCCGAAATGGGAATAAACCCGGCGACCCATCTCTAGTAATTTTTAATGTTTTTTTTTTCGATAGTTTGAAACTAGGCTATTCATTTTAGAAATTTATTTTTATGGATATTGAGCTATTTTTAGAAAGTCTCAGTAGGTACGTACCTGTTTTTTGATCAGCTTTAATAAATTTTCTATTTTGAAATTAATTAAGTAATTGACTGTTGAAATATTCGTACTTTAATTTAAATCCATCGTCCTTAAATATTTAAAACGCCTCTATAAAATGTACTTGATGAAAGTAGTTTGCTAACAAATATAACATTTAAGGGAACAGTATAAATTAGAGCATACAAACTACATTCTGATGGTTAATGCAGAATTTAACTAGCAAAATGTATTAGAACAAATAATTTTTGAATGAAGAGTGTAGAGTTAGCACTTTTGATAGTCTCATTGTATTGCCTTAAGATAAAGTGCACACTCATAAATACACTGACGTTCTATAGACTGGTTTAGTGGTTTACTTACAGTAAAAGAAAAAAACTTGTACCCAGAGTTCAAATTTGAATTTTTCGCTCGAAATTGGCTCATGTGATATATTTATGTAGATGAACATAAAAGTATTATTCATGTAATAACTAATAATCGATAACAATACATAATTATAGAAAAAGTTGCTATTTTATGAAAGTACATACATACGTAAGATGTTCCTTATTAAGAATTGAATGTAGATGTGTATATTACTTTGGATTCTTGCAAGGCAATTTTCATAATTACCTGCATGCAAGCCACGTCCAGTTATCAATTTGTGACCTTTCTAAACCAGGCAGAAAAAGAAATTAGTATGTTTTTGGTTTTTGGTCATGTTTAAAACAAAAAATTGGAAACTTAAAAGTGGCTCATGATTCCAGACACTGCTAAGATGGCTGCTTCGCAAGTCTCCATTCATATGACATTCTTGGAAATGTATGATTAATGATTATTACAGTTCAGGTATACCTACCTAGACTACCTGAACTATGATTCTATAGACAATTTTTATTGGGCCGCAATTAGTGGCATATTTTTCCAGTTGGCCGCCCGATAGCACTTTTAGCTCGTTTTTATTATAAGGAACAGTTTGAACCGAAATGCTGCAAGAAGAAATTACACCTGTATTTCACTGGAATATAACTCGTTATCGATGTTATGATAGCTACATTTTTGATGTTGGTTAATTACTCAAACGCTTGAAGGTTAATAAAAACTATCTATTCTCATAAAAACCGATTTAATCCTAGTTTAGAAAGACCGGTAACAAAGAGACTACTATTACAGTCTGGTAAAAAAATGCCGAACTCGAGTCAGTGGGACACATCACTCTCGAATCTAAATCCGCCATGAAATCAGCATATGCTGGATATTGATGAAGGCAAGACGTAATGAGTACAATAGATTTCGCCTCAGGTTCTGAGCAGGATCCATTATTCCCCACAGGATCGACATAAGGCGAATTGTTGATAATCCCCATTAATTTATTGTCGCACCACATCGGCCCTCCAATATCGAACGTGCAGGCCGTTTTAGGTCCATCTTTGTAGAGAAAGCAGCGATCGTGTGTTCGGAATAGGCCCATGGGAGCGCCCGTCACATCCAGGAAGATTCTGAAAATTGGCAATATCTCATTGCGGTAGAAAAGGATATTTCAGAGTTGTACTTTTCGCACTCATCGATATTTCTGATTTCGTAAGCCACAAACGACTTTTTGAAATCCTTGGTCCACTGGAGAGTTGTGCAGTTCACGTCCCCCAAGGAGGGGATCGGATCCGGCGAAATTTCATGCATGAATGCGGGAGGTATGTCTTTGCTCAATTTAACGAGTTTTACACCGTATATCGCCACTTGGATGATACTCTCAACGCTGTATGTCTCTGATGCGTGTATCTTCTGATGATGATAAGAATCTATCGCGATTTCTCCAGGCTGCGGTAAACGAATCAATTAATGTTGATGAGGGGTGAATCACTATCGCTTATGGGTATACTAACATATTTCATTACAACTTTGTGATAGAAAGTTACTCTGCATCTACCGCTTATGACAACCCAGCGTTTGTGCACCGGAATCCCTCCGCAAAGTATCTCAATTTTGAATAAATGTTCACCATTGCTCATCGTTTCGTGGTAGTCTCTATAGAAAATTGGTAAGGGAGGTATATTCGCCATGAAGTCATTTTCGGCAGGAGTTTCATTCAGGAGGGAAGTAACGATCAAGAAAATTGACAAAAATCGCATTTTTCTCAGGTTTGACAATTTCATTTAATAATAGACATTTACTGTGACATTTATTAAAACTAACACCATTGACCATCAAAGCCTGTGATAATAAATTACTTCAACAAAATTCTTGAGCTCAACTGAGCTCAACTATATATCTAGACTATTATTATTTAAAAAAGGATATACTACCCAAAAAAATAATATAAAAGTATAAAACAATTTTTGACCGAAATGTATACTGGGTGATCATTATAGGATGTGATGAATTGACGCTTGTCGAGGATATCGACGAGGAACCATTATTTTCCGAAAGTCAAAATCAGTCGTAAAAGTATATCATCCAACTGCGCATCTATTCGTACTAGTTAATTAATACTTACAAAAAAATCACATTCAAAGCTTAAACACATATTGTATACATAAATATTGTGTAATATAAAGTATAAGTGATGATACCTAATACTTATGATACAACATAATTAAATTAGGTATAGTGTGATACAGTATGATAGAGTTGAGAAGAGGAATATTAATCTTTTTCTACAGATTTTGTCATTTTGTCTCAGTGCCTAAAACGGATGATCGTGCCTAAAAAAATATTGTTTTTTCAAAATTTTCCTGTTCTCGTTCTCCACTTTATCCGCGGGTTTGTTGGATGAATTAATTATTAAGGGCAGTTGTGGCGCAGGGGTTGATGGGGTCGTTGTCGGTAAACCCTAAAACGCTGGGTTCCAGCATAGGTTTTCGTTTCCGGCGTCTGAGCGCTCCGGTGATTTGTGCCTTGGCGTCTTTATTCAGCACGAACAATAGCAAAATGACAATGCCTTGACTGGCTTCGATCAGATTAAAGGCCATAAGGATGCCGTTTCTATTATTCGTCGCCGAATAATAAGGCAAACTCATCCAGCCGTCAATCAACCACACTAACATCATAATGAAAATTAAAATATAGCGCCGACACCTAAAACAACAATTAAGCAATTAGTTTAAGTACGTTCCTTATTTATAATCTGCACTCTGGCGATTCATTTTAACTTCTGATTAGTATTTTGTTAAAAAGTTTGTGCCGAAAATACTATAGCCTGTAGTCTACTCTGTCACTTAATCATTTTCGAAATAATGTAAAGGGAGAAAAACTCAATATTTACCAAATTTTAACTATTTTCTTTATCTTATTAATTCCATTTCGACTTCCTTCGGGGACGGATCTTTGACGTTATGATCCTTGCAGTATATTAGAGACGCCGTTAGCGTGGATAAAAAAATAATGCCTTGAAAACAGTCAATAATGTACAATGCAAAAATTTCCCTTAAATAACTCGATAACCCTTGACTTAATGTAGAGATCAAGACTACAACTGTTGTGATAAGACAGTGGCGAAACCTGAAAAATATTGTGGTACCTCAAAAACCAATCCATGAGAATTAAAAAGCGAAAGCAGGTAAAAGAACGAGACAAAAATAGACCACAAATTTCCCCTTTTGAATTGAATAATATAATTTATCTGATAATGCAGTAAATTATATATTAACAGAGTTATAGACTACAGACACAAAGTGCGTTATTTATTAATCACTTATTATGAAATTATCTGCAATTAAAGTAGTACTCACATAAATTTGTATCTGCGACTATTATCGACCCAATCCACGTGATGGTGCTTGTCATTTTGGGCGATCAAATATTTCGAATAAGCCAAACTCCCAATGCTGACAAGTAACGATATGGACAGAAATAAGTAAAACATGAGTTGGAGCTGGGATTCTCCTGAAAAATGATAATCAAGTCCTAGTTTTCGTCTTTCATTTTCTATTGTTCGGTTACCTTCAAAAGAGCAGCCTTCTTTCACATATTGCGGCTTGAGGAAAGAATGAGGAATATTCGGAATTCCTCTGCTGAGTCCGACGATGAGGAATATTAAAGGAAATAACAGGGAGACTCCCAAGTACCACCAGAATCTCCAGGTTTGTTTATCGATATCTTCTTTGAAATTCCTATAAATTCCATTACTATTATTCCTATTGATGATAGGTAGAAATTATGTCATTTCGTTAAAAACACCATACTTTATTAACAGGCACTGATCCACCGATAAAATCGCTAACCAGGTGAAGGAGCTGACCATTGCACTTTCAAAAATGAAACCTATAAACAGATAATAAAAACAATAAATAAATTTGAAGCGTTTTCCCGGATTCCTTGTACCTAATACTTTGCAGCCAGTTTTTTGAGGGTACGACATGCATTGCACTATGACTAAAATGAGAAAAGCCAAACACATACAGGCCGAATACATCATGAAGCATTTTTTATGGATCGCTGTACAATTTTGTATTATCCATGAATAAAGAACAAAGGCAATTGCGAAACATATTGTAGAAATTATTATTGCTGCCACTAAAAAATCCAAATTTAGTTTTTCGATCGGTATTTTGTAAAGTATACTGACTAATAATGTAAGTAATAACCCCTCCTGCTTGCTTGATAAATTCATTGTGACAAACGAACACAGTCATTGAAAAATTTTCAAAAGAGCCTAAATTCTCCAAACAGTATTCCCCTTGAGACAGGACACGACCTGGTGATATAAAATCGTTCACAGCCAATGAACCATTCAATAGCAGCTGAAACTTCTCAATATTCGGATCTAAAAAATATCTGAAAATTTCCAAAATCATTTCAGGATCTATTAATTTTGGGAACAACTCACCTTCTTGAAGGACATACGTTGTAAAAGTACGGTTGATAGGTGAAATCCTCCAAGGAAAGCGATTCGTTATTGATATGTGTTTCGTTATGCGGTAAAATATCAATTTTCGGTTCGAAATTTGCTTCGGCTTTTACGCATCCAGCGAAAGACTGCATCTCCGATAAGGGGCAACATTTCGCCACTCTCATTATCCTCTTGCCGCTGACTTTTTCGGAATCCATTGACTCGTCAACTATGACATTATCGAAAGACACCTGGCCCAAATTTCCGGATTCGTCACTCCAAATAGCGAAATAATCGCTGTTGTCTATGGTGGTACCGTTTGGTAAGTGAAGATAAATGTTTTTGCCTTGATACGAGTGCAATTCATTTTCAGATCCATTTTCGTCCTCTACTAGTATTCCATGATCGGTTATGGAAGGTCCGGTGCCTTTACCGACCACGAAATGCGCTTTGTAATTTTGACTGTCGAATCTTAAATTCGGAACGAACAGAGTTGTTTTGTCGACTATGACTATTGGATTCGATGTCGCTTCAGATTTCAGTCCTTCGATTTGTGGAGGATACGAAGGACGCTCCGATAATTTCTGCAATTATAATTACAGCTTTCAGCTCAGAAATTTATTTCTCCGATAGGTAAATAGTCGTGATTCAATTTCAATATACTTGAATTAGTTTTGGTTTGTCAATAGTGCTCTAGTTTTTGAGATATCTACCTCAATTTTAACCAAACAGAACCCACGCGACGTACCTAATTCATATTACGTGAGTTTGCGACTTACCTTATTAGTTAATGCTTTATTATCAGGAATTTGTGTATTCGTGAAATCTGTGCTCAATAAAGTAGTCGTAGTCTGAAACATTAGAAAAATAATCATTTTTAAAGAAACTGAATAAATAAACGTTTGCATATTTGAAAAATTGTATAAATTATGAGTTCTAAAATCGTTCTGGAATTTGATTTATAGTGGAGACTTATTCGATAACAATCATGTACATCCCTATCTATCAAACTTTATATCAATGACCCGAATTCCTGAAAAGTGCTTAGGTATGAAATGTGAAAAATTCCCAAACTATAAAAAGTAATTATCGAATAATTCCAGATAAGTATCTAAAAATCGATTCGCCAGCTCGAAAAGAGACGCCTTATTCATTGATTTATTATAGATTATGTGATTACATCGTCTATAGTGGAACTCTGAAACTGGATGGGGACCAGCCCGGCGCATCCACCAATTTATTTATCAAATATCAGTCCCATTTTTATTGAAAATAAATAAGAATCAATGAGCAAACTAATTCAAACTAACGCATTACACTTAAAAATTGGATTGGATTAAAATTACACCTCTCCAAATGCGTAAATTATGGTAAAACTTTCCCAAAATATGATTATTGTAGTATGTACTAGAAATATTGCTACATAATTATGCCATTATTAAAGCAAACAAGTAGAGATTAATAATAATAGTTTACAACCAAATTCATCTTCACATTTTCACGTAATTACTGGTAAATTAACAGAAACAATGTTTGTTGATTATAGATAATATTAATGGTTAAGTAAAAAATGTGCTAATTCAAGATTTATCACACAAATTTTCGCGAATTTCTTGAAAATTACTGAGTAAATATGTGTTTAAATTACATGCATCCAAATGATTAAATCAATTTTCTAGGAAGAATAGGTCATGAACTGCGAATTTGCTATCACGTCAGATTAAGTCCTGGAATTCCCAACATAAATAAACCAATGAGTCAAAATGTGACCTGGTTCGAAAGTGATTTAAATTGATGGCTCTAAATTTAAATTGTGTACTGGCAGCTAACAATAATATCGTTTTGCTCCAAACGCCAGTATAAAAGTTGACTTTTCATTATTCTATCATGATGAAGTTGGACTTTCCGATTCAGGGGGCAGTGAGAAGAAAAAGGACAATTGGAAAACAGATTCGCAATTAAATTTCTGATTATTTCGGATCCCGCACCCAAAATTTGCATTTAGCCACCAGTAGCTATTGTTTTTTTATACCTTATTCTATTCATCGAAAAATGTAGAAGGTGTAGGTAGCATTTGCATTGAAAGTTTTACTTTATACCAAGAGTTCAAATCGTTTTTCAGTAAACAAGGCTCAAATAAACTGATATACCTAACCATTTTAGAAAGAGCAAGAAGTGTTTTTTCAAGGGCCAACTTTAGTTGAATAACTTTAACAAGCTGAAAAACTTTTTGAACGTGCGATAGGTATCAATTCTACCTAGGTAAGTATTACGAGCAGGTACCTAAGTATATCTGGCCAAGGCTAAAGTATGATATAGGAGTCACGGTCTTTCATTTTTACTTTTTCGTCTTACCGGTTCCAGTGTGGACGTAGTTTGGCTGTGAGCACTAAATAACACACCACACATCAGCAGTGGGAAGTATTTCGTCATTTTAAAGTACATTTTTCCCGAAGACACTTTATTACTATCGTGTAATAGTAGTACCGACTCAACGTCACTCAAGGCACAGTCGCGCGTGTTCTCCTGTCCGTATTATTATCACTGTTTAATTGATTTAATTTACTAATCGTCATCCGGTGTCAGTGAATACATTTTCATTGAGGTAAACAAGCGGAGAAGAGATGCGATCAGATCCGAGCGCCACTGAAGCACTTTGTTGAATGAACATAAGAATGTTGATTCATTTTCTTTTGGGTAATAGCAACAAAATATACCGAGCGAGTGCCAAATTATGCCGATTTGTGAAACGTGCACCGAAAATAATTCGTTCTAATAATTTCTGTTCCCACGCACATAACTAACCATACTACACTCTTCGAGAGGTTTTGACAAATGAAAATGTAGCAAATTATGTAAACACTCACATATTTGTGTAGAGTACGTTATCACGACCAATGAAGGTGTAACGTGTGCTGTGTGATACAGAGAGATCATTTGAATTCTTCGTAAGGGAAGGTTGGATATCATTCTGAAAACCACTATAGGTAAATAGAGATAGAACGATTGTCATAAACCGCCCTGTATGAAGAATTTAAATGATCTCTCCGTATAAACAGACATATACAGACATATCGAAACAAAATTCACTAATATTTCCAGAAATATGACGTAATAGAAAATAGATTGTTCAAACAGTAATGTGGATGTGGCCTCTTGCTTTGGTTTCATAAGTCTTTTTAATTGATTTACATAATTTAATATACTTAAAGCATATACGAACATATACGATCTACAATAATTTTCCTAAAATACATTTCAATTACTTCGCATTCATATTTCTCGCATTTTTATGAGTGTGTTTTAATTTAGTGAGTCATGGCGTTATGTAATGTAGGGATAGGAAGGAATCCCCGAGCTTTCATTTTATTCATAGAAAGTCTAATATGGAAACACCAAAAAAGCACCTTTTTAATAATACATCCGATTTAAGTGATGTCATATGATTAATACAAACAAAAAGATAAGCTGATAGTGGTGTGATATGGATTGCCATATGCCGCTTATAGTAAAAACCCATAAAAGGAAAATAACCGTAATAATTTCCAATTTAGGTTATTCTATAGGCACAAAAGAAAAGAGTAAAGTTGTTAGTGCATTAATATTATCTCAATATAATTTATTTCCAACGCTTTTAAGCAAATAAATAAATCCGCAATCGAATAATTAATGCAGATTTCATTCAGATATTATTAATATGAAAGCTCTAGTCAGCGCCTGGGGGTTTGACAGCCAGTAATACATTATTTTGTATTTTGAAATGATTTAACCAGACTGTCGGTAAATATCATGAATCATTATCAACAGATAATATTGTGTGTAATTATGTGTGATTATAACACTGTAATTAAGTAAATATTACCAACTTTATAATTCGAATCTTATAAGCTCAAATAACATTTTATTTTCGCGATGATATCGGCGCCGTGGCTTAGTTGGTTAAAGCGCCTGTCTAGTAAACAGGAGATCGAGGGTTCGAATCCCTCCGGGGCCTCGCAATCCAGAGCTTTTTTCCCTTTTCTTTTTTAATTGAAACTTCTTTTAACTCCAAACTAATCCATTCTCTGATCGACCAGTCATTCGTTACTCCATAGCGAAACGTTTATCGATCGGAATCTGAATAATTGATGAAGAGAGGCGCTGTCCTTTCATCGTCGTCGTCCTTCCGCCAATAAAGGCCACCCTCCATTGTGCGCCTCGGTAAAATTGAATGCCTCAGTCGTCCCGTTTCAGGGACACGGAATAATAACAGGCTCGACACCCTTAAAATCGTGCGGTGGTGTGGCGCAATGCGATACCCATACACAGAGACGTATTCCTCTCGATTCATTCTCCATACACACACTAAGTGCGTTCATTAAATGCCGTCGGTGTATTTGCTTATTAAACTAAAGCCACCCCAGTTTTTGGGGGAGCTACTAGTCATCATGAGAATGTCGAAAATTTATATGTCCACCGCCTCATGTGTATTCGTATACTTATGTACGTACGGCTAGGCGGTACATAACGTCACATACCACCCCTCTGCGTATTTCCGGACCAACCCTAAATCGTGTGGAGCCTGATGAAACGAGATAGCAACCCCCTAAGTGCATGCCAATGCAATTTTATAACGCATCAGAGAATCTTTTGAAAATATCTCGGAAAATGTACTACACTTACGCCGTATCTATATCATTTTATAGGGGAAACGTTCATCTTTTCCTTCGTTCCACCCGAAACTTTTGAGATATTGAGAAAATATATCACGATTATTTTTATTGGAAAGGGCATCACTATTATAGAAGTCCAATCACAGAGAACCATTTTATATTGATCGATGGGCTTCATGGAACCATGATCATCATGATTTTGAACTTTCTTTTCATAGTTCTGATCTCTATAGTTCTGACCATTAATTTTCATGTGTACCTGTTATAGTTAAGTGAATGCATGGGGGGAGATGATGATATTAGGAGAAGCTGGAGAAATTCAATTTTCTTGTTATTTTTCCTTTATATTTCACTTGCTCTAGGCCATTCCGTGATATAATTACGTCCCTGCTCGTAAGTCGGTATACTTATGGTATCTGACATAATACGGAATGGACGTTCACATGAAAAATAAGCTTTTGTTCTTTCAGAACCTTTCAACCTTTTCCCGTTTTCATTTTACGCAAACCAAAGGTCGTATCGTATAGTTAAAGCCGATTGAAGCTCCAAAAAAGTTAAAACTTCATATAAAAAGAACATGTAGAACCTACATGCTATACAGAGTGTGATATTAAACAAGAAAAAAACTAAGTTCCTAATCTTATGGATCTAAATACCATACTTTCAGAAACATTATACGTATTGCTTCAACCGAGATTCCGGTCATAAATTCAGAAAATTCTTTTAGATCCGCCCTGCTTGAATAAGTCATATTGGTCAACTTAACAAATGTAAGGATTACAACAACAGCCTCTCGTTGTTGAATTGAACTAAAGGAAATTAATAAAGATGCAATAACCAAAAATAGTTTTCTAACAATGCGACACTTGTGCAGAAATGCACTGATATGTTCAGAAATGCGTTTTGCGAATGGGGACGGACGTGCGGCGCCTCCAGCTCATCCCATTGCAATCACGAAACGCATCAGCGGCATCAGAAGGGGTGGGTGACGTCCGATTAACGAGGAGGGTTAAAATCCACGTGTGTGTTTGCGTACGCTCGCACATCCACCCATCTGCAGCAGATACAGTCAAAGGGGTGAGGTATAATTAGGGCCAAAAAGCACCGAAATTATAAGGGGGGAACTGGAGGGATGCGGAATATTGTGTTCGGATCGGTTCGGGCTTAGGCCGAAAACGGGGTGGGTTTCCATCAATCGACGGTCAACTTTGTATACGGCAATGTTTTGCAGCTCAAAATCCAATTATATCCGCACAACGAGATCGCCCGATTCCGCATGGACGCCTCCCTCTCCACACATAAGGAATAATCTCATATATCCATCATATTATTTTGTTATTTCTATGATATTTTCAGTTTCTACCTGAATTAGGGACGGTTCTGATTGAGCGTTATTGATACGGCATCTCCCCTCGACTCTTAAGTGGGGCCATTAAACACCATTAAAGGCTTGAAATTATTCATAGGGGTTGTTAGACGAGTTACCTAACCATTATACCTATACTTAGTAGTTGGGTGAGTATAAACTATGCGAAAGATATCTGGTGAGCGCCTTCAAAGTGGCTGTAATCTAGAGTCGCGACCGAGGTGGTAGAAATAAATCATCCTGGAGGAAATAAAGACAACTTCATTGGTTAGAGACAAGCGCGGAGGCAGCCAACCCGAATTGAGTCCTCTAAATATCCTCGCAGACTCTTATTATTATAATTGAGCAGTTAAAAGTTACCAGTGCTTCTTGCGGAACTTCTTTTTCCGTGGAATGGTTGCGGAATAGATTTCCTATTTATAGCAAAAAATTATTCAATCTCGCAAAAACTAATTAAATTTGGACTGAAAAGTTTTCTTCTGATTCTACATAATTTTTAACGAAGGAGTTTTTGAAGAAATCAAATTTTCTCCTGACTTTTAGACAATGAGGGTCTCGGTATCTCTGCTCCAAGTTGTATAAATAAATAAGGAAATGGGATTGATTCATCATCATTAAAAATGCATCAGGAGAGGAAATTACTGTTTGAAATATGCAGTCGGTTGGTGAAAAACGCTCCCCGAGGATTTTCCACCCTCGTCCTGATTTCGCCAAAGACATTTATTATTACCATCAGACTTTTTTTCAGCACCAAATTAAACGTCCCCATCTCGTTAGATCCACCCTTATAATCTTATTACCTCGAACGAATCGCATTTTACACTAATTAATCTATCAGTTCTTAAATAGTACTATTTCGAAAATTGGGAGTCCTGATGGAAAAAAGGATCAGTTTTGTTGTGGAAAGTGCAGTTGTATAATAGTTAGAGAGGAAGCGACAGACAAAGAGATTTGATGGTCGTGTGATCCCTGCAAGGGGTTGGTTGCAACGTGGGGGTGGCACCAGATCAATACTCCGGCTGTACATTCACTGACAAATCTCACCCTCGAGAGTCGAGACTTAGGTATTATACCTTTTACGGCGAGCGAGCGTATACTATACGACCGTGAAAGTTATTCAATAAAGAAAAACAACTCGATGCCACGGGACTTTATACAATTTCACTTTCCGCATCCATCCGACCCCCGAAAACCGTCGAATTAGCAGTCCATTTGTACTTTTTTCAAACTTTTGCTGTTTTATTCAGGAGCCGAGAGAAAGTTTGGCGTGTGTGTAGGGAGCTTATCGCCCGTGTGATCCAATAAAAAGATTTGTTCGTGTTGATTTACCTACCCAACTATTTGTACAGAATTTCGCACCCCTCGCATTCTTTTTTCCTCGTAACTGTGGGAATTTATCTCAGAGGTAATCGCATATGCAAATGCGTCTTATTATAGACGCTGAAACGTGTTTGGCCAGTTTCGTCGAAAACTTGGAGGGTGAGCCTCCCTTTTAGAAGTGATGAGATATCGAAATTGCGAAAATTCACACACTATTACCACATCACGAGCCTTGTAGAAAAATGAGAGTATTGATCGCTTTGACGGACTTTGCCTTGAACTACGCAATCATTAAAAAATTATCGTCTCATGACGTATATCCGCACAATAGATCATAAAGTGTGCGATATAATACTCGGATATTTGACGCGCATATGGGAACATTTCTTCGGTGTGGTTTTCTTTCTGTCTTTTAAAGAGCCAGCAGTCAAGTTGTTGCTATGCGCTGCTGCCTCTTGGAGTCAACGGCCTGAGGCCACCAACTTAAGTAAAGTAACCGCAAGTAGAGTGTATGCGGTGTCATTATCGCACTCGCAAAGCGTATACAAGACTGACGCACGAAAGTCATCCCTTTAATACATGCAGGATCACCCTAAGTAGGTTACTCATTGTAATGAGGGAGGAAATGGGATTTCCTTCGGGATTTCGCGGACTCGATCGTTCCGAAATCAGGGGTGGACACCGCCCATCGGAAGCGAATCGTGCAGGGGTGGCGTTATCGTGGGGGGGCTCGTGTCCGGACCGCGAGTAATTGCCTGCGGTGGGCGATAATTGACATATTGACTGCGTCAACGACATAAGAGTCCTGCACGGTGGCCGGGGGTCCCCGAAGAGAGGGTCCCGTTCTTTTGTATTGTTCCGTGTTACGCTATACGGTTCGGTATCGATGACACGTGACCCTGGTAATAGATCGTGTGTAATTCGCAACCACCATGTAAATAGAACGGGGAAAAACACGTAGAGTGGCGTTCTCTCGGCCCCGGTGCAGTTTTCTCGGTCCCTTCTTCGCATCGAGTTTCGAAATTGGCTGCACAGATTTCCGCCTCATGGAATGGGCTTTCGAACCGTTTTTATTCCATCAGGATGAGTGCAAATCTGCGAATTTGTGATGTGAATGGTTTACGATGGAATGACTGATGCAGAGGCAAAAGTGGCGTTTCTAAATGATCTGAAACTTCGAAAAAAGATGAGCTGAAATTGTTGATGACCTTTGTTTGGAAAATGTGATGGCGTTTTTGCCCTTTTTTTTTTGCATTTTGAGACATCTAGAGACCCGGGGAAAACTGAAATTTCATAGGTGAATACTTCGAAAAAAGATAATCTGCAATTGAGCCCTTTAATGGTTTGGCAAATGCAGAGGCGTTTTTTTTTAAACAGTTTTTGGGACCCGGGGCAAACTGGAATTTCAGGTGAATGAATGTTTGACATGTTTCTTGAAAAGCTCCCTGTTTGGCACTAGTAGCACCTAGTAGTTTTAGTGACTTTTACTATGTAACAGTGACTTTCTACCCTGAAGTTTGCTGTGAGTTGGGCTTTTGAAAGTTGGGTTAGCTATCTCTTCTGTCATTTTTGAATAACTTTGAATTTTCAAATTTTCACTTATTTGAGAGTACCCCAGTCCTTCATTCAATGAAATAACTTCTAGGTATATTGTATATTCTCTGCTTTATTTAAATTCAAGTTCCATGAGAAATTTTCACCGAAACTGTTTCGCAAGATTTTCCGGAAAAACATTTCCAAAGTAACAAAGTCTTGACAAAAACCTAACAACACTAAAATAGTAAAATTCCAGTTAGTTCCTTACTACAAAGTTAATCGGCGTTGTACACTTACTCACAAGAAAAACGGGACACCTATCGAGCGGCCGAAAGTGGAACTACACGAATCGTACATCCCTGGACGAGGCTATATCTATGAATAATAATTATGAAGTTTATCTTGAAGGATGTCAGTCGATTTATACTTGTCTAGGCACACTTATATCGTACCGGCGGATATCTAGCCTCGTCCCGGGGTGTACTTTTCGTGTAGGTCGAGTGGCGAGCGCCCCCAGAGGTGTCCCGTTTTTCTTGTGAGTAAGTGTACATCACATTGCATCATGCTTAACTGTATGATTAAACTGCTTAAAGTTTCAACAATATCAAAATCTTTTACTTGTAAATTTTGTAACTTTTGCTTATAACTTGATGAGAATATTCAATGATGAGAAATTCAATTAATTGATTGATCTTGGAAGCAATTTGGAATAGTAAACGAATAAACCCCAGAAAACTTGAAATTGTTCCTGAAAACTCATCGTGGAATACAGAGACCTCCGAAAAGTTACTGCGATCTTTGTTTCTCAGCCCTGAATTAGCGATTTCTAATCTCTAGAGAGGCGTAACCCACGAAGTTGACACGTCATTTTGAAACCAAAAGGCCAAGCTTTCGATTATAATTCTCGGATAGAAAACATATTATCTTGTTTGGTTGAAAAATGGATTCGATTGCGGTGAAAGTTATACCGGTGCCATTCCGCATTTTTCTCACTAGAAATTCGTAACCCTTTAGTCTTTAGCAGCCTTTAGTGCAAAGTTTCTAGTTTGATAAAATAGAAGGATGACTGTCGACTTTAAAATTCTTTCTAATTATGTGCCTCGAATGGATTACTGAAAAGTCACGATTCGTTTCGTATAAAGTAAAGTAATTCTCGTCGAATTTAGAAGAAATCTCGGGCTTTGTACCGAAAAAAAGTGCATTTCAGGAATGCACCAGGGAATCGAACGAGAGTGCATGAGATTAGGAGGTCTCGGGGCGCCACCCCCGTCCAGATCCGGACCAACCACGTTCGGCTGCTGCGAATCCGCTCGAACATCACCGTCAGTTCCGTCCGCCGCCGCCAGGACCGCCACCTGCCGGGTGCCTTCTCCCCCGTGCGCACGCCACTGGGGCGGTCCTCCGGGCGCCCGCTCCACCGCCCACCGCCGAGCCGAACCGCTTCGGCCCCGCTCGCCTCGTGAAATCCGTCGCGCGTGCTCCTCCACCGCCGGCCGCCGAGTCCGAGACGAAGTTTGCGCCCGGCCGGACCTGCACCGGAGCGGCGTGTTTCGAGCGCGAGTGACGGCGACCAGTGCGACTCGTCGGTGTTCGGATGGGCGGCGCGCGGGGACGGCGGTTCGCGGCGGCCCGGCGGCGGCGGTGATCCGGTGAGCGCGGATGGCGACGAGCGGCGGCCTGCCCCCGGTGCCCGACCTGATCCCGATCGCGCTGCTCAAGGCCCCGGGAGGCGGCGCGGACGTCATGGGCGAGCAGCGCCCCCGGCGGCGGCGCCCGCAACCGGCGCCGGTCGATAGCGGCGCCGCCCGGCCCCGGCGCGCGAGGCCCGACCGCCACCGCAAGGCAGACAGTGGGCGACGCGAGCACCACCGCAGACGCGCCGCCGACCGAGACCGCACCGAGTGCCGCGACACCTCCACGGAGAGGCCCGCGAACCCGCGCGTCAACCCCATCTTCGTCTGGATCCGGCAGGAAGACACGCGCATCGTGGACGTGAAATGCGAGGACTACGACAAGCGGAACCGCATCCTGCTCACCAAGACGGCGCAGGGCTGGCGCGCCATTCCCCGCACGGAGACCCTCGCGCCCCCTTTGAGGGAGGCGGCGGATAGGCACCACCACCGCCACCGCAAGGCCCGCACCAAACCGAAAGTGCGCAAAAAGTCCACCGCCGTCCAAGTCGACGACCACACCAGCCCCCGACCACCCACCCCCAAATCACCAATCACCTGGACCGTCCCAGTCAACGTCGAATCCCACCTACCCTCCCACAAGATCCCGATCACCAACCCCGGAAAAAACGACGACTACGACGAAGACAGTGTAAACAGTGCCGTGGATCCGAGTGCGCAGACGCCCGAACAAAAGTGCAAGATGCCCTGTGACGTCACACCCTTGGATAATCTGCTGGCGGTGGCCGAGTTCGAGTTCAACCAGCACATGCAATCGGGCGAATGGGACAAAAGCCGGCATCACCAAGACGACGACGACGACGACGACCAGAAGGACTTTATCACCAACATGGAGCACCTCAACAGTCTGATCGAGTCCTGCTCCAAGAGCGACCCCTCCAAAGCCTTCGATGATGAGCCCAAATCGGATTGCGATTACACCGAAGACGACGACAACAACCTGGCGATGGACGATATTCTCAGTCGACTGGAGCAGTCTCTGAGGAGTCCGGATCCGTCTGAAGGGCACCTCAATTATGACGAAGACGATGGCAAAGACGATGTCAATAAAGACAACTTTGATGAAAACACTGGCAGCTTCAAATCCGTACCTGATATCGAAAACTACTTGACTACATCGCAAAGCAGTGAAGTCAAAGCCAACACGCAGATTAACCCATCCGAAGACCTGATACCGCCTATTACAGACCTGGAAATACCGTCATCACCGCAAATCGATCACGATAACGATGAGGAAATCGTCAAAAAGCCGGACGAAGTTGATGACTTATCGATGATCGAGTCTTCTACTGTCAGTAGGGAGATGGTGGAGAACGAGGAGCCGACTGACTTGAGCGTGCATCATCACACCTCGAAGTTTGTAGCAAATTGCGTTTCTTCCAATTCTCCGGATGAGGTGGTTATGGAAGGGCCGACGGATTTGAGCGTTCCCAAAGCGATTAGTGGGGATGATAACGGGCCTCGGCCTCCCTCGCAGAATTCTGAAGCGATCCAGTCGCCCCAACCGAGCGGAATTCCGGCGGTCCCTCCGTCCCCTGACATAGTTTCGACGAGTGCCAACGCGTTTTCGTCGCTCCAGACGAAATCCAACCAAAAATCATCAGTATTTCTCGAATCCTTGCTGGCGAATAGCACGCAGAAAATCGCGCTCAATTCGGAGGTGACCATAACCCGGCAGAAGGAACCGCTCGATTTGGGAAAGTGTCGAAAGTCTGCCAGTCCTACAGTCACGTGTTCTTCGGAAGAGGTCAAGAATAATAACGCGGATTTCGAACCGCCGCCCAGTAAGAAGAGCAAACCGGACGATATAACGCTGAAGAATCTTCTCGAAGTGGAATCATCGAAATCTTCGATGCTGAATGAGAGCAAACCTGTCGAGGTGGTGAAATCCTCTTCGGTGCAGGAAACACCGAAACTTTTAGAATTGTTGAAAACGGACGCGTCCGGGCCCGATCCGTTGAGACAGTTACGCCAAATCCTCTACGATAGTAACTTGAATGTGCCAGATCCGATGTTGGTGCCTAAAGAGAAACTCAGCCAAATCATCTCAAATCCGGGCGTCGAGATACCGAAATTGCTGAAACAAAGACCCGAACTCAGATTACCTGAAGCTTTAGCGTTCCCGCATCTACTGCAAGATCCGGATATCCTCGTTATAACTTTGCAACAACTGGAAACTATCATCCTGAAACAGAACCAGGCGTTCAATTTCAAAGACCTCAAGCTCAACGAGGAAAAAATTTACGAGAAACCTAATAAGAAACCGGAGAAACCGATCGAAATTGTTAAAGAACCACAACAAATTAAAAAGAGTAACAAAGATGAAAGTCTTCGATCGAAACCGGAATCTAAAAGTGGAAATTTCAATGAACTAGCTAACGATATAGACGCTGCCACTGCGGCCGCTTTCAATCAAATGATATGGTTGCCGTATTTGAATCAACTCGAAGCCATGTCTTTCGGAAGTAACCCAGAAATGCTGAAAATGTTATCATCAGCGCCTGCAGCGATGTATCCCAACCAAGTTCCGGATTTGAATCACCTAATCGGGAGATTTCCTCCGCCATTGAGTTTTCCAATGCAGCAGTCACCGGTCAATTACAACAACCCCTTGGAAATGTCCATGTGGCAGGAGGCCATGATGCAAGCGAACATGTTGAGGCCTAAACTTCCATTCGACGGCCTAAATCCCAACAGCAAAAATGCCAGCTTTAGGGATTATTTAGATAAATTGAATTTCGCCACCCCTGGGAAATCATCGTCGTCATCATCAGCAGCGGCAATGGCGAATGCGCATAAAATGAACGTGATAAGCAAAGCCAATATGTTCCCATCGTCTTCGTCTGAAAATAATGGTAGAAGTGGATATCATAATTTCCTGAATATTCCAAACGCTTTTCAACAGCAGCAGCAACAACAACAACAGAATAATTCCAAGCAGAATCTACAAATTCCTCATTACAATCCACTGTTTCACCAACAAAAGAATTTCGGTCATCAACAGCAGCAAAAACAGTCGACAATGAATCCGTTCATGAAGGCTGGGACTAAATCGAGTTACGCGAATTTCTACCATCATCATCAACAGCAGCAGCAGCAACAACAGCAGCAACTGCAGAACCACCAAAGATCAATGATGGTCGAAGATAAGCAGAGTTATTATCACCACCAGAATAGCAGTAAACATCATCATCATCAGCAGGAGCAAAGGCCAAAATTGGCTTGTAAATCATTCGCGAATTTGTCTCACCATCAACAGCATCAGCAGCAAAAACACCATCAGCACCATCAGGAACAGCAGCATCATCACAAGGAAAAAAACGAGTTTACCGGTAAAAACCACCAGCCCATTGATCTTTCCGGTTCGACGCTGCCAACAACCAAGCTGAAAGTTAAAGAGCATCTGATCGATCCGGTGAACGCTCCGAAATTGCTAAAGCACGACGATGTGGCAGAAGTCGGGAGCACCACCGCCAGCATCGAGGAAATGCAAGACGCGCACAAACACCTCTGGCATCCGCTCTTTGGAAAGTAAGCCACCGAAACCAAGGTATTTAAGAGATGTTTTCTAACGATTTTTTTCTTTTGCAGCCAAAAGGGCTACCACAGCCCTTGGAATTGGACTACGGTGACGGCGACCGGGGAATAACATCGGCTTCAGCCTCCATCCCAGCCATGGAGGTCGTCATCATCTTCGTACCAAAGCGTCAACAACGACGCTGCCTTCACAGGGTTTGACTTTGACTATTTCTCGAAATAATCACACATCACCGAAATAATCGTTTCTCTCAAATCGTTTCTGTAATTTCGACGACCAACGAGAAATCAAATTTCCATACGGTTCGGCCTTTTACCAGCGCGCCCAAAAGTCAATTCACAAAACGCGATGCATAATTCATTGCGTCTGGCCTGTCATTAGAATTTGTAATTCGAGTACACCTATGCGTATACCGACTAAACTGAAACATTAACATAAAATTTCAAAGGGGCATTTGCATTTAAAATGCGCTATTGATAAAGCACAATGAGCATTATCGATCGTCTTTCTGTTTCGTTGTGATGATGATGGGAAGTGACCCGAATCGAGTCGGGTTTTTCGTGCTTTTGTCGCCTAATTATTCAGAATTAGAGAAAACGAGATACGGCACGCCCGCATCGTTCAGTCACTTTTCAAACCCGCACCAATTTAAAGCGGGGCGACCCAGAAATACGAAATTTTCCATCGGAATCGTCGGATAGATGAAAATGATCCTGCAAGTGTTACCTAGCCACTCGGAGGAGTGTGTACGGGTACAGAGAGAGCGTCGTCCTGTTTTAAATTTAGAACCTCCGCTTGGATGTTATGAGAGAGGTGAACTCGTGACCCTGTGCTGTGCAGTAGCTCCCATCCGCTTGAAACTCGGCTGTATCGCGGCGATGATGCCTCTCTCTGGGTCTGCGGTATTGATTTTCCGCGGTCGATGTCTCTCGCTCCGGCTTTATAACCGGAGTGGGAAATGAAAACAGACAATTTCCAGCGGCGTCATTCGGAAACGCGCCCTGGATGCACGATGGAAATTTATTTCAGACTCGAAACCGAGTGGCTGACCCCATTTCCATCAATCCGAACCAGGTCGAATTTTACACGGGCGCATTTTTAACACCGGAGTGACACTCTGAAGGCTACGAAATCGAATATTGAAGAGGGTGGATTTTGATTGGAACTCGAGTGGGAAATGCGGCACGTACGTAATTCGGTACTTTATACGATGATTGTATCGACCCGCGACTAATATCTTTTTAATGGCGGTTTTTATTGATTTTTCAATCGAAATTCCACATTACCAACACCTTCAATCAATTTGAAGAAGATTAAATTGTAATTTCAGAATAATTCAACATAACATAATCAAAAGTGTCCCGGCGCCTCCACCAATTTCAAACCACTTGGAAAATCATAGTCCTGCGAAAATTTCATGAACTTGTTCTGACTTTTCAAGTGTTGTTCGATTTTGTTGATATTTCGGTGAAATACCCTTCGTGAACCTTGAATAGAAATGACGATTTGACACCTGGCGTGTACTCCAAACCGACTTGTGTAAAGTGTGCAATCAATAACCTCGTAAAGCAAAAGAACCACCAAGAAGTAAGTCGAGTATTGTTCTCGTTCCATCCATTATTAAACGAAATGTTAAAAAATTGCTCACTTAGAGAAAACGGTCACTTTATTGTATCACATATCAATATTCATGAGACTTTTACATACAAATGCAGTAATAAGTGAGACACACCTTGGCTTAAAATAATCGTGTCGACGGACGGTGGTTCTTTGTATAAGGAGGAGAAAAATTGAATTGGATTATCATTATTGACAACTGTTACAGTTGGAGGTCTTTGTCCTCATTATTGTTAAAGGCAATTTTATTCAATTAGTTAATTAATGGATTGCACTTTCCGATGCAAACACAAAGTCGTCGGTTTACTTACTTATTATTGCGGAGAGAGAGGAGAAGGAGAGAGGGTCAAAATACTCGCGCTCATGCAATTCCATTTTCACTAATTCTGTATACGCTCGCCCTAGTTTTGTGTATACTCGAGTAGATGTGCTCTATAAATCTAAATTCGCAAACTTTCTTTCTATTTTTGGGCGGTGACTGAAAATCTGGAAATTTGATTTCTTTTCAAGTGACTCGATACTTACTTATTCAACATGTGTATTATTATTAATTATTATCATAAACATTCCACGCTTATTACGATTATTAAAAGAATAAAAATGTTCCTCAATGTATAAAAATATTGTATCTTATTGTATTTATATTATGTACATATTAATGCATACATAAAAGTATATGAAATATATAAATGTCTGGACAATGTTATGTTTGATGTAATGTTATGTAAATGTTGTTATAACAAATTGAGTGTACGTTTTTTTTATTTTCTATATAGTTTTCTTTCAGTTATTTTCCTCATTATCATCACATTTAAGAAATTAATAATAATATGTATACCTATAAATATTATAGGAGATTTGTGCAATGTAGTAGTTTTCATCTTACCTGTACAAAGTGATTCTATAGGGCTGAATTGAAAAATTCTAGGAGTAATTCCCAAATAACCTCAGTTGGAATGAAATTATGATATTTGATGAAGATTTTGTGTTATTCCCTAATCAGTTTTTACTCGAGCCGTTAAAAATTCAGGAGACATTTGTTAAATTGTCGTAGAAAACGGAGAATCTTCCTTGGATTTTTCGGCAGGACCTTTCGTCTCTATAACTTGAAATTTTGCTAATTTCTCCCATTTCTGGTCTGACAGTAAACTTTGTGTATTACGATGAGATACATAAATATAGATCTAACAATATATTTCTATATGAGAAAACCAATTCATGTGAAGAAATGCATCAGTCTTCGACTCTTTTGTAAATAAGTATTATTGTATGGAAATTTTGGACAAACCGTAGTAACTTGTATTATGCAAATTGCCATATATCTTTATGAAAGAAGGCGTCATTTTATATAGTGCATCATTATTAATTATTAAAATTAAATCAATTAAAATTGTAAATGTACTAAAAAAATTAGCTAGATAATTGGTATAGCTCTCTCCAAATTTTCATCAATTTAATAATTATTTATCAAATTGTTATAAAGAAAAAAATTATTTTATCATCGACTGATATACAATTTTTTCAAAATTATTTATATTAAAGCGGACGCAAAAAATGTAAAATCTATCTGTGAGATACGATACATCTGCTGATTCGGATGTATACAAAAACATATCGAAAAAAACGTTATTTTCTATAATTGATTTTACTTTTTAAAGTATAACTATTTAAAAAAAAGGTGTAGACAATAAATAAAAAAAAGTTGTGAAATTATTTGTTTGTAGATGAAAATATGGTGTTTAATTCTTACGCTTCGAATAGCGCGCGATACTAACTAACATTATAGTTGTTGTAAATAATAATGATGATTATTAATTATTATTATTAAAAAAAGGAATGTACATTTTAGTAGATATTGATTTAAAACCAATTCTTTCAATGTGAACAATTCGGACTTACTTATTATAATGATAATTGTATTTAATTTCAAACCAAAGAACAGTTATTAATTGATAACATTCTTAATCATAAATTAGTTTAGAAATGTAACTAGCCTATACATAAACTTCTATAATAGCGGATAATGAAATAAATGAATGAAAACTACCCCAAAAATCTCATCATTTCGACGAACAAAAGTCTATAATTTATCATTATGCATTCAAATTGATGCCGATCCCTGGATGCGCGCCCGTCCGGCCTTGACAACGAGACTGACTCCAAATAAAAAGCTCAGATTGTATCTTATCCCACTCAAGGTCTGTATAGTAGGTAGGTATGTAACGTGTACGACTCTGGTACTCTCTCGTATACATGCATTATGTATTATGTGCGCGAGTGCCGGCATAAAAGGTAAATGGGGTGGCTAAACCCATCGAGACTCGGCACATAAGGGCCACACTCCCATCTCTTCGCTTCTCTATAAAGTCCTCTTTAGTTCCGCCAGCCCTGACTTCGTCAACAACTCTCTACCCGACAGTGTATACAATCATATAGGTTTGTTTTTTATGTCGGTCGGTGTACATGCACCTACATACTTCTGCCCTCTCTGTCTGGGCAAATGTACAGAGGGCACAAGAGGAAGAGAGACGCTTTACAATAAAACATGTGCGAACGAACGCTCTGCAAAGGATAGCCATGTACGAGTGATCAGACATAGATGGCATATAAATTTATATTATTGTGGGAAGTTTCCCGCTGAATTCGCTAACGGCAAAAAGGCAGCGTAGCCTTATTAGCCTAATGTGAGACCCCAATGTCTTATTCTATGGAGGACCTTATTTGGGTCTGTGAAACACTTTTTCAAAAATTATCAGAAAGGAGTACAAAAATGTTGATATTTGTCTGAGGGTGGAGGCTAATCGACACCTCAATCTACAGGATCTGCAAACCGCATTCCCCTTTAAAATCCGTGTAAGTTTTCATTGTTCCTTCGATTGTTACGCTATTTCATACTGAAGAAAGCCGACGATATGGAAATGAAATGGTAATCCGTTATCAACCGCACATTAATGGCGTAACATTGACACTTTTCATCTCGTTTTTTTAATGGCGAGTATGGCTCACCTAATGAGATTGGTAATAATCGTGTTAATATTTGATTAAAATTCTTATCGATTTTAATTATGAGCGACCATTCGACTAATAAAATGCTTGGTAATTTGATAGGATTAACAATTTTATTATGGTAAATGTACATATGTATCATGTGAAATGATTAGGTCTATTATGCATATAGACTTTTGTTTATTTATAGTTTAATTATTTATTTATGCACATATTTTTGATGTGGGTATTGCTTACCTATTATTATACAGAATATGAAGTGCGTCTTTGGTTCATGCATGTGAAGTAAAATTCGTAAAAAACTAGATTCTTGACATACCGCGATCATAATAAATAATAAATCAGATCAGGGAGTGTTTCTTGAAAACATGTCATTATAATTTGTTATCCTATTTTATAAAATACGACAATAAAGAAGATTTTAGATTTAATCTCAAACGAATTCTGTCAGAGGGTGGATTTTTTCCAGATAGGTTGTCCCGAGGGGTAAACCGCTGATCAAAATTTCTAAACTAATCCACTATAATAAATCCCCCGTGAAATAATCTTGACACACTTGGATTCTTATCGTTGTAATGCTGTATTTCACATGGTTACATTGAAAAAAGATTTTGGCTCACGGTTAAAATGTTAATTTCGCGCGCTGTTATATTGAGAAAATTCTTTTGTGAGCATTTTCGGTAAAAAAAAACGATAAAAACGGGGAACTAGAACCTCAAATTTATAGGTAGACCAAGAGGGATTTAGGTAAAATTTCAGAACACATTTTTCTATACTTATTAGAAGATAAATTTGAGTATCCAGTTACTGCGCAAATTGGTTCCATAAACCATAAAGTAAGTACCATCGGTAAAAATCATACGTACTTACTCGCGCGTATAAGCTACCAAGTTACGTAGGTACTCGCACGAACGTACTTACGTACATACGAGATAACATTCCTAGACCTTATGCGAGTAAAAACAAAATATATCATATATTTACTGATACTATAATTACAAAGAATTACTTATTATTACTTGATTACAAAAATTCTTAACTTGACCTAAATTTACAAAATGATTAAGAAATGCTTGCAAATAAGTATACCAAATCGCAAATTGTAGGTGAATATAATCAAGGAAACCATACTTGGAGTAGGCCACCAATAATACAGCAAAGCAGTGGATCCTCAAAATAACAAAAGCTCCTTTTGAAGAAAAATACACATTTAATTCATTACAGGATAAATATAAGGAAATCTCTTTAGGAAAATCTTTTTCAAAGTATCTCAACTGGAATCATCGTTTGAAAGCTTTTTAAGTGATTGTCGATGTAGATGTGCTGATTGTTAAGCGAATTTGTTACTTTTTCAGAGGAAAAGTGTAGGCGGGTGAGCGTACCTCGTAAAATGGCTGCCATTTGGGCATGCAATAAAAGAAAGCGATAAAACCGGAGCGAACGGAATCGATTCTGTTCTTTTTCAAATGCATCTATAGATAGATTGAGTGATACGTCCTATATTCCTCCGCCGGGGTGAAATCTCCCCCTTCTTCCCCATCGGGGTAGAAACGGGACGACCATCCTTGAACTCCCTTCCTGTTTGCGAGCCCTGAGGATAGATGTCGCCCCGTGTCCGCTCGGGAGGCGATCAGTAGCGCCAAAGTTCAAACCGACTGCCGCGTAGTTTTCTGTATTTCCCAGACCGGTTGTTGTGTGTAACGCAATCAATACATCGGGGTCAGCGAATATGCCGAGGTATAAATAAAATCCGTCGAAATGGGTTCACATTTCGCCAGTTAACCAATCGGGGAGGCAAAGTGAGTGTCGGCTTGTGTTTCGGTGCATCGACGGTACAGCGGCGGGCCGATTTATCCATGGTGCAATTCAAATTAAAATGAAAATGGCGGAAAAGTCCGTAATGCTGACGTTTCAGAACAACTGCGAGGCTATTAATAGTAATTGTGTCGAGGTTAGAGACGAAATAAGCGACGGGAAGACCAGCGTCGCCGATAACAATGACATAATCGCGAACGGTGGTGACGATGACGACGGCGAGGATGACGACGGGCCGAGTGCAGGCGACAAATGTGACGATAAGCCAGAAGACGAACCCAGCAAAGGCGAGGAGATAGACGAGGTCGTCGTCGTCGCCGGCAATGGCGACGCGGTCGACGAATTTTTAGCGGGAGATCACAAAAACGACGACGATTTCGCCGACGAACTGCTGCTGGCCAACATCGAGGCCGAAAACGACGGCATCGATTTCAAAACGGACAATGTCATCGTCGATTGCGCCGACCTGGAGAAAAACGACTTTTCCGATGCCCCCGAAGACGAGGAGGAGAAAATCGCAGAGTGCGGAAATCCCCCGGAATCCCCAGCTGGATCCGCCGATGAAGGGTTGGACATAGAAATGCCATCCACGGAAAATAACGACGATGAGTAAGTTGGATTTTCTAAGAAACAGCTAAATCAATCACCAAGTTAATTACACAGTTTTAAAGACGGAACAAAACCGATTCTAATCACTCTTATCATATTCAAGCAGAAATTAATACGCTAAAGTTATCGCAGTACAAGAAGAAAGTACTATCCCGGCGCCTCCACCAATTTTAACACGTTCGAAAATTGCATCCTCCTCTTCAAGTCTCCATAACTCTTGTTAAAAATATCCAAAATTGGCAAACAATGGTATCATTTAAAAGCTAAAAAATCCACCTTTCCAACGACATCCATCCCGTTATCAAAAATTGATCCGTTCAAAAGTTATGATCGAAATGGCGCACAAGTGGTTTCACTGCGCTTCCGCCAATTTCAACCACGTGAAAAATCCGATGTCTCTCGAACGCGATCGGATTTTTCAACGAATCGAGGCTTCATACATGTAATTAAAGCCAAACAGTAAATTTTAATATGCACCCTCTGGGAAAATATAGAGCGACAGATAAAATTGGTCCTTTGGTGGCATAAGCTTGGCTTTCTGACATTGTCCGCATATACCCTCTCGTGACGTCATTTCGGTACCTGATCAATGCAAGGGTAAAATCCGAGAGGGGTGCGTTGTGCGAGCAGCCGGCCAAAAACCCCAAGGGATAACGGGACTAACGTTACGACTTATTAAGGGCGTCAATCGCAAGCGCGCCCCTAAATAATGTAAGAGGTCGAGGGGATGGAATCGGCAAATGCACTGGCCGAAATGCATCCGAGCTTTTATTTAGTTTTAGTTTAGGCTTTAGGTGGGTGTAAAGTACAGAAAGTGAAGATAATATGCCTCAGTGTTTGGTGCGAAGTTGTGGAAATTATTACGGGAAAACGCGCGGCAACTCTAATGTGATCTACCACATGCTACCGTCCGATCCGAAATTGCAGTCGAAATGGGTCGAAATTTGCCGGATGACCGAGAAAAACGGAAAGATCGCCCCGCATGCTCGGGTGTGCAGTGACCATTTCTCGCCCGATTGCTATCAGCGAGATTTACAACACGAACTTTTGGGGTTGCCTCTGAGGAGGAAACTGAAATCGGATTCGGTGCCCAATCGAAACTTGATACCTAATCATTGCAATATTAAGGAAAACTATTCGAAAGTCGATCAAAAGTTATTACCGATGAGGTCTAGTGTACGAATAGCGAAAAAGAAATCGCTGGAATCAATTTCTCGTAGACGATTTCGGCAGAATCGCCCCGGAAAAGGTAGATTTTTGACGGCAAACAAGTTGAAATTCATGGCGAATTTGCGTTTGAAGTACCGTCAGATAAACAGGGCCGATGTGAGGTGAGTAAAATCGTTCCCCGAAGCTCACGGGAGATTACCAATCGAATTCGCGCGGTTTCGCACTCTCGAATAATAAAATATTGTCGGCAATCGGTGGGAAATGTCATTTAGAGGTTAAAGATTATAGCCGCGTTGCCTGCTTGCAGCGGTGCGATTTCGTCCTAGCATTGGCCTCGTGCCACTTTAGTTCGATGAAGCCTGGGTGGCAGGGTTCAAGGCTTTCGCAGGAAATCGCGTCCTGCGAGGGTAACCTTGGCGAAAAATCCGCCGGTATTGTGTCTGAGAAACCGGTGAGCCGCACACGAATTCCACCGACACGGCCAGACCGATAAATTTCGATCAAAAAAACCGAAAAGACCGAAATCGCCACAGCGTCCCTACGATCCCCTCGCCCTCATCTCTAGATATTATCGATCCGCACACGCGGTGACTCAGAGGAGCGTCCCCAAATCGAAAATCCTGCAACCGTTTTATTTCATCGGCGAAAGGAAATGCGTCTCTGGCGATCGCATGGGATCGATCGGCGGCAGCGTCGTGGCGGAGGTGGAGGCGGCGTCGGTGGCGGGCAGACGCCCCTGACGTCACCGGTGCTCATTTGGTGGGGCGCGGCGGATTCCGGTCCAAAGTCGCATCAGGGCATCGGTAACGCAGTGTCCGACTCGCCGAAGCCATGCCGCAGTGCGCCGTCAACGGCTGCAGCAGCTCCCACAGGAAGACCAAAGGCGCCGCGATCTCGCCCGTCCGCTACCACCGCTTTCCGGGCGATTCCGGGACGCGCGCCCGCTGGATCCGGGCGTGCGGCAGACGCGTCCCCAACCATTCGACCGCCCGGATCTGCTCCAGGCATTTCGCACGCGAAAGCTACGAGCGGGACGTGCAGCACGAGCTCTTGGGGCTGCCGACCCGGAGCCGCCTCAGGAAGGGCGTCGTTCCCACCGAGAACCTACCGGAAGGCGAAAAGGCCGAGGAGTCTTCGGCGATCGATGTGCTGCTGGCGGTCGGATTGGTCCCCAGTACCACTTTGGAACGGAAAGGTTTACCGCAAGACGAGTAAGGTTTTCGTAACGACTTGAACAAACATTATTGCTGGATCAAAACAAACATTAGGTGTATCTTATCTCCACACATACTATATTGTTAAGTATAGTAGAAAACTGGGCTAGTATGTACTGATGGAAATATGCGTGATTCAATAATTTCGGGTGTTGAGTAATTTAGGCATTTCCGGTACTGAGGTCGATTATTCGCAGTTTAGTGGGAGCGTTTTGCTGGAGATCTTTTAATAATCGGAATGGAGGCTTTCTATTTAGTTACTTAGGCGTTTAGTAAAGTCGACTTAAGTAAGTTCCCCTACCACGTTCCGTCAGCGATCGGTTCGTTCGTCGTGAGTACGGGCTATAGTTCATTTGCCCGAGGGTCCGTGACCGCACGGTACCGACCTACTTCTCAGTATACTCAGTGATACCGATTTGGGTTCGTGTTTTCACCAGTCTCGTACGTATAAACCAGACTTTTTATAAGCCCGCCCATGTAATGTAATGTCTCCCGCGTTCTCCCCGAGAGTCTAATAATAAAGAGTCTTAAGGTGTGCTTGAAACTTGCAGCTTGTCCAAGATGCAAATTATGGAGGCGGTCCGCGAGGCCGGCGGCGTCCAACCGAACTCGCCCGGGCACGCCGAGGAGCCGCACGAAGACCCGATCCAGAAAGAGGAGAACGGGTTCGACATCGATGCGGCCGAGCAAGAAGACGAAAACAACGCGGTCGTGATAAACGGCTCGCCCGTCGACGATCACAAAGAAGACGATTCCAATGAAGACGTCATCGCCCAAAAGGACCAATCCGAACCGGATCAGGACAATTCCAACGCGAAAGAGGACGAAATCCCCGACAACAACAACCATAACAACGAAGAAAGCTCCAATTCCTCCGAGGAGACGTCGTCGACGTCCAATAAACGGAAAGCGGAAAGCCCCGAAACGTCCACGAAACGTTTACGTTTGGACATTCAAGAGAACTTCTTCAGCCGCGACAAGATCCTCAGCGAGTTTATCGAAATGGCCGATTGCGGGAACGTGGAGCAACTGCAGAATCAGACGGAGCAAATTTTAGCAGAAATCAGGACTTTGAACGAGTTGGCCAAAGAAAAAGAGCGCGAATGGAACAACATCATCCATCTGAAGAAAATGAAGGAGGAACTTCTATTACGGATGCAACGGCGCAAACAGGTGATTTTGCTCACCGGGGGTGATAAGAACGATAACGGTGATGTCGGTCTGAGCGAGTCTCAGGACTGCCGGAACAACCAGAGCATCCTCAAGTCCAACCACAACAAGTCGCTGAAAACGTCGAAACAGAGGAGCATCTTGCCGAAGAACAATCAGCTGCAGCAGCAGCAGTTCGAAATCAACGGCGATTTCGGCAAGCAGCAAAACAAGCAAAGGCCGATTCTCGACGTGCAGTCCATCATTGCTGACTACAGGCAGCGGCATCCTGAAGCCGTGCCACGAAGAGGCCGCAGGATCAGAGGTGACAATCGTAAAAGAGCCGCAGATTCCGTACTGACTTTTTCGTCTTTAGCTCTGGGTTCGGGCGCTCAGGTCCACCAGAACCAGAACTACGACGTCAACAGCGAGCTGGGACTCATCCTCAACGCTTTGGAATCCGTAGGCCATTTCGAAAAATCCATTTCTTAGCGTTAATCCGGCGTTCTTGCAGAGTCGCGGGGACGCGTCGCGTCCTTCCAGTGCCGAGTCTTCGGCGCAGGGCGGGTCCGAGCCCTGTTTCAAGGACATGCTGGTGCAGTTCGCAAAGTTGTCGCAAACGGAGCGCAACGAGCTGATCCAGAACGCGATCAAACCGCCGCCGCCGTACCCGGAAGTCACCGTTCATCCGGTACCCACCACCACGGCCCCGGCGCCCACCAATTCCCTGCTGCACGGAATTCTAACCAAGGTAGTACCCGTTTTCACATCGATCCGGTACTTCATTTGAAATAATCCTTCTGTTTTAGAGCCCTTCGAAATCCAGCGCAAACAAGACTTCTTTCAGTCCGACTTTGGCCAGATTACTGACAGCCCCGGAGCGTGGAAATGGCCAAGCCGTCAGTACTTCGGCCGTGAGTAACAATATCGGCCAGGCAGCTAATATGTCCATTTCTGAAATACTCTCGACTAGTAAAGTACGATTTCTAACTGATTTCTCGATTGTGGTTGATAAAACTCTTTTTTTACCCCTATTAGGCTAGGAATGAGATCACCATCACTCCAGTGGGTGGGCAGTACGATGGTCCCATCAAAAATAAGAATTTGGCTCACGTCGCGGTAATTTTACACTTATTAGAAATGTGCCTAATTTCCTCCTAATGTCCGGTTCTTGTTTTAGGAAGAGGATGAGGCTGAGGATAGTGCCGATCGTTTGGTGATCGATGAGAGTACCGAGATAATCGACGGGAAAGCTCGAGGTGGTGATAATAGTTCGGACGCAGGAGATGAAGTTCCCCAGTGCCAAGGTTGCAACCAAAAGTCCGCGCTTTTCGTTTGTGCGGGATGCGGAAATCAGTGGTACTGCAGTAGGGAGTGTCAGGTACTATTATTACCAACTTATCGGGCGCAAAATTGCATCAAGTAAATTTATCGTTTCTCTTTAGGTGTCGGCTTGGGACGAACACTCTGAGGTCTGCTCTGGTTGAATCATCTTTGTTACTGCGGTAGTGAGGTTAGCACCGAAAAAAAATTGGGTACCTGTATTTGAAAGTTTCGATGATTATGCTACAATTGAATCTGCTTTCTTACTGATTTGTGAGAAAACTGATTCGAAAGTCATCAAATTTCTACTTTATAAGAAAAAAATTCTATGTAACAACTATTACTACGATATAATTGTAGAACCAAAGATTACCAAAGCTTTTTTCAAACCTATAAATATGGAAAAAGACTTATAAAAGTGACTAAAGCATTTCGTAAATTAAATAATAAGGCAAAAGCATTTACAACTAAATCAAAATCATAAAATATTGAAAATAATACGTAAAAAGAAATCGTTTTTTGCCAAATGAAAACCCGCGCACTATATTTTTGTCACTGATTGGGGAAAAACAGAATGAACTGATCTAATATGTTTCAAACTCGCTCTATTATTATAATAATATTATGATTAATAAATTATATAAGTTATAATAAGAAATAATAATAAGTCATAAATCTTCCTATTTATGAATTTGTACTAGTCAATTAAGTTGTAGTTACCTACATACATTTTTGCAAATGTTTGATTATGTGTTGTGTGCAAGTGCCATTACTATTAAGTAATAGTCGATATTATTATACGATTGTGTTGTGGATTTTTCTTATTTTGTATAAAAAAAATAATCATTACGATGAGTCAGAAGACGAGTTTTTTCTTCAGTAAGATGCAATACTGTGATATCCTTGATGGATCCAACGATACTTAATTTAAATTAAAATCAGCAACTTTGATAAAAAGCCTATTCATTTTATTCACAAAACCAACCCCCGACAATATAATAATGGAGAAAAAATTGAGGTCGTGACCTCATTTATAACATGAAATGAAATCAATTATCTGAGGTGTATTGCAAGGGGTGCGCTACTTTCTGGTAAACATGATGACAGTAGAATAATAATAATGGGCACGAAAGTGGAAAAAGGGGGGCAACCCCTATGGATATGTGGGCTATGGTCAAGGTGTTGTCTAGGAAACAGCCCCAGTTTTGTTTACATCCATGGGCCAGACATGGTACGGTGTGGGTAACTACACAGGGTAATTATACCAAACTGTTCCACATTATTTTATTACCATCCCAACCCAACAAGTTACCACAACAAACAAACTGCAGACTTTAAACATATCCTTTGAAATTAATATAAATCATGGTGAAGTGATAATAATGATGATAAAAGTTCGACTTCCGTTACACAAAAGATACCTACTACAATTAATTTCTGTGAAAAGTCTCAACTTTGACGTTATTGAAGTATTGTATACTCTTCTTAATTGTGAAATATTGACGAATTGATAAAATCTCTCGCACGAAAAGTGTAATATATTCTACATCGCTGAAACGTTACAATTAATATTGTAACATTTAAAAAGTTTAATTTCGTGCTGGTATAGAGATAAAAAGATATATTTTAAATTTAGTACAAAACAACAAAAAGCTTTTACTTTGAATATTAATATTGCGGTATAAAATGTGAATTCTTCATAATTAAACCGCAGAAAAGATCTACAAAGTGACTGCGGCTATTATATCCCACAGGAAACTTCATCGATACAATTCTCAATTTCAGTCATTCCCATATTCCATTGTGTTCAAGTCATGGGTGGGAAAGTGAGTGCATCGGGCGATAGAATTCAGCCACGTGAGGTGAGCTACCTTCATTTGACAATTTTCAACCCTAAAATTTAACAAGGGAGTTTCATACCTCCAACATCACGCACGCATATAATTAATGAAAGTCATTAAAAAACCACACCTTTTACATGGGAAATTATAAAAAAAATCATTTCACCCTTTACTTTCGTAGTAGTTAAAATGGAAAGAATTCAAGCTCTTGTTAGTTTTTTTTTAAATACTTTCAAATTAATAATAATAATTTTCAGCTGGATGATGTTCGTAAATTCTATGGTAGATCAAATTCAGATACGAGTGATAAATTTAAATGCAAAAATCGTTCCACGACCGACGTGTGCTTCCTTTTATTATTCACGGTTTTTCTAATTGTTGCTGTAAGTTTCTGATTTCTTCCATAAAAGTTAGTGGTTCTGAAATTTGGTAATTTCTAGCTTTTCTTGGTCGGTTATTGCATAATCAATGGTGACATCTTTCGTGTCATTAACGGATATGATAATTGCGGAAACGTATGTGGGAAGAAAAACCTCTTCAGACGCGACGATATCCGAGGAGAAGAATGCCAATCACCCTCAACTTTACAACCGTAAAGATTCATCAGCGCGCTTCCTGCAACGAAAACCCTGAAAATTTTGTTTGTTTACAGTTATCACATAGTCCTAAAGAGGAATGACTCGAACATTATGGATCGCTTTTGTGTCCCAAGCTGCAGCGATTATGATGGCTAGTAAGTGTCCTCTGAATGTTTTATCAGTACTTTGTGAAAGAGAATCTGTAATGAAATCGATACGACAGTCTGGGTACTTTTACACACGATTTTCCATTCAATGAAAATTTGATTTTCCAGTCGCAAGTTCTTTACCAGATGCGTCCCCAACAAAGACACGAAAATCGTGAACAAGATTATATCAAAATCTGGAATTAGGGACTTTTTCGAAGAGGTCACCGAAGATTTCCAATTATGCTGGCGAGAATTCCTCTACCTTTGTCTAATATCCCTGGCTTTCTCCATCCTGATCCTAATTTTATTCCGATATCTTGTGGGAATCGTCGTATGGGTAGTCTTAATTGGGGTGGTAGTCGCCTCAATTACAGGGACGGTAATTTTATGGTAATGAACTAACAATTAGACATAGTTATCAACAGCTTGATTATTTATTGAAAATGTTCAAGGATTATGTGGCATCGGTCAAGGAATAGCACGAACTTAACACCGGAATCGTCTATTCCCGATGTGGAAAATCGAAAAACTGGGACCTTTCTTGCTTTGTCAATCGTAGCAACGTTCATAACATTTCTAGTGATTTTGATTATTTTTGTTATGAGGAAGCGGATCAAATTGGTCGTGCAATTATTCAAAGAATCCGGAAAAGCTATTTCGTCAATGCCGCTCATTCTACTGCAACCCTTATTGGTAATTCCACCAAATAAAATTCACCTCAAACCCTTGAATAAAATAATTCGTTTTCTAGACATTTTTTTCGATAATAGTTGTTATTTTTCTATGGTTCTATTTTTCCCTGTGGATCGAAAGCTCAGGATATTTATCGGAAAAACGTTCGAAAATTTTCTATTACGAAAAAGACTGGTGGATGAAATTGACTCGTTGGTATAATTTATTCGCAGGTCTATGGATGTTGCAATTTGTGATTGGTTGCCAACACATGGTCATTGCTGGAGCCGTATCTCGCTGGTATTTTGCTTCGTGAGTTGAAGAAATTATTCCATCCCCATTAAGTATGATGAAAAATTATTCTTTCAGAGATAAAGATAAATTGGGTGCCCCGATTCTGAAGAGCGGCTACAATTTAATCCGTTATCATTTAGGTTCGGTAGCTTTGGGGTCTTTCATAATCGCCCTGGTGCAGTTTATTAGAATGATTTTGAAAATAGTCGAGAAATATCTTCGAAGTCATCAAGGAAATTGCGTGGATTGTGCGTTGAAATGTTGCCAATGCTGTTTGTATTGTTTCGAGAAGATTTTGAAATATTTAAGCAGGAATGCCTACATAGAAGTTGGTAAATTCAAATTCAAAATCATCGTTGACCGACGAAAAATGATGTAATTTTTTTCCAGCAATGTATGGGTACACTTTTTGCAAAGGCGGACGCCAAGCATTCAAATTATTAGTCTCGAACGTACTTCGCGTTACTGCAATCAATTCCGTGGGGGATTTTGTGTTATTTTTGGGAAAAGTTATCGTAGTCGTGGCTACAGTTCTCATTGGGGTGAAAATGCTACAAGTAAGCCCCATGAAAAACCCCCATTCAAAATAAATGTTTCCTGATTTTTTTCAGTACAAAGAAGGCCTTCAGCACATTTGGGTTCCTGTGACTTTGGCAGGACTTTTCGCATATTTTATAGCCCACTGCTTCATGACAGTTTATGAGGTAATCTTTATTGCGATTTCATCAAAATTGGTATATAAATGATCTCTTTTCTAATTTTAGATGGCGATCGATACGATTTTTCTGTGCTTTTGTGAAGATTGCGAGCAAAACGACGGTATATCTAAACCGTATTACATGTCGAGAGGTCTCATGGAGTTTGTGGAAAATTCGAGGAAATCTTTGGATGCTTTGAAAAACAGACAAAATAATTTAGCGTGGCAAAACAATAAAATTCCTAACATTAGCGAAACGGTGGCCCAAACCACTATGCCTATAATGTGATGGGATGTTATTTTCCAAACACAACTTTGTGAGATTTATGACGCACAAATAATTAATTGTATGTCTTTTTTGAATCATTCTAAAAATTGTTTCAAGTATAGATTTGTCATACAATAACAATAATATGTAATAAACGATTAGTCTAGTCTCTGACATCTATTATTTTGCAAATATGTGGATTAAAAATGATTCACTGTCAATGAATTGGGTCTGAAAATTGTACTTATTTTGATGGGTTAACTGATAAGTGCGTTCGGGTCAGTGGTGTAGCAATGGGGAGGGCTGGAGATGGCGGATGCCCTCCGCGCCAGAAAAGGTATATGCTTGAGTAATTAAGAATGAAGGATGCAAAATTACTTCGTTGTGAGATAGTCACAAGGATATCTTAAGGTTTTACTCGATCATTACACTATTATGGATCATATAGAATTTCTTTGTGTTTTTGCTTATTACTCTTGAATGAGATATGGATTTAAATCTTTCAAATACAATACAAAAAGCACTTATTATTTGACGTGAATTAGACCGCTCAATATCCGCGAGGAATTTAGGAAATTGAACATTGATATTTGTTGGAAAAAGTGATAATCTTAACAAGTACATCGTACGTATTCACCTAACTGGTGATTCACTTTTCAAATTTTAATAGGTAACATACGTAGGAATATGTACAATAATATTATCTGTGATGAAGATAACTGGAACTTGGAATCTACAGTAGATATTATTTACGACGACATATGATGTCATCCATCCAGAACGACAAATTTGATCATTGTCCGGTTTTCAAAATCATCGAAAAACGACCCTGAACTAATCTAATTTAAAAAAAATCGTTTATACGATATGACATCCCTGCTAAGGCCCAAATGAGTACTTTCATTTTGGTCTTCTAAAAAATATCTACTGTATTTTTCCAACTAATTGTTACTCATATGATGATACTGAATACTGATATGATTGTAGTATGTACTCTAGGTATACCCAGATAATACTAATATATATATCCTCTCCAGTTTTGCACAAATCATTAATTAACAGATGTGCGGATAGGTTTATGTAACTGAAATTTGTGAGGTGAAAGTGTCCAAAATGGGAAACAAAATTCAAAAATTTTACCTCCTCATGTGGAAGAATTGGATTTTACTGAAACGTCGTCCATTTTCAATGGTAGTGATGATCTGCCTCCCCATTCTCTTGACAGCAATTATTGCTGCAATCAGGAGTCTTGCGAAGTCCACGGCAAAAGGTCAAGAAATGTATGACCCATTTAAACCGTCAGACTATCGTGGTCTTCCCTCCCCCACACCATTTGAGTAATTTCTATTTACTATATTCAATCAGTAGTAAAAAATGCTCAACTGAATCTTTTTTCAGAGTGATTGGATATTACCCCGGGAATAATGAAGAACTTAATACAAAATTACATAATTTGATCATCAATAAAGTAACTCAAGATTTACACCCTTTTGATGATCTCGAACAATTCGAAAAATATTTTCTGGATAATCCTATAGATGCTGTAGCCGGATTGGTGTTTGACGATAATTTGAGGAATTCGAAAGAACTTCCTCCAGATCTCTCTGTAAAACTTAGATTTCCGTCATCGACTAATTATGAATCTAAAATTGAATGGTTCACAAATTTATTGTATCCAGTTTTTCAAAGTCCAGGGCCAAGAAATCCAAGTAATGGTTATCCAAGTGAACCACGTACGTAATAAAGTAGATATTGTGACATGAAAGTTAAAAGTGACATTTTTCTCACTTTTAACATCGATCGGGCACATATTTCTACATATTCCATTAAAATTGATGGAAATCAGATTTTTATCAAAAATAATAATTAATATTTGATTGTTTTACTCATATGTTTTAGCTTATGTATATTCCAAGTTCTTATACCTACAACAAGCGCTAACTTTTGCGGTACTCGGTAAATCGGATAGTGAATTGCCCCAAATCTTTTTGAATAGATATCCATACCCGGAATGGAACGATGACGTCTTCAACGTAATCGCCCAGAATTTAATTCCGATAATTCTACTCATAAGTTTAATGTCTACTTATATCAACACAATCAGGTCGATAACTAAAGAAAAGGAACGCCAATTGAAGGTGCATAACAGAAAACGAAAATATCAAAAGACACATGTATTTATTTAATTTATTTTAATAGGAATCGATGAAAATTATGGGATTACCCGGTTGGCTCCACTGGACCGCGTGGTTCCTGCGAACTTTCCTAGTGATTTTAATCAACGTAATCGGTATAGTAATAATTTTGAAAATCGATTTAAAAACCGAAGCTGTTTTCCAACATTCTGATGGATTTCTGGTGTTCCTGTATTTCTTATTTTACGGGTGTAGTATCATCACCATGTGCTTTTTAGTCAGCGTATTCTTCAGCAAAGGTAAGTCAACGTTTTAATCAAACCAAAAGATGTTTTCATAGTACCTGTATTTCTCCAGCAAATACTGCAGCGTCTTTCGGAGGCATCTTATGGTTTTTGTCGTATCTACCATTCGCTCTAATGCAACAAACCTACGCAACCACTTCACTAACAGCGAAATTGTTCTCCAGTATCCTAGCAAACACCGCAATGCCTTATGGAATTTTAGTGATATTGAAATTCGAAGGAATCGAAGAAGGGGTCCAGTGGCATAATCTTTTCAATAGTGCATCTCCAGACGACGGCCTTACTTTCGGCTCCATTTTGTTGATGTTAATATTTGATTCTCTGCTTTACCTTGGGCTGGCTCTGTATATCGAAGCAATTTTCCCGGGGGACTTCGGAGTCCCTCAACCGTGGAACTTTATTTTCACAGCGAAATTTTGGGGGTTCGGGAAGACCAACGACCACGGAAATCCCGATATCAGGGTACAAAACGACGATGAATTGAAAAATCCTCAAAATTTCGAAAGATTCACCGAGAATCTTCCAGTAGGAATCGAAATCAAGAACTTATGCAAAACGTTCGGATTGAATGAAGCGGTGAAAAATCTGAACCTGGAGCTGTACCAAGGACACATCACGGTACTTTTAGGGCATAACGGTGCCGGAAAGACCACCACCATGTCAATGTTGACCGGAATGTTTCCTCCGAGCGGAGGCACGGCGATAATCAACGGTCACGATGTCCGAACCGACACCGACATGGTCCGCGACAGTATGGGATTGTGCCTTCAACACAACGTCCTCTTCGATAACATGACAGTACGAGAGCACTTGTACTTTTTCGGCAAACTGAAGGGCCTGAAAGGGGACGAAATCGAGGAGGAAATCGTCAAGTACATCAACTTGCTCGGTCTGGAAGATAAGGCCAACGCCCTGAGCAAGACCCTGTCCGGTGGAATGAAGCGAAAACTGAGTGTCGGAATGGCGCTGTGCGGCAAATCGAAAGTGGTTATGCTGGACGAGCCCACCGCCGGAATGGACCCTTCGGCCAGAAGGGTAATCTGGGACCTGCTGCACAAGCAGAAATCCGATCGGACCATTCTGCTGACCACGCACTTCATGGACGAGGCCGATTTGCTCGGAGATCGGATCGCCATCATGGCCGCTGGGGAGATGCAGTGTGTCGGCACCAGTTTCTTCTTGAAGAAGCGCTACGGCGCCGGGTACTACCTCATCATCGACAAATCGCAAGAGTGCCGACCCGAAGAGATCAGCGACTTGTTGAGCAGGCACATTCCCAACATAAAAATCGAGTCGAATATCGGATCCGAGTTGACTTATTTACTGGCCGAAAGTGATTCACGTCAATTCGAGCCAATGCTCCGCGATTTGGAGCAGCACTCTTCCCGATTAGGAGTGAGAAGTTACGGAGTTTCGCTCACAACTCTCGAGGAAGTTTTCATGAAGTCATTCTCGTTATAAGAGGCATAGAGTTTTTTCTCTAATTTCTTTTTTCCACAGGGTGGGAGCGGACCACGACAACCAAATTTCGCTTCACAATTTGAGTGAGCTCAATTCGAAACCCGAAGAAAAGATCGTCATTAATGATGTTGATGAATCGACCTACGTGCTTCTCACAGGCTCCGCATTATTCGTAAATCAATTTTACGCAATGTTGGAAAAGAAACTACTGGTTACGTGGAGATCATGGCGTCTTGTTCTGCTGCATTTAGTAATTCCGATCATCCTTTTAATTCTGGCAGTCGTTAATGGGAACGTTGCTGACATAAACCCTCCAGCATTAGACATAACACTAGATTCCTATGATGAACCAATCACTTTAGTGTCGAATCAAATCGATTCGCCTTATGCGAAAAAGTATCAAGAAATTTTAGCTAATTCTGGCAAGGAATTTGAAAACGCCGTTGATATAACTGAGTTGATGTTAGCTAAAGTGAGTTTTTATACTTATTGTTGATTATGATATAAATTTGAATGTTTTTCCCCAATCTTAGACCAAAGAAATCCCATCCGTAGTCAAAATGAAATATATTGCGGGATGTTCGTTTGATACTAATGCAATGACCGCTTGGTTCAATGGCGATCCGTACCATTCAGCTCCCTTGTCTTTGAGCCTGCTACTCAACACTATTCTCCAATCCCAAACGGGATTTGAGAAATATTCTATAAAATTCATCAACCATCCGTTACCTTACAATGTGGAAACTCAGGTGAGTCTCTTTAGATTTACTTTTTTTGATTGGAGGATTGCATTTTATTTCATAATAGGTGGATAACATGATGTTCAACGCGACTGGTTTTCAATATGCGACCCAATTAGGATTCGCTCTGGCCTTCGCGATCAGCTTCTACATCTTATTCAACATAAAAGAAAAAGTATCCAAGTGCAGACATTTACAATTCGCTTCCGGAATGAACGTGTTGACATTTTGGTCGAGCGCCTTCCTCTTCGACTTGCTTCTTTACGCTTTAACGATCATTTCTTTAGTAATAACGGCATCGATTCTGAATCAGGACGGCTTTAGTACCGCGGAAGATTTAGGTCGATTCGCTTTGATCCTAATTTATTTCGGTTTCTGTGCCCTGCCGTTACTATACTTGGCATCGAATTTCTATCTGGTACCTTCAACTGGATATTCAATGAGTATGCTGCTGGGTAGCATTGCTGGAATGATTGGAGTGGTGGTCGTGGCCATTTTAGAGACCAAAGAACTGGATTTGCTTTACGTCGCACATCCTCTACATTGGGTTTTCCTGATTTTCCCGCATTATTCCATGTCGAAAGGGATCTACGATATGAGCACCATATCGAATAACTTGAAAATCTGCGAATCGATTCTCGATAATTCTTGCAACAACGATTACATTAATTGTTGTGGTAATTATGATTAGATAGTGAAATATTTCGAAATTGCTATTAATAATCCACTTTTAGATCCAGATATTGATAATTACTTCAATATGGTAACACCCGGAATCGGTCGGAATTTAATCTTCTCATTTACATTAGGAGCCCTCTTCATAGGAATCGTTCTTTTGAACGAGTATGGATTTTTCACATCCCTCCTCAACAAATTGAATTCGGCAAAACCTCCGGTGCATCTCGAAAATGTAGATAACGATGTTGCTGAAGAAAACCAGAGACTTCAAAAGAATTCTATAGAAGATCTAACGAAAAATAATATTTTAGTCCTCAAAGACGTCACAAAGTACTACAAGAAATTTTTGGCAGTCAATGGAGTTTGTTTGACCGTTCGCCCCTACGAATGTTTCGGTCTGTTGGGAGTTAACGGGGCCGGAAAGACTACCACTTTCAAAATGATGACTGGGGATGAACGGATTTCTTACGGCGAGGGTTACGTTAACGGCATTAACATAACGAAGAACCAAAAGGATGTTCAGAAGTATATCGGATATTGTCCCCAATTCGATGCCCTTTTGGACGATCTCACCGCCAGAGAAACTTTGAAAATGTTCGGTCTGATTCGAGGTGTGCCTGTGCATGCTTGTAGAGAAATTGGTGAAAAATTGGCGTATGATTTCGATTTCCACAAACATTTGGATAAACAAGTAAAGGAGTTGAGTGGAGGAACTAAGAGGAAATTGAGTACTGCGATTTCTCTAATCGGAGATCCTCCCGTGATTTTCCTGGATGAACCTACGACCGGCATGGATCCCGCTACTAAAAGATATCTATGGAACGCATTGTGTAAACTCCGCGATCAAGGGAAATGTATCATTTTAACGTCTCACAGTATGGAGGAATGCGAAGCGATGTGCACGAGGTTGGCGATCATGGTCAATGGGAGTTTCCAGTGTTTGGGATCAACTCAAAGATTGAAAAATAAATTCGCCCAAGGTTTCGCGTTGACCATCAAAATCAAAAAGAACGAAGGATTAGATTTAGAAGTAACCAGCGCTTCTATCGATAATTTCATCCAGCAACAATTCCCCGGCGCTTATTTGAAAGAAAAGCACAGAGAATTATTATCTTACCAAATTGCTAATACTACTTTGCCGTGGTCGCAAATGTTTGGGATTTTAGAAAAGGGCAAAAGTCAACTGCATATAGAGGATTATTCTCTTGGACAATGCAGTTTAGAACAAGTAAGTTTCAAATGTTAAAAAAATATCAACTCTAAACGGAAAACTAAACAACTTTTTTCAGGTCTTTTTGAGCTTCACAAAATATCAGCGCGGAGCAGATAACTAATAATTATTGTTATTTGAGTAATTATTATGAGTAAGTATGACGTATAATATTTATATAATGACCTCGACAAAGACCGCTTACAATAAAAAAAGTATTATTAAGATTATTATATTTTTCCATTCACTACCAATAATATCCCGGGTCCATATTTTTACAAGAAAATTACATTTTTTGTTTTAAAATACATATACGCCAATACTGGGTGCATTTTCCTACTCCTGATCACTAAATTCGAAGCCATTCCAAATTTTTTATGAATATATCGACTGATAAGAAAGTTACGAGAGTTTGAAGTTTACGAAAATCGTTGGAATTTTCGTGAAAATTTGCCCTCCAAAATTTAAAAAGCACGATTTTCGGTCAATTCGAAAGCTTTTCGGATATGTCTAGGGCTTTTTTAATAGATTTTTCGATTCTCTTTCGATTGCCGGGTCGCCCGAATCGATATCTCGATCGGTTCAAAAGTTAGACCGATTTTAATTTTACGAGACCGATGATTTGGTGATTTTTCGGAGGCCATATTTCACATGAAAAATTACCTTTTCCCGATGCGCTCTAGGAACATTTCGTAGATTTTTTGACGCTCTTTGGAATGCGCGGCCGCCCATCCCGATCAGAGCTTCGGTTAAAAAGTTATGGTCGATTGAAAATTTCGAGCAAAATTTGTACCCGAAGTGATGGATTTTCGAAAAAATCGAAAATCACTAAATGTCGTCCAAATCGAAATCCAGACACTTTTCCCGATAGATTTTGAGCTAACTAAGCAATTCCCGGGTCGTGCGACTCGATAGCTCCACTAATAACGAAGTTATGGCCGTTTGAAAATTTTACTCTATTTTTAACGGTACGGCAATATTAGACGCATTTTCTCACTTCAGATGACTCAATTAGAACCCAATTTAAATTTGCCGTCGATATCTCAACAAATAAAGAAGTTACAGCACTTTGAAATTTTCAAAAAGTTGAAAATTCGAAATTTCGAACATTTTTTTTCTCAGATAAACCAATACCGGACGCATGTGTCTACTCCAGATGACACAATAAGAAGCCAATTTGAATTTTTCATCGATATCTCGACTAATAAGAAAGTTTCGCCACTTTGAAGTTTGCGAAAATCGTCGAAATTTTCGTGAAAATTTCATGTAAAAAATTTAAAAAGCACGATTCTCGGTTAATTCGAAAGCTTTTTGCACATGTCCATACTGTTTTCGATAGATTTTTCGATTCTCTTTCGATTGCCGGGTCGCCCGAATCGATATCTCGATCGGTTCAAAAGTTAGACCGATTTTAATTTTACGAGACCGATGATTTGGTGATTTTTCGGAGGCCATATATCACATGAAAAATTACCTTTTCCCGATGCGCTCTAGGAACATTTCGTAGATTTTTTGACGTTCTTTCGAATGCCCGGCCGCCAATCCAGATAAGAGCTTTGGTTAAAAAGTTATGGTCGATTGAATATTTCGAGCAAAATTTGTACCCAAAGTGATGGATTTTCGAAAAAATCGAAAATCACTAAATGTCGTCCAAATCGAAATCCAGACACTTTTCCCGATAGATTTTGAGCTAACTAAGCGATTCCCGGGTTGTGCGATTCGATAGCTCCACTAATAACGAAGTTATGGCCGTCTGAAAATTTTACTCTATTTTTAACGGTACGGCAATATTAGACGCATTTTCTCACTTCAGATGACTCAATTAGAACCCAATTTGAATTTGCCGTCGATATCTCAACAAATAAAAAAGTTACAGCACTTTGAAATTTTAAAAAAGTTGAAAATTTGAAAATTTGAACATTTGTTTTCTTAGATAAACCGATACCGGACGCATTTATCTACTCCCGATGACTCAATTAGAAGCCAATTTGAATTTTTCATCGATATCTCGACTAATAAGAAAGTTACAACGATTAAAAGTAGACCCTGGATAAACTTAAAAAATTTGTGAAACGTGACATCTCTGTAGTTATGTAACTACTATGGTAATCGTAATACCCTTCATTCAAGGAGTGTTCTGTGGTTCATTGGTTCATTCTGTCAAAACCACATGTGATCACCTGTCAACTGTCAATGACAGAAACCCTCGTGTGATTTTCCCGTTATTTTTGCCTTTTTTATTGTTAATTGAAAGGTAAGAAAAGTGTGTGTGTGTTCTAATAATATAAACAATGGTCGAGCTTATCCCAAATGTCTGATAACGGTGCTCCGGAACAACTAAAAAAGTTCGTGTTTTCGTCCAAGGGCAACGTCCGGGGTGAAACCCAGGAGGAAAAGCTGGAAATTATCATTCCAGAGGTACCTCAAACCTGACCTTAAAAAGCCCAAAAACCCAAATAATCTAAATCACCAACGAGAAACCAATCCCGATTGCAAATTTCAGCTCCTCCAAGGCAGCTACTCGTCGTACACCTGGCACTCGGCCCCGGTCCTCGCCTGGTTCCTGTGGGAGAACCGCGCCGAACTGATCAACAAACGCGTCCTCGAGATAGGAGCCGGCACCGCCCTCCCCGGGATCGTGGCAGCCAAGTGCGGAGCCCTCGTCACCCTTTCCGACTCGGCGACCCTGCCCAAGTCTTTGGCGCACACCAGACGCAGCTGCCAGCTCAACGACCTCACCCCTAACCGGGACATCCGCGTCATCGGGCTCACCTGGGGCCTCTTCCTCGAAGAAATCTCCACGATCGGCCCGCTCGATCTCGTCCTAGGCTCGGACTGCTTCTACGAACCGTCCGCTTTCGAGGACATTCTGGTCACCGTCTCCTACTTGCTGGAACAGAACCCCAACGCTAAATTCGTCTGCACCTACGAAGAGCGCAGCTCCGATTGGTCGATTGAGCACCTCCTGGCCAAGTGGGATTTGAGGTGTCTCGTTCACAGCTTGGACGGTTTGGGCGCTTCCGTCGGCTTGGATCTGCACGAGTTGACCGGCAACCACTCGATTCATCTGCTGGAGATCAGCCGTAAATCTTGATCGTTTTCGCTATTATGGCTGGGAATTCGGTCCGTAATATCGTCTATAAGGTGTACGTCTCGAACATACCGTGGACCGTGGGTCACATGGAACTGAAGAAGTACTTCAGTAAATTCGGTCCGGTCAATTTGGCTAACGTGATTTTCGATAAGAACACAGGCCTGTCGAGGAATTACGGGTTCGTTTTCTACGGTAACCGGGAGGCTTTCGAGAGCGCCGTCAATAATTCCGATCACAAGTTGGAAGGGAACGTGTTGAAAGTCGAACCGGCTGCCGTTAATAACAATAGCAGTAATAGTTTGTAAGTTACTGATGATGGCGGCTTCACTCGATGATTTTCATGATTTGGAGGAGTTGGGTATCGATGTCAGTTCGAATGGTGTGTTGGATGAGAATTTCACGAAAGCGGCGGATCATGTGCAGACTCTGGTCGCTAAGTTATCCAGTGACGATTTGTTGACTTTATACGGTTATTATAAGCAGAGTACCGAGGGTCGTTGTGCCGTTCCGAAACCCAGCTGGTACGATATGAAGGCGAAAAGTAAGTGGGAGGCTTGGAATAAATTGGGGGATTTGAGTAAGACTCAAGCGAAGACTTGCTATTTCGAGTTGGTCAAGAAATTAGATCCGGATTTCGATTTCGAGAATAAAGAGCAATGGGTTCACGTCTCCACTCTGTCCCATAATGACGATAATGCTGGTGGTGATGATTCTAAAACGTTGATCGATTTCGTTAAAGACGGGGATTCGGATAATGTGGTTAAGAATTTGAAAGGCAAAAGGGTCGATAACGTTCTGGATGACAGTGGCTTAGGTTTGGTTCATTGGGGTGCAGATTCAGGGTCAGTTGATGTTTTGCGAGTTTTGTTGGATTCAGGGGGGGATTTGAATTTGAAAGATTGTGATGGACAAACGCCTTTGCATTACGCTTCCAGCTGTGGTCATTTGGATGCTGTGAAATTCTTGTTGGAACATGGAGCGGATAAAAATTTGAAAGATGAAGGTGGCTTTACTCCTCTCGAAGTTGCCTATGGTTATTCTATAAAGGAATTATTGAGTTGAATTTGTAATTTGTAGCATATTATTTTAGTGGAATAGACGGAATTAGCAAAGTTACGAGTTTTATTTTTTTATCCATAAGCAATTTTTATTGGGTATTTTCTTCGCCCTCTTTTTAAAAGATCTTGTACTTGATGTTTCGGAAAATTCAGTGAAGGATTCGATCACCTACATTCATCTTTCCAATTCGTAGGTAGGTATAATGTCTATCTAAGTTTAGTAATAAAGGTTTTCCATATTTCATCAACTTAAATAGATGATCGCGTAAATGATGTGTTAGGAATGGTATATTGTCAAAGCTCGTACCGTAAAATTGAAATCATTATTATGATAGTTTTAAGTAAGAACAATGCAAAATTAATTATGCCCGATGAAACATTTTGCTTAAAAGAGACCGGAGCTCTCGCAGGATTCATAGTTTGCATTCGATATCCTCCAAAAAGATGAGAGTCGCATTTGTGATCTTCACTTTGCTTCCGCTGATAGCGGTCAATTTGGCCGAAAGCTCTGTCCAATTAGAGTTCTGTATGTCACGTTGCGTGGCCGACGCTAGAAGCCGCAGGACCTGCATGAAGTCCTCTGATCAACCGATAGGTGAGTTATTTACACCCTCAACCATCTTAAAAACCACCCTCGCACCAAATTTGTGTGAAATGAAACCGCGAATAGACCGCACAGGGGTTGTCCCATAAATCAGAACCAAAGTCATTTTCAATTAAACCAGGAGTGTATGTTTTGTACACAATAATATAACTTATGTATTGAAATTGCAGGAAACGTGCCTCGTCCTCATGATGATTCCGAAAAACCAGGTAAATTAAAATAAACATATTCTGAAAGATAACCGATGACTGTGATATATCGGCAGAATACGACACGACTGAAAAACTCAAATTCGTTCCCTACGCAATGAAGGGTAAATTACGCAGTATGGACGATGATGATGATTCAGGTCGGCCTCGACGTCCAGGTAGATCTTTATACAGAGGATTCTTTGACAAATTCACTAGACTAATATACTTATGAACCTATTTAGACATCCCCGATGCAGTTAAAGAATGGCTATTATTTGGAAGACCAAGCAAATCAGGAAACAAGTCTACAATTTCAGGTCGAGGTAAAGAGTAACATAGAAAAATTAAAAGTAAACCGCGAAAATTGGATGTAAATAATCTGGTTATTATTCTTATATCGCCATTTCGGCCCAGTCATATTTGGGACACGCTGTATATAAACTGAGTATAGTACAGGTATACCTTTTAGGGGACATGCCTACTGAAGCCCAACAATGGATCGAAGAGAAACTCAAATCATCACGCAACTATCGTCCACCTACAGGAGGTATATGATAACGATAAAATAAAAAATATACATAGCGAAAATTACAGTACTCACAATATGTATACCTATGTTATTTACAGAAAACCAAGTGAGTTTCAGTGAATTTTTACGCTACTGGGCGAATGCTGCAAACCCAGATAAACCATTGAGCCCATACTCCAACAAAAAACTAAAATAATAAATATCTATTTCAAAACCATCCAACTCTAATGAAAGACAGAAAGATTTGAAAAATAAATATATTTTGTCAGTTATTAATTATATTATTAATATAAAATTATCACATATATGAAACAGGCACGGTCACAAAAAATCACATAAAGTGTGTCTAAAGAAATACTGCTCTTAAGTACTTATTTCTTTAATAAATTTAAAATTAGGTTTCGATTTGGTGTTTGGTGAATGTGAGAAACACTTGTTCTAGACTAGATTGTCCTAATGAATAATCCTCAATATTAAGTTGTTTTTTGCCTATTTCCAGAATGCCGAACATTTTGGACCAGGGTATACTCTTATCGATAATGTAATAAGTCAACAATTCTTGATGTTTTTCTCTTTCGATCGCACTGGGAAAATTTTTCTTAATGAAATCTTCAATAGGTGCAGTACCAATATTGGCGCTGACCTCATCCTTCTTAATTTTTATCGTCAATGTGTACCCTTCCGCGAACTTATTTTTCAAATGCTGAGTCGATCCCAAACACTTAAAATTCCCGTTAACCATAATCGCTAATCTCGTACACAAAGCCTCGCACTCTTCCATGCTATGCGAAGTCAAAACCACGCATTTACCCTCATCTCTCACTTGACATAGGGCGTTCCACAGGAATCTTTTCGTGGCAGGATCCATCCCAGTCGTAGGCTCATCCAAATAAATGACCGGCGGATCCCCGATTAGCGAAATGGCGGTACTCAACTTTCGTTTATTCCCTCCGCTCAGTTCCTTGACTTTTTTATTCAAATGACGATGGAAATCGAAATCTTTCGACAATTTATCGGCGACATAAGCGCAATCCTTGAACGCAATTCCTCTCAAAAGCGCAAACATCATCAACGACTCTTTCGCCGTCAAATCGTCCAAAAGGGCATCAAATTGCGGACAATAACCGATCAACTTCTGCACCTGCTTCAAATCGCTCCTGAGACTGAAACTCTCGACCCAAGCATCACCGAAAGTCATCTTGACGTCACCGGTCATCATTTTGAACGTCGTCGTTTTCCCGGCCCCGTTCACACCCAACAAACCGAAACACTCGTACTTTTTGATGGCCAACGAGATCCCGTTAACGGCCAGAAAATCGTTGTAATATTTCGTAACATCTTTCAAAACTACGATATTCTCCGATTGTAGGGTAGTGTCTGACGCAGCTCGAATTCGCAACTTCTCCTCCAGGACATCGTCGTCTTCATTCGGAACCGGTTGCGGATGTTTCGGACCAAATTTACGGAAATAATCCACGAAAAGCGAAAAGACTTTATACTCGTTCACCAAAATCAGTAAGAACAGAACCAATCCAGTGAGAAATGAATACGTCAAATTCCAGCCGATTCCGGGTGTTTCCAACTTGAAATAATCTCGTTCTCTAACTGGAAACATTTCGTTATTGTCAACATTGAATATTGAAAAACGAGCTCAATACCCACCACAGCAATAGTCTTTGATGGTTTGAGTAGAATTTTGACAGACCAAAGTCCAGCAAGTGTCCTCGCTGATGTGCTGCACGTCCATGCAGGCGGTGACCAGCAGTTCGCACATTTGTCCGGTGGCGTAAGTCGTGTAAATGTCCCGGATGCCGGTGGCCAGCGAATAATGCGGCACCAGGAGGAACACCCAGTGCAGGGTCTTGGCCACGTACTCCAAATCGAGGCCGGGCGTGCCCAGCACTTGGACCACGAGAAAAGCCGCCACGCCCGTGAAGATGCTGAACAGGGTCATCCGGGTGTAACCGGTGGACGGGACGCTGAACGCGTACGAGAACCAGTACTCCATCGGGATCACGGCGCACCCGAAATACATCAGGATCAGGAAGATCCGGCCGAGTTCCTCCGGGGTCCGGAAACCGTCCTCCTGGAACGCGGCCAGCGTCACCAGGATGGCCAGTGCGGTGACGACGAACGTGAACAGGTCGCAGAAGAAGGAAGTCAGCCAGAAGACGTACACTTTGACGCCGGACACGAACTGTAAATGTTTCGATTTGCAGACGCGCTCGCGGACGTAGAACAACACGTAAAAGGAGGACACGAACGCCATCGAAAAGCCCAAGTTGAAGGCCAATTGGAAGCCCATCGAATTTCCCTGCATCATTTGTTGCACCTGTCAAATTGCAGAAAACCATTTAGGTACTCATCTTTCGAAAACTTGTGCTTTCATACCTTAGTATCCGCAGTGAACGGTAGGGGTTTATTATAAAAGTCTACATTATAATTCTCGCCTAGGACGGATTTATAAATCGCATCCAGAGCCATACCTAAAGCTAATCCGGGCGAGTGGTACGGGTCGTTATTGTACCAAGTGATCAAAGTCAAAGACAAAGCGCCCGGCGGTAACGGAGCAGGTGGCTCTGGGGGTGGTAAAAACGAAGCCCCTACTATGTACTTTAATCTTGCAGTGGTTGGAGTAACTTCAGTCTAAAAACAAACCGTTGAAAGAAATAATATTCAAGCTACTGATGCACCTGTGTCATACATACCAAATTTAACAAGTCTTGTGGGATGGTATTAGAATACTCAATTTTGTGATTGTTTCTTCTGGCTATATTAACGAATTCATTTAAAACGGTTGAACCTTTATATGTGTCATCGATTAGAGTAACAGGATCGTCGTAAGAATCCAAAGTTAACTTCAATTCTGGCAAGTCTCCAGTATTATTGGCATTTCGGATAACCACAATCGCAATAATTAGAAAGGCCACAGGCATCAAAATCTGAATCAGTTGTAGAATCCACGTGCGCCAGGTAGCTAAGATTTTCTTCATCAACATTGCAATAAATTGATTCAAGATTAGCCGCCATCCGGTTAGTAATGGAGGCGTTTCAATATGAACTGTGAAAAAATTTCAAACGATATCGTCAGTTTTTTTAAACATTGAAATTAAGAGAAAAGTTGCATTTTCAAATGATAACACGGCTTCATTTAATCTTACGTTTTGAATCTTGTGTATTAGAGTTGGCATTATTATGGTCATCGTGGTTATTACTGTTGGCAACTTTTGTCTTGGCTAAGATTGGTGTTGAAGACCATGGAATAGCAGTGGATGTTGTTGTTCCATTCATGTTTACTTCCACTGTTAATGGGTTATTGTTACCGTTTAAGTAGGTCGAATCGGCATACTCTTCCTCCTGACCATGATCGGCCCCAACTCTACAAAATCAAAATTAGAAAAACCGAAAACGCAAACATTTCTGAACAGGACAAACTTCATAAAGACTTCTTCCAAAGTGGTCAAAGAAATTCCGTAACTCCTCACTCCCAAACTGGCACTCAAGTTCTCAATGTCTCTCAACATGTACTCAAAAACGGAAACTTGATTCTCGGACAGAGTATAAGTCAGCTCAGATCCAATGTTACTTTCGATCTCGATATCGGGAATATGTTTACGTAATATTTCGGTGACTCTGTCCGGGTTACATTCTCTTGACTTGTCCATGATCAAATGGTAACCGGCGCCGTACTTTTTCTTCAAGAAAAAGGAAGACCCGCAACATTGCAACTCGCCTCCGGCCATTATGGCGATCCTGTCACCGAGCAAATCGGCCTCGTCCATGAAATGGGTCGTCAGCAACATGGTGCGACCGATTTTTTGCCGTTGCAGCAAATCCCACAGAGCTCTTCGGGCGGACGGATCCATTCCGGCCGTGGGCTCATCCAACATGACGACTTTGGAATGGCCGCACAACGCCATACCCACGCACAGCTTCCGTTTCATTCCTCCGGATAAAGTGGAGGACTTTGCGTTCTCCTTGTCTTCCAATTCCAACAGAGAGACGTACGTTTTGATCTCTTGGTCGATTTCGGCACCTCTGAGCCCTTTCAATTTCGAGAAGAAATACAAGTGCTCGCGAACCGTCAATTCGTCAAAGAGGATGTTGTGTTGCGGGCACAACCCTAGACTCTCTCTGACGCTCTCCATGTTTGTACGAATATCGTGATCGTTCACCAAGGCAGTACCGGTCGTAGGTGGAAACATTCCGGTCAACATTGACATGGTGGTCGTTTTGCCTGCGCCGTTATGACCCAAAAGTACCGTTATTTGATCATCGTACATGTCCAAAGACAGGTTCCGAACGGCAGGCTTTTTATTGAAAGTTTTCGATAAGTTACGAATTTGGACCCCGGGGTGAAGATTTTCCGGATCACGTTCGAAAAACTCAGACTTGCTGTTACTTCGAGGCAATGAAGTAAAATCATCCGCACCTTGATGAAGGAAAAACGTTAAATTCATTAGGAATTATTAGAATGTCGTAGAAATTACCGACTGCTGTGGATTTTCCGCACCAGTACGATTTCGAAAATGGGAAATAATACGGTAACGGTACTCCATATTCCCCGGGGAAGATGGCTTCAACGTACAGAGCAATCAACAGATAAATAATCGAATCTAGTACCAACATGATCATTATTAGACCCAGAGTCAAGTCGTCATCTGGAGTATTAGGTCTGAAAATATTGTCCCATTGAACTCCTGCAATTAGAAAGAAATAAGTGTTCAATAACGTTAGTACCACCAACGGACAAACCTTCACTAGTTCCTTCGAACATGATCATAAGTTGAAATCCGTAAGCCATCGCAGTATTCGATCCGAGGCTTGCGACTAATTTCGTGGATAAGCTCAAGGTGTCGTACTGTTGCTGCAGAAACAAATACGGCGAGTACGACAAGAACCACAGAAGGCCGGCGATGGTGGAGGCTGTATTAGCTCGCGAGAAAAATACACTAATGGCGAAAGAAAAGGTAATGGTTGCACAAATGTACAACATCAAGAATACCAACATCACTCCGGGGTTGGCATGAGTGAAAACACTGGAATTCGTATTGGGGTACCAGGAGAACTTTACTAGGACCACTACCAAAACTATCGAAACGAACAGAAAAAGGAACGTTTTCAGAAACCATGCGGTCCAGTGAAGCCAATTCGGCAGTCCCATTATTTTCATAGCTTCCTGAAATCAAATCATCAAGTATTTCATAATGCAATGGCTGGAAACTACCTTTAGTTGTTTTTCTTTCTCGGTGGTAATCATGCGGACTGTGTTGATGCAAGGGTATACGAAACTTAGAAGAATTATAAGGCTGACGAAACTTTCTAAGGCTTGCAAGAGTGGATCTTCAATCCAACTTGCATGGGGATACCTTTGCATTTTCACCACTGGGATTTGGAGTTCGCCGGTAAGCATTTTTTGTTGTAAACTTTGCAAATCGGTGATATTTTTATGAGCAAAAATTAGCATTAGCGTTACCAAAGTTTGGAGCGACAGGAAACCTTCCATGTAATACCCTAAAAACGAAGTTCACAAAATTTTATCCACTAATTCATAGATAAATTAAAATAAGAAATCAAATGAAAAGCATTATGTTAGTTTATGCAGTGTGCCATCAAGAAATGGGGCATACATCGTGTAAAATGGCAATCGAGTCCAAAAACATTAGATATCAAATACGCGCCATTTTTTCAGTGACACACTGCTGCTGAAAGTTATCTACATAACGTTCATGCCCATTCAAGTAACAGAGATTAGTTTCAGCGGCACTCGTTTATTGAATTTCATGCGGAAACACTCTATGATGAGGTGTACCTGGCCGCCCCCCGAAAGTACTATCAGGTGATCTAGGTCCGTTGGTTTGATAAACGGGGTAAATTCGATTGGTTCTCCATGATTTCCTAGTTATGCTCAGACTTTTTAATTTATTCAACACTCCACCTAATGGAATCGTGTCAATAATTGTCCGTAATAGTATATCATATCGCAGTAGACTAATATCTTTACGAAAAAATATAGGAAAAGAAACAGCAGAACTCACTGGGAGGTCCTCCAGATGTAGCATTTTCCGCTCGAGGTCCTGGCGTCTGATAAACTGGATAAATTAAATTCGTGTGCCAGTTATTTTGGCCGAGAAGGTCCGAAGTCATACGCAGCTCCCCGGGGAATCTTAATTATTGGAGTTAATTGAAAAAAAGAAAAGTTAAGCGAGTACTCTTGAGTTAATTTCGGTCTCGATATAGTGGTACCTTAGAGAAACCTTTAAATCGGTGGGCAGACTATCGGAATTTGCCAAGGAGTCATCGAACTCGATCCCAGCTAGAGCCTGATCGCCTCGTCCACTAACAAAATACTGTTCCAAAATGTTCGAATTTTCCAATCCTTCGACAATTACGCTCCCTGCGAAAAGATTGTTGATGGTCTCCATAGTCCTGTTCAGTTCTCGATTCGTCGATGGTGAGTAAACTAGCGATAAATTCGTGGCTAATGAACCAGATTCGCTTAATCCTCCCCCTAGATTGAACGACGGCGACGTTTCATTAGCAATATCCGGACAAATCAAGGGCACGGGTAATGGGCAGTATGGCTCGAAGATTCGCGGTGGATGTTGTTCCGGATCGACTAGACTTCGAATGATGACCAGTAGAATCGAGAATAAAACGGGCGCTATGATTTCCACCAGAGTTTGCAGAGGTTTCCGGTACTGCAGCAGCCAGTTCTTCCACATTAAAAGCAGGAATTTGTCCATGCGTTTCCCCATTTTTCCTGCAAGATCGTATCAAAATATAATAATCGATGACGCTGGATTATCAAGGATCATCTATCAAACTGACGCAATGGCGTATGTTCGAGTGCTATTGTTGGTTGCTTGTTGTTTTATCAGTAGACCCGCCAAGATATTAAGTGGGTACGTTAGTACCTAACATCCTAACATTAAGGGAGTTATAAATAAGAACTTTTTTTTTTGGCATCCCCCAATTGCTCTCATTATGGCTGAAGCAATGTACAGTAAAAAGGGTTTTCTATTATTATTTCCCCAGAGTGCCATCAGCCAGAACTCAGATATAAAAATGTATAGAAAATAAGAGACGAAAATGGTACCTGTCGTCATATACATAATTTAATGTCCTCAACTGCGAGTTTTTAGAGCGGTTATAAAAATATAATAATAATATGATTCATTCATTATCAAAAGAGGATAGAAGAGGAAACCACAAATAACGTGCACAGAATTATGTTTAATTTCTGTTTAGTAGTAGCTGATGAGTACCTTTGTGGTGTAATGGATGATACCATCATAGATATTATACGCATCGGGTTAAATGAAAGTATGTATATGGATACTTATTATCCTCGATTTTATAATTCCAACTTGAAAATAAATTATGAATAGATAAGGCCAAATAAAAAAAATATATATATTTTATCTCGGACTTCATAGAAGAGATGTCTTAGTTTCATTTCAAAGAAAAGAGGATTCATGGTAACTATTCTAAATATTGGTTAGACGATGAGGTTTGTTCTTCTATGAATCAGTATCCTACCTCTGAGTAACCCTGTATATACAGGTACCATAACGTGATATGCGTTTTTAGATGTACTTACTCCGAATTTATCTAAAGTAAAAAATATATATGATGACACGTAAGTATATTTAGATGAAATTCCTCATGTTATCTTATATAGATACTTTTCTAAGTACTCACCTCCATTATTTGGATTATTTTTAAACTCATAGTGATTTTCTTGTCTTAGTTGAGTGTAAGAACAATTTGGGATGGCTTCAGATGCCATTTTTATCACATTAAATATTATAAAACGCGACCAATGATATTTTTTTGGTACTCTCTAGGTATGCCAAAGTTACAATTTTGAAGACATTCTAGTCCTCGCTTTTTCAAACAAGCATTGACTTTATTCACAATGGAACACAAACGGTATATTATTTTAACCTCATAATATTTCATTCAATGAATCATTATTTGGTGCTAAAGTTAAGCCGAGACTGAAGCTAGTAGAATTCCTGCTACGTAATAAGTAAAATGCGGTCATTAGTCATTACATAATTCTCTGAACAATCTTCCACAACACAATCCATTGATGCCAAGTCTATAAGTTTTTATAAGGATCGATACATTTAAATGTTCTTATTAGGCATATTTAAATCTCCGGTAATGTCCGAAGATTATTCACTATCGTTACTTTTCTAATACCGAGAATTTTATGTTTATGTTTAATTTATGTTTAAATTTTTCATTTCGATGAAAAAAATGATTTGATTTGATAGTTAGGTACATAATGAGTACATAATTTTTATTACCTCTATTAAGTGAGTGCATGACCCGTTAGACGAGATTCTATATTTTTCGATAAAAACGTGAAATTAGTTGGGTATGAGTTTTAGAATAATTTAAATGCTACTAATATGTCTTAATCTTATTATGAGTCATCAAAAAAAATTAAATGAAAAAGTTAAAATAAACTTATTTGATAACAAAACTAGGTAACCGGGGTAACTGGAACTGTAATAGGATGGAACCATACTATAGGATGAAACACATGATTTATCTAATAATTGTCGTTGATGGAAGATTTATGTGATATAGATGACGAGCATTAATTTTTAAAATATAATCCATAGGTAAAACTTTTCAAGGACAATGTCATTTCTCCGTTTATCATTGATCCAAATGCCCTCATCAGACCCTAGCGTGAATTTTCATAATTTCATATTTTTAGATGTGAACAATCCTCTCACTCAAAGTTCTCATGATTCGCTGTATGATGATTCTGAATGATCCTTTTTATTTTACTTACCTACGTTTTAAATAATGAAAATTCCTGATGCTAACTAAATGGTGGAAACATCGATCGTGTGCTGCTACGACGTCAGGTTAGTTTAGATATAGCCGGCATACGAAAATGGTGAAAATCTGAAAATAGCGGATATTGCCTGAAACGCAGGCGTCGCGACGTCGACGACTGAAACTGTACTGACGAACCGAACTGACTGAACCGTTAAACCCCACGCACTGAATTTTTTTCAATGATACATTTATCAATAGATATTATTTATTAGTTATAAGCTATAAGTGGCTATAAGGTATACACTAGGGTATCGCGTCATAACTACAGGAACATTTCCCAAAATTGTAGAGGTCATAGTCTTATACAGCAAGTGTCAATATCAATAATTTAATAAGTGCCTATTAAGTGTATTCATTTATGCAGCCTAAAATATAAGAATTTGTCTCGATTTCTAAATTTTCTTAGGCATTTGAAACAAAATACATATGAGAGCAAAATTTATTATTTAATTTTTTTTGATATTCGTATTTCGTATCTTTATATTTTTTTTCTAGGTACGAAAATGTGGATTATCATTCCGAGTATATATTTCCATATTATTTCTTATCTACCGGGACATATGACGTCCACATCATCACAATTTTCTTTTGCGGGTATCGCTGCCTGTTTGCTTATCGATATGAGACCGATTCTAGTGTGTACCACCTGAATTCACAATCCGTTTTGGGTTGGAAATACCGCAAATACGTAGATATAAACACATAAGACGAACATTTTGGATTCGGGGGTCATCCACAGTAAAAATCCTTAAATCGACTATAATGATAAAAATTCAGAAACTTTTACGAAAATTCGGGTTTTCGACCCGTGCGAGAATACCTACAGTGGTTTTTTACCAATGCTGGTTTAACAATATACTATTTTTCTCAAATTTTCACAATGTGCCTGGTGCATGGTTTTATAATACTTATAATAATTAAGTACATAATATAATTTTAATTATTAAAATAATTTATTTTGGCTTAAGAAATTTTAAATATTATATTCACTGAATGTGAATAAAGTATGGCAACGTTACAAATTCGTTTCAGTATTTAGTGTGGCATCCTTGCAACAATCATAATCATACAATCTATGAATCATACCAGAATTACCACAGCCAATTTCCAGCGTTGAAATGCGTTCATGGAAAGTCCAAAAACATGACAAACACAATCTAGAAAAAGTTCCATATAAAAAATAATCATAAGAGCCCAGTGTACAGAAACTGTACAAACGCTTTTTCTGTTGAGTCGCCATGCATTATCTTTCTGCCTCTGTTTCTCTCAAGATAATTAAATGAGACAGTGTACGGTTGGGATGACGTCACGTTTTGAAACCAACAAAACAGTTTCAAAGCGGTTAACCGCGGGAAAGTGCCTCGATTCATTTTAATGACGTTACGTCAATAACCTTGGTTATGGTTAGTTCCCTGTGACGTCACTCCGTCTCGTCAGCACGTGGACGAAGACGATTGGCCATTGGTCAGGTCACTGGTCACCTGGATCTCGTGTCTACCTGGGTCATACTGGTTATTGTCCGTTCTATTTTTATCAAAGACGGAATAAACGTGTAATAACGTGTAAATCCAAGCCAAACGTATATGGAACGTATTCTTTCTTGGCCTAGACAAGGGTAAGTAAGTTCTATCTGAAAACTGCTACTTCCTGATCACAATAACCGTTAACCGCTAATCGTTATTCACAGCTGGAAATATCGAAAATGCCGAAGAATCTGTACTCTATCCTCCAATGTCCCGAAAACGCAAGTCACAGTGAACTCAAACAAAACTACCAGCGTCTAGTAAAAGAGCACCACCCCGACAAGAAAACGAAGCCCATCCGAGGAACCGAGGACCACGAAAAGTTCATCGAAATCGACCAAGCCTGGAAGGTCCTCCAGGACGCAGCATCCAGGCGACAGTACGACGCCACCTTGAGCCAGGAAAACGTGGGTAACGAACATGTAATTCACGCCCGATTGTCTCAGAGCCAACTGGAATTCCATGGTGACGAGCCGGTCAATTACCCTTGTCGATGTGGCAGCGCCTTTGTCATCCACGAAAGTTATTTGAATAATGGAGACGAGTGTCTCATCGAGTGCGAGCAGTGCTCCAACTGCATTCTAGTCACTTAGTTTTGTCGTTGTGAAAATGAAATTCGCTTTCGGTTCATCCACGGAAAGGTTCCAGAACACTGGAATCCATCCGGAGCTGATCACGGAAATTCGCAACCCGATTGGCCCAGGGCACTACGACCTGTTTTGGCGCGACTGCGGTTACAAAACCAAATCGTCCAGGTTTCGCCCCGATTCCAGTCCCGAAAGCATCTCATAATCGAATTTCCAGCTGGAAGAGGAAGCAGGAATCGGAGGAGTTTTCCAAGTACCTCGGTTTCAGGAATTGCAAAATCCTGGAAGAGCGCAATTTCCGCAAAACCTTGGGAGGACCGGGCACGTACGAAATCGCGGACTGGGCCCCTAAAACCGGTCCTTCTGTATTGAGGAACGTGGGGTTGGGGGTGGGGACCCGTTTTAAGACCTTCATAAAAGACGATAATCCCCCACCTGGCACTTATAATCTCAAAAGGCCTAAAACTGGTTTCAATACCTTGCCCTCTTTCGAATGGGACGGATTTCTTTGTCGTTTCAAGAATCCCGAACCGCCTTATCGTAAAGCCCCAAATCGCTACGATTTGAAACCTCGACCTAAAAAGGTTATTTCTAAACGTGGGCCTTATGACTGTTTCACTGGACCAAGAGATGGAACCACCATCAAAAACCATTTTGCGCCACCCCAGACTCAATCTCCTGATCTATTTTATGACGTACAAGGAGAACTGGATCACTTACTGAAAAGTAAAGAGAAAGACAGGTGAATTTCTCTCCAGATTCTAGTAAACTTCTTCATTTCCTGCGTAATTTTCTTGAAATCCAGGTGCGGTTTGTTCCTGAAAGCCGAACGTTTCCCCGAGAACACTTGGGTGATGGTGACCGAAAACGGTTTCAGTTTCAATTACAAGGACCAGAACCACCCGGGACCTGGTCATTACGACTTTTCTCGATCCGATACTGGGTTCTCTTTTTTCTGTTTTTTTTTTCGTACCCTAATCGGTGATTATTTTAAAGGGTCAGGGTGAATTCGAAGCCTTTCAATAGTTCGAATGTGCACGCCAGGCCTCCTCCGGATTGGAGGATCCATCCGGGGCCGGAACGTTACCGGCCGAAAGAGCCGAAATGCCGGAATTTGCACCCGAACGAGTCCTGGATGTTCCTGTCGAAAGACGATCGCGCTTTCTACCGCATCGACAGTTATACAGATTTCTGACTTGTAGCGCTGTTTCGATTCCTGACTTTGGATAATACACACTGTCTTAAATATGGCTCCCTATTCGAACCGCCGGTTTTTTTTTTAAAGAGTTTTATGGGATTTATGATGATTCCTTTATTCTCGATTAGATGTTCTTATGCATCTGAAATAATTGCGATTGGTGAATCCAATTAGTTTTTTCCGTTCGGTGGTTCAAGATGGAGTATAGTTTCGTATCAGTTTTTTCACTTCTTCCTATTCCGGGCAAAATTTCCGGTAAATATGCGGGAAAACAATAATTTTTTCATTAGTGAGGGCCAGTTTATCAATGCTCAGATATCTTTTAGCTGAAAACTAACTTTATTGATTTTGATGGTTGTAACAAAAGTAACCCGAGAATTTAACTGCTGGTTAAACGTTAACTGAGCATTGATAATCCGGGCCTGAGGCTCAGTTAACGTAAAGGGAAATTCCTAATTTACGATTGTTGCAGCGATTGAAATCAACAAATGCAACTCTCACTGATGGAATTACTTATTGTGGTTCCATTCAAGCTTGAGTCTGAGGCCAATTCGTTTCTTTCTTTTATCTAAAATTGATGATTATTTGAATGTCAGTGGTTTATTTATTTCACCGTGTACTATGCCTTAAAAAATCCTGTAATCCCTCTAATTTTTACTAATTTCCCAATAATTTCTACTAATTCCCTACTAATTTCCACTAATTTTTACTAATTTCCCAATCATTTCTACTAATTCCCACTAATTTTCACTAATTCTGCGACTAATTTCTGGCACTTGTACACCAAAATTTCCTCTGCGTACTGATTCATATGATCGTTGATATTTTTCTGTTTTCCACTTGAAGTAGTTTTACAGGAAACTACCATTTAAAAAGATGTTGATTTAAAATCTGTAGAATTAATTTTAATAATGATTTGCATTATGTTTTGAAATGTTAGGAATACCACAGTGATTATGCTGGCTTATTTTGATTCCGTTTTTATTTTATCATAAATCATAAGTCTTGTCGATTTTGTGTTCATTTACAAATTCTGTATGATTTTCGTGATTACCTTATTAAATTGATTGTGATTGGTTCATTGATGTTTATTGCAAAACTACCTTCAACATAATTCCTTGTCTTTATTCAGTGAGTCGGTTTTGTCTTTTATAGTAGTTATTGAATGAGAAGAAGTGTAGGTAGTAAAATGATGAAATTGGTGTACTTTCTACTAGCTAAAGAAATCTTCAGTTTCCCTATAAGTTTATCAAATTATACACTCAAAGTTAGCAATAATGTAGGCTCATTTTTTCTATAATTTCGAAATTTGTAATGTGTCATTTTGTTTTTTAGACGAATATTCAAAATGGATTAATTGTTCATATACATTTGGATTTATTCAATCTCCTTGAAGAAATCCATAAATTTAATTCCACTTCAATTCATATTTCTAACGAAATCGATGACGATTCAATTGATATTAACATTTTGGGGAGTTTTCAAAACGCCAAACTTTCAAAAAATTCAAGTTACTTGACCACGACCTACAAATTGAGAACATTTTTCATCTTTAGGAACCCAAATCAGAAAAACTTAGGCTTCAATTTGATTTCAGCACCCTTCAAACCCAAACTTTGGGGTGCTTTATTAATAATGTCTTTATTAATGATAACAGTGCTACGTTTTTCCATCTGGAGGGATGAACATATCTACGAGAATCGCTGGATCTCCTCAATTTATTCCACAATTTCAGTTCTGTATTGCCAACAAGAATCCTCGTGGGTACCAACTTCGATAATATCGAAATTCATTTTTACTAGTATTCTATTAGCGTCTATTTTGATTTTTAATTATTATACTTCAATTATGTTGGCTTTACTCCTGAACTTCAACCCTCCAATATACCGAGATATCGATGAATTTAATCAAAGCCCTTTGGAAAAAGGTTTATGTGATTGTAATTGGTTGAAGTTATGGAATTTTCAAGAACTTGATCAAAATTTTCAATCAAATTTCTCCAAATTCAAGTTTTATCAATCAGAAGTTGCACTGCAGAAAGTAAACGACGGTGGATTCGCTTATTATGGAGATTTTGGGACAATTTATTCAATTACTGGATCGAAATTCAATCAGAATTCCTTATGTGAACTGTTGGAGTTTAACATTTTATCAGATTTTCCCATTGCTTTCACCGTCAGGAAGAATTGGCCACTCAAGGAAGCATTCCAAGTCAGGTCAGTACTTTACTTAATTTACCTAATTTGAACAGTTAATAGTAATTCTTTTTTAGTTTAGTACGATTTCGTGAGATTGGTATAACTAGGCGAATTCATAAATTATGGGAACCCCCAAAACCAGAGTGCTATTCCTATTCGAAATGGATTCCGCTGAATCTTCACGATGTTAAAATAGGGTTTTATTGCTTATTTGCTGGTATTATTGGTGGACTTTTAGGGTTTTTAATAGAATTAACTTGGTTACACTTTTGCTAATAATTTATTTTTGATTGCTGATTATAAATATCATGAAACTTACTGCTGTAGTGATAGTGCTGAAATTCTAAAAATTTATGTTTCCACAGAAAATTCAAGATTTTCTTAAGCATACGAACCGATAAAATTGTAGTTAACGTCAGCTCGAATAATCCACATAGTTTGAATGTGAAATCCATGTGTAAAAATTGAAGAAGTGAAGTTGTAATCTGAAAATTAGTAGAATAATAATGAGTAACTTGATACTTACTCGTATTCAAAATTCATACTTTCGTGACATGATTATTGTCCTTGAGTTGTCCAATTTCCAACCCAGATAATATGAAATAAGTCAATTTGGCTTCATTTCGAATAAATTCGTTCATTCCAGCGATTAATAAAGAGAAAGAGATGAAGAAAGTCCCATAGAAAATAAGGTCGGCTTGAAATCCATCAAAAGTAAAATTACTGAAAGCCAGTAAAATAAAAGTTAGAGTCTCTAATGCTATGAAATAGAATGATACTATTCCTAAAGCACATGCTGAAGTTATTAATCCACAAGCTCGATTCAACTCCAAGTGAAGTTGACCCAAATCTGAGATGATTTGAATTCGATACAGAAGATTATCTTCACTTCGATTTTCGTCACCAACATTTCTTAATTGCGCATTAACTAAAGCGAATCTTCTTAATATATTTGCCGAGATTGCAAGAAAAAACACGTTTTGTGATAGTAGAATTGCAAATGGAATCCCAAATGAGAGGCATTCAAAGAATAAAAATTTAAAACTCCTTCCATCTGTTAGAGTGACTGTTGCTCCGAAAATGAAGAAAATTGGAATGATAAATGCGATCACTTTAGCGAAGCTGTCGATCTTTTGAAAGTCTGGTTTGATCCCAAATTTCATCAATTCATTGTCCACTTGATGAATTATTTTGAATGTCTGTAAGACATGTGAGCCACGGAATAAGTTCCACAAAATTATTGCAAAAGATGCTCCGACCATTTCTACACGTAGAAGAATCATGAGGAATATTCGGATTTCACTATTTTTAAACGCCTCAACCATGTAATCGACTGATAGGACTGTAGAGATTGAAATTGTGACCAGCATCCCTGTTTTCATTCACGAAATTTTAAACAATTTACAATAAAAGCAGGGTATTTCAAAAGTACACAGACAATACTTGAGGGTTGATTGATTCCTTCAGTTTCATGAAAAGCGTTGTCTTGTGCTTTCGAATCAACTTGGATTTTCGAAAATCATGCTCACCAATGCTAATAGACATTTTTCCGAAAATATCTTCAACTTCATAAACAGTCCTACCGCTGACATTTTCAATTCTCGTTAAAGGCAGAACCCCCATTGGTTTTAAGATGAAATAAAACAAATTCAACATATCGTAAATAGTTTTGAATTTAAAATGTTTTAGAGAAAAATTCATTATTGAATTGATATGCGGTTCCTTTGGGAGCTTATGATAAACGAAATACTGATCGAATTATGAAGTTTTTAAGTACCTCTACGTGGTAATAAGTATAACTCATAAAGTTATGTATGTATTATCTACATTACAATTTATACAAAAACCTAGGAGGATCGAGGATCATATCTTATCACTCCAAATTACTAAAGTGCATCAAGTATCGCCGTGTATACGTCAAATTATGTATGATGTGCCATACATGGTACATTATTTATGAAGCTTTAATGTTTAATATGTCATTTTCACTTATTTGTTTGATTTGTTTCAATCTAATAAGGACATCAGTGTGTTGTCTATTTGTATTACGAACTAAAATAAAGAATATGAATATGAGATAGGCAACCAAACTTATCTGGAACATCTAGTACTAATAATCTTTGTTGGATGGACCTTAGTACCTACTCTGTTATCTACCATCCGATTGATTATTGTTAATAATTAATTTCGGGACCATAACCAATTATCAATTTATCTACTCAAATAGTGACGTCATTGAGTGATGTGTCGCATTTTCATTCTGTACTTCCCCCTTTTCCTCTCAACCCAAAGATGATGCTGAAATCCGGCGTTGCCACATAATGACGGCCTCCCACCGAGTTAAATCTATCAAATAAATTCATTAGATATTTGTTATACAGAATTGAGCTGATCTAAATAGACTATAATGATGACTTTGTAACACTTTCTGCGTATCATTACATGTATTTGCAGGCTGAATAATTTTGTAATCAATTCATTTTAACCAGTGAATTCAAAACTTGGCAACCAAGGAAACTGTTGCATTTTTTAACAGAATCCGGTGTGTGATGGCCTCCCGGTTGTGCTAAAGTTAGGTGTGTGAGGTTTTTTGCAGAGTTTACAAAACGGATCTCTCGTGTTAAGAGGCAGTTCCTCAAATTGTTACATCAACTACAGCATGAATAACGGCGGTGATCGAGGCCGCCGAAATTATGGACGGAATCGGAATTATCCACCAGGACCAGGCGAGTTTTTTTTTAAATTTCTTGGTTGTGTTGTGTTATCAGCTCATACCCACATTAATACCAGGCGTACTGTAGGATATTAATTCAGGCGTGCCTGCTTTCATGTCTTCGCGATATAAAGGAGAATCAAAAATATTGGGAACATTTTATAAGCATTTTATACAAAATAATAGTAGATTTTTGAAAATGACAGTGGGGTTTTGAACTGTACTTATAGGTGGTGCAGGTGGTGCTTTCGGCCCTGCTTCACAAAAAAGTTGGAAAGATGGCTCTTTCAACCAAATGGGCGGAAGCCATAATAGCGAGCGTCCGCAATCGGCGAATTCGAATTTTCGCCAAAACCGCGGACGAGGACAATACAATAACCGAAATGGACCGCGTGACAATGGCAATAGAGAACCAAGACCGATGGGTTTCAAATTTCTGGAAGAAATTTTAACGAAAGACGAAGACGAGTTCATTTTCTGCATAATGAACGACCGGAAAGGGTTCGCTTACTTATGCGAAAAAGCTCAAATGACGAATGACATGATAATACTGGTCGTGAAAGTATTGAAGAGAGTATGCGAATTGAATTTCGACGAAACTAAATGCCGCATACTTTCATCGTCGTTGAACGAGAAGTTTCTCGGTGTTTTGAAGAACTTCATAGCGTGTTTACCACTACAGAACAAAAATGATAAACTCAAAAACAGATACTTTTGGAATGATCCTGATAATTTTTGGAACAACTTGATAGCGATCTCTAACTACTTGTTGAATTCAACACCGACAATTGCGCGTGTTGTTCTTGAAGACGTCCTGAAGCCACTTAGACTTTGTTTACCGAATTTCGAGGAAGTTTTTAACATGCACGTAAACGATGAAGTTAAAACGGAAGTAAATCGGTTGAACAAAGTCCTTGATGACTTGATGGAGCAGCACGAAATGAAGAGACAAAAAATCGACATGAATTTGATTCCGGACGACGAAGACAATGAGGAACCCCCCGATGATTTCAGGCAGCTCTCTATCTACCCAACTTCGATCGAAATTGTCGGAAATTATCACAGTTTCCTGAGGAAGAACGTCGTGGTCGGAGCTTACAGGGATGCCAACCATTATCTGGACGTGCAGTTCAGATTGCTGCGTGAGGATTTCGTCGGACCTTTGCGTGAAGGCGTCGGCAATTATCTGTCGAATTCGCAACGTCGCTTGGAAAACATAAAAATCTACAATAATGTAAGATTTTTGAATACGGAAACCGTCAACGAGTACCACTCTTACCGCATCCAATGGGATTCGGCCGTGAACAATAAACGCAAAATGAATTTCGAAAATAGTAAACGGTTCATGTTCGGTGCTTTACTTTGCTTCACGACGGATCAAAAATTCAGCAATCTCTTTTTCGGGAAGGTGGTCGATCGAAAACTTGACGATTTGAAAAAGGGGGAACTGGTCGTGGGTTTCAATGACAATCCACCGATTGACTATAAGAGAGCTTACTTGATGGTCGAATGTAGCATCTACTTTGAACCCTATTACCATGTTCTATCGGTGTTACAGAGAATGTCAATTGAAAATTTCCCCATGGAAAGGTATTTGATAAAAGTCGAATCCACCGTTCGTTCACCAACCTTCCTTAGACCGGATTCTGTGTACCTAATTGAGGAAAATCACTTTCGCCCTACGGAAATATTCCGTTCCAAATTCTTCACATTGAACGATTCGCAACTCGTCGCATTCAGGGCTGCCATGACGCAAGAATTCACCCTGATTCAAGGGCCTCCCGGCACAGGAAAAACGTTTTTGGGTTTAAAAATCGCCGAAACGCTGCTGAAAAATATCAATTTGTGGCACAAGCAGACTCCTATGCTGGTAATATGTTTCACAAATCACGCCCTCGATCAATTTTTGGAAGGTCTAATACCGACAACCACGCAAATTGTTCGTGTCGGCGGGCAATCGAAGAATCCGAAAATGGCTGAATTCAATCTGATGAACGTGCGAAGGAAAGTTAATGTTGATCGCCAGGCCGTACATTTGAAAAGAATGGAAATCAAACGACTCTTATCTGAGATACAAGCAACAGTGGCAAGTGTGAAAACTATTGAAGATTATGTTGGCGTCGTCGAATTTACTGCTTTCAATGATGTTGTTCCGCATTTCTCAGAGACTTGGTTTGCTTCAGCGAATAATCAACAGATTATCCATTGGCTGTTTGGCGGAAGAGAATTTTCGAGGGTCGAAGAAGTTTATGTAGATGAGGCCGAAGAAACAACGACTGAGGCAATTCAAGAAAAGGATAATGCCGATAATGATTTGGTTGATGCTGTTGAAGAAACTGAAGATCAGAATTTTGCATTCAAATACGATGACCTTTTTGATGACACCGATGACCCCGATGTCGCCAAGGTCGGAAATTGTCGATTTTTGATCAGTTTGTCGGAACTTTCCAAAACTATCAATTATCATACACAAGATGTACGGGAATTATGTGAAGAAAATAATCTTCGGACAGTAATGATAAGACATCAACTTCAGCAAACGATTCGAAACAATCGAGCAAATCTAACGTATTTGAAAATGTGTTTAGATCAAGGACGACGATTGGGCAGCAATATGAGATTCGTCCAAAAACCCGATTTGAGAAAACCAGATTACATGTGTCCGAACGATCGTTGGTGTTTATATTTCAAATGGCTGGCCTTGTACAAAGTTAAATTGAGGGACAAATTAACTTCATTAGATCGGAACTTTCGCGAAGTTTACAAAGTTTACGATGAGTTGAGAAGTGTCGAAGATGTGGCGGTTATGAAAACTGCCCACGTAATCGGCATGACGACGACTTGTGCCGCCCGTCTGAGATCCACGTTGAGCACCCTGAAAAGTCCCATCGTGATCGTCGAGGAAGCCGCCGAAGTGCTGGAAGCTCACATAATCACGGCATTGACTCCGAACTGCAAGCAATTGATCCTGATAGGCGACCATCAACAACTGAAACCGAACACTTCCGATTACAGAGTCGAGACAAAGTACAAACTCGGCATCAGTCTGTTCGAGAGGATGGTGATAAACAACATCCAATGTCACACCCTCAATGTGCAGCACAGGATGAGACCGGAAATCGCGTCTTTGATCAGACCAGCGATTTACCCCAACCTACAAAACCACTCGAGCGTTGAAAACAGACCGGCCATCTTGGGTGTCGACAAGTGCCTCTACTTCATCGATCACAGAGAAGAGGAGCAGGTTTGCGAAGGAGCCAGCAAGAAAAACCTTCACGAAGCCAAGTTTTTGATCCACTTTGCGCGTCATTTACTGTTGAACGGCTACAAGAGTGAGGAGATCACGATTTTGGCCGCTTATTTGGGGCAGATGTACGAGCTGCAGAAAGAGAGACGGTATTTCGGCTCCCTGCTGGACGGGGTGCGCATTTCCGTCTTGGACAACTATCAGGGCGAAGAGAGCGACATCATCTTGCTGTCGCTGGTCCGGAACAACAAGGACAAAAAGGTCGGCTTCTTGAGGATCGACAACAGAGTGTGCGTGGCACTGTCGAGGGCCAGGAACGGGATGTACATCATGGGCAACATGGAGGACCTGTGCAACGCCAGCGACCTCTGGGTCAAGGTGCGCGCCTCTTTGGCGGAACTGAACTCGCTCGGGCCGGAACTGAGTCTCCGTTGCCAGGTGCACGATGAGGTGACGCAGGTGAAGAGCGCCGACGACTTTTTGGCGATCCCGGAAGGCGGCTGCAACCGGAAGTGCGAGGCCGCTCTCCTGTGCGGTCACGTGTGCACTTCGTTCTGCCACGTGCTCGACCGGCATCACACGGCTTACAGGTGCAGGGAGATTTGCGGGAAGCCGTTGTGCACCGCGGATCCGGCGCACGTTTGCCGGAAGATGTGCTACGAAGAGTGCGGTCCTTGCACGTACAAAGTGGAGAGAAACTTGAAGTGCGGCCACTCGGTCGCTTTGGAATGTCACATCGATGTGGAGAAGCACGACTGTGTGGCTCTGGTGATGACCGCACTTCCTTGTGGACACGAAGCGGAGAAGCCGTGCTTCAGAGATGCGGACACTTATAAATGTCCGCACAAGTGCGAAACCAAGGTGGAACCTTGCGGACACTCTTGCAACAGACTTTGCCATGTTAGAGACGATCCGGATCATATAAAAGTAAGATTTTTACTCATTTCCTCTTTTTGATTTCGTAGTTGAGGAAATTTATTTACCTACTGTACACTGAGAAAAGGATTGTTTGATTCTGTGAAGGCTACGCTTTCTGACAATGAAAATATTGGGTTGAACCAAAAATATGAGAATTATTGGCTCAACCAAATATTTTCATTATTGAGAAACTTAGTCTTGGCATAATCAAATATTCACTAGTTCGTATCCAAAAGAACATTTTGTTGAATCAAAGGATCTCTTGTCTCAGTGTAATGTGAAAGAAGATACAGTCGTCCCAAGATATTTCTTATCATATAACGTGATCCTCAAAGTACCCGACAAATTCGTTGGTCATTTATCAACAAGATAGTTTTTGCAATAAGTTAACAATGTTCTTGTTCCTTCAACTTTTGGTTTACGTGTTGTAAGAAATATCTTGGGACAATACTTCATTATGCTATATACTTATGTGTTATTACACTGAAGGATTGTTTTAATTTTTGATGAAACTTTCTTTTGGATACGAGCTATTGATGAGTATTTGATTGTGTCAAGACTACGTTTGAATAAAAAATATGAAAATTATTGGTTCAACATGGCTCAGCCAAATATTTCCATTGTCAACATGCTTAGTCTTGACACAATCAAATATTCAATAGCTCTCGTATATCCGAAAGAACATTTTGTTGAATCAAACGATCATTTCTCTTAATGTACCGTACCTGAATTATTTCATTACCCTAATCATGGCACAAAAAGATCATCTCCTCTTTTTCTGCCGTTCTTATTGGACCGTCTCTTTCCAGTACAAGTGCCACAAACCTTGTGCGAAATTCCGGACCGGTTGCACCCTAGAAATAAACACCCACCTCTGCACGAAATTCTGCTACGAAGAATGCGTTCCGTGCGACATAATCGTAAAGAAAAAACGGACAGTCTGCCCGCACATGTACGAGGTGCCGTGCAACTCCGACGTCGACGAATTGAAGTGCGAGAAACCGTGCAAAAAGCCACTGGAATGCGGACACAAATGCCCAAACAAATGTCACGAACCCTGCGGGAACTGCAAAGAGATGGTACGTAAATACGATCGACGCTCTTCCATTAAGATCGTCATGACGAAAACTAATGATATATGTTTCAGGTGCTCAAATCCATCCCGGTTTGCGGCCATCAAACCAATATAAAATGTTCGGAAACACCGCAACGTCAAAACTGCAAAGGGCTAAAGTGCCCCCTGAAACTCCCCTGCGGGCACGATTGCACGAACAAGTGCAAGGACCCGTGCACCGTCCTCTGCAGAGAAAAGGTCGCGTTCTCGGCGGTCGGAAAATGCGGGCACGCCATTACAGAGATCGCGTGCTGGATGAAATCGACCGCGACCGCTATCAATGCGGCGGAAATGATGAAGTTCTGCCGCCACCCGTGCGGGCAAAAGCTGCGATGCGGGCACGAATGCGCGGGCAGCTGCGGCGAGTGCGGTCAAGGGCGCGTGCACAAGAGGTGCGCGGCCGCTTGCGGCGTGCCGCTGATCTGCGAGCACGAGTGCCCGGCGCCGTGCAGGGAGGCGTGCCGGCCGTGCGGGCTGCCCTGCCCGCACTTTTGCGTGCACAGCAAGTGCAGGAAGACGTGCGGCGAGGTGTGCACGCCGTGCAAGGAGCGGTGCCCGCGCCGCTGCCGGCACCGGCGCTGTCCGAACTTTTGCGGGCAGAGTTGCGCGGTGCCCGCGTGCGATCGCCCGTGCCCGCTGCGCCTGAGAAAGTGCGGGCACGGATGCGTCGGCTTCTGCGGCGATCCGTGCCCGCCGCTGTGCCGCGTCTGCGATAGAGACGAGCTCGAAGAGATCTTTTTCGGGGACGAGGACGAACCAGATGCGAGGTTCGTCTTCTTGAGCGAGTGCGGACATGTTGTTGAAAGCGTCGGCATGGAGAACTGGTTGAAACAGGACGAGGACAGCAACGCGATCCAGTTCAAGGTCTGCCCGAAGTGCAAGACGCCGCTCAGGACGACGCAGAGGTACGGCGACCACATCAAGAGGGCCGTCGGTGATGTGGTCAAGGCGAAGGAGAAATCGGTCGGAACGCAGAAGCAAAACGAAGTCGATCGCAGGGATCTGATTAACAAATTGACTTCTCTCATGAAGGTTTCCTCGACATGCCATTACTCGGTTCATTTGAGTAGGTGTTTTTTGAAATTGCTGCACAGATTGCAGGTGACGAGGAAAGGCAGGAGGCAGGCGATCGACAAAATGAAACTGACTGCCGTCACAGCCAAGTACCAAATTGTCAAACACATGTGCGAAATTCTGAAAGAAACGAAATCTTCTCGCTTTACCGATGTGAATGATATGTTGATCGGGCAGATCGGGTCGATAACGTCCGTGTTGAATCGCGACGATGACTACATCACTGAACAAGAGGCGGAGGATGTGAACGCAGAGTTGGGACGACTTCAGCGTTTCGTGGAGTACTCGAAAATTAAAGAAAACTCGTCCGAATTCTCGATGAAGAGCGACGACGTGAAGCTGTTGATTGCGAAGATCGACGACAGATACGTGAACGGCTTGGGAAGGTACGGCGGATCGCTCGATGCAGACTTCAAGCGCGACTTGGAAGAACTGATGAAACGGTTGAAGTCCAGTTTGACGCTGTCCGAGGCGGAGAGACGGGAAATCGTTCGAGTCATGGGTTTGTCGAAAGGGCATTGGTTCAAATGTGAAAACGGTCACGTATACGCGATCGGGGAGTGCGGAGGTGCGATGCAGAGGTCCGTTTGTCCGGAATGCAAAGCTCCGATCGGCGGGACTAATCATCGACTGGAGTCGTCGAATGCGGTTGCTACGGAAATGGATGGCGCCAGATATGGAGCGTTTTCCGAAATGGCCAACTTGGAGAACTTCGATTTACACAATTTTCCTTTTAATTAATTACTCATGTATTCAAATATTTTTCATGATCTCTGCACCCCTGGATAAAGTTACCAATAAAGTTTATCTGGCAACAGTAATTTTTCACTTGCGGATTAACTAACTTTATCCAGAAGATGGAAAGACCAGCCCTTATTACTATGTATAATCACTAATAATTTAATTATGTTACCCAAACTCAATAATTATGTTTTCTAATCAGTTTATTCAATAAATATTGCTAATTTCAAAGTAATCTAGCAGAAATCCTAGTTATACTACTTATTGCATCTAATATAACCTCCGCGATATCTTTGAAAATTGCATGCGAATTTTCGGAATATCTGTCCTCCGTTAACAACGAATTCGTAGTGTTCAGACTGAACACTTTGAAAATTTTTGTTTTGTTATGTAACCAATAATCCATTCTTCCGACTGTCGTTAACAATTCTATAATTAAATTGAAATTAATCGAGTACTTGTATTGGAATCCTAGATAAGTCATAGAAGCCCAATGGGGGGACTCTGACTACTATAGGTATAATCAGATGATCAAAAGGTTTGTTATCTCAATTAACCTTGAGGCTCATTTAGCAAAGGAAGGTATTTTCCATCGGTGGCTATGGATGCCGCACTCATTAGGTAATCTAGCAGGGGCACTGATTTTGCGCCCCGGTAAAAGGGATAGATAATAGATGATTCCTGAAAAATTCCTTATTATCGCTTGAAAGGTTCAAAGTATTTTTAAACATGACTTACATTTCCGCTGGTAGTATGCAGAACGAATATCACATCGATACTGTCTTGGTTCTTCTTGAAATAGTCCCTCAGAAACCTCGATTCTGGTTCGGAAAATGGTCTCTCGCCCCGGAGGTCCTTCCAGTATGTGTTACTGTTTTTCTTTTCCGCTGTCACATATGGATGATCATAATCGAAATTGTAAAAGAAATCTACTTTGCCTACAAAAGGTGTAACAGGTTGGGAATGGGATACGGCTTCCCGGTTATGGATGGCCTGAAACAATTTAAATAATAATTGTTACTAATAATCTAATTGAAGACCAACTATTGGGATATCGTGAGGATTAACTACAGGGATGATTTCTAAATCATAGCTTGAGAAAATATTAACTAAATTGTATTTTTTAACAACTGCTTCTCTGGCAATATTCAAGCAGATCTGTACTCCTTCCCAAGTGTATTGAATAATTCCCGAAATTATCAAAACTTTGGGTTTGGGGCGTCCTCCAGATATAAAAATCTTATAAACTGGTAATGATTTTGAAGGAGGTCTTGAAATATCGCCGATTTTTTCCATAGAACACATCCAATCTAGGGACTTCACTAAACTCTGCATTTGAGCGTATAACTAAAATTCAGACAAAAATACAAATTGAAGTGGAAAAAACTTTGTAAAAATACTTCTGTGGCATTCCTGAAAAATGGTTTTGATAGGATCTCTTCTGACTCATTCCTGTAACAAAGATTTTCATTAGAAAAAGGCAAAGTCATGATTATTCGATAAAAATTATACGCGTTAAAATTTTCGCTGCGTGGGGCCGTCCGTAGAATAATTGTCGGGAGTAAGATGGCTAGAACCAACAAAATCACGGCCAAAATAAAGTAACAATGATGTATCTTGAGAGCCATCATAGAGCCGAATTCGAATTTGAATTTTTGACTTCTGCATCACCTTCTAGATTATCATAGAAATCGAAAATTTTTATCGAGAGGATGAATAATGCAACCAGAAGTTTCTGATTTGTGAGTCGAAGGTCAATAATAAAAGCATAATCATTAAATAAATACCCGAGATACAGGTTCGTGACCGACTCCAACAACAGCGGAAATATACGATTCAACCAGTATAAATGAACCAACAGAATTGGTGAGATTGTTATTAGATGTGAAGTGACCATCCTATCTAGTTTTACAAATTAATTTTTCCTAAAAATGGCACCGCAATATAAATTACATTATTTTGGTTTACCCGGATTAGCCGAACCCATTAGATTTCTTCTTGCGTATGGCGGCATAGAATATGAAGATGTGAGATTCACCAGGGAGGAATGGCCCAAAATTCAACCAAGTAATTATTTTCTCCAATAACTAATTTTTGTATAGATTTAATAATTTATTTGTTCAAGCTATGCCTTTTGAAAAAGTCCCCGTATTGGAACATAATGGGAAAAAAATCGATCAAAGCGCAGCGATTGCTCGGTATCTCGCGAAGCAAGTTAAACTGGCAGGAAAAGACGATTGGGAAAATTTACAAATTGATTCGATTGTCGATACATTGATTGATTTCCGTACAAGTAAGCACATATGCATTTTTTTTGTAAAACCGGGCCATTATGACTGCAGTTATACTGATCAGGAACTTTTTTGCAGAGGTTATGATTCATTTACAGAGCAAAGGCGATCTAAAAGATAAGAACTTTATTGAAAATGTTTTGGAGTTCTATCTCAAGCGTATAGATGCAGTTATCCAAAAAAATAACGGATACCTAGCATTGGGAAGGGTAATTATTATAAAAAAATCCTGTGGTAAGATTTTACCTAATTAAATTTTTCTACAGTTAACATGGGCAGATTTCTCGTTAGTGGCTGGAATGGACACGCTAATCAACAAAGTAGGGACCGATTTATTCGCAAGTTATCCAAACATACTAGCTCTCAAGAAGACTGTTTTGGCTATCCCTCAAATCAAAAAATGGATTGAAACCCGCCCAAAACCAACCGTTCAATAATTTATCATTACATCATGTACAGAAAAGTACTTAACTCTGTTTACACCATATTTCTATAAGAAAGATAAAAAATAAAATTGTTTTTAAAACGAAACTATAATCTTCAATGTTATCCCACCTTTATTTGTTGTTAGCTGATTCGACAAATTAATAAGAGCAATTTTGATAAGAATAACAAGAATCGAGGTACTTACTCAAAAATAAATTTATTCTTCTCAGCACCACGAACTGTAAAAAACATGCACTTTCATGTAGCCACGATAAGGATTTTAATTAAGCAATCCATAATTATTTTCATCTCAAATGCTAAATCGCAATATGCCAATAGAACATATGGTACGGTACCATTATCGCCTGCAAGGTTTTGTCTTTTTGCAAAATAAACTATTTATGTACTCCAAGTGTATTTTTATTAGTTGTATTATTAGATTACATTGATGAAAATTCTATTTTTAATTATGAAAAATAACTCTAGAAAAGAAAAAATATTCGCAGAAATGAGCCAGATAAGGAGTTTACATCTCGGTCTTGGGACGCTTCTCCGTCCAGGCTTTGATAGTAGGAATCGCCAACACCTTCTCCCTCAAAGCGACCAAATTCGGATAAGGGGCGAATATATCACTCCCAGCCATATAACAAACATATTTCGAAATCCCAATGAGGAATAAATCGGCCCAAGTCAACTAAAAGCCAGAAATCGTTTAAAACTATGAAAATCAATTGGAATCGAAAGTCTTACACGTCCAACAGCCAAATAACCGTTGTTGCTCTTAACAATTTTATCCAGACGTTCCAGATAGAAAGGGATAGTCTCCTTGAACAGAGGCTCTTTCCTAGACTCCTTAATGGCAGCATCTTGTTCATAGCTGTAAAGACCAATTTCTTTTAAAAGAGAATGTTTTCGTTCCTCATACTTTTTCAAGATCTTACTTGATCTCAAGTCATTGATGGTATCGACGATTGCGTCGATTTCCAAATCTTCCCAATCATTGTTTCCGACAAGTTTGACCTGTTTCGCCACGTATCTGGCGATGGCGATGCTTTGGTTGACAACTTTGCCGTTGTGTTCCAAAATAGGCACCTGTCCCCAAGGGATACCTAAGTACATGCGTAAATTTGTTTAGAAGGCTCGTTCTAATCTTGAAAGATTTTGTACTCACTGGGTTTGATGTTGGGCCAATTGTCGCGTTCGAAACGGCAATCTTCAAATTCGATTCCTCCATAGCTGAAGAGGAATCTGATGGGTTCGGCCAAAGCCTCGATCGGGAAATAAGTCAATTTGTAAGCGGGCGCCATTTCTGTAACAAACGATAACATATTCATATCGGTCATCTAATAGCCGCGCTTTTGGTATTTTATTGATTGATCTATTTCTGTAAGACACCTGCGGTGTTGAATATGTTGATGGTCTTACGGGTACGTTTTATGCTGGCACCTTCCATAATCTTGTGCAACTTCAAATTAAATTGACGTTTTATCTGCACAATTTTAGAAATGACAAAAATGCTGTTAATTTGTTGTTATGGTTTCCAGTGCGAATAATCGCGGCAAAATATTTTTAATTATTGACATAGTTTTCGCATTATTGCGCTGAAGGTTGTGATTACAATGGTTGCAAATAAAATCTTTGCGCGGAATAATGATTATAGTTGAAAAAAACTTTTGTCGGATGTTTTGAGCCAAAATGAAATCCTGAATCATTATCATTGTTAAATTACTCAGCATTATTTTGGGGACACCCGGTTGCCAAGGCTACAAGAACACAATCAGTTGAGAACTATGAATGATAGTTAGCGTTAGTTGCTTGGGGGAATACAAGGTCGCGGCCCCAATATAAAACCTATCTAAATCTAACACCATGTCTACAAGATTCGTTTCAAAAATCTTCCGGCATCTATCAGGATTTCAAAAGCAGAAAGAGAATTTGATGCAATCTTGTAAATCCAACGTTTCTTTCTAATTGATCTTACCGGTGAGTTTACTCCTTTCGATTGCAGTTCAACACTTGCTCTACAAAATCGTGAATACAACTGCGTTGCTCTGGCGTTGCTATGCTGACCGGCGCGGTTAGAGATTACTCCTCCCAGATGCCGGCAATATTGAATCTCTCGCGCCATTCATATAAAACGGGGATAAGATGAATTATGGTACCTAAGCTAAGACATATGGGTATATTAAATTTGTTGTACCATGTTAGCTCAGGGTTGGGCCAGTATTATCAAATCTTGATCTATGAAATATGAATCATTAACAATGATCAACTTATCAATTTTTTTATTAGTCAAACATTTATCACATGTCTTCTCTAACATTTGATAACAGAGGGTGCCTCAAAAGATGCGACTCATGTCTTGCGAAAAATTCAAATTACATCAATCATAATCAATCAAGAGTATGTTGTATTTAAGTGTGATCAAGGTCACATTATCCATGAAGGCGTGGTATAAACATTTGATTTCTTTATACTTCACAGCCTACTCCAATTATTCAATAATTTATAACGCTCAGTAGGTATCAGTAGGTGTCTATGGATAATAACAGCAAAGAAATGGAGTATTTTGTAAAATCTTCTAATTTGAATTCATAGAACAGAAACTTATAATTATCAACAAATCATAAAATGGAATTTACACGTCACGACAGTAATGAATAATTATAGTGACTATACAAAATAAAATTGTAAAAATTCTTCTAGATTCACTCAATTACACACCTTAGGAAAATAGTTATGTAAAAATGTTCAGTCATTATGCGCACTTTTCACACAATTGTTGGTTTTTTAGTTGTGGCTACCATTTCCTCCCACCCCCTCCGCCGCCTCCACGTCCACCCCCAAACCCTCCCCCTCCTCCACCGCCATAGCCGCCTCCACCTCCGCGGTTGCCACCGAAACCGCCTCCTCCTCCTCCTCCTCTTCCTCTGAATCCGCCGCCACCCCCACGGCCTCCTCGTCCTCCAAAGCCACCCCCACCGAAACCACCGCCCCCTCCTCGTCCTCCGAAACCGCCACGGCCACCCCTACCGCCGCCGCCCCCACGTCCACCGCCTCCTCTTCCTCCACGTTTCTGAACAGACCCTGGTGCTTTCGGGAGGAACCTTTGCAGAGGTAGTAACTTTGCAGGGTCGATAAATAACTGTAATCGAATTTTCATTATTACACCAATTCTTCGAACGTTTAAATTGATTGACATTCGTACCTTTTGGTTCTTCTTGAAGCTGCCCGCCTTCAGGTTGTCCCCCAACCGTATCGTGACGTAGTAGTCCCTGAGGTTCCCGAAGATCTCGTCGATCTTCCCGATCTGCTCCTTGTTCTCCAGGTAGATGGGGGCGTTGAAGTACGGGACGTCCTCGATCTCCACCTTGGCGACGAGGTCGTCCTGCACGGGATAGTCGAAGTAGCCCAACGGGATCACCTGGTCGGGGGGGCCCTGGTCGAAATTCCGGCCCCCGCCGCCGCCCCTGCCGCCGAAACTGTTGCCGCGGCCGCCGCCGCCCCCGAAACTGTTGCCCCTGCCCCTGCCGCCGAAGCCGCGGCCCCCGCCGCCTCCACGACCACGGAAAGACATTACTTTATTTCAAAACACACGAAGGACCCGTTAAACACGTGGTGTGCTTAGCGGCGAACAGACATAACCTAAGTAACAAGAGATAGGCGATGTCTATCGATGTTGTTAAATGAAACATCGATATTTTATCTCAAATTAGATTCCTGATTTGATATTTTAATATGACGTCATAGCACTTTCCTTTTGGTCCTTCCTCTGTGTTTCTTTTCTTTGGAAAAATAGATATTTCACATTTCAAAATTGTTAGAAGCTTTAAATAATCATTTATTTTTATCAAACCGTCGATAGTTTGAAATGCTCTTACGTCACAAAATGGTGTATTGTGATCTGTGATTTTGATGAAGACGAAATAATCTCGGAAATCATGGGTTTTTTAATTTTTTCAATATTTCTACATTAATCTTAATCGGAATAATTTATTCATCAAATACAATGTGAGTCGCCATCAACTTGTTCGCCTTCTTCAAGAGTTTGTCTCTACCCCTTTGCTTCTTGGCAGTTTTCTTGAATTTGGTATTGCGATCTTCAAGGATTTTCTCCCAATAGAATTTTTCGTCATCTCCTTCAAGTAAATTCTTGGTGCCGTTGAAATCGGACGAACAGAAGTCTTTGGCACCTTTGTTTGAACCGAATCTCACTATAACTTCCTCACAACTGGGTGCTGTTAAATCCACAAATTTAACATCTGATGAGGCGGTTTTGATTTCGTTCTGGAATAAAAATTAAACATGAGAATTTGTTCAGAGTACAGATGAAATTACTACTTTCAGTTTTTTGGGATCTTGAAAAGGTTCAGGAAATTCGATTTTAACAATAACGCCCTCAGTGAAATCTAGTTTTGTAGAAGTACTTTCTTCAGGGATTTCCACATTTTCAGCTGGTTTTTTAGTTTTCTCGTCATAATTTTGCTGGCTGAATCTTGCTTTAAGTAGGTGTTGTTTAAATTCTTTCATCTTTTTGTGCTGCATGTTGAGGTAGCGATTCCTCATTTTTTTCCATTCAAGTCTGGAAGATTCAATTGAATTTTTTGAATATTAAAATATAATATTATTATTTTGTTATATCAAGGAACATACTTTGAAAGAATTTGAAGGCCTAATTCTTTGATATAGTTCTTCTTTTTATGTTCCTTCTTGAGTTTCTTCTTTTTCTTATTTTCACTTTCAGCATCAGTTTCAGAAATTTCGTTTGCTTCACTTTCCCCTTCATCAGTCTTCAATTTTTTATTATTACATACATCTTCAGTGCTCTCATCAAGTTTTCGTTTTTTATTATCATCCGTTTCATCTTTCTCCTCTGTTATCGAAGAATCGTTCTCTTGCTTGGTGTTGTCATCACCAAAGCTTTTAATGCTACACATTTCCTGGGGATCAACGGTTGACGGAATTTTCGAACCAATGCTCTCGAAATAAGTCACAGCAGCTTGAGCCTCTTTCTCGTTCTCGAATTCAATAAAAGCGAAACCTTTGATACTACGACTGGGTGTATACCGGGGTATTGAGACGTAAACGACTTTGCCGAATTCAGAGAATACAGAAGCCAACCAATCGTGAGTGGCATCCGGTTTCAATCGCTCCACATAAATTGTGCATTCATCTATGTTTGCCTTCACTTTGAATGGTTCCTTACGACAGACACTGTTACCATCTTCTGATAATTGGATCAACGTGGAATGCTTCAAAGCTGTACGAAGATCTTCGATGCTCGTGGTGAGCTTACTGATTTTGTTGAAGCTAAGAAAAACGTCCAAACCGATATCTACAATATAAGAATAAACAGTTATTATATGGTAGGTGGTGTACATGTAAATATTTTCTAGGAACGGAACTTACATGGTTTTTCTCTCAATAATTGCCCTAAAAAACGGTCTTTTGATAGGTTAGAGTCACCAAAGTAGAATTCCATTTGATTTCGGATCGAAATGAAAATTTGCTTCTTTCTGTGTCGTGCTTTCTTGTGAGTGTGCTCATCTGTGGAATCATTTGGGGCCGTCTCCACTTCCATAATTGTTTGAAATTTGGAAAACGTTTACAAACGATATGAAAATTCACTAAACATCAAAACCATAGACAAAACATTAAAAATAGACCACCTACGAGGAGAATTCCATAGATAAAGCACCAAATAGATAGAATGGGTTTTTTACTTTGACATTGTGGATTAGTGATGGGCATTCTTCATCGATGTTCGATAAATAATTTTCCGTTTACATTTTTATGGAAGATAAGTACTTTTAACGAGGGATTATACTATCACTTTTCATTTGAGTGATATAGGTACTTAATCCGTGTAATGTGACTATATCATAAACTGATAATCTTCATATAAATTGACTAAACACTAAAGCATTGTTCTGTGGGTTCATAGGTCTCTCTCGGATTGGACTAGCAGGTACTTTACTAGTCCTATTACGCACATCTCTATTTTTTGTAGTCCATGATAACAAAAATGTAGGTGCAAAGGGTAATCTGATACGATTCAACAAGTTTTGGACTAATTTTGTAAATTTCAAGAATTACTTCAGAAGAAGCAATTTTCCAAACACAAACGAATACAATAAGTACTGTTACTGATAACATTAAAATGAAATGGTTTTTGGGAACAAACAGGCCATTTTGCCATGCAAAATTTTTTTGAAAAATAAAAAAAAACAGTATTTTATTTCTACTTAATTTTGGGTAAAATACGCAAAATACAGTATTTATTGATCTCATACATCTTGAAAATATGTGGTACTTGTTCACACATTACAAAAGACACGGTGTGTTAAGTTTTACATAACTCTTTATGGCGCCTAGAGATAATAAATTGGTCTAATCAAAGGTTATGGCGAGGTGACCATCCCGATTTTTTTTATAAAATAATCCCTTCATTAATTTCTATTGGCAACCCCAACAAACACCTGAAAACCACACAAAAAGTAAAGTGACCCTGCTTATGATTCCGCCAGTATAAGTAACATACTTTACATAAAGACTACAAAGACTGAAAAAGAGTCCGTTATCTATGACTGAATTTTTAGCGCCGATCTAAAGATAATATTAATCCCATCCCAATTATTCGACTAAGTACACTTGATCCATCATAATATTCCACGACCAATATTGACCCCCGAGTTTCCATAAACGGCATAAATATAACTTCATTACAAAGGCATTAAAAATTGCACGACATAAGAAAGTGCTAGTCTTGAAACCTCAAGTATATCCGGATCCCATGCAACGTCGCTTGACTACAAGCACATCAGTGAGACAAAAATACTTAATAAACCTAATCAAATTCCACCAAATTAATAAAGCGATTACAATCTGGAAAATTAATTGAAGTGAGAGCTCATATAAGTATCGAATGAGGTATAAAATACCTTCTTGTCGTCGGCACCTATCGCACCTCACATACTGCATCCAGAAATTTTGAATTCAATAATATAAACAAAATAATCGTGGTAAGTTTTATTTCATTCACCTACATACATATTTTGATGTTTTTTTTTATTTATTATCGAAAAATTAATATTGCACATATCCTTTCCATTGACTGAAAATAAAAACCACAACAATAGTGCCACTTTACGCGAACCTATAAAAGAAAAGTATCGCGCAATTTTATCATACAACTCGACTTGTTCCACACCAGGTGCCCATCATACAACATGGAAAACCCGAGTGAAAACGACGCCTTGATCGCGAAAACCGTGGCAATGTGCGTCCTCTTCCTGGCCTCGATGACTTTAGGCAGCCTCCCCGTGAAATTATCCCAATGGTTCAAATGGAGCACCTCGTCTACGTCACCGGAAGACAACATTTACGTCCAAGTACTCTTATGCGCAGGAGGCGGCGTCCTCCTGTGCACCACCTTCCTGCACCTACTTCCGGAAGTGGCGGAAAATTTAGAAAACACGGATCTACCCGATATCGGCCTCCCCATAGCCGACCTTCTAATGTGCACCGGATTTTTCACCATTTATTTAGTTGAAGAGATTTTGCATTTGTATTTGCACAAGAAAACGAAAAAACTGGGAAAAACTTCATCATCAGCTGTCGATAACAAAGAGAAAATTGATCTGGAAGGTCATGGTGACCACGGAAACCACAGCCATTTGCTGATCGATGACCCTACTATCGTGACAATCAGGGGCCTTTTAGTAGTTTTGGCCCTTTCGGTCCACGAGTTGTTCGAAGGGCTTTCGGTCGGCTTGGAAACGCACTCTTCTTCCGTTTGGTACATGTTCGGTGCGGTAAGTGCGCATAAACTGGTGATCGCCTTCTGCGTCGGCGTCGAGTTGGTCACTTCGGGGACGCGGACTTCGTTCGTGATCGTGTACGTCTTCACTTTCGCCATCGTCAGTCCGCTCGGCATCGGCATAGGGATGATCGTGAGCGAATCGGGCTCGGGCGGATCCGCGACGGCGCTGCCCTCGGTGATTCTGCAGGGATTGGCCAGCGGGACGCTGCTGTACGTCGTCTTCTTCGAGATACTCCGGGAGAAGCGAAAGTCCGGGATCCGGCAGTACCTGGCGGTGCTCGCCGGATTCGCGATCATGGCTTTCATCACGGTCGCTATCGGCGACGGCGGCCACGAGCACTGAGCTAGTGCGACGATAACGGCCGATATCAGTATTATAAACGGGTAATTTATTGGAGTGGGAGAATGGTTACTTTTGTGCTTTATGTGCAGAAACGATGGGGTTTTCAGCGACGAAGGAGGCTGAAAATACCGATTTTGCGCACCGAAACGCAAAGAAAGTTCTATCTGCAATTGCCGAAGCTTTTATTCAGAAATTTTGGCTTACGGTTGTAAAAACCAAAAACCAAAAACGCATACTTTCCTTGGTCACATTTTTGACTTTGTACATAGATAAACATATATTTATAGATTAGTGTTTAATAATAAAACAATTCGAAATGCTTCGAGTACCTGTAGGTACTCCGAGGTGTGATTTTGTTTGACACATGAAGGACATCATTTTCAACATTTTCTATGGTACAGTAGAGACCCTTCAATCCAAACCCAAAAACTATCGGTTTTAAGTGTGTTTTCACTAAAGTAGACTTAATTATGAAATCGGGGGTTAGTGTTCCTTGAAAAATTTCGAAAACTGTATCAGTTTTGACGTTATTTACTCCGATTACCCGAATAAATCGCTCATTTGAGCATCATCCGTTCGGACTAAAGAGTTTCTGCTGTATTTTGAATCAAAAAGTTCTAATAATATTGTAATACTTGTATGATATGACGATAAGATTTCATTTATACGATCAAGAGGGGATCGAGTTATCAAGAAAACGGACGCATTAAGTCTGCCTTCAAGAAATTCTTTCGTTGCAGTCAAGAGAGGAAAAAAAGAGTGATAAATGTACAAATAAACACTTTATCAGTGTTTGCTTCACTGTGGAAATATATAACAAATAAATAATAATTAACAGTCATTATTTCTTAAGTACCTTTTATTCTCAGTGCACTAAATACCATCCTTAGGTACTTATCTGATGGATGTGACTCCTCCCTAATAAATTACATATGCTTCGAATTAGAAAACTGTAAGTTGTAAGTAATTGAAAATCCATCATCGACATCGTTAATATAAATAAACATTATATCTCTTCATTTTTCAAAAATATTTCCCAAAAATTTTCTGATAAACATACTGGACCGATTGTATTGAATTTTATCTTTAACTTGTCAGGCTCATTACTACTTGTGAGTACGTAACGTAATGACGTACGCCTCTGACTTTATTTAAACAAGCAATTATATTGTGGTGTCTACCTGAATTTGAAATATTTTAAGGTACAAACTCCTCTCAATAATCTGATTTGTTTTCATCGATAAGAGTTTGTAATCATTCACGAGTCAACCTTGCTTAAAGTGAATTCAACTACCGATAAACGTCTTCTGCATTTCAAAAGTGAGTACTTAACAAATTCCATAAAGTATTGAAATTGAAATGTCTCTGATATTATATCAAGACCTAAAGGTTTACTGAAAATCAGACGATGCATTAGTTTTATGTTATTTAGGTGACATTACGGTACCTAATACCTGAGAACTTTCCACTATTATTCCTTTTGCTTAATCATGACATGACTAATGATCGATCTCAAAGATTGTTTTTATTTTTCAATTTTGGTAGATTTTTATAATAAGTTGTTTTACTCTTTTTAGGGAGAATAAACCCTCGCAAATCGAAATAAAATGGAAAGAATTCTCCCTCTTTGCCTTCTGGTTTTCTCCCATTCAAATCTTCTTAGTCACTCACAAAGGACTTACCTTTTAAAAAAATCGTGTAAGTACTGTCAGTACATTTTTGAATTAGGGGTGGATTATGTTAGCAAAATCTGAAAATTCCTTTTTAGAATTTCACTCCTCATTGAATGAGATCCTAGAAACGCGTTTTCCGTTTGTACTAAAGTTGTAGTCACATGCTTGCTCCGATGTAGCCAGGTATTATTGAATCAAACAATTTGGAATTTTTAAATAAATAAAAAAGAAATGAAAAGATAAGATTTCGGGTTACAAGTTGAGTGAACTTCACCAAAAACAGACGCATTCTAAAGAGTAAATTCTTGTATAGCGAAAAAAATCAGAAAATAAAATGTCTTCCGAAATTTCCAGATGACGACAGCCACGGAAGAAACCAAGGCGACGATAGCCAAATCGGTGGCAATGTGCGTCCTTTTCGGGGCATCAATGACCATAGGAACGCTACCCTTGACCCTAACCCGCCTATTCAAATGGGACTCTAACGCAAAAAACAGCATTTACGTCCAACTGCTCCTATGTTTCGGAGGAGGCGTCCTCTTATGCACCACCTTCTTGCACCTCCTTCCGGAAGTCTGCGAGAAAATCAACGAACTGGAATACGTGCCCAAATACGAAATCCACTACGCCGAACTGCTCATGTGCACCGGATTCTTCACCATGTACCTAGTCGAAGAGTGCATCCACTATTACCTCCATTACAAGAACAAAAACCGCAACGAAGCCGTTTTAGAACGAAGTCTATCGATAAGACGAGGAGACACTTTGGAAGACACCCCGGATCCGCCATTAGACGCCCCCATAACCGTCTGCCATAACCATCACAATGAACATAATCAACATGATCACAATCACAGTCATTTTGCCGGATTTGAGGGCGACGACGCCCCTTTGAGGGCCATCAGGGGGCTGCTGGTCGTTCTGGCCCTTTCCGTGCACGAGCTGTTCGAAGGGCTCGCCGTGGGGCTGGAATCCTCGAGCAGGAACGTGTGGTACATGTTCGGGGCAGTAAGTGCGCATAAATTGGTGATCGCCTTCTGCATCGGGATCGAACTGGTCACTTCGGGGATGAAGTCGTGCCTGATTTTCGTCTACATCTTCACTTTCGCAGTCGTCAGCCCTTTGGGCATAGGCATCGGGATTTTGATCACGAAAACCGGCGGAAATTCCACGGATTTGCCGTCGGTCATCCTTCAAGGATTGGCCTCTGGCACGCTCTTGTACGTGGTTTTCTTCGAAATACTCAGGACCGAGAGAAAGAGCGGGCTTAGGCAATTCTGTGCGGTTTTTCTGGGGTTTTTCCTGATGTTGATGCTGACTCTAGTCGAATAATTACGAGATCCGATCGGAGCGAAAATATTGAGCTGTGATAATTTTAGAATCGTAGAAAATACTTGTTACTTACTGCATTGCCTATTTATAGAGATAAGAAAGAAAAGTCTATTATATTAACGAGAAGTAGGACGTCTAAATAGATAATTTGTGTACACAAAAACCTCAAGAACCAAAAAGTCTCCATTTCAAAACCTATAATCCGAAAGTCAACTCGCATTCTATACATTTTTGTACACATCTACAGAGTATTCCTATACTCGAATAGACCGAAATTCTTAATTGGCTGCTTTTAAATATACATGACCTACTGGCTCCTACAACATCCTGAACACATTGCTTACTAAAGACTAAAATGGAAGGAAATTCTAGATTTTCCAGGTATTACCAGTAGAAAGCAAGAGAGAGGACCATTTTATCGAAAATGACTCACGCGGTTCAATCAAGGAAAGATTCATTGAAAAATCTAGAGAATACGAAGGTCAATAACATGTCTTCTTCTGGAGTTGGTGGTCTTATTATTGGGTGCTTTCTAAAACTCTCAGCAGGATGTCCACAAGAATAAAAATAAATCGAATCGTTGATGTAATTTTAATTTATAAGTAAATAAAAGATTTGTTTTCCCGTTGACATTTGAAAGATAATGTGCATTATTTAATAGGAAGCCATCATATACATCGATTCGTGAAAAAACTTCAATTTTATTGTTATTGACTGAGGTTTCGCAACCGCAGTTAATTACCTAATTAATGTGGTAACTCGTCTCTAAGCCGTGTAGAGGTAATTCCTTAGACTTCAATGGAATTAGTCTTGATTCACTTAGCGTGCACACGCATAAATAATTAGTGAGAATGAGAAAAGAAGGCCCCATTATCATTTGGCCCCTCCGTCATGCCTCATCTGGCTTCTTTCTGATAAAATCGGATGTTGTAATAATCCTTACTGCCCACACGAATAATTGTGGCCTTCCGTATCTGTTCTTCCATTGAGAATTTCAAGTATTGCAAAATACGTCTCTCGCATTTTTTCACGTAGTAGAGCGCGTTTCAATCCAAATTGTGATAAGGTAAGAAAAACATCAAAAACACAGAGCATGTAGGTAATTCAGAAAGCTCTCCAAATTGAAGGTAAAAGTCGAGAGGATTCCATAGATAACAATATGATTCAATACTCTAGGTACCCTGATGCAATTTTAAGCGGAATAAAGCAAGAAAATCGGAGAAAATAATTCAAAAAGAACAACACTAAATAAAAAAAAGCGTGGTGAATTACTCGTAATATTCACGATATCAATGCATAATAAAAGGAATTGACTTTTATGAAAAGCGCAATGTTTGATCACTATTCAGGTGATAAAGGCGAGGTGTTAAAATCACCGGTATTGATTGATTGAGCAATAAACTAGTAATAAAAATGAGTGAACAATGAAAAATTTACCACCGGTCGAATTTATTTTGGAAATGCTAATTGAGATTCTTTATTGAAATGTGTGTAAACCTGGATCCAATTAAAAATTTTATGATTTCGCAAACAAGTACTAGTAAATGCGAAATGAATCGACAATTGAAATACATATATCAAACAGAAAACAATTCGCACGTTTTTAATAAATAGGTCACAACTGCATTATTCCCTGTTATGTATTAGTGGTTCGGTTTTGTGCATTATAAATGTTATCATATTTATATTCACATGCACGAATGGAAAATATTTCTAAAGCTTTTGGTTTCACAATATGTAATATCGATCCGACTATCAGAATGGCGCTAAGGGCAGGAGAGAGGTTTATTCCTGTACTACGTCATTTCATATACGGCTTTTACAATGAAGAGAATTGCATTTAAACGCACTTTGAAAATAATGTAAGGTCTAGGGAAAATTGGAAAGAAATAGAGATCTGAAGAAGAAAGTGAATGCTTTCTATAAATTATGAGAATAAAAAAAACGGTGCAGTCTATAACAAGTCACTAAGAAGTTTATTAACTGATTTGCAATTTCTCGATCATACATATGATAAATTAGACTGGGAGAAGGAAGTGTTTAAGTGCAAGGTCCTACTAGATTTTATTTATTTATTTATTTATGTGTATCGGTGGGTAACCATAATTGGGAGAGCTGTAGCAATTTGCAAATAATATCGACCCCAGACAGCGAATAAGTTCATCTCTATTATCATCAGCCACGATATAAATTATTCAGAGTAATTGACACTGTCGAGTGTAGGGGTCAAATCTTCATCTACCTCTAAATAAGTACCAAGTGTATAAATTTCCCAATGCAGATTATGCGAGTATATACATCTTCAATCAAGTCTTTAGCACTTATTTATTCTTGTAGATTCGCTCTATAACCTGGAAAATTTTAAATTACTGAACTTTAATTTAGGTGTAAAGTGGAATTATATCCTTAGATTTTCATGTTATGCCGATTATTACATAAAAATACTCACTCGTGATATTTATTTGTTATTTATTCATGTCAAGTACAAGTGGAAATTTCATAATTTATGTTTATTTTATATTTTTTATTCTTATAGCACCGTTATGTGTAAAAAATTCGATTCTGCTGCAGTTACAGAAGTTAATATCCTGTATTATGCACAGTAATGTACACTGCTCACAAATAAAAACGGGGCACTAATAAGTCGTTGGATTACTTTACCTAATCCTAACGCCTGGTTCTAATTGAACACATTTTCTTTTCGAATGATTAAATTAATGATGAAGAAACCGCACCAGTTTTTGACTCATATGTCGATAGAATATTGAGCGCGGTCATTGATCCCAGCCATACCGGGTGTCCCGCGAAAACGAATACATTGTAAAAATAATAAAAGTATTCGCGTTACAAACACCCACACCCAGTATAAATGTAATGTAGCATCATTGGTGGGTAGTTAAGTATTTCCGCTTGTCGATGGTATAATTTGTGAATATAATACAACAGACGGAAATGTCGTACTTATGTGTTTTTTGCCATCATTCGAGTCTCACGTTTAAATGTGAAAAGTCATGAATAATGCAAAACGCAGCAAAGTGCTCATTGTTTTAGTAAAAAGATTCTTTGGGGTTTTGAATTATTTTCGCCCGGGGCGCGGGGAATACCCGAGAATTCAGGATGCAACCACGACCCGTACCAACGCAATAACAGGCAATAAAAAAACAGTTTCTCGGGAATCGGTTTCGAAATGGGGATTTTCAGTGCTAATAAACTGAGTCATCATCAGCTCGAAAAAATCACGATGCTCTCCGTAGCGGATCCGTCAATTTATCAGAATATTTCAGGACCGGTTGATTTTATTTATGCAAGTCAACTTGGTGGACACTGATTGGCATAAACAACAGTTAATAAGAACTGGGTCACCCCATAATATTATGCTCTTGCACCTACTTACAGTTATTACCTATCATCATCATATTCAGTGTTTTTCCTCGAATAACTCAATTAGTGGGTGGCCTAATCCAGTTCCCTGGACGAATTATGTCGGTACGACTCCTTTTTGCGCTAATCATTTACTCAAAGTACCCGGCGTCGTGTATTACGGAAAGTGTTACCTAGGTAAGTACCCACCCACCTCGTTAACATAAAGGTGGAGGTAAGTTCTTAAAGTTGGTAGCTGGAAGAAAAAGCTTAAACGCTGCGCTCGCTCGATTCCTTCCTCCAAGTGTGAATTTATTTCAGTCAGTCTTCGACGACTCGCTGTAGCGGCAACAAGTGAAACCGCGAAACCGCTTCAAATTATGAAAAACATTCTCATTCATTGAAAGAAAAATTATTAATAAAACCTCCACTGAAATCGTGTCATTACGAAGGAATTTACCAGCAAATGAAAATAAGGTAAATGAATTTGTTTACTCATATGCGATTGATGTTTACGAATAAGAAGCAATTGCGATATTACCAATTTTATGACACATTTTTATGGCCTTAACAACAGTAACGTAAAGTTGAGGATGCAATCATGCTCATTACTCATTACCATGAAAAATTCATTTCCATATTTTTATGTGCCTTATACCGATAGTACCCAATAAGTAGTACTTTGAGTTATCGATGTTGCGGTGTAGTCTAGTGAGTACATACAAGTCTGGTTTTATGTTCCACATTAATTAATTATTGGAAAAAAGTGGTCGGCACTGAAGCGGCATTAACACGATTAAAAGGACAAATGTCGATGACAATAGCAGGAAATTATCGGTAGTGTATGTAGGTACTTACCTTATACGTGTGAATGAATGAATGAATTTAGGTGCTTTATGGATGATGAGAAGGCTGCAGGAGCAGGAAGGAGATTTGGGACCTGTCGATATCTGCAGCAGCGATCATTTATCAAATCACAAGAAAATTAAAAATGTCTCATGGTTATCATCAATCACGATTTTCGGTCTTTTTATATTTATGATGGACTAACTGCGAAAATCGATTTAATTTTTATCAGATTCCTGAAGAAATCTGTCAAAACAACATTGCAATCTTTCGATGCTTTTCTAAATCTATTTTCAACACGCGTATTTTCTTGCACACATTTTTATTGTGAAAAATTTCACTCTGAATTCAAAAACATATTTTGTTCAATATTTTTGTCAGCATACAACAGTCCTGAGATACCTATCTAAAAATTATCGAGATTTTAAACTTTCACGAGTGAAATTTTAATATTTGCTCTTGAAAAATATGCCTTATACAGTACACTCTCTTAAGTGGACACCCATGGTCGCCAAACTTTCTTAGAAAATCCCTTTACATATTGTCGGAGTCCACAATCATCACTTATCAAAATGAGGACCAACCACTAGTTCATAGCGCAACTAAAATGTCATTAATTATTCACTGCACTGATACGTTGAAAATCGACCTAGATAATTTCCTTTATAAACGCCCATTCAACCTTTTCTTATACATTTACCAAATCAAACGCAATTATCAGGTACTTATCGAGTAAGCAACCGCATCACAATGATTTGTTGCGGTTTTGTAAAAATTCAAGTTCAAACCCTTTAAAGGAAAAAACAACCAGTTCCTTCCAAATGAAAAAGGAAAACAATTTCGATTTTTAATTTAAACAAATCATCGATATATTAATTACTTATTATATTTGGTTATTACGCAAACGCCAAATCAAAACAGTTTGCAAAAAATTGTCAACATTATCTAATAACTGTAAGCTTTGTTATTGATTACCCTGTTTTGAATCGGTCATCGTTAATACTTTACGATGAACAATCCTCGTAACATATCAAGGTTACAAAAATATTCACACTGGATGGATGCCGTCTAGTGTGTACCTAACAATAATTAAACACGTGTTTTTATTCACCTTTGTTGGTATTGTCTCTTCTATAATTGTTGTTATTTTACGCAGGTGCTATTACTCCACTAATTACTATCTATTATTGTTATTATATGAAAAATTTATATTTTTTACCTCGACATAACATGAAATGTGGGCCATATAAATTTTAAAGTACTTTACGATAATTATACCGGCGAGGTCGTTTCAAAATTATTAAAACATCATAAAGAGCGTTCTCACTTCGCATATGATACAAATAATAGTACGAAAAGACACGAACGAATAACCCTTTCACTTTTCTGGGTGGTTTAGTAATGGAACGATGAATTAAGTCACATTTACCTAATTAATTTTGTAAGTCTGCGTTTTCAACATTGAGCGCGATTTCAATGAAAGTTTCTTTATGAATAAATGAGAAGACATTAGAAATTTCGCAATCAAAACAGAGATCCGAGACTTTCCTATTAGATGCACGCCTGGCTGACTGTTATGGAATTATTTAATCACTCGAATTTTTCGGAAAATGCACTTTCTACAACACCTACTATACCATCAAGAGTGCACACCAAGTGCATGCAGAATTTGCATTTAAGGCCAACAACCAACTGAAATGATGTCTGGGTCTCGGGCGGCGGCGATACGTACAAATTATTAAAGGGGAAGAACCTGATGCTCGCTACATCGACCGGCCTCAACTCTCTTCTTATTAAATTTGCAAAAAGTTCGCAATTTGAAAAAGCCCAAAACCCACGCCACTCGTAATAACCGTGATCCGGGTTGAAGAAATTCCATTCACTTGCAAAATAATAAATAACATTTCTTGCCGTTATTACTGCAACCTAATTGACGTTTCTTTTCGCAGAGGAAGCAGTAGGCGAGCAGGATGACCAACCAACCATAATAAGTACCAGCGATTGAAATTCGCAACAAATAAGTGAAAAAGAACCGTTTGCGCAAAAGTGAAAAGTAATCGACCGGTCTAAAAAAATGGAAAACGCCACGAAAATCGAAGAGGACAACGCGTTGATGGTGGCGAAAATCGTCGCCATGTCCGTTTTGGGAATCGCCTCTTTCATCGTCGGAATCCTCCCGATCAAGCTGACCAACATAATCAACATAAAATCGGTCGAGGGCGACAAAAACCTCCTAATTTCCCTGCTCTTGTGCTTCGGAGGTGGCGTCCTCTTGTTCACCACGTTCCTCCACCTGCAACCGGAAGTGCGGGAAAGTTTCGCGCTTCTGGAGGCGGCCGACAAAATCCCCACAATAGGCAAAGGCATCCCATCATCCGAACTGGTCTTCTGCCTGGGGTTTTTCTTCGTCTACCTGATAGAAGAGGTGGTACACCTGTGTCTCCACCAAAGCAGGAGCGCCGGAAACGAAGAAGCCCTCCACCGGTCACTATCTGTCAGATGTAGCAACAGGAAAACCAAAGAAGTCACGATACCTCGAGTGACTTTGAACAAATCGGAAGACGGAAACGTCAGCTACATCTGCAACTCCAAAGAGCTGCTCACACCATCGCAAACCGCCGTGGTCGACGTCCAAAAGCACTCGCATTCGCACGGCCATTTCGACGCCGGCCTCAAAAACTCCTTCAGCGGACTTTTGACAGTCTTAGCCTTGAGTTTCCATGCAGTTTTCGAGGGATTAGCCGTGGGTTTAGAAGGGAGCGTCCAAAAAGTCTGGTACTTGTTTGCGGCAATCGCCACGCACAAATTGGTGATCGCTTTTTGCGTGGGAATCGAACTGGCCACCTCGAAGACCAAGACTTTGTTGGTCGTCCTCTACATCGGCACTTTCGCCATAGTCACACCTCTAGGTAAAGAGCTGGAAGACCTTCGATCGGTCGATTCGATTGGTAATTTCTTGTTGTGGTTTTTTAGGTATAGGGTTGGGTCTGATTTTGAGTGAGGCCGAAAACAGTCAAGAGGACATCACCTCTATCGTGCTGCAGGGGATGGCGGCCGGTACTCTGCTTTACGTGGTCTTTTTCGAGGTTTTGGCTCGCGAGAGGAACAATCGGCACAGCGGAATTTGGCAACTTTTGGCCATCATCGCCGGGTTCGCCGTCATGTTCGCCCTTCAATCATTCAGTGAGTACAATTTCATTAATTTTTCGAAATAACATAGCTTATCTGATACTATTCGATAATTAAGAAGGTATTTTTTGTTAATTTTTTGGTAAAGTTTAAAGGGCTGAAATAAATTTTGAATGTTTTTCTGATGACGACGCTACTGCTAGTTTTCTATGATCCAGTAGATGGCGCCACCCGTAGTTACAGTTACGGTGTTGATCCGTGCTGTGTGATCAGCGGATTTTTTCCTCATTTTTTGAGGCATAATCGCATAATCTTATTGAAAACACGAAAACATTATCAACGTGGATGACAAGAGACTCTTACATAACCTAAAAATGTCGCTAATCGGTAATACCAGCGACTATTATCAAATTTCTATGAGCGCCATCTACTGACGAGCTGTGTCCACTATTTGTAATTGCTGACGTCACGAAAATTTTTTCTTAATTGCAATAACATGCAATAACTAATTGACAACAGTTTTTTTCATCAGAATTCTTGCGCATCAAAACTCATTTTGCGCCATAATCCAAATTTTATTCCTCGTGAAAATACCTCATTAATACAGTTTTTGACTAGTGTAGTTTGAATTGGCTAGAAGGGGGTTGAGGGAAACTTGTGCTCATAAACAATCCGAGGCAAATAGAAATAATCCGATGTCGCGGAATTGCTCGATGCCCCGAAAGTCCGTGGCACAAGAGGATTAAAACGGAATTACGCTGCTCCTTTTCGAATTTCCACCAGTTCCACAAAAGGGATTATCATCAATTAGAGAGAGGACCGGGAAAGGTTATATACGAGAGACACATCCACCCAATTTACATTGCAGACGCTTTGTCTCTGTAATCTCGTATTTCGTTCATTTCAGCAGGAAAAAAATGATCGCGAACATTATACAGTTCCAAATGCCAGAAAAATCCTTGGTTCGCATACCGTGAAAAGGATGCGGAACTGATCTATCAATTCCGTTAACTTTGCACTTTCGACGATTGACATTTTCGTTACCCATTAAAGCGAATTACCCAATTTAGCAAAATCGCCGTGCAATAAAAATTTATTAATCCAATAAAAACAACGATGATATTCTCCATTATAGACTTTTTACGCAACTCGGACATAAAGTGGGCAATAAATTCCAAAGGCTTGACCGAATTCTTCGCCTTAAAAGGCGACTTAGCTCCATTGTCATGTCTTTGCCGTAAAAAAGTCACATACTGTCGACTCAATTAAACCGAATTGAAATATTTCGAAATCGCCGTCGGGTTATGAGATTTCATTTAGCGATGGGGCACGGCGGGCCATCACAGAGTCAAGTGAATTCGCCCTGAAGTGAGTTAGTTAATTAATAAAATGCTCATGGGCCTTTGTAGATGTTAACGACCCATTCTGACCTTCGAAAACTTTTGCTTTTACACACATATTAGGAACACGCTTCTATTCGTTCCGGCATGTACCCTACTTTCTATAAAAATACATAGTATCATTGGAATGAAAAACTGAAATAATGAGCAAAAACGAATTCGTCTGGATAGATAATTACAATAAATCGTAAACAATAACAATCGCGGTACACAATGCAAAATTAGACAAAAAGAATGAGAAGAAAGCGTCTAAAATCGAAATGAACCATATAAAGAGATTGTGGAGACAACTCGAGTCGTTCTTCAAGGTGACCAAATAAAGTGTTAAAGTGGAGGCAATCAAGAAATTCTCAAAGTCCTTTCGATTTATCCGTTGAACTGTTTCACTGAGATATCGCATGACAAAAGTAGAACAGTGCCGTTCGTGCGTGATTACCTAAAACGTATTAAAAATTCGATCGCGCAATATTAATCGGCAGAAATAATGGTCTGCGGCCACTCACATATCCAACAGTGACGCAACAGGCCATTTAGCTGGTATAAGAAGATGCATTTATCAGTCTATTGCGGTCGGAAATGGGGAAATCACTTGGAAATGCAAGGCGTGCAAATATAGACAACAGCGAAGTGATCACACCTCTTGTAATTACCTTGGGGCATTTGAATGACAATAAAAAGAACACAAAAATTTTCAAAATCGATAGTTAATTACCGGCCTCACTTGCATCACCATTATCTCATAAAACAATGAATCCTCCATTTCCTGTTGGTGTTTTGAAGTTTCTCCGGTAATTATTTCTTGAAGGAAACGGTTAAATACGAAAATATTTGTAATGAATTTAATAATAATAATAAAAACACGTGGGTTTAATTAAGTCGGGTTCACTTTTACTAACCGGAAACAACATGAAATTTGTGAATCAAACTGTTAATGACAAGTCTGAAAGTCGATGTCCTAAATTAATCAATGATTTCATGAGTTTCTTGAACGTAAAACTATCGTTTATATGTACCTAAGTTGATGTGAATGGACGTGACTCGGTGCAAACGGGAAACGAGAGAACTTGAACTTAACAATTTCGAAAGTTTGTGGCTTTTCCTAATAAAACCAGATTACCTACTGCTGCCGCTCTATAGATAGTCACGTGCCTTTTCAGCTTTACCCGGTACAGGAAATTGTGGAAACTAGATTTTTATTCGCAACGCGAAATTGCAAAAAAGTTATTGAAAGTCAAGGTTTATTATTGGCAATAAAATACAAACTTCGATCGTTATGGGCGTTTTCGCGTTTATTTGTTGCTGTAGGATAATAATTACACAATCCTTTAAAATAACTCAATTTTTTCTTATTTCCAGCTGGACACGAACATAGCCACGGTGAAGGTGGCCATTCTCACGGTCACACCCACCACCATCAACATTCAGAAGTTACCACTCCGGGTGAAGGGCACCATCACGAGCATAATTGAAGAAAAAATGCAGCAACTTTTATTTGAGTACCTGACGAGATATCGTATTTATAACCCGCGCACATCATTGTGCCCACGCAATTTTAGATCTAAAGTGCTTACTTCCTAATTTTCTCTCTTTGTATTATTGTCTAAGTACGCCAATCGTGATCTTAGAAATCATTTTAAAAGTGCGAATGAATCGGTTGAAATCCAAATAATGTAAATATTTTTTTAAGTACTTTTAGGAACCTATAAGTATTTTGTTTTTATACTTAAGTTATCCCCCGCCACTTATTATTAAGTTAATAATTAATAACGTTAATTAATAAACCGACTTATTATTATTATTATCAATATTGAACTTTTTTGTGTATTTATTCAGCTATCTGTACATCCCTTCGAATTCCGTGTGTCTTCTGATACCTCTAGTTCGATCCAAGTGATAGAGGAAGGCCAACAGGTGGATCAACATGATTCGCCCGCTTGCTAACCCCAAAAAAGTCACCAAATAGGGGCGATCTGCGAAAGACCGCCCCAACCACGACCACACCAACAAACTCGAGTGATTAAACATCAACGATCCTAAAATACTGAAAAATTCAATCACGTCTGTATCGAAATGTTAATTCCAAAGTACCTAAAAGTGATTCGGTGGATTTTCGCCAATCCGACCATATTGGGGCGCCAATAAATCATCACTCCTATCCCGTAAAGCATATTGGCGAACAAAATCGGAGTCGGGTCGTAATTGCAGATGCTGCAGATTCGTACGATTAATAAAGGGAACTTTCGCCATTCTAGAATTGTTTTTACCTGTGGAAAATGTGGGGATTGACGGTGTGAAAGGACATTAGGAAATAGGCGAGTCTTCCTTGAATTGAGGCGGTCAGGCAGAACAAATGGTAAAATCTCATAAGATTCCTCTCCTCTATGGTCGCATTGACTAGATCGTCGTTCTCCATTAGCCGAAAAGATTTCGCTCTACCCCTTGCTCTTCATTTCTGTTGATTATTTCTATTGCGACATTTTTGTGAGGGTTGACTTCAATTTAACAGGTTGGTGTCAGACTGATCAATCAATCATTTGTGATCGAGGCTTTTTTAATTATTAAAGAGGACTACATAAATATCGTTAATTAAGACTGGGTGGCGGAAACATAATTTTTACAGATGATGGGAATTGATTATTTCTTGACTAGAGAATCTACATGGTCGACATAACTGCGGCCTATTTTCAATAACGCAAGCCCGGATCCGATTCCGCAGACGGTACACAGAGGAACGTTCTCCGGTACGGTGCTCCTTAAGATAGCCCAAACGAGAACCGAACCGAGTGAGAAAGTGATGGCTCCAAAGGCACTATAATCAATTTTTTAACTCAGTCATGGCCTATGTTTAGCTAATTCTAGACTTGCCTGTATGCGATGCGTTCTTTCTTCTGTAGGGTACTCAAATGGGGTCTGTTGTAGAGGTATAAACCGGTGCCGACAAGGGTGTTAACCAACAAAATATTGGTAATGTCTCTTCGAGGGAAAAGTCTGGAAAATATTTTACTTTCAGCATTGGTTTAGTGGTCATGGGGGTACCGAGTACTCACCTAAGTACTAGGGAAGGGTTCATCACGTTTATCGACAAGGAAGTGTAGCTCACAACCCCTTGTACCGGTGCGTAATAAAACAGAACATTCTTACATGTTAGGGGTTTTAAACCCAATTTTCCGCAAACGGATACTCGGCTCTCTGCTGCTGATGCCATTTTTTTGAATATTGGTATAAATCACGTGAAAATTTAGAAGAATTTTCCACAAGCAGGGTGCTTCTAAAAATACTTTTCAACTGGAGGCCGAACTTAGCAGCAGATGCAGTTGTCCCACATTGGGAACCATAGAACAGTCAAGATATAGATTGGCCAAAAATTTTTTCTTTCTAGATTTACTCGGATTTAGTCAAATGATTTGATTACTAAATTATTACAGTGACCGAATTCGTTTATTTCTTACATTATTATGAATCAAGTAAAAGTATAATTAGACAAATCGAGAGAAAAAGTATTAGGTTGTGTAATAGCGGCTTTGCGATACACGGGCACTCCAACTAACTTCACACCAAATCAAACTGACAAATGTCAAAATGTTTAGGGGCTTTTAGGTTTTTTTAATGTCACATCAGCTATAAGCTATAAGTTGGCTACTCTGAATAGTCTGAATTTTGGGTTTGTTTTTTAATGGCGGCAGCTTGCGGGAAATAAGCTTCAAAACATTGAAAAACCACAGTAAATCGGTGTAAATGATTGCTAAATTGTGCATTTCGAAGCGATAATATCCTCCGAAAATGTATATAAAACAAGTAAGTCAACAAAGTTCATGAAACTTGAATTTTTCTAAAAGCGTCCTTCCAGGTCATCATACAGGGTTTCAAAAGTTATCGAGATCAAACAGTGGTCGATCCATTCGATAAACGGCATAATGTAGTCGTCGGACGTAACGGGTCCGGGAAAAGTAACTTTTTCTACGGTAAAAATAATAAACATAACCTCACAAATTCTTTACTTGTTAAAACCGTGAATTTTCAGCGATCCAGTTCGTTTTGAGTGACGAGTTTTCTCATTTACGCCCAGAACAGCGTCAGGCTCTCTTACACGAAGGCACAGGCCCTAGAGTCATTTCCGCTTATGTGGAGATCATATTTGATAACACAGATGCCCGAGTTCCTGTAAGCGTTATTTTCTTTAAAAAAACTTGATTGGACTAATCTAGTTTCACTGATTTTAGATCGAACATGAGGAAATATACCTTAGACGTGTGATCGGAGCTAAGAAAGACCAATATTTCTTGAATAAAAAAGTGGTACCAAGGAGTGAAGTCATGAACCTTCTCGAATCGGCAGGATTTTCCAATTCGAATCCTTATTACATCGTGAAACAGGGCAAAATTAATCAAATGGCGACAGCACCAGACACCCATCGATTGAAATTGCTGAGAGAGGTTGCTGGAACTAGAGTTTATGATGAACGGAGAGATGAATCGATGGGGATTCTGCGAGATACTGAGGGGAAAGTTCAGAAAATCGAAGAGTTCTTGAGGACGATTGAAGAACGTCTTAGCACTCTTGAAGAGGAAAAGGAGGAACTTAAGCAGTACCAACATCATGATAAAAATAGGAGGGCTCTCGAATACATCATCCATGATGTGGAGCTTAAAGAAAATCAAAGAAAACTCGTTGATGTAACGTCCAAAACTATTCATAATTTGAAATACTTAATGAGCTTTATTTTAGTTGGAGAAACAGCGTAATGAGAGTGGTACCGTACAGGAAAAGTTGGCTTCGAATTTGAAAAAAGCTCAAGATAATATCAAGACCCTAACTAAAAAAGTTAAAGAAATAAAAAAATCATTAGCCACGTTCAAAGAAGAACGCGATATCCTCAACAACGACCAACAGCATTTGATCAAAGAACGGGCCAAGTTGGACCTGACCATCAAAGATCTTTCAGACGAAGTCCAAGGTGATAACAAGTCAAAAGAACGGGCCGAAAACGAACTGGCTCGGCTCACTCAGTCCATTAAAGAGAAAGAGGCCGAACTGGAGAAGGTCAAACCGCAGTACGAGGCGATGAAGAAGCGCGAAGAGGAGTGCACTCGGGAGTTGGCTCTGAAGGAGCAGAAACGCAAAGAATTGTACGCCAAACAGGGACGAGGCAGCCAGTTCACTTCAAAAGACGACCGCGATCGGTGGATCCAAAACGAACTGAAGTCCCTAAACAAACAACTCAAAGACAAGAGGGACCATAGAGATAAATTGGAGGCGGATTTAAAGAGGGATGCCACAAAAACGGTCGAATTAACAAAAAAGATCGAAGAGCAGTCACAGGAATTAGAGAGGCAGAAAAATTGTATTGATGAACACAACAAGCAGTGCTATGAGTTGAAGAAGAGCAAGGATCAATTCCAAGCCACAAGGAAGTGAGTTTTCTTACTGTATTTTCGTATTTACTATCCATTTTTTCAATCTTTTGATTTTTTCAGTGAATTGTGGCGAAAGGAAAACAACTTCCAGCAGCACCTGTCATCTCTAAAAGAAGATTTGGCCAAAGCGGACCAGCAGTTGCGTTCGATGGCCGGTAAACCGATTTTGAACGGACGAGACAGCGTCCGGAAAGTGCTGGAGACCTTCATGAGTCGAGGGGGCCGCGAGGCGGAAGTGGCCAAGTCCTATTACGGCCCTGTAATCGAAAACTTCGAGTGCGAGAAGAGCATCTACACCGCGGTCGAAGTGACAGCCGGAAACCGGCTCTTCCACCACGTCATCGATTCCGATAAAATCGGCACCCAAATTTTAAAGGAAATGAACAGGCAAAAATTACCCGGGGAAGTCACCTTCATGCCCCTGAACCGACTGAGCGTGCGCGAAATCAACTACCCCAACGATTCGGTGAGTTTTCGGAAATTACAGATTCCTGTATCGAGTCGGGTTACAGATTCCTGTAATTTCTCTGGTTTCAGGACGCGATCGCGATGGTCTCCAAGCTGCATTACGACGCGAAATACGACAAAGCCATGAGGTATCTCTTCGGGAAAACGCTGATTTGCCGAAACCTGGACGTGGCGACCAAACTGGCCAAATCCGGTTTGGATTGTGTGACTCTCGAGGGAGATCAGGTCTCTTCTAAAGGGTCTCTAACTGGGGGTTACTTCAATTCGAACCGGTCCCGCTTGGAAATGCAGAAAACTCGGAGCGAGACGATCCAGCAGATCCAGAAATGCGAGGAGGAGCTCAGGTCGGTCCGAGAGGAACTGACCAAGACCGAGTCGTCCATCAATAACATTGTGTCGGACATGCAGAAAACTGAAACGAAGAACAGCAAAGCGAAGGCGATCTATGATAAGGTTAAGGGCGAACTCAGGTTGATGAAGGAGGAGCTGTCAAATATCGAGCGTTTTCGGGGGCCGAAAGAGCGCTCGCTGGCCCAGTGTAAGTCGAACTTGGAGGCGATGCAGTCGACGAAAGAGGGGTTGGAGTCGGAGTTGCACCAGGAGTTGCTTTCGCAACTGTCGTTCGCGGATCAGGCCGAGGTCGATTCGCTCAACGACGACATCCAGCGGCTGCAGAAGGAGAACAAGGAGGCGTTCGCGACTCGCATGAAATTGGAGGCGGAAAAGAATAAATTGGACAATTTGCTGACTAACAATTTAATAAGGAGACGTGATGAGGTGTTGCACGCCCTGCAGGAGATCTCGCTGGAGGACAGGAAGCGGCAGCTGGTCAATTCCAAGTCGGATCTTGAAGATATCGACAAGAGGATCGAGAAGGTCAATCGCGAGTTGACGTTGGTCGAGGCGAACGTCAAAAATACTGCTAAAGAGGTAAGACTTTTTTTAGTTTTTATAGGTGGTAGACTTGCGTTGCCTCCATTTTTAGTTGATGACTTGTCAAATTCTTGAGCAAATTCTATCAAATAGCAATAAGACTCGTTTTAAGTGTAGTACGTTTTTTTGGTAGCTGAAAAGTGAGCAGTCTGAACTGGACAACTTGAAAAAGAAGGAGAAAGACGCGCAGGATCGCATAGACGAAGATGCCAAGCATTTGGAGAAGTATGCGACAAAACAGAATCTTCTCGAGCAGAAAATTGCTGAAAGTGTGGAGAAAATTAATCAACTAGGCGCCTTACCGACTGGAGAAATGTACAAACATTACGCTAAAATGTCCTCCCGATCTGTAAGTTTCTCAATCTCTTACAATTCTGAGTGTTCTTAATCAATGTTCGGTTTTTAGTTGTTTAAAGAATTGGAGAAAACTAACAACCATCTGAGGAAGTTCAGCCACGTCAATAAAAAAGCGCTGGATCAATTCATGAGTTTCTCAGATCAAAAGGAAAAGCTCCAGAAGCGAAAGGAGGAACTGGATCGAGGGTAAATTTCCAACGACCTCTAGTTGATTATGAAATTAAATTATTAATTTTCCCAGGGGAGAGAAAATTAAAGAGTTGATCGCGATGTTGGAGCAGAGGAAAACGGAGGCGATCCAGTTCACTTTCCGTCAAGTGTGCAAGTTCTTCACTGAGGTGTTTAAAAAGTTGGTTCCCAGTGGAAAAGCGAAATTGGTCCTGAAATCCCAGGATAACGAAGAGATAGAAGACGTCGGCCCGGAAGAGACAAATTCCGACCAATTTGGCGGAATCGGCATTAAAGTTTCCTTCACGGATTCCGATGCGGAAATGAAGGAGATGAATCAATTGTCCGGTGGGCAGAAGTCGCTGGTCGCGCTCGGTCTGATTTTCGCCATCCAAAAGTGCGATCCCGCTCCGTTTTATCTGTTTGACGAAATCGATCAGGCGCTGGACGCGCAACATCGAAAAGCCGTCGCCAATATGATCTACGAATTGTCGAACGAGGCGCAATTCATCACGACCACTTTCAGACCGGAGTTGTTGGAACATGCACATAAATTCTATGGTGTCAAATTCAGGAACAAGGTCAGCCATGTTGAATGCGTCACTCGGGAGGTTGCGAGGGATTTCGTGGAGGATGACCAAACTCACGGATAAATTTAGAAAATAAGTAGATGTAATTTCATTTCAAGTATAATTCATGCTTTAAATTAGATGTAGCATTTTCGTTAGGGTTTTAATATTTTCGGAATTTGATTTCTTATAGGATATACATTTACTGTTAAGAATAAAATAATATAACTTGATATACTATTAATAAAGACACAGGTTTCAATAATTATAATGCTCATTTATTTGATTTCCAAATGGTCAACAAGTTTATGTTCATAGAAAATATCGAAGATAAGCAGTTTCAGACCTAGGGGTTGGTAATAATTTGTCTTGTGGCGGTGTGAATCGGGTTTCTGTTTACATCTATAATTTTTGGGCTAACTTCAGTTAAGTCAAGTCTGTCAAGTGTCACCTGTGACGTTTTGAGGTTAATGTGGAAATTGTGACCGGATTTAATTTCCTCTTGCTTTGGAAAAATGGCTTTATTCAGACATTTTTGTAAATTAAACCGTAGTTTTAAACCGGTTCTACCATTATTGAGTGTTCGTAGATCACTATCAGTAGATGTGACAGATGATAAATCATCCGAGAGAAAATCTGGTGGATATGCAAAAGCCTTTGAAAAGTTCGAGGATCTCGCAGAGCCCCAAACCAAAGAAGAACCCCTACAAACTTTCGCAACATTATTAAGGAACTCAAAATTGATGGATGTAAGTTAAAAATCCTGGATTTCCTTTACCACTTTATTCATAATCGTTGTGTTTAATTTGATAGCTCGGAGATCCTGATGGGAAAGTAGTCTCTGGAAAGATATTCCATGTAGTTAACGACGATCTCTACGTGGACTTTGGGTGGAAATTTCATTGCGTTTGTCCGAGACCCAAGAAAAATGGAAGGTAAGTCAGCGAAGACATCTTCATATCGTTCTTGTACTGAGAACCAAATCCGTATTCATTTTAGCAACTACATAAGAGGGGCTAGAGTTCGAGTGTTGATAAAAGAACTCGAATTATCATCAAAATTCTTAGGGTATGAAAAAGATCTAACTCTCCTCGAAGCTGACTGTATTTTATTAGGGTTGATACAAGATAGAAGTAAAAATATACAACAGTAGTTTTTTATTTATAATAAAATACATTTTTACAATTTGTTAATGATAATATAATAGGCAAGAGTTATGATTAGTCTCTAGAAAATAATAATTAATTCGTTTTGAGTCGTTTTAATTCACAATTCGTTATATATCTTATTTCTACTTTCTCCTCTTATTATATTTGATATTACCATTAATCAACACCTATCAAGAGATATGAGTAATAAAACATAATTACTTAACAAATTTAAATTTACAATGTATTAAAGCTGTTTATACCAAATTATCGATTTATTTACAATCAAATAATACAGAAGTTTAATTAACTTAATCATTAATGAGAAATTATATTTACGAGCTGCTCTATAGATTTGTTATGCGAGATTGGAAGAAAAATTATCAAAAAAAATACGAGTCATGAGGTATTTACGATGAACATTATTATAGGCACTTGAGAATTCTTAAAAATATTAGAGACATTAAAATAGAGGTATCTTAAATAAATTGAGTATAAAGTAGAAAACGATTCAAATGATGGTACAAGGAAGACCGCAACACAAAGGCAAGCAAACCGGGACTATGGCAGCCCCCGATTTACTCTTAGATTTTTCTCCACCGGATTTCTCGTATTCGTATTTCCCGGATTCGCGAGCGTAAGCACCCTGAAAACGAATATTCCATCAAACAGAATTGACATATTAGAAAAAAATAAAAATACCTCGCCTCTCCAGGCGGCACCTCCTTCCTCCTTTTGAGCGAACATTTCGTGCCCTGGCGGATAGTAAACGGGAGGCCCAGAAATATTTCTACTCCTAACGACGGGTTCCTTCCTCTGCAGATCATCGACGGCTTCGGCTTGCTGCTTAAGACCTTCCACCTGTTTCCTCTGCTGTATCTCGATCTCGTGCTGGGCGAAACTGGCGTTGTACGCGTTGGTCGGGGGCTGAAAATGCAAAAAAAAAAATAAAAAAAAAAATTTAATCGAAAAAAAAAATCATAAAATTCGCTAAAAGGAGGCTTACTTCATTCCCGATATTAGCCATGAGCTCGTCCAGCCTCTTCGGCGGTCCGTCCGGGTAGCTCTCGGTCGGAAAAGGCCTAGGGAGCAAAGTTTGCGTATCATCACCGGGCGGATACCCCGCCTTGTAATTATTAGTGGTCTTGCTTTCCGACTTGTAATTGTACTGGATTTTCACGGGCTCGTTAGGCTTGTTATCCCAACCGTAGGGCCCCCTCTTGGGGTCGAATGTCTCCACATTATCGTTCGGCCCTCCGTAATTATTAGTGGTGCGAGATTCGTGCCTGTAAACCACCGTCTTGTCATTATTCCGGTCGTTATTGCGGTAATCGTTATTGTTGTTAGGCGGATGATGCTGGTGGATATTATTCGTGTCCCTGATCTCCCTTTGAACCACGGTGGTGCTGTTATTATTTTGGGGCGGCGGGTAATTGTTAACCGTGTTCGTGGTCTTGTCGTGCACCTCCTTGATAACGAACGTGTCCTGGGGCGGGCGCCTGAATTGGGGCTGAGGGTGGTTACGCGGTAAACTGGCCACCTTGTTAGCGTAACTGTCATCCACGTTTCTCGTGGTAACGATTTCGTTATAGACGTAAGTCGGATTATTCTTGTTATTATTGTTTATCGTTTCCTGGGTGTACCCTGGCTGGTAATTCCTGGTGGTGATCGTCTCCTTGACGACGGTGTGCCCTCCTGGGGGTGCCGGCCTCTGGTAGGAGGGATAGTCGACGGTCCTCAGGTCGGTCGTCTCCTTGTAGGATTTGTTCTCCCAGGAGGCGGACCGGATTTCCGGGGGCGGGTAATCGATGGTGTTTTCGATGATGTTGTTTTCGGTTTTCTTGTAGACGAAACTCTTGCTCGGGGTCGATTCGGAGTTGTTCGGGGAGTAGACGTAGTTTTCGTTGGACGAGTCGAGGGCGGACGTTTCGAGGTTCAGTTCGGTCGGGTAGTTTCCGGATCCGGGGATCTCGTACGTGTAGGTTTTTATGGTGGTGGTCACTTTCGTGTTGCCCGGGGGGTGGAGGTTGGGGTCGAGGTGGGCCAAAATCTCCGGGTTTATGTCGGGGGTGGTCGTTTGGACCACTTCCAGGGGGTACGTGTGGACGTTGGTCACTTTGTTCTGCTTGGAGAGCGTTGACGTTCTTGAGGAGGGCGAGGCCGAACGGATTTGCCTCAGGTCTCCATAAGTCCCTGTGGAAAAATTGACAGATCTTTGGAAGAATTTTGGAAAATTTACTAAAAATGATGAAGGAATAAGTGAAAATTCAAATTCAAGTGTCGAAGAATTTTCAATCGATATTCTGTAATGTGAAAATTTCAATTTTTGTTCTCAAAGATACGCCAATACTGGACACATTTTCCTACTCCTGATGACTAAATTCGAAGCCATTCCAAATTTTTCATCGATATATCGACTAATAAGAAAGTTACGCCACTTTGAAGTTTGCGAGAATCGTTGAAATTTTCGTAAAAATTTGATGTCGAAAATTTAAAAAGCACGATTCTCGGTCAATTCGAAAGCTTTTCGGACATGTCTATACTTTCTTCTATAGATTTTTCGATTCTCTTTCGATTGCCGGGTCGGCCGAATCGATATCTCGATCGGTTCCAAAGTTAGAACGGTTTTAATTTTACGAGACTGATGTTTTGGTGATTTTCGGAGGCCATAATTCACATGAAATAGTACACCTTTTTCGATGCGCTCTAGGGGCATTTCGTAGATTTTTTGACGCTCTTTCGAATGCGCGGCCGCCCATCCCGATCGGAGCATCGGTTCGAAAGTTATGGTCGATTGAAAATTTCGGGCAAAATTTGTACCCAAAGTGATGGATTTTCGAAAAAATCGAAAATCACTAAATGTCGTCCAAATCGAAATCCAGACACTTTTCCCGATAGATTTTGAGCTAACTAAGCGATTCCCGGGTCGTGCGACTCGATAGCTCCACTAATAACGGAGTTATGGCCGTTTGAAAATTTTACTCTATTTTCATCGGTACGGCAATATTAGACGCATTTTCTCACTTCAGTTGACTCAAATAGAACCCAATTTAAATTTGCCGTCGATATCTCAACAAATAAAGAAGTTACAGCACTTTGAAATTTTCAAAAAGTTGAAAATTCGAAAATTCGAACATTTTTTTTTCTCAGATAAACCAATACCGGACGCATGTATCTACTCCAGATGACACAATAAGGAGCCAATTTGAATTTTTTATCGATATCTCGACTAATGAGAAAGTTTCGCCACTTTGAAGTTTGCGAAAATCGTCAAAATTTTCGTGAAAATTTCATGTCGAAAATTTAAAAAGCACGATTCTCGGTCAATTCGAAAGCTTTTTGCACACGTCCATACTGTTTTCGATAGATTTTTCGATCCTCTTTCGATTGCCGGGTCGCCCGAATAGATATCTCGATCGGTTCAAAAGTTAGACCGGTTTTAATTTTACGAGACCGATGATTTGGTGATTTTTCGGAGGCCATATTTTACATGAAAAATTACCTTTTTCCGATGCGCTCTAGGAGCATTTGGTAGATTTTTTGACGCTCTTTCGAATGCGCGGCCGCCCATCCCGATCGGAGCTTCGGTTCGAAAGTTATGGTCGATTGAAAATTTCGAGCAAAATTTGTACCCAAAGTGATGGATTTTCGAAAAAATCGACGATCACTAAAAGTCGTCCAAATCGAAATCCGGACGCATAACCCGATAGATTTTGAGCAAACTAAGCGATTCCTGGGTCGTGCGACTCGATAGCTCCACTAATAACGAAGTTATGGCCGTTTGAAAATTTTACACTATTTTCAATGATACGGCAATATTAGACGCATTTTCTCACTTCAGATGCCTCGAATAGAACCCAATTTAAATTTGCCGGCGATATCTCAACAAATAAAGAAGTTACAGCACTTTGAAATTTTCAAAAAGTTGAAAACTTGAAAATTCGAACATTTGTTTTCTCAGATAGACCAATACCGGACGCATGTTTCTACTCCTGATGACTCAATTAGAAGCCAATTTAAATTTTTCATCGATATCTCGACTAATAAGAAAGTTAGAGCATTTAGAAATTTTCGAAAATCATCAAAATTTGATAGTAGAGTCTGGTCATAGTGGGCAAATTTTCGCAAGGTCTTTTATGCAGTCTACATGAATGGGTGTGAATTTGAAAAAATTCTAATAAAAATAATACCTTCACTTGAATATTGGACATCTCTAGAAAGGGTGCCATCCCTCTCCAAAGTCCTGGTCCTGGAACTGGATCTAGGAGTATCCCCATAATGAAGTTCGCGATGTACGGTACTTTTGCTAGATCTGAATAAAGGAACCAAGGAACAAGGCATAAATCAGTTACCAATATCATAGACCAATATTGAGTTTGTATAATAAATTGTGAGTACCATGAGTATGAGTACTTATCGGTCAAAGGGCTGAAGAGGGCGTTCAAGACGTCAAAACCTATCATCGGGAAAGACATTTCTAATGTCAAAATTTTGACAAATTATGGTAGTGCATGCGATTCCCGTGGCGAAACTTTCGGCCCTGCTCGTAAGGCAGATGAGTAAACCGTTCGTGAACATTTTCGTGGCGAATGCCAAAAACCACCCTCTCTTCAGGAAATACGTCTGTTTGCCGCCGGCGCATATGTACAACTGGCTGGAAATGAGGACGAAAAATATGCTGCTCAACATGGGACACAAATCCGTCCAAATTAACGTCCTAAACGAAGACAAATCCGTCGAACTCGGCGCTAGCCTAATTTGTGAAAGTCTCATGTATCTGATAGCCGCGGTGCTGCTAATTCAAGAATACACCAAGCAGGTGAAAAAAGAGGCCGCGAAAGAGAAGAAGAAAACGGCCGAAATTCAGGACATTAAAGAAAAGGTGCACCTGTTGATTAACAGGAGCGAGGATCACTCGAAACTGATGCAAGATTTACTTTTGAAAGTCGCGGATTTAGAGACTGTCGTTGGGAAGCTTTCCGACCCAATTATAATGACAGAAGAACCGAAGATTGAGGACTTTATCCTAGTTCCCGAAGAAAATCTGGAGAATGTTGATGACGACGACTGAGATTTTTAAATTTAAACGCTTATTTTAAGTGAAAAACCGACTGGAATGATTTGGGGCAACGTTGTCGCGATTAATTTTTGTTTATCGCTTTAATTTTGCAAGTAGCGGGCTGCATACACGAAAAACCCGAATAAAATCAACAATCTGTACTCACTGAAATCCTGGATCACTGCCAATGTTATTATAAGATTCTGGAAAACAAACGCTTTTATAAATATCCAGTGAGTCAAACAGAAATCGAGAAATTTTTCACATATTCAGTAATAAGACCCACCGCGTTCAATTAGAGATGAGTTTTTCACTTGCTGAAGATCGTCCAAAAGAGAATCGAGTTGATTGATGCTGTTTTGAGCCCGATTTTTCTCAGGTGCTATTGAGTTATTCAAACCTCCTCCGCTGGTTTTACACGAGTAACTTTCCTTCTTGTATCCGCTGACCTTTTTCGAGCCGTCCGGGGACTAAACACAGAAAAATGCATGAAAAAAACCATCGAAAAACTCAAAATAAGCTCACAGTGTAGTTGTAGGCATCGTCCGATGAGTATTCGACTGGATTCGAGGATTTCACGTTGGCGAACCTGTTTAGAGAGTTGCTCCTGTTCGAGTCGAGGGTGGTGTTCCTCGTATTTTCCCTGCTGTAGGTCCCTAGGGAACTACCAGGTCTCGAGACAGAGTTTTGCAAATCTTCGAGTAAATGATCCAAATTGTGATCGAATTCGACTAAATTTTGACTAGAGTTGCGGAAATTGCGAGAGGGCGAAACCGTCCTCGACACTTTCGTCTCCTGAAATTGCTTGCGTTCTACCGTAGACATCTTTTCTTATTCATAAACCTGGAAGAATAGAAGAAATTAAAACAATTTTCCACAAAGAGCATAATTCTGAATCGATTTCTCTCGTATATTGAAGAATTGTGGGTGTGTCGACGTATATTTAGGCGAAAAAATTCAAGGCGGTCAAGGTTGGTTTCGTGCTCATCCATAAAAGGAGTTACGTCTGGCGTTAAAATAAAATTTGACCTTAGCCCAGTGATGTCCATCAAAAATTACGAGGAGTTTCCAACAGATGGGTTATTTCATCGAACTTTACCGTGCCGAACGAGGTGAACTGATGATTATAAACAGCGTCTTTTTTATCACCATTTTAATGGTAATCGTGGTATATTAAACGTAAATGAAATGTCGGGAAATTTTAGTGGCCTTTCTAGGAGCAATTTTAAGACCTAATAAGGATGGGCGCCTTTCAATAATCATTATTATTGTGGGACAATCTGGGTCAAATTCAGAAATAGACTACACGAGGTCTTTGTATCGGTCGATTTATCGCGTTGGGAATCTCTTTTCAGTACTCGGAGACTGGAGAGCTTGAGCAGGAAACGTTTGCCTCATTTTCATTTGACGAAGTGTAGGTTGTGAATTTTCTCGAGCAATTTCCGGTCAGAGTTCTAATTCTCGAAACCGCCGATTATAAGAGTTGAGCGCGATTCTTGATAAAATCCTACGATTTATTACTACTGAAACAGTTTCCATTGCCATTTTTGGAGATGCTTGATTTTTCGGTAAAGTTGGGCGTATGAATGAAATAATTCTGACGTAGTCCCAGAGGTTTATAAATTGCATCCCACACGTGTGTACAGCGCATAGATTCCTCTTAACTCCTTTAATATCGTGTTTACGTATTTTATTAAAGGCGCAAGTTTATTAACATACCAAACCAACACAAAAATTTTGTTACGCAACTCAATCTTTGGCCATCAACAATGAAATTGATCTGAAAACTACAGGGCACTAATCTTTAAGATATCAGGGAGCGTTTTTTTTTGTGGAAAGAAATCTACAATGTGTTCAAATAATTGAGTAATTTCTTAGGATTTGTCACTTTCCGCACGTCTCATTTCGAAATAGATGATCTCTGCTACCTAATTCATGCAAATGCATACCTAAATTCAAAACGTGCCATATGTTGGTATTTTTTCCTCTTCCTGTCGGTTGGTTACCGGTCTGAGACACGTGTGTGGGTTAAAATTAAAGTTATAGTATACTTACAACCCGTAAAATAAAATTCTCGTGTGGGGTGGGCACCTACATGTATCCACTTTAGACAAAATATAAATGGGGTACTTTACAAGAATTTGACGAATAAAAAGTTGAGGTGTGAGTAAAGCCAAGTATGACTGTCGTAGATGTGGAGAGGTCAAAACCGGCTTCGTTACATTTTCTTACTCAATCTGCATTTCAATTAGTTGCGTTTTTTGTATCTGATTCTAATACAAAATACATTTTCAATGAGAGTGATGTCAGGGTTTAAATTTAGTCCGGCATTAAATATTAAATCAAAATTCACTTATTCCTTTTTCTGTTTTATCTTTTATTGTTTACAACTATACGCTTATTACCAGTACATACATCAATTATGGTTTTTATGGCGTATTTTTTCTGTCTACTTATTACATCTACATAAATGTATAGATTATTTGAAAAAATCTTTCTTGAAGATAAGTCATGCAGTCATAACAATAATTCATCATTTTACTACTGTTCTCCTTATCCGCTACCTTTTTTTTTAAGTAATATTTATTATTGCTTCGGAAAAAAGCGTTTAGCAACATTGAAAATTTATTTAATTTGCATTAGGTCGTATGCTAAAACATGTGTTTGTGATCAGAATTTACATAATGTATGTATGTAATTTATTGTTAAAACCACAAAGGATGAGTATTGTGTGTATGCAGTTAAGTACGAAGCGTGCTAAATACTTGAAGCATGAAGAATGCTTTGTGTAAATTCTCTTTTCCTCTTTCGTAAGCGAGCATGTAACTTGATGGTAGGAGAAATTGTATTTCGCTGAATTTTACGATGGCGCTTTGGCCGATGGTCGTCACCACTTTATATGGGCGTGAAGTGAAGTCACACTGCAGTGACGAATCAACCAGTTTTCGTTATTTCATCAGATTCCACATAACAGAGACATTTACGCTCTGAAGGAAATACTTCGAAGATTGGAATTATTGAACAAGGTATAAATCGAATTCACTGTAAAAAATGATCGAAATTGCCTAGAAATTTACCAGAAATGATCTTGAAATGCATCGATGAATTTTATCTCCAAATGGGCGGAATTGATGCAGGTCATCTTAAATGGCGAGCGTACGTCGCTAATTAATGCATCAGGAACATATGGTCAAAAAGTCCCACGCGTTGCAAACGATCGGCACCGGGTGACCTGACCAAATATAGCGAAACCTTACGTACGATTATTATGATTACGTTATGTACTATGAAATAATAATGTAAACGGTGGAGTGCCGCGTTTTATATTCGTACGTACACGGAGACGGTGTGAAGGCCGCCCACTTGGCTCACCTGCCCCCTCGGATGGAAAGAGTGGGCAAAACGATACCTGAACTCCAGAAATCAGTTTGAGAAAGAAAGAGAAGACAGCTCTTGAGGTGGGTAGAGCCGAGACCGAAGTGGAAAAGTGGACGTATTACAGAAACCGCAAGCCGAAGAGATCGAGGATCGAACCGGGAATGCACTCGGAATTTCGCAATGATCACCCGCGGAGGGCATTCGTGATAAGCGAAGACAAGTTAATGAACTTGGGGGAAAGGGCCGGCGGATAATTCGATTAATTCCGATCAATCTCCCTGAAAACTGAATTGCTTTTTCTTCAGAACGTCCGATGGTTTCAATGAGGATAATGGGGCGATCATTGTGTCTTGTTAAATGCACCGCGGGAGCCACTTTCGTTTATCTAATCTTCTTAAAGTGGATGCGTGTACCAACAATTCTACATGATGGGAAAAGTCGACCGGGCATGTTCCCATTTAGTACCATCCTCTGCGGAACCCTCCACAATTTTCAAAAATCTTAGTATTTCTGTTATTAGTAGCATCAAAGTTGTCCTAATTTTAGACGTCTCATAGGAAATTGTGCAATTCTCGGTCTACCTTGGTCTAATAATCAGTAGGCAACCTGAATATCTGATATTTGCAGGAATAATTAACACTTAGCTAAAGTACACAATGTTTCACACCAAAATCAGAACGCGTACTTTACCTACATGAAGCAGCACTTCGGAGTTAGGAAATGATCCATCATTCAAATTCGAATCAATTCAATCAAACACATTATTAATTTATTCGATTTAAATGAAGTGAAATTAATAAACACACAATAATCAGAGTACTGACAATTTATAAACGCGATCTTGTATTCCGGGACAATGGTAGTCATTGATTAATTTTTTCCATAAACGAAACAGATGACAGAAAAAAATGTTCGCGTGTCTTGTCTAATCTTTCCAATTACAAAAGGTTAACTGTTTCAGGCATAGTCATCATACAGTGACCAGTAACCCAATAATAAATTAAAACATCACTAAGCTGTAATACTAATTTGGGATCTGGCACGTTTCTAGAGTATCATAGTAGATCCGTTTTGGATTATAGTCCACGTAAAATTCAAAACGTGCCATTTATTTCGAACTTGCTATTTTTAGTCGCAAGGTACGTTTCGATTTTATTCATCATCTCAGACGGGACTCCTACTCGGAGCTCGGTTCTGTTGTTCATAATCGAGGATTTATTTTTCGTTGAGGCAACTAATCCCAACAGGAAGTGTCTGACAGGTCTTATGAGACACCTTTACTACCTTTCAGTCGTTAAAAATACATAGTGTGGTCTCCTTTCTCTGATATCGCTTCACTTCTAGGCTTCTCGATTTCTGGGAGGTTTCGGTAAACCGATGGGTGGTAAATTTTATGATGTTTTTGAGTAAATATGGATTTTTTATTATTGGAGTTTCACTTTTGGTCATAAATTCAGTGATGTCTTGTAAAATTTACTATTTTCAGATGTTTGTTGTGACAGTTTTGCATTTCACCTTCCTTCGCTCAATTACCAAACATAAGCTGTCGTGGCGCTTATTCCTTCAAGGATAACGAACAGATGGCCAAAAAGCATCTTGCTAAAATTAATTTTAGCCCTGCTATAAAGTCACTTTCAAAAACACTCGCGCTACGTTAAGAAAACGAAAGCGAGATTTTCTTACCGAATCTATTTAGTTCTAAAAAGTCGTTAAAAAAGTTATGCAATTCCAAGGTAAAATTGATCAATTTTCAGCAGACTGTAAAGTGGAGAAACGGCTAACTGGTGGGCGAGAATGTTTGTTATTTTCAATAGAGACGAATTAAAACGCACTTGCAATGTCATTCTTCACATTTACCGTCATCTCTATTCTGGAGCTAAAATGGAATCTGCATCGGGAGTAAAATAAAAGAAGCGCAACCTAATCTTATCTAATAAATATAATATAATATGCTATTGTGTAATCGGCACCTTTAATGACATGGTAACAAAATTGATCCCACTTTTATCAAAATCTTAATTATCTTGTTTTGAATATTTTTTCGCGAATGGGTCACTTTCGGTTTGGATTTGATTTTCCCAACTCACCAAATCCCGCGAAACTGCTCAGGTATTCCGTATCACAGCACATGCACACACAACACTGGCGGCGTTTTCAGCAGAGGACCCGAAGACTCGTTCATGTGCTATTCTCAGATTTAACTCTTGCCTGCCCTGGGACGCCGTTCAAATGTCAGCGCGTAGGTAAAAGAGAAAAAGCCGCTTTTACGCAGTCGCCATCTCGCGGATTTACGTGTGGGAGGCTCATAATCCACCTAAAACCAGACCTGTGTCTGTGGCTCAGGTCACCATCAAGCAAAAATGCAGGTGAAATCGATTCTTGTAAACATCATTGAACTCATCATTGAGACTCGTTTTTATTAAAATATTAGATTTCATTCGTTCACTTATTAATAAAACATGTATTACATTTTGTGGTAGAATGTATCAGGGGGTTGTAAACTAATATAGTTTAAAAGTTCATATCACTAGACTTTGCCTTTCCCGGTGCCCTCACCATCAAAGACTTTGATCTGGGAATCGCCGTCAAACTTTGGGTCTGAAATCGAGAAAAATCAAATCAACTATTTTGAATTAACAGGAAAAACGCTTTCACAAACAACTGGAATAATTAAAAAGCGCTCATTTCCAAGCCAGGATTAGTATTTAACGACCTGAACCGAAAATTAATCCTGCTGAAATTGTATATTTGGTTGCCTACATTCTCAGAACCAGCAGGAAAAATACAGACATGCGATTTTTGACCATTAACAACAAATAAGGATGGGGTTGCGTTTTTCCCAAAAACTGCTTGGTTAATGCCATAGAAGTGCACACAAATTTGTTACAGTCGATAAAACTACAAAAAAAGAGAAAAAATTTACCAATAATAAGATTGTGAGCACGGTAAAAGCCATACAATTAAACTTCCTGCCGCTTGAATATAACAATGTATCAAACTCTAACGACCAAGTTGTAGGTATTTACATACTTGCCTCTATTAAAGAAATAAATAGTTACCTCCAAATTTCTTGGAGTGTTATATTCGGATACGTTCCTTTTGAAACCATTTTTGTACGGATTACTGAAGCGGTTCGTCGATCTGGTCCTGGTCGAGGACAACGCCAAAGTGTCCTGCCGACTGTTCTTTTTGGTGCGATCGCAAAACAGCGACCGGAAAGTCATACGGAATTTCCGCGACAGGACGCAGTAAAGCAAGAAATTGGAAGCCGCGTTCACCGTCACCAGGAAATTGAAGATGTTCCCCAAAACTGCCAGAAAAAAACCGATGCATTTCAAATCGCCGATAATCGTCTAATTTATACCTCGTTTGATGTTGTTGGTGGTTTCGTCTTTGCTGCTCGTGAAATTCTCGTAGATCATAAAAGTCCCGGTCGGAGTTTGGCACACCAGAAATAGAACCACTACACCTATCAGCATTATGGTGATCCTATTTTCGTTAGAAAGCGAAACGTTTTCCTGAAAGCAAAACCCGAAAAATTTCGCATACGAAAAAAAAGCGAGACGGTCTCACTTGGCTGTTGGTCATTTTCCTCCTCCTCTTCTGTGACTGGTACACGGCGTGCACCAAGAAGCAATTGAAAGTGGCTATGAGTACCAGCGGTACTAACCAGAAGCAAATGGCTGCCACCCAGTACATGACGTTCCTGTAGGTGACGTTATTGCCTAGAGTGGTGTGTTCGATGTCCACCGTGAACTTTTTCGTGCAGCAAGTTCCGTTTTCGAAAACCATATTGTCCTCATCCGACGAATTTTGCGCGGCCAATCTCCTGCTAACTCCTCCTTTACTGTCATCACTGTCTATAAGATTACCGTTAATCTTCGACACGTTCGAATGATTGCTATGATTATGACTATTCGGGAGAAAGACGGGCATGAGAATAACGTGAGGGTGCGACGTGCAATTCGGGGGGATGACGTTTTTCAATTGCGGTTTGATCTCCCGGTAGATGTCGCTAACGAAATTCGAAGAGATGGTGCTAGTGCCGTCGCGGCCTTTGCCGTCGCCGGTGATCGAGTAATCTTTTTGCAATTTCGTCACTACTATGTTATGATCGGACAGGTAATGAACGGTGGTGTTTTGGAGGGAATTACCGGGAGATTTTTTGATTTTGGCCAGTTCGTCCGCGGTGCAGTTCCGGAACGGGCAGTGCTCGTCCACGGCCAGTTGGTACTCGAAGGTGGTCGACGCCGTCAGCAGGATGCACAGGATCACCACAACCACGATGATGTTCTTCGCGCGGCTCTCCGTGCACAAAACTTTGCCTTTTATGGGGTGGCGCACGGCTATGTAGCGCTCCAACGTGAAAGACACCGTCAACCAGACAGAAGTACTGCCTGCAAAATAGAACCATCCGAAACCATCAGACTCTGCGGAAAATTCACCAAATCTGCTTCTATTTCTTTCGTGATTTCGATAACCAATCGGGGTACTACTCTGTAATTATACTTTGGAAAAAGGCAGGATTTCGTTACACACATGCATATTGTGCATGGGCTAGAAGCATAAACATCAGTATTTCCCAGACTAACAAGTACCTGTGTGGGTTTTGTGCCTGTTTTATTGGGTTTTAAAGTACTTAGATACTTTCAGTACCAACGGTTCCGGAAATTATCATTTTGACTTTAATGACTTGATCTAAGTGAGTAATCAATCACGCCTAGTCTAGGTATAATATCCCATTATGTATTTTCTGCAAATATTACTATTAGTCAAGGTTAAAAAACACACATTTTGTGGTTTTCCTCTTTTTCGCTGTCTTATACGAGCGAATACGAATATCCAAAACCGAATCCTGTATGAAAATTTTCGTGCCTTTACATTTTTTCAACAAATTTCGTTATGCGATTAAGTCTCATTAACCACGGCGCCGTAGTTGTGGGTTGGCGGGGTGCTTTTACGTCTCGTTTTCATCCGGTAATAAAATTAAAATTCAAATCAGGGAAATATTCGTCGGTCTAAAGTTAGTGCAAAGTTGACTCACGCATTTTTACACCTGCTTAAGACGTTTTAGGTGAGAAAAACAAATCGATTATGTCACAAGAATTTCCCCGATACGAAACGAAATCGGCCCATCCCGCCATGTTAATAATACAAAAGGTGCATTATTATTTATGATGACGCGCTTATTCGAACGGATTTTTTCGCGAACGAAAATCGCCTGGATTCCGGCCAAAAGCGCTAACGTGCATCAACGGACTCTATCGAAGGATAATGAGCGATATTGTTAGTTATTACGCATTAAACTCGTAATATTAAGCCGGCCGCCTGTCTATTTTCGTTCCATAAATCAAATCGCGAGATTCCTCGCCGTTTAAAAGTGAGTCAAGGGCCTCTGATCTGAATGCTATCGAGGTGAATTTATTTAAAGGCGCCTCCGCCATTTCGCCCTTAATTAGTTCGTTGATTACTCACTGGCGGCGTCCGTGAGCCAGTGGGCGATCCCGTAGAACCTCCAATAAAGGGCGAACTTCCTGTCGTGTATGTTTTCGTAGTGCTCGAAACTGAGCACGAAAACGAACAGGAGGTAAACAATATCGGCCATTGCCAGGGCGGTTAGGTAAACGTTGGTGGAGCATCTCATCCGCCGCCTGAAATAACAAACAGAAATCAGCGAAAACTTTCGATTTTTCGATCCTGCCGGAAGAAGAGCAGACTAATCGACGGACCACCCCCGCATCAGCAACTGATCGATTCTTGAATCGATTGATTGATCGTTTTTATATTGATTAACCTTGTGAGGACCATGGCGGTGACGGTGTTGCCGCCGACTCCCATGCAAACCATTATGGGGACGAAGACTCTCTGGATCCAGAATCTGGACGAGTCGAGGAATTGCTTGGACGCGTCTTCGGATTCGTCCATCGTCGCTGACACCTAATAACAATGCAGAAAATAGAAATGTTGACAGTTTGCCTAGTCGCGGCGTTAATTTTAGTCTTGGACAATAAATTCTCGGATATTTCGAAAATTAAAAGACACGGGTAATTGATTCTCGCTACCGCTCGCCATAAATCGCTCGAGAATTAGCCAGCCAGGAGCGTTTAGTATGAGGTGCGACGTCATTTCTGAAAAGATTAATCATTTTCGCTTTTTCGGAAGACCAAATCCCTTTTGCAGTGGTCAATAACTTTTTGGGTATTTCGGATGAGTACGTACGTATAGGTACACAAAGTGCTAAATATAGTAGAGGACCCGTCGTTTTTTTTGGCGAATTTTATTTAGGTAAAATCCCTGGGATTAATCGGGTTATTTTTGGGTATTTTGTACGTGATCGTAAGCACCGTATCGATTTTTGATGGATATATCGATATCGAAATTTTATTGGGCTGTAAAATGCATATACGTTTAAGAACAATAGGAACCTTGAAAGAAAATTGGATTAAATTTTCTCACTAAAAAACGAACCGAAATGACAACTTCTCTCACTTTTATTTACATGTCGGGTTCATTGAGACTGTCTCGAGCAATTCGCTCTTGGTATTAAATACTAGTGATCAACCCTGACTGGCATAACACTCGATCTGCATATTCCAGAATAAGATTCATCTGCTTTTAGACCTAGCACATGCAATAAATCAATTTGAAATTTACCGGTTCACTAATAGACCACAAAGTGGAAATTGTACTGACTGCGAGATCGAGTTATGTGCGAGAGGAGGTGCATTATGATTTGATGCAGTTATAATTGCTCCATCATGATCATAGTCATCATCATTAAATTAGAGTGCCGCAATATAATTAAAATTGTTACAGTTACTTACTTTATTATTATAATCTCGTCATTTTCGCGAGTCCCATTTCCTCAACCATTTCCATACGTGCACGACTTTTTCACCATGATCGTCGACTTTTCTATCTCCGAAACCACCCACTTGTTGAATGGACGAAACAAATACGTTTTGCTATTGTTGTTGGCCACTTTTATACAAGTCGGTGGATTTCGAGGCTCGGTACTATTTCTGCCTACTTAATGCGATTTTCTACTAGAGAGAGGAAAATTCGCAATTTTCGCGAATCACTTTGCTCTCCGTAATAGCAAATGTCTCAGATTACGATCTTCGAGTACAGTTGACCCACGCTTTTCGGGTGGGAAGATGCTTCACATTAGGTAATGTAGAATTTTATCGTGGCCCTCATTAAAATCGCCGAGAAAATCAAGAGAGGACCTACCTCTCGATTCGGGGTTTCGATATGGAATTTGAATTTGCGTCACTTTTTCGCATTAAATTTCTCTTGGTGTTTCACAATGGAGTTGTTTGTTGTTATCACCCACTCGTTCTTTTTGATGATAAATGTTATTATTGCGATCGAAACCGATTTTGCCGGGCCCTGCGCGGCTACTGATGTAGTGAGGCACATCCACTCGGTGGCTTGGACAGTCAGAGACAATTTAATTTTAGCCCAATGCTGAATTATTATTGGACTACCTACGGTGGAGTTTTCGCTTTACGCGAGTCGATTAGTTCATAATTAAATCGTTTATTATCACTGTCACGTTACCTCTTGAAACATCATAAAGCGTAAATATTTACCCCAAAGACTTTATTACAGCTAATAATAATTTATTGTGTATTATGTAGGGATGTCTTCAAAAAATGACATTGTTATATCGATACTCATGAATGACATTCAGATGCGATTTTCATCAGGATTTCCCGCCTATTTTTAGGTAATTGAAAACTCAAAAGGATTTATTTCGGTAATTCAATAAGTCATTATTCAATGTGCGAATAAGACACAAACACATCTGTTTTCCATCATCTCAAGAATGGAAAATTTTATTAAGACTGGCAGTTCTTGATGATTTTCCGAAATAATCTGAAATAATGTATGCTTTCTTCACTTGAACGTAAATATTGCTACCTCATTATAATGCCCAATGTCCGCACATTGCCCAGACGAAAATACTTGTCAATATTTCTGTCGCGTATTTAATTTATTATGATTGAAAGTTAAAATGAGTCGCGCGGACTATTTATAAGACGATTTTATGAATGAAAGTATACAACTTCATATATTGCCCCCATTTTAGATTCCGAATAATATATTGTTTAAGTAGTTTGTAATAAAATCATCAAAGAAATCTTGTAAAATTTTAAAATAGACAGTCGATGTTTGTTGAAAATCGAAATTTAATTAGTTTTTCAGACGTTAAATTTAAATTTATGAAGTCTTGGGAACATCTATTATTTTAAAATACTAGTCTGCATTTATAAAAGCGGAAATTTCTCTCACTCTATGTAGCTAAATTTCCGCTCGACGACTGATGTTTTATGAACGCTATACCCAGCAGGAATTTTCATATCTCTGCGTGCCATGAAATTTATACTGAAAAGGATTCAGTAATGCGAGTACAACGCACTAAAGCACAATCCAAATCAGAGTAGCAGGAATTTCTGGTGTATATTTGGCTGCCTACTATACTGTACATTATCTCAAAATCTGATTCAAAAGCTTGCGACTTTTTTCAATAAAGAACTCTTTTAGAGATATGTACAGTTCTGAGTGGTCACTATTTGGATGAATAACCATAATTACATCATAAAATAACTTACGGATTACCTATGTTAGTAATGGGCAACGTTAAATCACAACTATATAAATTCGTTTTTGTCTTCATATTATTTCCTCAATTATTCAATCAATCAGGCCATGTTTACTCATTTTCTACATTTACTATTTAAAAGTAATTAGTATATCCACCGTAAAAATGACTTAAATAAGCAAACAAATAAGATTTGACCTTAATTTCATCATTTCGCAATAGGCGCCTGGTTAAGTCATCCACTTTTGAAATCATCAGCGAATTTTTTCCGGGTTATAATTTAGGTAGATTTGTACTTAGTCACAATGTATGAAAAAATAAATAAAAAATTCGAGAATGGGTCGTCTTCGCAGAAGAGATCAAATCCACACCTTGTTGATCTCCTTTACTTGTACCTTGTATAGTTATTAAGTTGGTATGTAACTACAATAATTTTTAGGTGGGTTCGGTTCGCTTTAAGTACAACTTTTAAAGCACGATGACCCACATACTCACCCGACAATGAATCGGATCGTTCTTACGGGTTTAAATCAGGTCGCGCGAATATAATTTCCGCCAACAAACTTATTAAGTATTCCCTTACTAACTGGGGTACTCGCAGTTTTTATACAAAGTTAGTACTGCGTAATACTAATACGTACAGTTACTGATGTTTATTACCTGTGGAATTGTTTTTAATTATTATGAATCAAAAGATGCAAAACGCTCCAACATGTGTCCATTATTATGCAATCTGTGCAAATGGATAAAAAATAATCAACACTGACCTACTGAATGCTTGAATGGACGAAGAGTTGATGATAACAAATAAAGGAAGAGGGCGATCTTTTAGAGAAGAGATGTGGTGGGTGATAGTTGCGCATTATTATGCATCAATTAGATAAAATACATTAAAATCCTTGAATAATTAGTGAAATAATGCAATAGCTGATGAAGTCGATAATGATATAGCAGGTTGAGCCTCCGGCTAAATAACAGTACTCGATACCTACTGCAAGTACCGTAGTAGATTCGATCCATTGGCGTAGAACTGGAGCACATAACTTTTATTTTATGAGTGTTTAAAAGGAGAATTCTTTTATAAATAAAAAAGAAATTGATTTGAGTTGATGATGGTATTTCCGTGTCGACTTAATAATGACGAGGTTACATTTCTAGATGAGTAATTTTTATTTCCTTTATCGTTTTGTTCCGGGAGTAGTTACCTTTGGTACCACTTTCTTCTTCTTGGTCATCTTCGACGTCGAGTTCCGTTGTGCGTGTTTGGTGACGTACCGCACTGTCTTTACCGGCTTAAACTTTGGTAGGCATCGGTGTAAGAGCTCGTTGCAGTAAAAAGCTTGGCCATTCGGATAGTTTTCGTTCTCGGTGAAGCTCTCTCACGATCGATCGATTAGTGAACGTCGGTACTTCCTCTTGGACAGGTCAACATCGTACGGTTTCATTTAAACTCGAATAGAAAAGTTGTACGAGACGCGCAAATATGTAACAGTTTTTTATTACATTATTTTCTTCACAATAATTCATGTGAGTTCAATAGTGTCATTTTTCTGGATTCGTAAATGATGAAGTTGTGCTAATTGACTTTTAGACCAGTGGAATTATTTTAATTTTGAAAGTAAGCAATTTTCCTTTAAAAATTCTAGTAATTTAATTTTTATTGAGTACTACATGAGGATGCCACTTGAAGAAATAGTTGTTTCAGATAGCTTTAACTACCTTCACTATTATTGTCACTTACAATTATTTACTCAATTTCTAGAATACGAATCTCACTTCTATTTTTACGACATATTAAAAAATCGTTCTAGAGGGTATTGTAGACTCTTCCGGAATTCAAACGCGCTCATACATAGTCAATACAATTTTGAAGTCAAAGTTCATAGAAAAATTGTACAATAAGTGATTAATCTAGGTGACAATTTGAATAAAATCCTCAACTTTTTTGTTTACATTAACATAGTTATTAATAATTTATTCGAGTGTCCTAAAGAACCAATAAACTACATTCTTATAAGACTGTTCTAGCGGTACTCCATGACCAAATTAACAAAATGTGTCGCGCCTCTCGACAACATTTTATATAATTTGCATACTTCCACAGTCCCGTTATCGATAGCGCGTATCATCTCTTCTATTGCTGCATTTGGTTTAGATACGATTTCCATGTGAAATCCACTCTTCGAAATACCTATCAAATTTTACTTTCACCGCAAACCATCATTTTCCTCATTGTCGAAAAAATAACGGATTACGCTAGCCGAATAACAGTTATGCACAGTTTTTGTACTTACAAGCATTACTTACATACGTAGGTATGTATAATAGAGTTAGAGAGGTACTATTGCTTTAACTGGTACCCACAACCCACAAATGTAAGTTTTAGTAGAGTAGGTTACTAAAATAAATGTAACAGTGGGAAAAAAGACGACTTTTCTGAAAAATACAAAGGAAATGAGTGTCTAGACTAAGTTCTATGAAGAGCTTATTCATATTGTGATATTAAATTGACTGGAAAAGCGAGTAGTGGATATTCAGAAATCTTCAATATGTGGAAGTAAAACATGATATTCTAAAGTAATCTGGAGACTTCAAAGATGCAGCTGAACGACGAACCTTTATTAAAATACACCTCATTACATTTTTTCCTGTACAATATGACGATCGAGTTTAAAAGTTTAAATATAAAAATAAGTAGAGGAAAACTCCAAGCTTTGAGATTCAAAAACACAACCGTGGAATTTCTTGAAATCGAACATGTGCACCGATCAGTACTGATTATTTTCATTATAGTCCGAGCAGTACCTGAATCATTTTGATCTACAGTTTTTTCAATTTTAAGTACGTGATTTTGGAAATTCAGTAAATCTAGGGACTTTAGTATCACACTATACTTCCTTTTTCATTGATTTACGTATTATAAACATCAAGTGGGAGTTGAGTACCAAAATTACTTACCTATCTGTAGGATTCAAATAAAAATCCTTTTACTTCCTGATGGGCTGCCAAGTGGGTCAACAGACTCGAGCAAGGTGATCACGCAACCTTGACCAAGACTAATGAAATACCCCTTCCTAACTAAGGAGTACCGTGTTTGGATTAAGCCCACCTTTTTTATTATTACCACCATTCTTATTATTATGGAGTCTCCCGTTACTTTTTACACCTACAATACCAAATTCCTGAACCGTACCTGTACAGTTTATTTAACCTGAATTCAGAAATTCGCAGTTTCCTTGAAAAAAAAATGAACTATCCATTTAATTCCAGGGGCAAACATGGAGTTGAAGTACGTGGTACTCACAATCATCAAAATCCTTATCTCGGTACCGGCGATTTTACTTTTACAAGTAGATCTAGTCCATGGCGTTGCTCTTATGGGCGGTCATCTCGACAACAAGACCAACTCCACTGCGATTATCGCCGATAAAAACGTCACGGAAAGCAATTCTGAGATGGTACCGAAAGAAGCGAACGTCACGGTGAGTACTCACCGGGAATGAATCGAAAAAAATACCAATGGCTTTTCGATTTCGCAGGAATCCAAGTCGAATAAAACGTCCCAAGACTCGGAAGAAATCCCGGACCCTTCGGCGCTGGTACTGCCCGGATACAACCTCCCGGAAAACATCTTCAACAAGGGCAAACCGTTCTACCTGGAGAAGGACCCCTTGACCGGGCAGATCGATTTCGACAGCAAAGCGCCTCTGAAACTGGACGACGACATGTACGACTACGCGGAAGACGAGCCCAGTTCGGACGTTTACGACAAGGCGAACATCGACCGGAAGGACGGAAGCCTCGGCAGTCACAAGCCTAGCGACGTCAACCAGCTCACCCCGAACTTTCACGACTTTCTGAACCTACCCGTCAAGTACAACTCGGACAAGTACGTCTATCCGCTGATTTCCAGCAGTTATGCCAACACGAAAATCCAGGGAAACGTCAACCGGTACCACAACCACAAAGACTACAACGTCAAGACTTCCACCCATAAGCCCACAGGAAGTCCCACGTATTACAGCAGCACGAAGAATTACAACTACAATTCTTACGGTACCACCAAGTATACGACGACTAGGCCGAGTACTACGACTACTCAAAGCAGTACCACTAGGGTTTATCTCACGTCTTCGAAAATCCCAAGTTTGATGAATTCGGGGATGAGCCATCCAAGTTTCGGGGAAGATTTCGATTATTACGACCAACCGACCGATCGAAATAAGCCGTCGAGTGAAGTTTACCTAACGACCACAGACGTCGGTTCGATTTATTTGACGACGAAAGCACCTAGTACTACTACTACGAGACGCACGATGAGTTTATTCGAGCAATTATTTGGGGATTACGACGAAACTGTCAGTACTACGGAAAGAACGAAACCTCCACCGCTTTTCCAGAACTTACCGTCGATTAAAAACAACAAGAACAAGTACGAAAGCGAGACGAAAACCGAGAAAATGTCCTACCAAAGCAGTACCACCCCGCAAAACGTACTTTCCGGCTCTAATATGAAATTGGAACCTTCCTCTTATGAATACGAGGAATACGGGGGTCCTCATGACGATAATGTAGCGGTGGAGAATAAAGTCGTACCTAGTACTGCTATAACACCTGCTCCAATCAGTACCACATCTTTAAAACCGAATTCTACTAAAGAAGATTACGTGGAATACGAAGAGTACGATTACGTGGAGAATAAAACTGATAAAACTACGACGGTATCGAGTACTACCACACCTGCGACCAGTACGATAAAAGTAACTTCGCTGCCTCTCGGTGAAAACCACGTGACGAACATAAACAACCCGATAATCGTGGCGACTCAGAATTTACGCGAGAAACTGAACAGCGAAAAAGTCGCACCGAAACCGTTCGGACTCGACGGTACTCTGCGGCCGCCGGTTCAAAGCAAACCTCCGAGTACCAGCAATATCCACATACCGCCCGATCAAGATACCGTCTCTTTCGTCGTAGGGCATCACCAAAACGTCGATGGCGGCACTTCCGCTAATAACGGGCAATACGTCGGTACTTCTCTGAAAGAAAGTCCGTACGATAGTAACCCTTTCAGGCCTTTATACGGGCAACAGTCGCAAATTAGCCCGAATTCTGTCAGTTATACAGTGCAGACTTCTGACGTTGCTAATTTCAAAGGTCCCGGATTGGCGGTAAATCCGGGAGCGAGCGCTGTGACGATTCAGCCGCAGAAGAATTCCGAAGCTTCTTTAGCGATTGGAGTACCGATAGAAAGCGTCATAAAGCAAGTGCCAGGTCAAGTGGTTGACGAAAAATTGGAGATCGATAGTACTGATAAGGGTAAAATCGCGTTCCCTAAAAGCCCCGGATCGAAAATCGTATTCCCGGATGATAAGGAGGAGGTTAAAAATGACGTTGCGAATTTGGTACCACCTCCGCTGGTTCCTTTGAACCAACCCCAGTCGATTCCGAATCGGGAAGTCTTGAAATTGAACTCGAAACCCATGTATCATCAGTTGCCGAGCGATTTGACGCCTCCTAAGGAAAAAGAGGCGCCGCCGCCCCCTAGGATCGACAGGCCAAGGCCCCCTTGGGACCCCCGACCTGGGCACTTCTACAGCGGCAAACCCGAGTACAACCGCCCCCCGCGTCCGCCCCCGGAGCAGGCCTATAAACGCATAGATAACCTCCCCAATATCCTGCCGCAGTTTAGGCCGAACGCCAATAAAAACGCGCCGCCCCCGACGCACCACCACCATTATAACCGCCAACCGCTGCTCGATCGACCCTCGAACCGACCAGTTGGGTTTTTCGAAAAGCTACAACCCCCACCCCCGCCTAAGAATTTGCACAATAACTTGAGAAAAATCCCCCAACAGTTGCCGCCCCCTTTACAAAGTCTCGACCATTTGAGGCAACCGGCGGCAGAAGACCGGATCATCAACGACGGCCCTGTCGGTAATGCAGATAACGCGAAAATGCCGGATCAGTTCAGTTTCTACCAGACGCCGCCGAAAATCGTCCTGGCTAACCGGAGGATCGGCAACGTCGAAGGGGACGTAGAGACCCTTCAAATGATCCAAGCGAAAAAATCCGATAAGAAGGAAATCGAGGTGGCCGCAGAAGTGGTACTTCCGGAAAACACCCACATCAGGAATAACCATCAAGATGGCGCATCGGAAAAGCCTCTTTACGTCGTATATCCGGTCAACACGCCCCCTATTAAACTAGACGTCATAGATGCCAATAAGAAAGAGAGCGTTGTTATCGGCACCCGTGCGGAACTGCCTTTACCGCCTTCGAAAATCGGGCAGGACTTTAATTACGCGCAAAAAGAACGAAACGACGCCCCGATTTTGAAACCGCACCCTAGACCCACCCTAAATTACGCGATAAAATCCGATTTCCCTTATCCCTTGGAAAGACCCGACCCTTCCATCCTCAACGCAGTACCAGAAGGGTCGCAAAACCATTTAGACGTCGAACCACCCGGTATAATCAGCGAGCCGGATTTCGTCGCTTCCGGTAACCAATGGAACACGATTGGAGAAAATTTGGAATCTAGAATAGTAACGGGTGGTAATAAACCAGGTAATAACCAAATTTCGGCCACTTTAAAGACTTACACAGAAAAACCGATCGCGGTTGCCTACACCCCGACAGAACCCCACCATTTCGTCAACCACCATAACCATTACGGCAGTGTCGATAATGCAGAGAGCGACATGAAATACTCGATGCCCAATTACGGCAGTCCGGTGATCCCGGAGATTCGGCCGGGCACTGTCGATAATGCAGAGCTCGACTCGAACCGCGGCAAGCCGGATAACGAGTTCACGGTGAGCGCGGTCATGCACGCGCATCTTCAACCGGATGTGTCGGCGGTCAACAACAGGAGGCAGCACTATCAGGAAGAGGCTTCCGGTAATCGCGATGGCGATAAAGAGGATTTCCAGGCGCCGTTCCAGGCGAGCGTCAGTGTGGATTCGGTGTCGCAGGGTTGGTCCGTCGTCAGGAATAGAAACAAGTCGTCGACCACGGAAAGCGGAAATGCCGAAGTGACGACGCTTCCTTTGGCGACCACCAGCGAATTCGATATCGAGAATTTCAAGCCCCAACTCGAGGGCGGGTTCAAACCGATCTACACGTTCCCCGAGGAAACTCGGCCTTCGCAAAATAACGATAAAAGTAACAGTAGTAATAAGGAGAGTAAAGAAACTGAAGTGAATGAAAGGCAGGAATGATCTCGACTGATTGGTTCAATGAGTTTAATTGATGAGAGTGTGGTTGATGGGGTTCGGAAAATTGTTAGGGGACATTTTGTGAAGTTTCACCACAACGCGGTAAAGCTGTAAAGACTTTTTGACTTGGGATGGGGCTTCACGTCTTGTGGTATTTAAGGATGATTTAGTTCGTTTCGCTTTTTATATTTTTATTGACTGCCCTCTTAACTGTATTGTATTTAAGTAAGACCTATTTATTTATTTATGACTAAAATAATTTTTTGATAAAATAAATTTAATAAAATATTTATTGCTGTTATTTCAACTACATTATACGTATGTACAAGGTTTTCCAAAAGCATTTTCGCACTTGGCGAAAGATTGAAAGACTATACAATATCAGGTTAAAACAAAAATCGCCTTTACTTAACAAATTTTGATCGCGTAACACTTTTGAACAACCATGTATATGAGGACTTGATTAATAACAATAATTAAGGGATAAATCAAATAGCAAGAAAGCCAATAAAATACATAATAAGAATCCAATGAATAAAATTACTGACGGGGTGGCAAATTCTGATAGCCGTGTTGGGGAGAGGGTTGAGTATACGCTTTCGAGTAGGGATTCACCTGTCCCTGTTGATAAACCCCCGGAGGAGGATGCCCGTAACTTTGTTGGGCGGGATATGTAGCAGCAGTTTGTTGGGGATTCGTATAAGCGTTAGAACTGGGGACTTGAGACGGATCTACCTGCCCGTAACTGGAATAAAGCAATCAAATCAGGATCTCCATTACCAGAAAACCGCAGAAAATCGACCCTATCCTGTTTTCTCAACCAGACTTGCAAGCCGGCCATTTTGGATCATGAAAAATGGCGATCAAGTGTCAAAACAAGAAATTTATCAAATATAAAATGGCCGCCATCGTCAAAATAATTCATAATGGCCGCCTAGCAACGAGTTCGCAATTATCGGTAACAAAAACTTACGCGGCGTATGGATATTGTTGTTGTTGTTGTTGTTGTTGAGGATAGGGCAGACTTCCATACTGTACTTGGGGATATCCGGATGCGGTCGAAGTCCTATTATAATAATCAGTCATGTTCGGGTGACTCGCGGCAGAGGACGCCACCGGTTGCGGCTGCCCTTGTGGCACCTGGCTCGGCAACGGGGGCATAGGCACAGAGTGGGGGCGAGCGGCTTGGCCCTCATTCGCGTTCGGAGGTGTGGGCGTAGGTTTGGGGCTCTCCTTCGCTTCTTCAGTACCGTTGGTCTGTTGCCTGTCTTTCAGAGGATCGAACTCGCTGGAATTCACCTTGTTTATCGGATTCGCAGGTACGGATGCGTCTCCGGCAACCTTGTTATCTTCCACGTCTGAAATAATTTCAATGAGGTTAGGGTAGTGAAGTTTTGAGTTATTTTGAGCTGTTACCTTGTGTTATGGTGGATCCAGATTGAATTCCATCGACTTCTAGTGAGTCCAGAATGTGGTTCACTTGATTCCGGATGCTCCTCAATTGCTGTTTGACTTTCACGAGTTCAGTCTGTGAAATTACGCTAATAGTCTCGCTTTTTCCATCCCCATTAAGTAGCAGCTGCAATTTCAGTATTCGGCTACACTGAATCGCAAAAGATAAGTCTGAGCTATCGAATATGGTAATGAGATCGCCATCTGGAATCATACGAGTCAATTAATCCAGACACAGGCTACTGTTTGATGATGTGGATTAAATTGGGAATGTTAATCTAATTAGGGAGCCTACCATCATCTTTGTATTTGATGGTGATGTCGTCATTCGCTGTCAGTTTTCCACGGAAAACTCTCTGCATCATCAGGACTAATTCGTCATAAGTTATCGCCTCGTTGTGGATGGGAATTCGGCGAATATCATCCCCCAATTGGACTTTTATTATAAGTTTGCCGCTGAGGTCCAGTTCGCTTTTACACTCCATTGTAAAGCACTAGAACATGCGAAAGCACGAAAATTAGTTGGATTTTGATATCAAGCATTGACATGTCTAGGTACTTACATTTTAAACAACGTTATTAAACTATAAACAATAAATTTATCTTGATGTACACATCGACAACACTTCCCACTTTTCACTAAACAAAACGTCAAAATTGGTGAGCTGTCAGTTGTCAACTTTCTGATAGGTGACATTAGGTGAGGGTCGCAATGGAATTTATGTAGTGACGCTATTTGGGTGTGCATCTGTAACTACTGAAGTTAGCAACAGTCATGGGATCATAGAAAAGAACGATAACTTTACTTCTGGGTTACGGAATTTTTTTCTAATGCATTTTCTTACTGATATTACTAAAACAATATTTTTTTTACTAAATATAGCGTTTATTTACGTCATAAACCTGTTACGGGTGAATTCGCTATCACACTACGAACGTTCTGAACATAGCCATGCATCCTATTTTAGTGGCATGTACTGAATAACAGAAGTGGATATGATCGGAACCCTCCGAGACTAATGGCGAACTCACCCTACACGATGATATTTATTTACATATACATATGTGGGTAAACTAAAAATCAAATTCTACATAGATGTAGATATTATAAAATTTCAATATTAACACTATGCTTAGTAGGAATTTACTTAACCCTAGAGAACATAAAATAAAACAGAGAAGTTGAATACTGAAATTCACAATAATATCAAAAACTCAGAATTCACATAACGAAATATGAGATAGATTACTCATATACCCCCAAATATGACTTGTTTAGATGTACTTAGTGTGTATAGTAAGTATTAAGTATGTTACTTTTTTCTTAATATTAGAGACTCATATTTTTAACATTGAGAATAATTTTGCTCCAACTTGTAAATTGTAAATATTAATCAGTAGACGTAAAATAATATTGAGATACATTGATTATGTACTATCACGAAAATCTACAATTTTGGAAATAAATTACTATCATATTCAAACAAAAAGTCAAAATACGCGAAACGATGGAGAGACAATTATTATAATAAGTAGATTTCTGTTTTACTCTGGATGGCTGTAAAAAATATGCGAACTGTACGCCGTCTCCGTCCCGAAACGTTTCTTACAGAACGGGCACGGATATTTCGACCCGCTGCATTGATTCTTCTTGTGGAAATACAGATGCGACTTGTTGTTGAAAGCCTCCCAGCAGCTAGAACACTTGTAAGACTTATCACCATCCACGGAACTATTCAAACTGTTGTTGGCAACCGAACTGATCCCACCGCCCGACCTCTCTGACGTCGGCGACTGGTTCGCCTTAATGGTCAAGTGCGGATTATTCTGCACCAACTTCATGATGTTCGGATTTATCGTCGCCTTCTGGTTCGGATTTTTCGAAATCGGCGTTATACTGACAGCGGCCACCGGCTTGGTCTCCTTAGCTACGTTACCCCTGGGCTCGTGGATCCGCACTTCCGGTTCCAGCGCCTCCTTCTTCACTTTAGTCTCCACGAAACTGCTCCTAGACCGCCGCTCCTCCTCACGCTTTTTCTCCTCCTTGACTTTATTCGCGGCGATAAGGGCGGTCGTATTTTCGCCCTTGTGCACCCGCATGTGGCTGTTTCTCGAGTAAATCGTAGGAAACGGCGTATTGCAGATGAAGCAGACGACGCTTTGTGATTGGCCGTCTTTCGGCGGGTCCGGCTCGTCCTTGTACGCCCCCAGTTCTTTAACGCAATTACGCATGGGCCTCCCACTGGGCGAAAGCATATCGCCGTTTTTACCTCGTCCGGGCGAGAACTGGTTATTATCGCAATTCTTACTGTGCACGTTAAATTCGTCCAACTTGAAGAAGACTTTATAGCATTTCCGGCAGAAATACGCCTGATTGGGGCTTTTAGCGTTCCTGGACGAATGCGGCGCCTCCTCGACCGGCTCCTCTTTCACTTTGACCAGCGGTTTCGGGACTTTCTTAAGAGGTGGCGCCACCTTCGCTTTGACCGGCGCCATCTTGGAGACGGGAATCTGCGGTTCTGACGCCTGCTTGATCGCGTCCGGTTGACAGATTTTCGGCACCATGTTCTGCTGCCTGCTGGCGGCGAATATCTTGGTCGAAAGGGGGTCGCCTTTCGCCTCGTGCTCGGCCACGTGCTCGTCGAAACTGGCCCGCTGCTTGTTGAAGCGCATGCCGCAGTAACGACAGGTGAATTGGCAGCCCTGCGACATGTAGTGCGCCTCTATGCCCCAGTTGCCCTTGAACGTGTACCGGCAAAGAGGGCAGAACCGCTTGTTGACCCCGTTGACGTACAGGACTTTGTAGAACATTTTGCGTTCGTGTTTCGAGTAATCCATGAGGGGGACGCCTTGAACATAGGCAACCCCGTCTTCTACCACTATATCGCTGACGATTTGCCGCTCTTCTTCTGTCGCCTCGCTTCCTACCGGAATCAACAAGTTCTCGTCGTCATAGGGCGTCTCCGATTCGCCATTTTCCCCGATTTCCGCTTCCTCGCTAGTCACCCCCGACAACCACTTGTTCCTAACATCAGAATCGTCCCGAGATTCGTGCCAAAGCGTCCGGTTGTCGACTTTCTCCCCCAGCTCGATGTTAATGTGCTGCACTTCATGTAGTGCCAAAAGTTTCGAGTTTCTGAAAGTCTTGTGGCAATACGAGCACTCCGGTTCGATCTTTTCTACGTAGAAATCGTCCGGTTCGTACCCTGCCAAGTTCTGTCTATTGATAACGTTAAGTGTCAAAGCGGTTAAACTCAGAGGGTTGTAGATGAACTCTTCTTCGTCTTTGAAGGGGTTTTCGAAATCGTTTTTCCGAAGAGGGGCGACTGGTTGTTCGAGCTTCCGCCTTTTCGCCTTGTGGTCTTCCGGGTTGTCCGAGTCGTACGAGTCGACGTCGTCGCTCTGGCTCGGGCATTCGTCCGGGTATTGGGAGCTTTCCGTGTTTGTGTACTCTGTCAAGCTGCTGCATAAGGAGTCGTCGAGTTCGTGGTAGAAGGCCTGGCTCCTTCGACGCCTGGCCCTCTGCGTTTTGTCGGGGTCAGTGGCCAGGACTTTGTTGATGGTTAATGTGTTTGTTAATGCTTTGTGGAAATCCGTGCAAAGTTCCACTTCGTTATTGTGGTTGATGTTTTCGTAATAGCTCGAGTTACAGGTAGGGCAAGAAATCGGTAAATCGTCTGTTGATGTTGCTGCGTTTTTGATGTCTGCTAGTTCTCGAGATGCCTCGTCGTCGTCCTCTTCCATTTCGGAGTCTTCACACCCGAGGAACAACTGGATGCCCTTGTTGACGGTGTCGCTGCTTTCGCCGTTTTCCCTGAGATTTTGTATGTGTTTATCGTTGGTAGCTATACTGGTCTTCTTGAAATAATAGAAAGTTCCTAATTTCTTAAAACAGGCTTCGCAAATTTTCTTAGATAGTGGGTCCGTCCGATAAATCTACAAATAGGAGAATCATGTTTTTCGGTTTTTCGAGTGTGCAACGAGCGGGACTTACGATGAGAGGTAAACACTCCTTGATGAGGTGAAGGATTTGTATCCCGTCTTCGTTCTTTTCGAAAATGTTGTGCATTTTCTCCGTGTTTTGATCACACAAACGACAAGCACCGCCGCTATTTTTATTGTTCAGGTCCATTTTGATATCAGAGTTGTCACTACTCAGTAAACAATTATTAAGAGTCGATTTTCACTTTATCTAGTATCTTTATAAACATTATTAGCATAATTTTGAACAAAACGCCGACAAAGTGACAATCTTGTCGTGGTTGCGAGCGGCCATTTTTGTTTTCAAGGCTTTTTGACATTTGATGACTGATAAGAAAGTAGCGCCATCTACAATACGTATATGAACTACTCAGGAACCTAGGAAGGGGTAGTAGTTCAAATTAACACAAATTCAATTTCTCAATAAAATAATTTAAAAAAATCAGAGAAACCCCAAGAAAGCCACTTAGGCGTATACTTCATAAACAGTGAAATCATAAATAAATTTTGTCAGTTTTAAATTTAGGTTTTCCGTTCACTTATACAGGGTTTGTCAAAAGTTAGAGCTAATCTCTGGTGGGCTTGAAAAATATTTGATGTTGCAACAGGTGGTTTTTTTTTGGTAAATTCCATCCGTTAGCATACTGTATTACTTATCGTTTATATTTTTCGAAATTGTAATCAAACCAGAGAAATTATGTTTGGGGGTTGAGGTCTGTACTTGGAAGTTTTTTGGGAAGGACGAAAAAAAGTTTAAATAATTATTTCTCAGTTTAATTTTCCATAAAAGTGGTTTACTCAAACACTTGATTGTAAAGGAAAAACATACATCATGTGTTACATTATTTAAATATGAATGAAGCAAAAATTCAATACTTTGTCTCGTTAATAATAATAAAATATACATTTCAATGATATTTTATAACATTATAAATTAATAATAAAATACAACGGCTCACGTATCGCCCACAGAACGTAATAGAAATCTGTAGGTAAATAGTATACAATAAAATTATTTGAAAATAATGACATCAGAAAATCTCCAAAACTAAGTATACAAAAATGTATGTGATACTTGTACATTTATTTTGGAGTGCCACTCATCATGTATTTAATTCATGTAAGTTATATCTTGTATCTATATTTATATAAACAGAAAATTAAGTAGGTACATGAGCAAATGGTGTAACTTACAATTATTAAAAACAACATTAAACACTATCTCTTTATTTATATATTGCACAAAAACATTAAAATATTTCATTTTTAAATGTCAATTATTATTAAGTATGTAAAGAATTGTACAAACACTAGGTTTTTCCTTTCATAAGAGGGCGAAATAAATATTTGCCTCAATCCCCTAAATCTCAAATGTTATGACCAACTATAGACACTTTTAATCCTATTATATTTTTAGAGATTGAGAAGACTTAGACGTTATAATAGTTTTTAATCTAATTAATGTTGATTTATAAATTGATCAATAAAGCAATAAAATTTAAAAAGGAATAAAACTGCATTAATATGACGGAGAGTTTGATAAACACTCATAATTATTGGAAAATTGGAAAATTCAAAAATTGTAAGAATCCCCTATATTGCAGAAAATCACAAGACGACGTGTGTGGAAAATAGGAACAGTATATAAAATCTCGACATTTATTCATTTCCTCTTAATAAAAATTGAATAATTTTTTTTCTGAGGAAATTTTCAAATGATAATTTTTAAGTTTTCTTCTATTTTATTCATAAGTATAAACATCTAAAATGATACTGACGCGATTGTGTTGGGTTAAGTGAGTAATAATAAATGATCAAATGATTTTGTAGTTAAAAAATTATTGTAAAATTAAACTAAAAAAATGTTTCTTTGTTGTGTAAGTACGTGTATGAAATAATTATTAGGCCTAATAATAATTAAAATCTCGATCCCCATTAATTATTATAATAGTCAAGTCAATTCATAGAACGACTTTTGTGTTTTTGATGTAGGTTGTGTGTTGTATGTGTAGTGTTCTCTCGTCTTAATTCTTATAACCACTTTATTACAATTTAACTACAAATTCACTAAAAAGAAGAACTATAATCTAACATGTAGTGGATAATTTTTTTGTTTGTTTAAATTCGATAATGTTCGCAGTAAATACATTAAAAAGCCTATCGAAATCGATATTTTCACACAAATCGTGTTAGTGTTTATTATGTTGTGATAATAATTCGATGATTTTTTGAGCCACTAATAACAAGAAGAATTAATTTTTGTTCTGATTGTGAATATATTCGATCCTTTTTCGGATTTCTGTAAAAATATCGATTTTTTAATTAGATGAAAAATGATTAAAAATCATGTGGAAATTAATTATTGGATATAGTGATTACATATTCATTATCCTTAATATATTTATAATTATTTTAAGAGAGCTAAAACATGTCAATAGTACTTTTTATCTTAAACAGTCAAATGTAAGTTTATTAAATGTTTTCAAAATTGTCTTTCTCAATCCAAAGACCCCAAAAAATTGAGGTGGAAAGATAAGTTTGACTTTATCATAGTAAAAATTTTATTATTTTTTTCATAGTACATAGGTAATAAAGCAAAGTGCGACACTCTATCAATCATTAAATGTTTGTAAACTATTACTAAGTAATTAGAAATTTTTAAGGTATAATGTAGATAAAAGAGATGAGGGATACATTTCAAATTTTATTACAGTTTTTCTGTAATAAGGTCGTTCTAGTCACGATTTTCCATAGAATGAACCCAGCAATAATTTACAAATATAAAACAATTTCGCACCGTACAATTTTTTAACCCTAGCCTACAATACAATATAGGTACAATTAAATTAGAAAAAAATTCAAATTTTGTGTGTAATTTCTCAAACAGTATTAAGTAAATAAATTAAGAGATTGGTGACGTGTTCCACAATTTTTTGATCACTATATTATAATCATTTGGCTAAGTATTTACTTCTTATATCTTAGAATTTCATAACTTTTTTTTAGGTATTTTGGTGTGCTGCAAAAGCTATAGCTTTATCCTCTCCTTTAATCATTCATTCAATCAATGAGTTTAGTCGTTAGGTGTACCAAACCTTTTAGGTTCAAAATGGCAAGCCTAGAAATATATTATAAGAAGGCAATCTATTTTTTATTCCATACAATGTGATGGTTTCATTTTTTCTCTCGAATTAATTAATCAGAGATGAAATCAAAAGTGGGGAAGAGCACTCAAAACTTTGACCGTGGACTGAGATTCTACAATTTTTAAATACAGTAGGTTATAGCTTAATAATATTTATGTAGAGAGTGACATTATCAACATTTATAACACAAATCTCATCGTCGGTACTTTCGCTTGATATTGATGATGAATAATAATCATTTAATTATTTTTCCTCATAATTGTTTAGATAATAAGACTATAATTATTAGGTAGAAACATGTATGGAATAAGTAGAGGTCTCGGCTGATTATACACATATTGATTAATTATTATTATATAAGTACAATTGTATAATGTAACTGCGTGATAGAGAAAACTACGGTACCTATTAATTTTTTTTTGAAATACTTTATAATGTAATAATAATGAAACAATGAGAATCAATATAAAATTCGAAAATATGAGAATCACCCGTCACCACAAATAGAATTTTTTCACAGTAAACATACTCTTAAAGTCCATCTCGTGTGTGGATAATATTATTTAATACTCGATGACATAATATTACTCGAGGGGAGGAGGTGTTTCTGTTTTCTCAACGATTCTATAAGTTATTAGCAGTGGGGGTGCAACAGTGGTTCTCGAACGGCCGCTCCTATTTATGCGAACTGAACCCGAAGGCTGCGCCCCCGGATCCGCCGCTCCGGTGGAAATGGACGTTCTGCCATTTGTTGTCTCTTTTATGCCACACTCGCGACTCCTCGGATTGGTGCGTGTGGGCCTGCCCGTGCCTGACCAAAGAAAAGTCAAAATTTCCCCAAAAAAACCTCAAAAATCGGACTCACTTGTCCATGTACTGCGTCAGCCGCACGTAGGCGATGCAGGCGGCATCTTCACCCAAAAGGTGAACGTGAGGATTCAAAATCGTGGTGTTCACCGCCTTACAGTTCTTACCCAGAACTGTCAAAAACCACTCATAACCATCGATAACTCGAGGATTTTTGGCACTTACCGTTATCGAAGTAGAATTTGTGAAAATCCATTCCCTCCACCAAGTTCCCCATGGCTTCCGGCTCGAAGGCGGTTAGGTGCGGGTCGCAAATTTTCCTAAATTCATAAGATTTTCAGCAAATTTTCCACGTTTCTCCTGTGTAAAAGGGCTTACGTGTAAGCTTCGAAGTCTCCGGTGTTGATGGCTTCTATAAGTTGCTCCGTCATTTTGATGATTTCCTGTCGCCGAGCTGTGAAAGTGACGAATTTTAGAGCGACTCTGGTATTTCTACTTCAGGAAGTTAGTTCCACCAGTGAGCCATCAAAAATCAAAATGAAATAAACGACTAGAAGAGCTACAAAGGAGCACCAAGTACCACTGGTTTATACATGGAGAATTAATAATAATACTTCAAAGACATGCACAGTAGCGTTAGACTTTTGGATCTGTTCGAGATAAAATTAAATTTTAGGAAAAGGAGACGCAAAAATTTCCACTTTCTCGGTTAGAAAACTTGGGAAATTTGTACCTCCCAGGAGTGAAAGGAAATTGTTACTGATTTAGGATGTCTTCCAGTTTTTACAGAGTTGAGTTATTAGTATGAGTTTATAGTAAAAACAGTACTTTAGCAATAATTAGTCGTTAATACAAAAGTGGAAAATCAAAGAGTAATAATAATAAGATAGGAGGAGTATAGATAGCATACCTGAACCTTGCGAATTTGTGGATAGTTGAGAATACGGCTTTTCGGGACACACAATCCGTATTTCTACAATCGCAAACAAGCTCCGTTAGTTTACCAACATGCGCTTATTAGGATCGTCGGCAAAAGCTCCGATAATTAGAAAATTTTCAGCGGTCTTACTTTTACCTCGTTTAGTGTATTTTATGCACTACTAATTGCTGGGCTGTTCGTTCAAAAATTAATTTTTAGTCACAAATTGTAACCTAAGGCGCGTACTAATTACACGAGATCGGGATAGTGATGTTGCTACTTGCAGATCTACACAAAAATCTACCTAGTAAAATACGACGTTCACACAAAAATCTATTCTATTTCCCATTTAATCGTTTCAAGAATCACTTAATCCGGCCGTGGCTTATCGTTTTTTAACCCTTACCATTGTGTTCTTGTTGATCCATCGCCTCGTCGGAATCGAGGCGGTGGTAGACCAAAACCGACTCTTCTAAATTTACATGCGGTTAAAAGAAGAAGAATAATTGAAAAAAGAAAATAAATTATTAATGAATTAGGAAAAGGCGAAGCGAGCTAAAAGACTTTAAGAAATTGGAAAAAGTGAGGCTCCCTCTTCCACATTTGAAAGTATAATAATAAACCCCTTTTGAAAGTGACTACTAGTATTTATATTTACATGAAAGCACGAAAAACTTTTCGTATGAATTTTAATGTCCCGGATGATGAAAATAATAAACACATCGTTAATAGTCACTTCTTTTTTCTTTTATGTATTTATACTCGAAATAAAAAAGGGAGTTGATATGGCGATGAGTTTCTTCACTTTTAGATATAATCGTCATCTAAAAATTCCAGAAAAAAAGAGGAGATTTGGTTAGAATAGAGATAAATTTGTTAATAATAAAAATTAACTAGAAATGTCAAGTTCTACAAACCTGACTCCCCAGTGGGAAATCGTTCGTACAAACACCTGATGGTGGAGGTCCTGTCTGTTGGAGGTGCAGTATCGTTACAGCCGTGCACATTTTCGTAATCTATAAAACAGGCAGGCAGGCATAGGACATAAAAAAAACACCAAAAAAATCGATCAAACCACCCCCAAAATAAACGATTTCGTTTTATGCGATTTTAGTTTTGTTAGATTAGTCGGGACGAAATGATGATTTAGATTTCGTTAGTGACTCGGGTTAGCACACCTTGTTTATACCCTAACCTTGTACCCCTTGCAACAAAGCTTGGCCTAAATTAAGAGCGTTTGGTCGTGGATTTGAGGATGAGGCGGCAGCGACAGAACTAGAGGGCGAACTCGAAGAAGTGGGCGCTATTCTCGGCGACTGCGGGGGTGTCCCAGGGCCTAAGCACCGTTTTAGAAGTAGAAAGTTAGAACAAATTACAGGGTGGCACAGAGATCAAAGCGCTTTTCGATGACGCATGACCGACCCTCCAAACCCACGAAGAAATGAATGAAAATAAACAATTTCGAATACCAGGCATCCCAGGAAAAACCCCCATCATATTTCTTTTAAATAAGAAAATCCTTAAGGCAATAAGGCAGGATATGAAACTGAAAAGTAAGAAGGGGCTCTTGGCCATCATTGAAAGTCTTCCCTGGTAGGCACGCCTGAAAAGTCCGATTTTCGCAATATTTGAAATTTGGCACCTCTTGATCTGCATTGTAACATGAAATGGGTCATGGCGTGTTTTACCGTGTTTTACGTACTGTCTCTTCGTTTGGTGGCGCCCAGGATGGCAGCCAGGGCCGACATGGCGTCGGTGAAACACCCAATTTTGCCCCTTTTAGCTAAATCTGGCACACGGATCCGTATCGTGATACAATTTCGCCGTTTTTATTATTCCCCGGGGAGGACGAACGCGCGCATTAAAAATACCTTCTGCAAGTAACAAAACTGAACTAATTTAGTGTATCTGGATGTGTTGGCAACACTCGCTCTGTGCGTTCGTTACGTTTCGTTCGTTGTCTCTGCGCTTCCAAAATTAACTGATGAGTCTTCTGATCGATGCCCGAATTTAAGCAAATAAAGCTCGAGGAGCCTATTTATAGAGGCGGATTCTCAAAATCCTCTCCGACATTTATTTCATTTAGGTACCCGTCATCGGTTCGTTACATTCATTTCGAGGCATGCATTTTAAACGAAATTTGTTTGTTGATATTTATATCATTACGACACTCCGGAACAAAATACTCCTCTCTTCATTAATTATATCCAAAAATACACGAATACATAACACATGCCATGCATTTCTCACAAATTCTAAAAATCTAGTCGGATGCAATAACACTATAAGCCAAACAGGTGCGCAACTTTGAATTTTGTCTTGTTTTCAATTTTTCAATAGGTTTTGAAATTGTTTCCATGTAATTTGTGCGTGTGAAAATTCCGAAAAGTCGAGCAATTAGTAATAAGTAGTAAAAGCCAAAAAATTGGTGACACGTTCAAAATTAACTTAAAAAAGTTCGTTTAATCATAAACTTATTACAAAACTGCTCAATCGTTATGAAAATTTTCTATTCGATTCGGATGAAATTTTCATATCGTTTGCAGTTAATTTGATCGTTCAAGAAATAAATTATTGAAATTGGATTTACCTTCCGGCTCTTTGGCAATAACAGTAGAACTGCGGTCGACTCCGCCCTTCTTATCCTCTGAGCGAAGCCCAGAACACAAACAGATTATCTCTAATATATGTTCCTTAATGTTTAATCATTTAAATTTGTTGAAATCAACATGTTTATTTAAGTAAGTATAACTTAGATTCTAAAATATGTATAGTGCCCCAAAAAATTACCAAAAAAAGAGAATTATGTGATGTGCGATTCATGATGTATTTATATGGAGAAAGTGCCAAAAAGTTTGCAAAATAAAATTTCGCAAACTTTTCTAATGGTGTCACATAAGTATGATATAAGCAGTGCCACAAGCTATTATAAAAATGTTCAATAATAATAATAGAAATTCGCCAGTTTGATAATAATGATTGTGGGATAATATTAAGGGCGCTTTTTGATCAAATAAACCAGTGGTATGTGGGGATGAATGATCACTAATTATTTACAACATATGGGGATTCGAATTGAGTTCGGGGGGGTGCTTGCTGCAAAAACTCAAGCTGGAATACCGAATTCGCAGTTGTCGCAGCAGGCAAAAAATTATTATCGTATTAAAAATCAGTAATTAACAATATAAAAGGGCGAGTGCACAATCAAAGAACAGGAACTCGTTTTCAAAAAATTGGAAAAAGAAAATTGCCAAAAGGGAAACAACAAAATCTTACCTTTGATATCATCATCTTCTAGAGTGGTCGAGCTGTCTGTCGATTCCTTCACCTGAGAACCGTCTCCCTTCTTCACCACTATGCTGCGACCTAAAAAATTTGATCAAATTAGTTTGAATTCCTCGATCCTGCGAGGCGATTATAAGGCGAAAAACCAAACGAAATCTTGAAAAAAAGCCCACATTCAAAATAAAGTCCGATATTTTCATTAAAACCATTATTACTGTAATAATAACGGTGCTTTATTAATCGCCAACTTATTAAAATGAGTGAGTTTTCCTTTATAACGAAAACAGGAGGAAAACCCACTAATTAATCTGTTGCTGAGATGGGATATGAAAAAACGTAGAAGCTTTATTCAGTGTTTGTGCTCGATATGAGATAAATATTGAGATACAGAGAGATGTAATAGAGAGTATGGATGAGTGGTGAAAACACATCGAAAATCGAATGACATATTCTCGTGACTGATACAATTCGATGTGTTTGAATCAAATCAAGTAAAAGGCATGCAGTAAAATATAAATGAAGCATCCAAAAATCGCACATTCTTCAAGGGCGCATCCTTCCCCACACTCCTCTTACGTTTTGTGGATAATAGAGCAACTAAGGGAAGAAGCGCCCTATAGTTAACAGCGAAAAATGATAATATACATCATGTGGTAGATTTTTTTTATTCGATGCAGGTTGCAGTGTTCTTACCACATTCTAGTTGCATCAAGGTGAAGTGAAGTGAGGTAGGGTGACGCGAACAAGTCCGCCACAACCAACAAAACAAAGTTACCAACTACCCAATGCTCTAATTCTAAATTATTTCAATGCACAACCACTAGTGTGTGTTCATTTAATGTGTATGTGGTTTTCAGATGTGTGGGGTACATTTTTTTCTAAACTATGTAAATGTTTTGGTATTATGTGAGAGTGGGGTGTGTGTGAAGTGTCAGCAAATAATAAAATAACTAAACTAATAGAGAGAGTTATGTACAAAACTATAGTCATTTTTAAAAATACTTATAATAGGTAATCTAGATTCTATTTCAGTCTATTGGTCATGCCCTAAGTATCTGGAAGCGGAATCATCCACTACCAAGTCAAAAAATCCAAATGCGCTCTATTCATCAATAATAATAATCAACACAACAAGTTCAATAAATGTTCTTAAATTGAAAGAATTTTTATTAACTCATTGTTATAATTAGTGTCAACGGTTCGTGTATATGTGTTAAGCGAGTTGTTGCTAGTGCCCACAGAATTAATATGAGATTTCAAATCAAAGACAACATTGAGGAGGGATAGAAATACAAGATAGAGTCATTATTTACAACCCCCAATTGACTGGTCGAACGGGCACAACGACTTCAATTACTTTTCGGTATTTTTCTTTAGAAATCAATATTTTAATCTATCATAATAATTATCAACAATATTATTAGGGTATTTAGGTCTTAAATCTAGAGTACGGATCCGTATTTTGGACTTACTTGAGAAATTACGAGTGGCCAACATCGTCGTGAGGATGGCACCCTAAAAAATAGCATTCCTCGTTTTTATTTCGGTTTTTCTTTTTCGGGGGCGCACTTGCCTTGAGCTTACGCCTCGCGTTGAACTTCTTGAGACAGTCGACGGTCTCTTGTCTGTGAACGACGGATGCGACACGTTCGCGTTGCTGCAAATACACAACAGATAAGTTGGGTGATCTCGGTAATTTGTCGCCGGCTTACGCAAATCCACGGGTGTTTCAGGGCTTCGGCTGCGGTGATTCTCTTCCCCGGGTTCACCGTGAGCATCTGATTGATGAGATTCTTCGCCTCCGGCGTCACCGTGTCCCATTCCGGGCTGGGATACTGCAATGGGAAATTATTTTCATATCCAGGACCGCCATGTTATTAAGTTGTCAATTTTGGACAATCGACAATCGCAGTAAACAAACAGACAGTTAGGGAATTTTTTGGTAGCAGATATATGGTTGGCAAGAATTTGTTTTGTAACCATGGTAACCGGATAAAATTCATAAATTTTCGTCGCCATATTTGAAATTTGAAAGTGTTTCCGAAAAAATTACAGAAGCAAAGTTAATAAGTGGTGATAAAATGTCGAGCAGTAGTGGTAAGTGACAGATAATTACTTTTCACCCCAGAAATCACTCAATAAGAGGTATGAAACAATGTACTGCAGATTAATTGACTGGAAATTGGAGAATATAAGATCAAGTCCATTAATATTTTTCAATTCAAATTTTACGGACGTTGATAAAGTAGGGTGAAGCAATTTGCTACTTACCACTCTAGTAACGTAAACTGCTATATTGCAAGTTTCAATGTTTTGAAAAGTAAAATTTTTGGATTTCTGGGTACAATACTCACGTCGTAAGCGCCAGCTTTGATTTGTGCATACAGCCGGTGCTGGTCTTCGTCCCAGAAGGGCGGGTAGCCCACTAGCAAAATGTACAAAATGACCCCGCAGGCCCAAATGTCGACCGGTTTCCCATAAGGTTCCTTCTTGAGGACTTCCGGCGAAAGGTAGCCGGGGGTTCCGGCAAATCCGAACCATGCTTGCTGCTCCCCGGTGACTTCGATGGCCAGTCCGAAATCTGCCAATTTTACGGCCGCCCCTTTGGCCTTGCTAGCTAGCAGCAAATTTTCAGGCTGAAATATTTCAAGACCGTAATTTTCAAAATTTTTGGGGTGACTTTATGTGCGACTTTACCTTGAGATCCCTATGAACTACGCCGTTTTGGTGACAATGATTTACCGATTCTAATATCTGTTGTATGCAATGCGAAGCGTCAGCCTCCGAATAGAATTCTCTCGCTACAATGTCTTCGAATAATTCACCACCCGTAACCCTGGAAAAATTGCATGCTATAATGATTTTTTTACTCGCCTGTGTTTCAAGCGAGTGGGACTTCATAAAGGGAACTGAGGTGTGAATTTTTAATGCGGGATTAGCGGATCTTGGAAACTTTTTTGAGTGCCCACTCATTTTTTAATAAATCCGATGGAAAAAAGGCGAGGGGGGTAATGGGCATACTTACAAATCGAATACTAAATAATGGAAGTTTTCTTCCTGTATACTGTCGTGTAATCGTACTGAAACACACAGAAGAAATGGATTATAATCAACTAGAATAAGAGAAATTAAGAATAAGTGTTAATACGACAAACTTATCTTATAATTTAATGAAAATAATTTCGAAATCATAACTAAAGCAACTATAAGAAAGTAAAATCAAATTGATAATAGTCATAGTAGGATTAATAATAAGAACACGGTGAATTGTTATGGTGATGAGATGCAAAAAAGTTACAAAACACTTTGTGGTGTTCAATAATAAAACTTTGATGGAGAGAATGAAAAGACATGCTTTTTTAACCAAGATTGTATTTTTTTATAAGACAGTAAGTGATGGAAAGAGTAGAAGACGCCTCATGCTCAAGTCCTTGAGGTTTTTTTCTCATTGTTTAGTCCTTTTTCTGACAGCTTTCAGACCAAACTTTTACATCGCAGATGTACTCCTCTCAATCACTCTCTATAAACAATTCTTTTTGTGTTCTCAATGAACCTAGACCAATTTCTTATGAATATCACAGATTTACTGGGCTGAAATTCAATCTTTCTACTGATGCATTTTTGTGTTTTTTGTTCAAAAGATTTTGTGAAATTTTAATTCTTATTCCAAAAAGCAAAATTATCCTAATGGAGCATTAAATTTTCTAGTTTATCGAAATTTTCAGGTCGCTGGAGTGTCTCAAGTTTCAGTTTGTTTATCTTTCAGAGACATTCACGCAAACACACTCTCGTCTCAATCACACTGGCCAATTCCCCGTGAAATCCCCTAATGAACTAATCAATTGTGCGGCCGAAATCGATACAGAACTGAGCCACAGAAATCCTCAAATATTGATAAACGAAAATACATAATTATTAGACCGGACGATAACATCATTCCAGTTCGATTAAGTTCGGAAGACACGAAAGCAATAAGTTATGTGAATGAAAAAAAAGGAAAAGAAAATAATGGAATAAAGTAGGTAAATGCCAATATCGATCGATTTTTATCCGGCCCGTTAATGGTAGAACCTAATCAAATTGTCCTCTTGAGAGCTTTTCTCTCGGAATTACGTTCAGCTCTATACCTATATTGTCATTTAGGTACATGGACGGGTTTAAGTGTCAATTGATTATGGATTAAAATTTTTCTGTTATAGTTTTGAAAAGTTGACAAAGTTCAGTAAACCTATAGTTAAACACGGAGATGGATGAGATAAGATCGATATGGTTTTGATGGACACTCACCGAGTTGAACGTGTTCTGAGATAACTGCACAGAAATGAAACAGAGACAAAAAGTGAGTAGTTTGTTAAACGGCGATTTTCGAGTTTTTTCCTCTTAGCGCCGTGCAAATTATTGAAAAATCGACTCGCCTTTCGAGCCGAGCGAGAACCGGGTCACGGACGACCACCGCCGGTGAAACGAAAATAACGGAGCGAGAATTTTATCAATTTTTCAATTCCGCCGTAATCATCGCGCTTACGCAAATTCGGGGGGAAACGTGGCGAATTATTATTTATCTATCTCGGCTATTACATTCGCGAAACATTAAAAGCTCATTACTAATTCAAAGCGGCTTCTTCGTGTCCCATAGTCGAGACTTTACGAATTAAAACGAAAGCACCCTCTGTCACGATCCGGCCCTTCTGGTGCCACTTCATGCAAATTATACGTTTTGATTAGATTAGGCCTGTAGGTGGGAGTATGGTGAACGTACTACCCTCCTTCACCTCGATTCGCGGCGCTCCTGGATAACTGAACACGGAAAAGATTGCACTATCGATTTCGAGAGATCCCCGGACATTTCTCATTTTTATATTAATGTTGGATGTCAGAATTTGGATTCGGCGGGGCAAATTGCGCGGATTTCTCACGGGAAGAGGAAACGAACGCCACTGGAAGAGATAAGGGTTTTCGTGAGGGGTGCGGATTCGGGGCATCTCCGCGATAACACACGTTACATTATTATTTCAACGGAAATTCATCCCCTTTGGACGGATTCGAAAAAGGGGTAGCGCATATCGGATTTGAGCTTTTTATACCAATTTTTCGATAAAATTACGAGAAAATGCGCATGCATTTACGACAACACACACATCAGAAAAACGACAGATAACTTAATACTTATAGAAAGTCGTGACAATTAAATGGAGAACGAATATTATGAGATGGGCAAAAACACCAAAAATGCAGTGATTTTCAAGACCGAATCATTTTTTATGGTCAAAATGGATTTGGTCTTTTTCCTTCACACGTCATGCATATTGCAGCAGCATTAATATTATCTATACTAATGAAATAATAAGTAAAACGTGACTGACAAATTATACGGAAAATTATTTGAAATATATAGATATAATATGCCTGAAAGAACGATTACCTAAATGCTTGAGAACATCGGGATTGCTAACTATTTACAGCAAAGAGAAATAAAAAAATACATTAATTTAGGCCCTAGTTTTACTTAATTTAAATACATCACATACATAGATTATAACAAATTTGATCATCAACTAATTAAAAAATGATTTATGTGATAAAAGCCATGATATTCTTTACTTAAATATAGATGATGGAAATAAAAACGAAATTCTTTGCAAAATATGGAACTCACCTATGTTTGGGTGCTGTAATTTTCTACAAATCCGAGCCTCTCGTTCTAACTTTTGAAAATCTAGAAAAAAAGACATTCATTAGTTTGACAAATAATATCAGGGCGTATTTCGAAGTAATCTGCGCTCCGAGCTAAAATTTATAGCGGTATCAGACCGAAAGTGATCCCAATTTACTCAAATTGCCTTTTCAACCCCAACTAAATCGTCATTTACCCGGACAAAAGATCAAAATCCTCCAATTTATGTGACACAAATTGTAACTCGTCGGATTTCCCTGCATGTATGATTTCCACGAGGTGAGCGACGATGCGTTATCTGGGGTGGAACAAAATCCGCTATGCGGTCTAATTATCTCTGCTCTTTTCGAATACGTCGAAAGTTCAAGGGTCTCCGATTCGAAAATAATTAAAATCGCCACCCCCACGATAAATCTTCACATTATTTATTATTCGTCGACACGACTTTATTAGTTAGGTGAGGAGACACTTTTATCATTTTTCTCCCCCGCGAAAAAAAAGTGATTGATGTGATTGCGGAACCGATCTCGACATTGAAACACCACCGAACTGACTGACACGTTATCATTATTATTATAGAAGTGGGGCGTTAAAAAGACGTCCGCTGTGGGAAATTTCACGAGAGGGAAGAGTGTCAGTAATCCGCCGGAAAAGCGAAAAGAGCTCTCCTTTCGACTTTCGAAGCCACCCACTTTGTCACCATTCAGGTCCCTTGAGGGAATCGGCCGATATTTTTCCACGCAGGGCCGAATTGAGTGATGGTGCAATTAAAATACGGGAAGTTGGATGCACATGGTAATAAAACGATAGCGTGACTCGCAATTTTACTTACTAAACGATCATGCTGCATATGCTATAGTGCCAAGGGGGTAAAAACCGTTATTAAAGAAATTTGACCCCCCTAGAGAATGTAATTGCAGTTCGGCCTAATCACTTTTTGTACCCCGGCGGAGTGAAAAATCGGGTACTTTTGCCTGAAGAGTCGAGTGGCCCAATTTATGATTCCGCAAGGGTAGGATCGTTATTAGACACGATCTCCGGTGTGCATGGGATTATCCGGTGCATGCACAGATTTCCACTAAGCGTGGTGCATAAGGATATGAGGTCGTAACCCCCTCGTTATTTATATCTTGAGATTCAAGACAGGAGTCGATGAGGGATGGTCGAGACTCGAGGGGGTTGGATAACACGAATTTCTCGTGAGGTCACGTGGATCACTCTCCTCTCCGGTTTCGCATCTTAATAACACGAACAATAATATAAGAAAAATTGAGAGTGGATCGTTTTTCTGCATCACGTTTTTGGACCGCAAACTTTCGAGCACGAGCTCGCATGTAAAAATGTCGGCGAATTCATTTTCCTCGAGAAAATTAACTACATTTAAGACGTGATTTATTAAGAATCTTTTCGCTGTATTAATCTAACTTATCCAATTTTAGTCTTACAACTTGCTATTATACCTCGAGGGTCGGCTGAAAAAGTTTCTAGATGGGACTGTAACAAGTTATTACCCAACACGCTAACCTACTTTTCAAAGCAGGAATTTTCATCCAAAAGGCATACAGTTTGTACTTCGAAATATCTTCACTCACCTCTAGCTGATAATTTTTTCGTGTTGATTATTTTCGCTGCGAACTCCAATCCGGTCGATTTTTGTACGCATCTCCTGACGACCGAGAATGCGCCCCTGAAAAAAACCAAAATACCGTCATGTGAATTATGAAGTGATTTTCTTAAATTCCTATTATACCCAATAAATATATGAATCCGAAAATATTGAGGTATACCATTTGCATAAATAGCACACTCTGTATGCTATAAGGTTTATAAATAGCGGACGAGTCGAAAATAGCGTGCGGTGTGACCCCAAGACGCTATTTTTAGGGGGATCCACCTAATTATTTGCGACAAAATACAACCTAGCGCGGCCCTGGTCGCTGAACTGTTATATTATAATCATATCTCCGCTATTTCACGGATTACGTATGGTATTTTTATAGAAGAAAGACACATAATCAAAAATTCAAATTGTGCCTTGAAATATGTATAAAGATCATATTAGAAAAATCGGCCTGCAATTTCGTGGATTTTTGGATTTTGGTTGGCAAACTCGCTAAAGTTTCAGTCGGTTCAGTAAACAAAAAGTCTGAAAAGATTTCCAACTTTACATGGGTCGGTATTGATTCCGCCCCCTCGAATCCGCACAGAATATCCTATAAGGGCACCTGGGGTTGCACGTAAGGAGAAGTAGAATATATGGTTGACCTAATCAAACCCGCGCCTTCGAGTAAATACGCGTTTAATGAACGACACAAATCGATTTCTGCCCGGATGTCGAGTGAACTTAGCTATTAATCTTCTAAAGGAGGAAGCGAGAAGGACGAGGGAGGTAACAGGAGAGCTCCGGGCCCCCTCTTTGTACACGGCCAAATCTCGAATTCGTATATACCTGCGGGAAAATTCAGGATTCAATATGTCGGGAAAAAAGCGGTTACGACTTTTGGGAATTTCCCTGTACGGTTTCAAGTTTTAATACACCTAGACTTGGGAAATTTAGGTATACAATGGCTGCACTCAAATTGACGGTTTAGAAATTTATGCCCCGAAGGTTTAGGAGAAATGGATTTCTCGCCGTTTAATAATGACAGGTGTCAAAATCGTCTGATTTATGTGACGTCAGGGTCTATGGATTTATTCTATCGGGCATCGAGTCTTGCGAGGAAATTCGCTGCTTTCCTCTCCCTGAGCATTCTTCCCCCTAAAGCGACCCTAAAGTGAATTCGACGTGGAAGCCAAAAGTCAAAGATGAGATGAAATTTGCAGAATTACTTTTCTAGGTGCCCATTCCCATGGTGATAAAGACATAATTTTCAACAATTTTGGACTGCACTTTCCTCCTGCCTCAAGAATAATAAATAATAACAGGGAGGGTAAAATGTTCATCGCGTGTCTATTTTCCGTAAATTTGCGTTTTAGCTCGGCATACAGACAGGTAAAAGCAATTGAAATGCAGTCGGCCCTTACCCTACCGTGTGCAATAATGCCATGACGCATACCCAATTTGCATACACAGGTAACACACGTAAAACTTGGGAATTTATTGCGGACAAGTCGGGTAGTATTGGGCTTTCCGGGCGAATTCCTGAAAAACTTTGCGAGTAATTGCCTACCCCAATTCGCTTTATTCCCTCCCGCATTTCGTCCCGGCCCGAGGTCCTGAAACCTGAAAATACCGGCAAAATATGCATTCAACTGTACGAAAATAAGGTAGAGGATAAGAAATAATTTCCAGGACTGCCTGCCTACCGTGAGCCGTTTGAGTACGCTCATTGTAAATCACCAGGGGACTGATTTTATTTCTTCATAAAAATGTTTATATTCGGCATAATAACCCCGCACGGGGGCTTCGGGAAAGCACGACATAAAAGCTCCCGAATTATTCGAAAAATTTGAATTTCACCCAGGTTCGTCACGGATTTTCATTACAAATATTCACGATATCGATTTTTTCATTAATGGTGTGAATTACGGTCTGGCGTTATTCAGGACCGTAAACCGCAGTAATTAACGAGCATAAGCTCGATTGTCGTGGATTTATAGACTCTCATTCACACCACCGACTAATAAAAATAATAGTCAAAGACTTTCGTGTACGTGTGCAATCCAGGTCACTAATACGATTCGCCAAGAAAAAAAAAGGATGAAAGCTCGTTCAAATGAATGAAACGGAAAGCGTTCCTCTTGAAAAATAAAATTTCGTTCGGTTTCTATGGGATATTAATAAAAATGCCAATCTAATTAGGACGAATCCTCTTCGGGACCGATTGAAAAGCTTTTATTCTCGCCAGCCCTTTTCTCTTCGTGAGTGTTTACCTAAGTGCATAAAGTACGGAAAAGGAGAAAACGTACATGGAGGTATAATGAAATTTATTAGATGTTTTCGAGTCGATTCAGTGAAAAGGCGCCCACTGCCCGTTTTTTTTTTGCAGAATTGAGGGCGCCCTTTTAACGTAAAAACAGGCCCGGACTCCGGATTTCAAGACGCCATCCGGCGGAGGTAATTACCATGACAATTCGGGGATTCGCACCGCCAACTAAGCGAGAGAAATGTCACCGGAAACTGCGAGACCGCCATTGCCTTTGGGAAAATGGCGTACGAAATACTCCAAGAAAACGGTCCAAAAATGGTGAAGTCAATTGAGTCGCGGAAAAATAAAATAATCCGGGAAACCACGATCGATGTCCCTTTAAGGACGAATTCGCCGCCCCTTGGGGGGAAACAAAATAACTGAATTTTTCTTCGCAAATGCATCAGAGTTACTCGCTGCTCCGGTATTATCGGGGAAATGTCGACCCGCGCCACCACTGAAAGAACCAGACCGAAACTCCCCTGAAAACTAATGTCCCCAGGCGACTTTGCCGCCGCCAAAAATGAAAACATGAAAAATCTCTATGAATGCAGCGCGACTTACATAAATCAGTGAAAGTCAAGTACTTTTGAGGGCGTTTTCTATACAAAAGCGGGCTTTATATGGTTATACAGAGAATGTTATTCAAGCTGTCATCATTCTAAATAAGGCTACTGAATGACTGAAGACTCCTGAAATTTGAGCGCAATTGGACTTTTTGTACATAAACACTCTTCAATTTAGTCAAAATTGCTTAATTTTCAAGTTTCAAACACTTCTCCTCAAAGAAGGAGCCCTAGTCGAAAATATCGATGGACTTGGGGGTCCGACTGTAAAATATCATTTCACATTTTTCATTTCAAGTTTTTTCCTCAGCACGACTACCTTTTTTATCATTCATTGCTTCCAATTTATGGCCTTTTGTTTGAAGTAGAACCGTTTGGGAGTTATAGTACAACGGAAAATATTGATAATCTAGAGGGCACTAAGAAGTCTTGTAGATGAACAAGAACCGTTAGACAGGATTTTCCTTCAAACTTAATCACTTTGTAATAGAATAACATTGCAGGATGCAGAGCAACTCATGAACAGCATAATGAGCTGCAAAAGCATATCAGGCTTTGCGAAAATGCGATAAAAGAAGCCAGCGGACAACGCAGAATTAAGACACCCCCTTAAAGTGATTTGGGGCTAAAAGCAAAAGTAAACTGAAACGAAAAACCCTTGTAACTCGAACACCTATCACTCGGTGTGCGGCGATTAATTTATGCTTTGTGCCCCAGCTTATGGATTATGTACATTCTCATTACCTCTGTCCCCTTGGGGGTACAGGTGTTTTGGTCATGTCTCCCCTTGAGGGCTCCTCCGCCCCCCGCCGATGCTTGTTTCTCTCCGTGTTGTTCAAGTTTGTTGTTCGAGGGAGGAGGGCGAATAAACAACAACCCTATGCCGTACATACACCTCCTCGTTCCCGGCTCTCTCAACTCGCGAGTTGCCTTTTTTCCCTACCATTTCTCATTAATTTCAGAGTGGATAACGTTTTCTCGCTCCGGGCTCAACAACCCTCTCTATTGAGATTCTTGAAGTTTAATTATAAACGTTTCAAATTTTAATAATTTATAAACGGGCCGATGTTTAACGTTCTTTATTTTCGACCGTCATTCCCCATCAACAGCAGATTTCCCGGATTACCGACAGACATTAGCTCGCCAAAAGGATACAAACACATTTCGATTTAATTCAATCTGTGGGACTTTTTGTATAGCCCTCGCAATAAATTTCTGTTTTTGCTGATTTGTGCGCGAATGAAACTGCACGTCCTTGATGCATCGCCTTGTGTGGTTTCTTTTGATTCTCGAGCACAATTGAAATTCATTGTCGGCCGGGCTCGCTCTATTCTCACTTCAGATCAATACCAATTATCTATGTAGTTTTCTTATAGGCCATCTCTATATTGTCGGTCCTCTAGGAATTCTCCCGTCTCTTTATTGGCACCGCTGGATATCTGCGGTAAAAGTGCTAATGGAAATGTGGTCTAGACGTCACCACGTTTCCGCGTTCTCTAACCGTGACAGCTTATAAATTGGCTACCGCCAATCGAAGACTCAATTGGATTACAGTTCCTTTATTTGCACATTGTTTCCAATTTTCTAATTTTCTCATTAGAATTATTATTGCTTCGGTTATTATAGCGGGGGAGTTTATTGAAATTGGTACAGTCCTCCAAGGAAATTTAGCCCGGTTTTCGGGGGTCCTATTTCGTATTAAATGGGGAAATTGAAATTTTCTCTCCGCTTTGGTTCTCTTTCGCGATCTCCTCCTTCCCCATCAATTAGGTGCCGGCTTTAAAAACTTGGGAATCTTTACGTTCCACATCAAGCCTGCGAAAGTCTTTTGATGGCGCGCTATTATAAAATGGTAATTAATTCTGCAGTTATACGTTATACAAAAGTGATAATTAAGCGAAACAAAAATGAAGAAAACAACAACCGGCCGGCGACAATGAAGAGAAATTAGCGAGAGGAACGAAGGCGAAAAAGGATTTCATTTTTCCGAAGGATTTGGCTCTCCGGCAACTTATTTCACTTAACGGAAAGTCAATTCAATTAAATCACGCCTAAATTTGCGTGCATACCGAGATACTTTAACCAAATTGAAATGGGAGCGACTTGAAATAGCGTGATTTCGGCTTCCTCCCACATAAACTTCCTAACTAAAACATTGAGTAAAACACGAATTATGTATGCGATTAAGTGGTCGCGATATCATTAATAGAACACACACGACCGGTCGACGTAGAATAACACTACTCACCCCCATAATATCAACTTTATAATTATCGTCCCTCTACGTTACTAGGCCGGTAAAGTACGCTTTCCCAACGGGTAATTAGGTCATCGTTAATGAATTTATCGCAAACTCTTAGATATTCGAAAATTGATATGAATTCGGTGATAATTACAAGCCTAAAGCAATTAGCCGGCGCTCTAAAGTCTAAAAGTGAAAAATCCCGTATTGACATCACTTAACGAGGCGTAATGTCATTTCCAGTATCCGGTGGTGGAAAATATGACGTCAATTACTTATTCGATCCTGATTGAAAAGGGGAGAGACGCTTCGCTAATGAACCGTGATTTACACACGACGAATCCGAATCGCTGTGTATATTTATGTCAAGGCCCGGGATGAAGGGTTGCCACCTTGACATCGACCCTTAAGTAACGTCAATTAACTGTCAACATGGCGCAAGGGCTGCTATTCACAATCGATTCGCTTCTATACCGTGCGTTCGCGACAGTAATAACCCAAGACTGAGCGAAATATCTCATCCGAATGAATTATTCAGAATATACCGAGTGTTTTTTTGACAAATTAGATGTTGTCATTCGAGGGTTGGTGACGCTTTGAAACCGCTCCCGTGCAATTTATCGATATTGGACGCGGTGCTGCAGTTCCATGGCTGTTAAATTAGAATTACATTTAGATTATCTTGCGGTTTTATGCGTGTATCGGCTTTCGGCCCGGCGCGTTATAAGCCCGGTTGATTACCGTTCGATACAGACAATTTATGGTTTCTCGGACGTCCTTCCTCCACCCCCCGGTACTGAATAAATGGACGGAACGGGCGCGAAAGTACGTTTCTCCAATGGACTGTCTAATTGGGAAACTAATGAAAACCCAACGAGCTTACTCGGCCCCGGCCTGTAGACAGAAGATACGGACACATCCAGACTGCGCCACTGTGAAGCACAATGTCAAACGAATCGATTTCCAGTAGATTTCAGGCGATTTTTACAAATCGGGGCGTCGGGACGCTCGCAGACCGATAGGCGACGCTATTATTAAAAACAGACCGATACCGAACACGCCAACTACAGTAGAGACCCTTTAATCCGAACTTGCTGTGCTTCGAATTTTGCATTTATATTAATTTAGCGTTTTCCTCTTAATCGGTTTCACTGTATCATCATCGCGATTATCGATTAGGCCCCTGTTTGGGCTGTGGCTAATTTTAGATGAATTTCGGCCCGAAATTCGGTGGGGGTGTTAAAAGTGGTGCGGGATTTAACGCGATTTTCACGTTTGACCTACATCCGCGCGCCATATCTCATCAAATCGGGGAGATTTTCCACCTGCGATGTCACATTTTTCGTTTTTAATAACCGAGATCAGTGCAAATGGCCGTAAAGGCCAACCGCACGGTACATTTCGAGATAATAGGCTTTGCGCTAAGTGACGGTTCATTTATTCCTTGAAGCGTTTTTGCCCAGTAGAAAAATGAGCGGACCGGGGATAGCGAATACAATTCTATTGGTGCCCATTGTAACTTGCCCGATCATTTTCCCAGTGGAAAATGCTCGGGAAATTGCTATTAAAATATACGATGCATACTATCTTCCATTCGGAAACCACTCGGCGGTTTTGGCTCTACTAGTTGTGTTAATACAGAGCGTTCGAATAAATGTTTAATGCAGGGGAGTGGTGTGAAAATAAAATGTTATAAATATCACTTCGATAGTTATAAGTTATGAAAACACACTGCTGCGACAAACTCCGATGTGTTGAACTGATTCCATTGCCTCATCCTTTATTATTAAAAATTTATTCTATATAATACTCTGTATTTTCCTCACTTGTTAAACATAGATATAGTCAATCTAGTATTTAACCATTAGTACAGAAAATATGAATAATCGTTTTAAGGCGCTTGAGAAATTTCATGCAGAAATTTTCAACAGGTTGGTTCACAGGACATTTGCGTTTTCCGCTTCAGGGAACTCTTTTCATCTACTCTAAAAGAATTTGTAATTTCATTAAATTTGAGATTTTTCAGTCGGTCCATCTCGTTTAGCCCGCTCCTCACTTATTCTTATTGAGTTGGTTTATTGTGATGGTGTGCTGAAATGAATGCTTTGTCCTATTTTTGTCTCGTGTTCGCCGATATCTGCGCCGCTGTACGCCACGCCACAGCACTCCACTACAATAAATTAATAAATTTTTAAATATATATCGCAAAGTGGGCACAATTCCAGGTTTTATTCCAAGTATCAGACACAACTTCTTATTGAGAAGTGGCGATAATGTACACACAATATGGGAGTTTATAAAAATCTTTGCATTTCCCACGCATTTTAATTCGCAACTGCCAAGGACTGTTTTTCCATTTTTTCTGCCACATTTTTAAAAATACCATGAGTAAGTAAAGTATTATGTATGTGTTCATAGAAACTTAATCAAGTCTGCTGTCAGAAATGTTTACAGCTCTATAATACGACAGACCTTTAGTATTTCAAAACCCAGACTAGAAACAACTCTGGTTTATGTAGGCATCTCATGATCAATTCATCTACATTATATCAGACTCTGGATTCTGGAGAGAAACATAAATGAAACGTGTAATCGCGTGTATGATAATTTCGTTGATGTGATCACTGGAATCCGTGTTCTTCAAACACAATGGGGTATGTGTTCGCAAATATTGACGAGCCTGTATAATACTTCATACATTCAGGAGAATAGCAACTTCAAACGGCGAAATATATTCTTTGTTTTATTTCAATTACATTACCACAAATTGGAATTGGAAGTGCATTCAGTCATTCAGAAACAATTATCAAGGGTAATTACAGATCATAAACAAAACATTGAATTTTTTCTCATACATATCTCGTGACGCCAGTAAACAGAAATTTGAATTTTCATCAGTTAATTTAAATTAAATTAAACAAATTCAACATTCACCCGACGCGTCTACAATTTTCCGGAAACCGAGCCCGGGTAGCTTTGTGTGTAAACTTGGGATTTTACGACCCCAAAATGAGAATTCGGCGGTTCGTCCCTTCTCAAACCACGTTTTTATTCTGTGCCCTGTGTGACCAGAAACTGTTTTATTTACATTGCCCAGGGGTCGCCATCTAGGAAAAAAGGAAAATACATCAGGCGCTTTTTTTTCTACACAATTCAAAAGGCTCCCTCTCTTGATAACTACAATCAAAACTAGATGTATCCACACTTCTTTCTAACTTTTCTGACTTCGTAGTCTGAATTGGCAGAATACTCGCGGTTGTACTCTGAAATCTATTTAAGAAAGAGGAAATAAAAATAGAAAACAACGCACATCAAGCATATAAACAACCATCGATTCCATCAAGGAGGTACTCGAAAATGTACTCACAATTGCATGCATAATCGCGCGTATTGTGTTTTGGGGGAAATTTGTGTTGTGTACACCGTATTATACTCAATATTATTACTCCTGTGATGTATGAACGTATTATGGCGGCTTAATGAAGCAAAAGAGAGGTTCGTCAGTACACGTGACCAAGTCTTTGCCAATCAACTAATGGAACCATAATAACAATAACAGGCGTACGCGTATCACGGAGAGAGCCGCGGTTTTGTGTATATGAAACACACGTGAAAACCGTGTCAAGGTCTTCCCGAATGACACAATAAAAGCGGATCCGAACGGGTAGGTGGTTCACGTTATTAGAATTATCGATCGGCGGTAATTTCGTGAAATTCGCCCCAAAGACGTAAAAGTTTTCATGGGGCGGGAATCGAGACGCGCGCATTTACGCCGGCGAGTACCGACACACGGTATTTGCCGGTACACGGAGATCTCGAAAGGAATTATTTACAACTTCCCCCGGCGGCCATGCTGACGAAGGATCGATAGGGAGCGAAAATTATCCGGCTCGGAGACAACGACGCCGCCGCCCTCAAACGCCACAAAATCGACATGTGTTTCAGAGATGTCACCCGGACGATTCCGGGCTTTCCATAAGCGCCACTTTAATCTGGAAAACGGCTCCGGGGTTCTTATTGGGGGATATACCCTTAAGCATCGATATCCATACCTTTGATATGTCCCAGCACAAAGGGGCGCCGTTTGACAACAACCTCCCCGATTCCTGTATCGATTCGTTGGGGGCACCACCGATGTGGGTAATATCCGGACTATCGTTAAATTATTTGCGGGTTCTTCTATTGTGGGGCGGAATTTGATCGAAACTCTCTAGGTTCATTAAAGTTTCAGTGGGACGGCTGAATGGAGACGTCTGGGTCTGGCATCAGATAGGTGCACAAACATCCCCTTGTTTCCATCCCCAACAGGTCCGACATCTCTGTGCGATTGTTTAAGGCCCGTTCGTACTTTGTTCCGTTATGTTTCGCCGTTTCTCGGGTCCGCATCGATTATCCGAAATGCGCATTTTCGGGGACACTTGGCATAATAACGGCGAGCGATAAAGGGGCGATTTCGGGGCCGAATCCGGGCGGCGGGTCGATCCGCGACATAATTTCGGATTCTGGAAACTTCTCCAGACGGATTTAATAAAATCCGAGTCTCCCAGCACCAGACTTTGGCCAAATTGGCAAAAACACGATTACATTCGAGTACATCTTGATCCTAATTTTGATTCTCCGCCCTTCTCCGCTTTCCTCCACTCATTCCCAAAGCCGCAGTCGAGTATTTCTTACGGAATTTAATTTTTTTTATTGACAAAGTATTCCGGGTGGCGATGGGGATTATCGAGATTGGATTATAAATCGATACTTCGGGACTTTGGACAGGATCGGATTTGAATCCAATTAAAACGAATTTTCGCCCTGATCCCCTTAATTATCATCGGTTCGGTCTGGAGGAGAAAAATTGCCCTAGACTTGGCCGTAAATTCGGGCGGAAGTGGCAAAAAATTCATAAAAAAAGGCGCTCGTCCGTTTTATGTAAATTAGGAGACCCGTTGTCTCTCGTATAAGCCCGAAAAGGGGGGTCACGCAAAGGTCAACGCTTCCTCGAATTGCCGCCCCGAAATCCGCGACCCTCTCTCGCTCCCTCCCTCGGTCGACAGTGGCATTATATGGGAGATAACGAAGTCCGGCTCATCCCGGAAACAATGCAGGCTCGACCTTAATGTTCGGGAGGGGTAGGTCGTAAAATACGCCCGCTTCCTACTCCTTCGGCCCCCTTTTTACGCAGTGAGGTACAGCGTGTTTCCCGGCAAATTAGCAAAATGTAACAATGTTTTTGTAGAATTTCCGGGTTTTCGATTACTGGAAAAGTAACCCTATAGAGTGTAGAAGGTTCAACGAATCAAGTTTACATGATTTAGAATAATGCAGAAATCTGTTTTCAGGGCGAAAGCTTTTCTAGAGCCTTCCAAGGAAGAATAACATTGCACTTGGTTATACAGTGAAACACCCTGTATAAGGATGCCTCTGTACTTTAGAGCGTTGGGCGTAGACGTAGAGGCACCGCCACCCTCTCCTTAAGAAATGTAATTGCTTTTTAATAAAGGGCGAAAGGGAGAAAAGCCCTTGTCTAGATTTTGCTGAATGCGTCCTCCGTTCAAGCGCCCCCTCCCCCTCGTACTTAACTACCCTGCCCTATAATAAAGCACTGTGGGGCTCCTCTATGCTTGAGAAACGTCAAATACACGATTTTCTCTAATATAATAATTTTCGGTTATGTTGCTTTAGCGATCATAACGGAAAGATAAAACTAAGCCGTCGTTATATCGAACACGCGTAAAATTTTATTAATACCCTACCTAATTTTACCGGCGATAAGGCTCGAAATTAAGGGGGACGAGATATCGACAAACTCATCTGGGCGATAAACGCTAATTATGAGTAGCTCCGGTCCTACAAAAACGTACCTAAATCTACCTGTAGGACTAATAATAGTAACATAGTGGATTAGTGGTGATCTCTTATCCATTTTTCTTATCTCCATAATGTATTAGTACTGTCTATGTATACGAATAACGTTGATTATTATATCTGAAGGGTTATTCAAAAGGAAAAAATATTATATATTTATTTTATAGACCGTAATACTTAGGAAGTACCTGTGTAAGTTCACAACCCGTAAATATAACTGGGAGAAACGGAAATTGGGAGTAAATACAAGTGTAATTGGTCCGTTGTCTCTCTACTTGATGAATGGTCCAATGGCGAGCCATTATTTCATGAAATATTACTTTCAGGTCGACTGTACGAACCGGAAATCGTTTTTAAAACCGAAATTCGCGCCAGAAAATTCACAATCGCTTCATAACGACCTCAAACAATTTCCTCACAAGACAATACAATCATTCTAGGTATATTGATATCCTCGATGTGTTTTACATGTAATTATGAAATTAATAAATAACAACCAATTACTTGAATTTCAGTAAATATTGCATTAAGCGAGAGGAAAATATAAGGCACAATGAATAATGATAACCGTAATAGCTGGAGCAATTCCAATCGATAATGGCATTTGATGTGATAAATGTTATTACGTCTTCTGGAAAATGATAGACTCGTTTTTTTTAATTTTCATCATTCACGTGATTATGTACACACAGTTCAAGAATTATTATTTAACATCTGCTTAAACTGTTTATAGTGAGTAAGGCGGCATCTGCTCGAAGTCTGTAACGTAACGCTAATGGGCCATCAAACAATGTAAAAGCATCGAAACGAGAAAAGACCCATCATAATCACCATCAAAATCGTCACCCTGTGGAGGATATTCGATTAAATTTCTCGCCTCTTTAGTCGACATGTACACAGCGCATTGATTAACTCGCAATTAATTAAACTCGAAAAAAGTGAAAGGATAGTGGGTGAAATCGATTGGAAGCGAACAACGCTCGCTAATTAAATTTAGAAGATCCTCTCTTAATTATAATTTCTCACAAGTCTCCAGGAAAGTCTGAGAACACCGATATTATAATTCAAGAAGAACTGAGGCAAAATGCCACATAGGAGGGAGTTTATCTCATTATTAATGAATAAGATATAGAGAATGGGGTTGTGCATAAACAGAACCATCAGTCGGTTTTATCTATGGTTTGCAAGGCGAAAGTAAAAAGGATGATCTGGGTTGGACATGTCGACGTTCTTTCATCATCAGATAAGATAGGATTTCGTCCTTTGGGTGATCTTTTAGCATATCCAATTCCGGAGGAAAAGCTCAAATCAGGATAGTCCCTCCTCGATCCGGACACGATTTCCACGCAGATTTCTATTTTTCAATCTCTGATTCGGTTTTGAACAAGTTTTCAAAAGACACCTAAGTAATGCATGTATCGATATTTCCCCAGTCCTAACAACAATCCAACATGTACTGCCCCCTCTTAAAGCCTGATTGCACCCTCTAGGTTGTCGGTTGGGTATATAATGGTGTGCAGGAAAGTGGGGATCATAACTGGGGCTTCATTAATTTTATAAAAGGCTTACTGTTGCGGAGTTGCCTCCCTCTCCCGTTCTCCATGTAATAAATAGGTGGAGACAATCAATCGAAGCCGCAACATGACATTGCCATGCCGCTAATTGGGCGCCTTCAATTGATTACACAAATTGTGACAAAACAGTTCCACCAACAGAACAGAAACCGTTTCGCCACCGAAAGTCGGCTCGTACCGCAGGCGTCACACGAAATTATTTATCTCGGTAAATAAATTATTCATGGTCTGGGGGTGAAAAAGTTCACGTGAACGCCCTCTCGTCACCCGCCATCGTTTGTTGTTTTTCTGTGGGGTCTGGAGATTCGCCCTATTGGGAATTCCAGATTGGAGGATTGATAAAAATGCGCGTATCTCTTTCCTTTTAATTTTCCCCCAAAAAGAGAACAATTGGATGTTTATTGCTTTTTCCCTTTAGGGTGGTCTCCTCGCTTGTATCGATTCGCTTCCTAGCATTTCCTTTGTGGGGTCACATTTTTTTCCATTTTCGTTACCCACTCTGTGATGGCGGGCGGACACCGGAAACGCTGAATATTTCATGAAATTTGATCTATCTGATTATTCCTACATACTCTCCCGCCTACCATTTTAACGCTAATTTTGATCTGATATTAGATAAATCGACAAAAAAAAAATAACCGAAATTAGGGAAATAGACTTTCTAGTACGTTTGGAATTTGCGTAACTTGGCTTTGTGTCCTCCGGGTAAACTGCTCCTGTCAATCAGATCGATTTTCGTTCATTCCATCGTATGTACAATAGGTTGGATTGTTTGCGAGTTTTCCGGCGATAGAGGAAGATGTGTGTATCGAGCTTGGGGAAAATGTGTCGCGAAATGAGTTGCCGGGTGTAATAACGGTAAAATGATGGATGTGCCCGGATCGGGAAAAATCGAACACGATATCAGACCGGACGGCTAACAAGTCTCGAATATCAATTTTAACAATTTCCATTCATCACCGCGTCTGCATAACGAAACGCGAGTAGGGTTTATTATTCGGGTCGCGTTATAATTTCATTTGGAACCGTTTCGAGTAATTTTTACTTCATCGCTTTTTCGATCCCCGGTAATCCCGAAATGCGAAGACGAGAGCAACGTTTTCGCAGAGGAAAAAACTTTTAATTTAAACCTGACCGGGAACAGTCCTACGTGCCGAAAGGTCGGCTCGAGTTCGCTTCTCCTTTATTAAAGCTTTTGAAGTTTAATTTCCATTGCCGTACCGACGACCGCGGATGATTAAACATCCCGAAAATTTTCGACAACTTTTCCGCCCTCGGATCTAATAAATAAAACACAAAAGGAAGTTTTTCAACACATTACCTAACTAACGGAGGACTTTAAGTTTAATGCGCGTTCAGGAAAGTCACAAATAATCATAATAATCGTTACAGAAATTGTTTTAATCGGATTTTTATACTTTCGCGATAGCTCTATAAATGAAAATGTTATAAAGCGTATTGGTTTCCTCGAGGGAAATTCGGAAATTGAAGCGCATCTGGACGATTCGCGCTGCTGGATAAAGAAGGTAAACTCACGTATTACTCCTTACTTTAGATCCGTTGCAGAGGCTGTAAAAGTAAGTGAATCTAAAAACGTTGAGTCATTAAATTAGTCACTAAAGCCCGAACGGTAACGCTAATCGGGCTGATTGGCTGTTTCAGACAGAGTTGGGCTTCAAAATTAGTACGGTTTGTTCAAATCCAGGGTGTTCAATAAATCAACGTTGTTCTGTCTGTATAATGTATGTACACCCGTTGTCCATCAACCTTTATCAACTTTTACCAGCGAACGAAACGACACGAGATATATAAAAGTCTCGTAAAAACCACCAAGATTAAAAATTGCAAAAAAATAATGTCCGCGGAGTGATAAAAGTTTGTGAACTTTTATATGCTAGCTCGGGTACTTATTAATACGTTCTCTTTAGAATAACAATAATAATAGGGAAAAAATAACAGAATGGGAACGTTATCTTTGTTATATGAAACGTCCCATTAGTTTTGCGATCTACCTATTTAGATTATCTCTGAACCATCAAGCAATAATAATATAAATTACAAGGTTTAATTATTTTGAGAATTGTGGAAAGTCACGCGATTTTCATTGCGTTTACAATTTATTTTTCCTTATTTCGATAGTTTTGCAATAAAATTATGAATGGCTTATCGTTTGAGCAATGAAGTATTCAATATTTTGATAAAATAAATGCCTTTGCATTACCTAGTCCTCAGTAATCACCTTATTAGGTACCCCAGATTCCATAGAACTGCAACGTTTGTTCTAGGGCACCTCCATGCATTTTTCGATGAGTCTAGTTCATCAATTTATGTAAATACGAAATAATTTGTTCCATATCGATACTACAATCAAGTGCGTCGGTGGATAACGATAATAACAATAAATTCATTGTCTACCACGGGAATGATTAAACCCGGCAACCGATGCAACGGAATACAGCGAGCGAAAATGTCGTTTACATACTGCAGAAAAAAGGCAAAATATCAATTCAATACACTATTTATCGGCGTATTTATATGAGTCGCAGAAAGCCAAACTTTAAACTTCGCGAACGAGTTCGTGAACTTTATCAGGACGACGGTTTGAATATTACAGTCAAAACTTCAAACTATTATCCGGAGGACTTAAATCAAAACCTTAAAAGTTCGCCGATAGTTCGCGAGCTCAATCCTGCGATCGTTCTCCATTTTCAATATGGAATAACAAGTTTCTCGTCGTAAATAGGAACGGGGCAAGAATGTTACTATTTTTCTTTCAATCATGCCAAAAAAAAAAAAATAAAAAATAAAAAAAAAATAAAAAAAAATAGTAGAGGCAGAAAGAGAGTAGAGCCGGTTCGCAAAGAGCGATTTCGAGCGGCGGGTCGTTAAAGCAGCAACATAATAAAAATTATTACACAATGGTTAATAAAACTGCGTATAGCGTGGCCGGCGTAATACGCAGCGTACGGATCCGAGCGCGCCTCCGGTCTACACAATGAGCAATTACCGTTGCAGGTGGTATCGCGCCGATAAGACCTTCGGCCGGAGCGTGGGCGTGCGTCCCGACCGGAGTTTTTCGGAAAATCCGGCAGCGCCCCGACGCCGCTCCGGCACACGGCAGACAACCACCTGTCACGGGGAGGGCCCCGGCCTATTGATTTTCTCGGGTGGCAATGCAGATATCCGAGGGCGCCGCGAGAGGATGCCGACCTCGATTCGCCGCGTTTATTTCCGGACCGGCCGGGGGACGGCGCCGCGGCGCCCCCGGGCCCGCCGCCGCCGCTGGCGCCCACTTACTTGCCGAGCTCCTCCTTGAGGTCGTAGTTGTCGCTGAACCTGGTGCAGGCGATCGGCACCGCCATGGCTGCGGTCCGCGTGTCTGGGCGCCGTCTGCACACCGACTGGCGCCTCCCGGCTCGCACGCCACACGGAATACACGGGCTCGGGGGCTCGGATCGCGCGCCGGTTTCGCGTTCTGCGGGCTGCGAGGAGGACGAGCACTCGCGCGGACCCGACGACGGCGACGGTGATGGCGGGCACTCGGGGCGCCGCGACGTCCGCTGCGATGGCGCGCCGCCGGATCGAACTATCGACGGCGGGACGCTTCGGCCGCTTCCGCTGCGCGATCGCGAGGTCCGATCTTGGGTAGGCCGACGGACTCCTCGGGGATTCGGGCTGCAGGATCAATATTTCGCACGCGACGCACGTCCCTGCTCTTCTGGGTCTTCCGCACAAGCCGCACTGACGGTTTCGACGGTACTGAGAGGCTGAAAACCGAACCGGAAAAATTCGGATCGCTCGAAAAACCCAAGGCTGGTATCGTCTTATCGAGGATTCAACTTTCCGGGAATGACTAAAGTCGATTTCTGGTTTCCAACCGCGATAAAACTACACGGTTTCCTCGCGTACCTTATAACAATAATAAATTATTATGCAACTAAATTGTAAAGAGTCCTAATACAGGATACAAAATCTAAGCCGCGCCTTGTGCCTTATTTGGAAATATCTCGAAACGAAAACGAATTAGTAACTTCGTGACACTTTGTAAACCACTGATTGAGAGCCGCTGGATACGTCATTCCCACCAATGAGTATTCCGCCGAACGACGCCACTGCCTGCTGACTTTGACAGGTGCTTATTGTTTATTTGTCAGGATTCTCGTGTTAGCTCCCGAAGTGATCGGACGTTTCCGCAAACGGTCGATTGAGAAGCGCGCCAGAAGAAATTCCAATGACATTTTATACGGATACATACGGAAGCGTTGAAGGCTCACAAAATATTTTCGACTTTTTTTCTCAACTTTCTCGGGATTAATTCTGACTTTCAGGCATTTTCTCGAGATAATACCGAGTTAACCAAACAACTCGAGAATAATATCGACTTGTCTATAACTTGACATTTGGAACACGAGAATAATCGCGACATGAGTAAAACACGGGAATATTCTCGACTTTCAAAATTTAATCTCGAGAATAATCTCGACTAGCAATATTTGTACTCTTTTAGCAGTACAAGATGTATGGATTATGGAATCAAAGTTATCAATAATATCAATATTTTCATAAGTAAAAATAAGGCAATTAAATATACAATAAAGAGAAAATTCTCATTTTCAAAATAATCTTCCTATACAAATAAAAATATGGATCCATTATTTATTCCTTATAAAATATACTTCAGTAAAATTTTTCTCTCTTAGACTATTTTAAATCTGTAAAATTTGAATCTTATTGTATAAATAAGTATAGCATACCGCCATGATACCAATCGAAAACTATAACATAACAGTTCCAGTTACTTTAAACCAATAGAAATAGAAAAAATTAATGGATTCTGATTAATTAAATCTTTTAAATAAAATCCTGATGAAGCAGGTAAACCAAATGAAAATGAAAACTCGGGATTATTCTCGAGATTAAATTTTGAAAGTCGAGAATATTCCCGTGTTTTACTCATGTCGCGATTATTCTCGTGTTCCAAATGTCAAGTTATAGACAAGTCGATATTATTCTCGAGTTGTTTGGTTAACTCGGTATTATCTCGAGAAAATGCCTGAAAGTCGCGATTAATCCCGAGAAAGTTGAGAAAAAAAGTCGAAAATATTTTGTGAGTCTTCAACGCTTCCGTAGATACAAGACGGCCAACTCCGAGAAAAAAGTGGGTCCACTTGACGTCTAAACTGGGGGGCAAACCGTCAGTGTCAAAATTGATTTTAGGTTATGTTTCCGAGAACCACGTGCGACCACGTGTCATACAATTATAAATGTTTTTATCGGTTTTTACGAGATATTTTAATACTTTCGCATTTTTCACTTGGGTTATGTTTATTTATTTATCTCTTACAACCATACAACACGGAGGTTTTGAATTTTCAACGAACGGCATCGGCAGAAATTACATGAGGTTAGTTTAAACAGAATATGTAACTGAGATTCCAACTTATAAGACGGTAAGTTACACTGATGATTTCAATTAAGTTTATTGCATTGAATACAGACCACAGATCGAGGGCCCTGTTCCTGATCGCTACAATTCTTTGAAACCAAATCAAGAACATGGCTGAAGCTGTAGGAGATACTATACTTGCGAATTCTGACTGGGCCAAACAGACAAAAGGGGCCAAAGTAGTATCAAGCAGGGCCAACTCACATGATACACACCCCTTCAAAATGCGACAATCCGACACTGGGAACGCAACATGCTGGCTTAGATCATTTCCCACATAAAACCCAAGAGAACGAATGAGAAAGAGCAGTGCACCGAACTAGAACCCTGGTGAGTAATGCCTCCAAATGATATCTCGAGACTTATTTATTGCAACTACGTTTTATTACATGCAAGCAACAACAATTATCCATTTTATTGGTTTTGCAAATCTGCAATATATTTAGAATCGAGAAAGATATATTATTTCGGTTCCCTAAAAAAAGTAAAACATGGAAATACAAGCAATAAGAGTCCAATCAATAAGTATACAGGATTGGAACGAAACTAACGAGAACATGCTAAAGTAAAAGGTACATAATCAAATTTTACAAAAGTTGTATTCAAAATTTAATTGAATAACGGATACCAATAATGATAAAACCTCAAAAATTAACACAATTAACCTGAGTCGGTTTTTTCACTTCCAGTTAAATCTATCTGAAACTTAAATATCTCAGGTTAGTATTACACGAGGGGTTGACCACCTTGCAATTTTGGTGTACACACTTGTGCAATTGTCTTGCAATTGTTTGCAATTGTTTGCAATTGTTTGCAATTGTTTGCAATTGTCTGCAATTGTTTGCAATTGTTTGCAATTGTCTTCAATTGTTTGCAATTGTTTGCAATTTTTTGAAAATTTCTGCAATTTTTCACGCAAATATATTTATGAAAAAATCGAGAAAAAATATACGGGGTGTTGAAAAAAACCCGGTACCCCGGAATAATTTTTTTCCTCTGCATTGCACCGGAAAATGTCTGGGGAAAAAGTTGTTGTCTCCCAGGGGAGAATCGTTTCCACCGTACAAATCAACCCCGCACCCTTTACACCCTAAGCAGGGGTGGAGGGTGAGATGAAATTTTCAATTTCATTTTTTTTATTGGCTATTCCGGTTCCCCGATTGAAAAAAGACAGTTTTTGTTTAAAACCTTTTTTTGTTCGGTCCCATTCTTCGCGAGTCATGGGCGGGAAACGTCTGAGATCGAGACTGCAAAACTCCACTTTTATCTCCGGATTAACGCTTTTTCTCTGCGTTGCACGGGAAAACGTCTGGGGAAAAGCTGTATGTCCCCAGACATTTTCCGGTACAATGCAGAAAAAAAAAAATCCGGGGTAAGTACCGGGATTTTTTCAACACCTTGTATATGAAAAGTTGTTCGTTCATCTATTTATTTTTCTCAACGACTAGTGACTATTATACTCAGACGCGCACGCTGATGTATTGAAAAACCAAAAAACCATACCACCATACCATTGTTCACAAACATTAAGTTTAGCGCTCACTTCTGCGCAGAAGCCCCTTTTCCGCGGGAGTTTTGTTCTACACTTTCAACAACAATTCAAAGAATGGACTGATATTCTAAATAAATTAATATTTTCAAATTCAAATACACTGATTCCAATAAATATTAATTGTATCCAGGTCCACACTCGGGTTCACAAGTTTCGAATCCTTGAAAGGTACAGGTTCACCCCAGTGAAAAAAAAACTGTGAATTCGAACATTCTCAAAAAAATCATGAAATTGAATTCTTATGAGAAGAATAAGACAGGAAAATTGAGAGAATCGTGAAACAACTAGGCTAGATACGATTTCAAAAAATTTCAGAGACCATCGCGTAGTCTCTTGGATTTTTCCTCGATTTTTTTCAAAATTTTTGAGTTTACGGTTCCGAAAAAAATGCAGAATTTACGAGAGAATTTATCATTCCTGTATTCTGACGTAATCAAAAGCAGCATTTCCATAAAAAACTACTACTAACTGACCAAGAGTGCGTGTGCCCACCCTCCCCCCCCCCCCCCCCCCTAAACGGACTGGTAGAAATTTTTGATTTTGATTTTTAGGTCGATTTTTATTTGAAGTAACTTTTCACGCAATTTTTGTTTCTCCTACTTTCCCGGTTTGATCGGAAATTACCGCAACTATGCATAAACACGAAATAAACAGACTGAAATTGCGAGTGAAATTGTTTGCAATTGTCTGCAATTGTTTGCAATTGTTTGCAATTGTCTGCAATTGTCTGCAATTGTTTGCAATTGTTTGCAATTGTTTGCAATTGTTTGCAATTGTCTGCAATTGTTTGCAATTGTTCGCAATTGTCCGCAATTGTTTGCAATTGTTTGCAATTGTTTGCAATTGTTTGCAATTTTTTGCAATTGTTTGCAATTTGCAATTTTGGTGTACACATTTTTCTGCAGTGGTTAACCCCTCGGTATTACAATAATGAAAATCAACAATAAATTTATAATCTGCTGGAAGATGAATAGATTGGTCAGAAATCTGAATAGTAGAGTTGATTAAACTGAAATAATCCTCATATACAGGCTGTCTTATAAAAAACGCCCCAAGCCATAACTTCTTTATTTGACGTCCGATTCAAAAAAGTTGAGAAGAAAAAATAAATTGCTCGATGACTTCTACAAACTGACCCTGATTTGAATTTTTTATACCATGGACCTCGATGTCAATCAATGGTCAACTTTAAATTTTCGCTAGGTAATGTATACTTTTCTCAACATAAATGAGCAGGATTATTTTTTCTAGATTGAGTAATGTTAATTTTTTTCCATTTTTGAGTCCTTTTTACCAGTAAAAATTATTGAAAGAAGTTTATTTAAATCACAAAAAAATTGGAGAGAGTGCCGTGTACAACAATTACAGAACTGGATGTGACAGCGACAATGAGCTCAACACGCTGAAAGTTGATTGTTGCCCACCGCCGACTGTACAATTTAGTTTGGAGAAGCCAATTTGATGCCGATAAACATTTCATTATTTCACCAATAAATGTTCTTCAAAATTCCAATTATTGTACATCATTGAACTCAGAAAAAAATGCCCTATATACATTTGTTTTGAAGCAAAATTGCATTTCTTCTTGAAAACTTGAAGTTGACCGATAATTGACAATGAAGACCTTTTTGAAAAAAATTCAAATCTAGGTCAGTTTGTAGTACTCATCGAGCAATTTATCTTTGCTCTTTAAGTTTTTTGAATCCGACGTCAAATAAAGAAGATATGGCTTGGGGCGTTTTTTATAAGACAGCCTGTATGTAGGTACCTACTTATTTACACATTTTGGGGAAAACTCGTGAAGGTTACATACATTTTTAGATCTAACTTCTATTTAATCAAAATATGATTTAAATTTAAAAGCTTAGCCAACAGTATACTAAGTACAGTATTATTATCATTGGTTATACAGGCTGTATCTTAATTGCTGTCGAGAATTTCAGGGGGTGATTCTTCGTCGAAAAATATGAAAAAAAGTTCATATGGGCATAGGTCCTAAAATGCTTCCCTGCGGAACCAGCGGTCCTCAAAGTTGGCCCTAAAAAAACTTTTTAAAATATATTCAACCGTATCGTACTTACCGAAAGTAATGTAATTTTGTTCCGGTGTGATAGCGATTATCACAACCAGGAACTGCACAAGTTTTCGGCATTATTACGACGTGCAACGAGGAATAAATGCCAAGAGTAAATTTCCAAAACCGAGAAACAAATTAACGAAAAAACCGAACGAAAACTAGAGAAAGAGCACGAATTACACAAGAAACACGAAGAACAATTATAAAATAACAATTATGAGCTTGAAATACTGCGGAAATCACGAGAAAATTCGAAAGACAAATTCGGAAATTTTTCGAATTGACAATTGAAAATTTAATAAACCGCGGTTGTCATGGTTACCACCTGACGTTTTGCCCCCCCAGTTCAGTTGTCACCGGGGACCGCGATTTTGTGTCAAAACAGGGCTTGTTGAGTATCTAGTATAAGGCAGGGCCTCGTAGCTTCCTTGATTTTTTTGTCCAGGGGAAAAGTTGTGTTTGCCGATCTTGTTAGATGGCGTGAGTAGTATTACGAAACTTCTGTTAAATATGGTCAGATGTCGGTAGTAGTAATTTTCGAATTTTCGCGATGGCGGCGACGTTCGAATATTATTTTTTGATTGTTATTCGAATAATAAAATTGCAAACGTCAAAAACACCTAAACTTGAAAATCCAACAAAATCACCGTGTTATTTTTGTGGCAAAAATGTGAGAAGCTGCAGTGCCGGGGTTGCATCACCTTCCAGGAAATGAATGTGAGTAAGTAGTGTTCCTTATGCTTTTTTGGTTATTTCAACAATTAATATAATTCTTCCCTGTTTGCGCGTTTTTTCTTCATCTCCATTTTATAAAAAAATCGTTCCGCACTTGTAATTGCCACATCTTACACAACAAAATGATGCCAAAACAGTAAAATATGAAAAAGCGGCATAATTTGTGACACGATCGCTTTTTCAGAATTTATTTCTTTTAATTTCTGTGTAAAATTGGACCAATAATGTATAATCTTTTTTGTACATTTATACTTCAGGGTGTGACTCCAAGTACCTACTTCCCGTGTTCTTAACAAAAAAACTTCAGAAGAGATGGATGAACTCGATTTTTAAAGGATTAGTAGACTTAAAAGAAAAGAAATCACCCAGTCCATCGCTAAGTTATGATATCGTTACTCGTTTCTGGTAATAAAATAATCTTTATCATTTAGAAAAATGTTAACATACAAATTTTGAAAATAAAAGGTCACAGTAAAATGTTGTTGAATTTATGCAACTCAATAATTAACAAAATGAATAAGACCACCCCGTCAAGGCGGCAGGTTTTGATTATGAGCGCCATCTAACTTCATCGGCAAACGCGGACAATTTTTTCCCTGATTAGTTGGCGGCATAGATAAACCCCTCAAGATTGGCAAGAGCACGTTTGATTTTTTAATCCCGATAATTGCGGCACGAAGGATCATCCGGAAATATCCGACGCCCCTGGCGGCTGTAGATGCCGCCACTATAAATCCGTTTCTAGGATACAATCGACGTATTCTTGCATAGCCCTCTTTGTAAATTTCAATATTTATGATTTTTTTATAACTTTATAAGTGCACCGCACAGGTACACCGGTTTATGCCCACCTTCAAATTCAATTTTTCTCGTGATTATCGAAAATAATTGAATTTACAAGGTTAAATGAAATTTTTTAAACATAAACTGGCAATAATTATTCTAGAAAAAACGAGTTAAATCACATTGGAATCAAAAAAATATATTCAAACTTTTGTCACTAATAATTTTTCAACTAAAAATGATGTGTATCCGGAATACTAGCCGCAAGATGAGCAGTTCCATAAATTGTTCAAACAATTCAGATCCTTTGCAGTCGAGTTTGCCGTTCTTGCACTGATGAAAATTTTGCAGTCTCGGTGATGTCCATAATTCAAACAGTTTGAAAATTTGAAAAATGCTTGGAGGTTTCGCAGAAAGTATCGCAGTATTTGCAGTACTCTTCATTTTGGCCTCGGAAATCGGATGCACGTACCAGAAAAATTTGAATTAATTGCCAAAATCTAGTTCCAAATTATTTTAAACACACACTCACAGTGAACAAAGACGATCCTGCATCAAGATGAAACTGATTCCATGAATAATACAACTTAAACGCACCACAATAACGTTTCTTGACTTCACAAATTTTCATAATTCAGGAATAAATTCAAAATAAATCAAAACAAATCATCATCATAACAACAGTGACAATTTTGATCCCCGCCGCCTGTTTTTTTAATCACCTCCGCCTGGTTTTTTAATACCGCCATCTAATTGATTTTTTGACAAGTTACGAATTAAAGAGAACTGCAAGAAATTTGGCGAATGTGACTCTATCTAAAATCGACTGTACGAACTATTGCCGCCTTCGGTATCGGGATTAATTTTTCGGCCAAGTATCCCATCTTGGGGAGATAATCTTTGGTTGGCGGCATAGATAAACCTAGTCTGTGGTTGGCGGTCTTCAGTGAAGGTTGTCTATGAGTATAAGTGTGACAAATCGCTGAGAAATTCCAAACTATCATCCTCTGTAAGTTTGAACCCCTTGTTTCTTTTTTCCTTGCTTTTTAGAACCCGTCAATTCCGAAGTAGTATAGTAATAAATATAGCGCTGTAGTAGTAGGCTGCATGGCCGACCCCCATGAAAGGGTCCTAAGGGACCCTGACAAACCCCCTGATACCTCCCCTAATAAGCCGACTAGACCGAAGTTATTATATCGTCAAACCGATTTTGGACCGTTTGTCGTTCTAATGCAGAGTACGAAAAATCTAAATTCGGGTAATTTCCATCATCTAGGCATGGCTAAAATCCTTCATCAGCAAAAAGTTGTTGATATGTTATCTCTAGAGAAAAAAGGCAGAAACCGTTTAAGTATTAAATTTAGGACATACCAAGCCGCGAATAGATTGATTCTTTCGCAAAACATAATTGATTTGGGCTTTGAATTGTTCGTTCCGGGACACTTGGTCCAGTCAAAGGGAATTGTTCGAATGGTCGATCGCTCCCTATCGGTAGAGGAAATTCGACTATTTTCGCAATCGGATGCCGAGATTTTGGAAGTTCGCAGGTTGAATAGACGAGTTGTGGATGGCGAAGGTCACGCCTCCTATGTACCGACTAGTACGGTTTTATTTACTTTTGCGGGTTGTTTACAACCGAAAGAGGTAAAAATTTTTTCGTTGCCAATGAGGGTTGAACCGTATGTTATCCCAGTGATTCAATGTTACAATTGCGCGCGTTTCGGTCATACAAAAACCCAATGTAATAGTAAAAAGGCGCGATGCCTTAGATGTTCCGAATTCCACTTCCTCGACGAAGATGAGCCAGGGGAATCGGTTCCTGAATGTTCTCGTCATTTAAAATGTTTCCACTGCAGCGGAGAACACATGTCGACCTCGCACCAATGCCCGGAGTTTCTGAGACAAAAAAATCTTAGATTAATTATGGCCGCGGAAAACCTTTCTTTTTACGATGCTAATCAGCGTATTCCAAGAATTAATCCGGCGTCCCTCGAGCCTAGGAGCTGGTCGCAACCAGATGATTTCCCGCTCTTACCTAGATCAAGGAATGACCCCACAAGTAAATTCGCGTCCTCTCAGGAGCGCCGCAACGCCATAATAGAAGGGGGCCACGGCCTTCCGTCTTTTAGTCAAATTTCGCGTTCAGATCCGCTTAAGAAAAGGAAAACGTCTCCGGCCTCCTCGGGCTACGACCGTCAAGCCCATTCCGAATGCCTCATTCAGAGCATTCAACTTCCCCAATCTCCAATCCTGGGGCAACCCGGGTACAAGCAGTTTAAACCCAATTCGGATGGCATCGTGTCCCTCTCTCAGCTCTCATACGCGGCTCCTCGTCGAGCGCCCTCCGTTTCTGATTCATTATCGCAAATAAGTTCCTCCAATCGTTCTCAAAATGTAATCGTTCATCAAGCTGATGAACAATCAGGCCCACCATCAACTAAGTCACTCGCAAAATCTCACCATAGTTCAATGGAATTGTCGTAGTTTGTACTCGAATCGTACACATATTAATCTTCCTATCAATAAATTCTCTCAACCCTTAAAATGTAAATTTTTTTAAGACTGTTTGAAGCAAGTAGGCGCCATAAAATATGAGATCGAACAATTGAATTTGTTTACGTTGCTACGGTGGTTTCCATTCATTTTGACCGGCGCCCACTTGTTTCAAACGTGAGAGACCCCGATCTTGAAAATTTTTCCATTTTTTTAAATTTCCGGAAGTTGCTTTTTGAGAAAGAAACCGAATAGACACTTTTCTTTCGTGATTTTTCACGCCAAATTCATTAAAATTGGGTAAAGTATAGGTTTCCATTTGAAAAAATTGAGTTTTCAAGATTTTAAAAAATCGAATTTTGAGGAGGTGTCCAAGAAAACTGCGAATGAAAATCGCAAAACGCCCTAGTGGCAATTATTTGGTAGTACTTGTGTAAGATGCTCTGAGAAAATCGAGATCCTTGCTTTTGTGGTTTCAAAGATAGACGCTTTTTTCTGAAGACACCCAACTGTCAAATTTTTCAAAAAATAATTAATAACTCAAAAACGGCATGGAATTGAGGCATAGTTGTGTACATAAACTCACCTTAATTTCCATCGAGGAATTCAAAAATGCCAGAAAATACAGGGTGTTCTATTTAAAATAACGAAGTTGACCATGACTTCCGTTATAACCGGAAGTAGCTCAATGTTGTAATTATTTTGGAAAGTTAGACGGTGTCTTGTTATGGAAGCCTGCGAAATTTCAAATCAAAATTCGAAACGGTTCACGAGATATCTATAGTGTCCCATCGATAAGAAAGACCCTGTATAGTTCTGATGTTGCCCCAGAACGAGAAGAGTCTTTTCCTGTGTTGTGTGAGTCTGCCTTCCAGAAATTAAACAAAAAGGTTTTCGCGCGCTTCCTAGTTGTTGCTTAATGCTCAATGCTCGGCAGTCAACACATAACCGCCGTCGTCTTCACCGATGACGTGCCCATGAATTTTTGAGAGATTCCCACTCCCCGGATGTCATTGGCCATAATTGTCCTCGTGGGACAGAAGCCATAAAACAAACAGAAGAAGAAGAAGAAGAATAGACTTTGATGACTTTGACGTTCCGCTTATAAGAAAGAGTGCGCCGTGGGAAATGATGAGTGTGCTAAATTCTCGTTTTTCCGTTTTGCAGGTGCCGAAAATCCATCGACTTCTCCCTGAAGTGCGCCTGGTTATTGGACGCGTACAGTTCGGACGCGTCCCTGCCCTCCAAAAAGAAACCGCTGGGAATCAAACTGCGCAACGTGATTTTGTCGGACGAGCTAAGACCTTCGGAAAAACCGGCCGGAAGTGCGGCCATCAACGACAGATTGGCGGTTCCCGTGGTCCAGCACGCGAAAAAACCGCACCATCAGCGGTCCCAAAGCGACGCCTCCGCCCTGATTTCGTCCATGGCGGCCGCGACGCCCTCCGGCCAAAAGGGCGCAATCGAATCGCCTGTGTCTCAGCAATTTGTCGTCGGGCAGGGCGTTCGACAACGGGTGCGTGTGCTTCGACAGTTGCCGGGGGTCGTGAACGATCTGAAAGGGTGGAAGACGGAGTGCACGTGTTCCGCGCCTCGACTGGCGCCCGAATCCGAGTTCACTAAGGCCCTTATAGTTGTTGAGTTCGATTCCGACGAAGGAGGCGAAAACGACGCGTCTGGTTGCCGAATTGACGACGCTCAATCTGAATTTGCCGGCGAGGGTTTGGTTGCCTTTGAATAGTGAAGAGCCCCATCACGTTGTTAGGATACCGCCTCAAGTTGGTGCCGTTCTCAATTCCAAAGATAAGGTGAGAAAATTGAGAAATTTCGGTTCAGTTGAGTAACGAAGTGCACTATTTTGACAGTTTGTCAATTTATTGCCGTCTTGTTGGTTGAAAATGCTTTGTGATTTACTTTTTCTCGGTAGCATTAAGAAACTTTCAATCAGAACAATGACCGTTTTCAACATGGATGACAATATCTCTGGTCTAGATCAAACTAGGTCTTCGTTTTGCAATACTGGCTAATCTCCTTCTTTAAAAAAGTCATGTAAGATGTAAGAGTAAGGTGAGATTTTGCAAGTGCGCATGGTCGGTCTCTCAAGCCCCGCCTGATGAGATTGAACGTCGTCTACCGTAGTGAATGTATTTTTGGTTGCATAAATGTTTTGGCTGATTTCGATGATGATGCGGGCGCGTTTCCTTCTACTTCTAATCCCGTCAGTTAGAAATAAAAATCATATTTTTAGGTTAGGGTTCAGTCCATTTCGTTATTCCGAAATTATTTTCCCTGGGAAAATATTGGTCTCATTGAAATTAAATCGAGAACTTATTAATAAAAATGAATACTTGGTTTTTCAGTCATATAATTACTTTGTTTTTGAGTATCTATACAGTGTGTCCCACAATTCCACCGACGAACTTTAACCGTAAGAAAATATGACGATTTGACCGAGGATTTAACCTATTTCACTTAGGTAAATGTTTTCGGTGTGAGGACGTCGACGGCTTCAAAGTTGAGGTAGTAAATATACGGTTTTTATTAGAGAAGTTCATCATCGCGAAGCCGTAACATAAAAAATCATTATTATCAAACATTTCCCTGTTGAAAATGACCCATCAAAACCAATAAAAAAATTTTTATTGGATTTCATCGGTTTTAGCTCGGTTTTTGTCCATTGGGATACTCCATTAAAAACCAATCAAAATACTATTGGGCAATACCAATGGATATCAATATGGTTTTCATTGGGGTATCCCTGTAACTCCCAACCAAAACCCATGAAATCCAATGACAATCAATATCTGGAAATCACAGTACTAAACAATGAAACGAAACTGTTTTTATATCGCATTTTATTGGTTTAAACCAGGTTTTGTCATAGGGATATCCCAATCATTAGCAAAAATTGGTTACCATTGGGAAATACCTTTAACCAATAGATACAATGAATTCAATTATTACAATCTTATCTGGAAATATTCACAGTATAAAACAATGAAAGAAAATCGAGTTTATCCCTGCCTTGGTGACTTTTTCATCCGTTGATAATTATCACCTTTTCTTCTGGTTAACTCAAATGATGGAATCGTTCCTCCTCTCCCACGACAACGGAGACGCTACCATCGAAAACGCCGTGGTTGCATTTACTTTGCAGATCTGCGCAAAAATTACTACATACTTGATGAATTAATCACTTCAGTGTTATTATAATAATAGTTTATCGAAGAACAGCCGTCGCCAACGCGAACACACAATAACACAACAATCACAACACCACATCACAACACCTCAAACAGCGAAGATGCCCAGTCGAATCCAATCAATGGCCTAATCGATGCACGACGCCGCTGTGGTTTGCCAGCAGCCGGCGCTGCCGGCACGTTGGCATGTCGTCGTCAACTGCGCATGCGTACGCGAAGAACACGTTTGTTTACTCTGTCCTTTTCACTCCTACTACACACAAATATGACTGAAAGGAGAGATGAAGAAAGTTCGTTGAATACGACGAGACTTAAAATTCCCCAACTGAGTGGATTGGTGCATTTTCTGGTTTACGGACCAATAGAAAAATCGGATTCGCGCCGCGTAATTCAAAATGAATTCATATAGGTACTGAAGTACGTATGTACTTGTGTTTACAAATCAAGGTCCAAATTGGTAACAATTTTTTTCCATACAAACTGAAAATCAAATTAGAAAAATTGGAACCAATTTTCGTTTTCTATTTGAATTATTGTGAATTATTATATCATTGGAAATCCACGCTTAAAATGTTGTTTTCTAATTTCATTGGGAAATATCCTTTTAAAACTATTGGAAAACACTTTATTACGCTTCATTTTGGATATTCCCAATAAGTTTTCATTGATATTTTCAATTGGGAAATTCTCATTCATCGGCTTCCCAATTAGAACCAATATAAACAACTACTAAATCCAATATCTGAGGAAATAATCAAATATTGTTGTGATATCCCGATTCAAGTCTTGGTGGATTATTATCGTAAATTCACGATCAAAATGATGTTTTTAATTGTATTGGGAATATCCCATTAAAACTAATTCAAAATACTTCATCACGTTGCATATTGGGCATTCCCAATGGGATCCATCAACATTATTAACTGGGATATTCTTATTCATTGACTTACCAATTAAAACCAGTGAATAACCATTAAAACCAATATCATCGTGAAATTCCAACAAAACCCAATAAAATAGTTATCGGGCAAAAATTCAATTCCAATCAAAACCGATATGTTCTATTAAAACCAATTCAACTGGAGTAAAATTCTAATTGGTCTTAATTGTTTCATATGGGTCATTTACAACAGGGTTACCTAGGTAAGCGGAATAGGTCAAATCGTCATAAAGTCCATTCAGTTATGTGGTGCGGAGGAGAATTTGACGTTTTGGTAATTTCGTCATTGTAACACAACCTTTCTGTCACGAATTTTGGCACAATGTAAATAGAAATGCGGGCTTTTGAAAATAGGTTAGCCGTTTTTCTGTCTGCTTCAAATAACGATGAATTTTCATTTATTCGGAAGTAATCAGTTCATTGTTCAATTAAGATAGTCCATGTCTCTATTTTCTTTAATATTTAATACACTTACACAAATTCTCAGTCGTGAATTCGGTTAAAATTTAGTTCGAAACATTTTCTCAAGATTACTCCTCCTTTGGAGCAGTAATTCACTATTTTCTATCTCTCAGTCAACGTGCGTTTCTTTTATTTTGTTCTTGTGTCTTTTCCATTTGAAGATGGTTTAAATCACGGGGAATAAGTACACTTTGGGAAAACCGAAATCCCGATCGGTGTCAAAATAAAGAAAATTTCTTGACGTTCAATATTTTATGGCAACAGCCCACTGTTTATTTTATTTCGATTGATTTAGTTACAAAACCATGGCAAAACCTAACAAAACCAAATCACCATTTTGTTCCGCACTACAAAATTATTGACAAAATTACCAAAACGTTAAATTCTCCTCCGCACCACATAACCATACATAACTGAATGGATTGTGAATGGACTTTAGTTAATCGGTGAACGTGAAAATAGGGAAATTCGGAAACAGACACGTCAAATCTCGAACTCAAGGTATTATAAACGCGGGTGATTCACATATGAAAAACTGGCAGAAACAATAATTTTGAATTAACGCGCGCGTAGCGCGCTTCAATGGTCTAGTAAACAGTAAATTGTAGTCAAAAGTACTCACCCAGAATACCAAGTTGAGAAATCTCGTTTGGTTTGGAAAGTGTACAAAGTCAAACCAGTAACCACAGCAAAAGTCACCACAAATGCCTGAAGAACCACAACTTTCGAGTAGAAGGTCTAAATAACACCGATTGTGTAAGCCTTCTTTTCTCTTTCAGTTCTTCTATTTTCTTTTCTCTTTCAGTTCTTCTATTTTTTTTCTCATTATTCTCTCTATCTCTCTATTCTCTTCTATCAATATTTCATCAGGTGATCTTCTTTTTTTTCTTTTTTCAGGTTCTTTCCCTTCGTTTGTCTCTTTCGCTTTTCCACGATTTTTCCTTTCTTTCTCTTTCGCATCTTTCGTTCTTTCAGCTTCTCTCTCTTTCAGTTCGTCCATTTCTTCTCTCTCTTTTCTTTTTCTCTCTTCCTCTTCTTCTTTCAGTTTCTCTGCTTCTCTCTCTCTCACTTTTTCCATTTCTTCTCTCTCTTTTCTTTTTCTCTCTTCCTCTTCTTCTTTCAGTTTCTCTGCTTCTCTCTCTCTCACTTTTTCCATTTCTTCTCTCTCTTTTCTTTTTCTCTCTTCCTCTTCTTCTTTCAGTTTCTCTGCTTCTCTCTCTCTCACTTTTTCCATTTCCTCTCTCTCTTTTCTTCTACTGTCTTCCTCTTCTTCTTCAATTTCCTCTCTCACTTCTTCTATTTCTTCTCCTTGCGTCCTCAGTGCGTCCTGAAACAAAGTGATTTCGACTGTGAATTTCAAAAACGAAAAACCAAACTTCTGACCATAGAAATCGAACTCACCAACATTTTATCCAGAATATTTGTACGATGATACTCAAAAGCACTATTAATCCTATTGAGGAGAGTAGTGTATTTGAGTGTTTTCGACTTGAAACCTAGTTCTAATAGGATTTGCCTGAAAAAATTATCATGATGTTACTATTATTTGAATTTTTTTGTAATTGAACCTGGGGCCTGTTGCTGAAGTCTACAATTCATTGTAATTGTAAAGGTTGCGTTCAGCATCTGCGATAATCAAAATTTTCATTCAAGATTCGATTAATTACCTGCTTTATGAGCGATATAGGACCACAAGGTCAATAATTGGCAGTCCACACGACTTTTGTGACTCGTTCAATGCAAATTTATCAATTATTACTGCATATTTTCGGAATTTATAAAATTTTGGTGATATTTTTTTGACGCGTAGGCGTTGAACTTCGTGTAATATTTACAACTGTCACTTATCTGTCAGTTTTTATTGTGAAACGATTTTGATACCGGCAAGTGCGAAAAATTGCAAATTTGTTGATTAAATATGCAATTAAATTACCAAAAAGTGTTCGTGGGTTATTCTATCAAGTGCATGGACACTTGATAGAATGGAGTGGAAGCCTAATTTAAGTGGATTCGATTGAAACTCGAATTTGAAAGTTTCGCCTCAAGTGAACGATGAAAATGCTCGTGAAAATGTGTTGAGAAACTATATACCGCATGAAAACTATAAAGAAACGTGAAGATCACAATAAATAAATCTACATTATTGGAAAATATTGAGTATAAATTTTTATTGAATTAAAATGTTGAAGAACCCCAATATTGGTCTATTTTTCGAATAATATGGAACAAATGAGTTATAGAATACTTGTGTGACTATTTCTTGACAAAATATCATCAATTAAACGCAGTCATACCCAATTTTAAATGATTCGAAATAATTTTACACACCTTCCGAGCACAGTAGAAAATTTACAATGATTTGTAAAATTTTGACGTATTTAAAACTATTTTTACTGTATTGCCACAACAAAGACAAAAAAAGTCCCTGCATTTTCGAGCCGGCATATGTCAGTGGATAGGTGTCATTCGACATTAATATTAAATTAAGAGAAGTTTTCAGAGTTTTGTTGCAGTTTTCTCATTGCATTTATGTGAATAGAGTGTTTGGAAACTGAATAAAGTTTTTATCAAGGTAAATTAAGGAAAAAATCTTAACTTTGACACCCTCGGACAGTCAAAATGTCGGATTATTTACTGGATACCGAACGCAACCTTTACAATTACAATGAATTGTAGAGTTCAGCAACAGCCCCCTGTTTCTATCGATTGGAAGATTTTGTTAGAGGCAAAACGTTAGTTTTTTTCTCATTGTAAAAACAACCGAAAAATGTCGCAAAAGTGAATTGTTTCCATGGAAAAGTTTTGTTTGGGACAGAATTATTTATTCAATGGAAACAGGCTCACTACGGCTAACAGGGGTCTTCACGTTGTCGAGATTCCACCGGAATATTATTAAATGAGGAGAAAGGAAATAGTCGGTAACAGAAAATCTCGAAATTAGCTGAAAATTCGACAAGAAAAAGATGTTTAAAGATTACTTCGCGCCAAAAGTTGATTTAAATTCTCGTCTAGTGACGTAATGAAACGAACCAATTAAAATTCAAACCTCCGGTGAACTCGATTTCTGATTGGCCTACAAATTCCCGCACATTTCCACTAAATTTGAAATGGTAAAAGACTTGTATTCAGACGCTCATTTCTTCTTCTGGGATGCGTTTTTTGAACAATTTTCATACTGAGATAAGAACTTGTAATCTAGGTGCAAATAACCCAATTCAATTCTATTCTTTTGTGAAAACCCCTACCGTGATACTTGTACTCGTACTACATACAGTCCAATTTTTAAGAGAAGGAACTTACGTCACGAATTTAATAACGAGCTTCGCGCTACGTTATTGTCGGACAGTACATGTTGAAAAGAGACATTACTGACATTCATGTCTTCCCAAAACTTCCATAAGAATGCATGAGAATGATAAAGATAGCTGCATAAAATACCTCTTAGTGCACAACCTCCATTCGCTGTCAAACTGAATTGTCAACTGTAAGATTGTGTCAAGAACTGATATTGAGTGTTCTCCGGATAATTTTATTTCTGAACGACTTCGGATCACTCTAACCTTCCCCCGGTACGTTTCTGAACGCTCTCCTGTGTGTTCTAATTATTCTTCACTTCAGAAAATGTAAAAATTCTTGCTGAACTAGCCATGACGTCATTTACAGAGGAAACATTGGCGACATACGTCACCGTTAGCGTTCATACCACTAAAATTGATGACGTCGGTTCCTTCTTTCAAAAATTGGACTGTATAACTATTATAATGAGAATTAGTTCCAAAAAGGCCCCACCTAGGACGCGATTTCAACCAAACTATTTCTTGGAGATGTTCCCATAGACGTCTAGAGAGCGGGATTTATACAGGACATTGTTAAAAATCAAATGAGAAGCACCTCAAAAACAAATTTTGGCCAAAACTGCGTCCTCAGGATTTAAATGTTCAAGATATTGAAAACATTTTGATACTTTGATTATTTACCTCACTAATGATTTTCCCACCCTTTCCCGAAAGACGTCGGGGTGTATATTCAGGCGAATAGCCGCCTCAGCAAAAACTTTTTCGTCAATCGTGTACGACGAATATTTGGAAGGATCCTTTTTTCGTCGTCCGAATGGCATTCTGTAAAAAATATAAAATTTCCAGGTGAAAAATAGAATAAAAAAAGACATTTTAAAGCAAATTCTGAATTCCTTGACATTTCCTGGTATTCCAGGTTTTACCTCACTAATGATTTTCCCACCCTTTCCCGAAAGACGTCGGGGTGTATATTCAGGCGAATAGCCGCCTCAGCAAAAACTTTTTCGTCAATCGTGTACGACGAATATTTGGAAGGATCCTTTTTTCGTCGTCCGAATGGCATTCTGTAAAAAATATAAAATTTCCAGGTGAAAAATAGAATAAAAAAAGACATTTTAAAGCAAATTCTGAATTCCTTGACATTTCCTGGTATTCCAGGTTTTACCTCACTAATGATTTTCCCACCCTTTCCCGAAAGACGTCGGGGTGTATATTCAGGCGAATAGCCGCCTCAGCAAAAACTTTTTCGTCAATCGTGTACGACGAATATTTGGAAGGATCCTTTTTTCGTCGTCCGAATGGCATTCTGTAAAAAATATAAAATTTCCAGGTGAAAAATAGAATAAAAAAAGACATTTTAAAGCAAATTCTGAATTCCTTGACATTTCCTGGTATTCCAGGTTTTACCTCACTAATGATTTTCCCACCCTTTCCCGAAAGACGTCGGGGTGTATATTCAGGCGAATAGCCGCCTCAGCAAAAACTTTTTCGTCAATCGTGTACGACGAATATTTGGAAGGATCCTTTTTTCGTCGTCCGAATGGCATTCTGTAAAAAATATAAAATTTCCAGGTGAAAAATAGAATAAAAAAAGACATTTTAAAGCAAATTCTGAATTCCTTGACATTTCCTGGTATTCCAGGTTTTACCTCACTAATGATTTTCCCACCCTTTCCCGAAAGACGTCGGGGTGTATATTCAGGCGAATAGCCGCCTCAGCAAAAACTTTTTCGTCAATCGTGTACGACGAATATTTGGAAGGATCCTTTTTTCGTCGTCCGAATGGCATTCTGTAAAAAATATAAAATTTCCAGGTGAAAAATAGAATAAAAAAAGACATTTTAAAGCAAATTCTGAATTCCTTGACATTTCCTGGTATTCCAGGTTTTACCTCACTAATGATTTTCCCACCCTTTCCCGAAAGACGTCGGGGTGTATATTCAGGCGAATAGCCGCCTCAGCAAAAACTTTTTCGTCAATCGTGTACGACGAATATTTGGAAGGATCCTTTTTTCGTCGTCCGAATGGCATTCTGTAAAAAATATAAAATTTCCAGGTGAAAAATAGAATAAAAAAAGACATTTTAAAGCAAATTCTGAATTCCTTGACATTTCCTGGTATTCCAGGTTTTACCTCACTAATGATTTTCCCACCCTTTCCCGAAAGACGTCGGGGTGTATATTCAGGCGAATAGCCGCCTCAGCAAAAACTTTTTCGTCAATCGTGTACGACGAATATTTGGAAGGATCCTTTTTTCGTCGTCCGAATGGCATTCTGTAAAAAATATAAAATTTCCAGGTGAAAAATAGAATAAAAAAAGACATTTTAAAGCAAATTCTGAATTCCTTGACATTTCCTGGTATTCCAGGTTTTACCTCACTAATGATTTTCCCACCCTTTCCCGAAAGACGTCGGGGTGTATATTCAGGCGAATAGCCGCCTCAGCAAAAACTTTTTCGTCAATCGTGTACGACGAATATTTGGAAGGATCCTTTTTTCGTCGTCCGAATGGCATTCTGTAAAAAATATAAAATTTCCAGGTGAAAAATAGAATAAAAAAAGACATTTTAAAGCAAATTCTGAATTCCTTGACATTTCCTGGTATTCCAGGTTTTACCTCACTAATGATTTTCCCACCCTTTCCCGAAAGACGTCGGGGTGTATATTCAGGCGAATAGCCGCCTCAGCAAAAACTTTTTCGTCAATCGTGTACGACGAATATTTGGAAGGATCCTTTTTTCGTCGTCCGAATGGCATTCTGTAAAAAATATAAAATTTCCAGGTGAAAAATAGAATAAAAAAAGACATTTTAAAGCAAATTCTGAATTCCTTGACATTTCCTGGTATTCCAGGTTTTACCTCACTAATGATTTTCCCACCCTTTCCCGAAAGACGTCGGGGTGTATATTCAGGCGAATAGCCGCCTCAGCAAAAACTTTTTCGTCAATCGTGTACGACGAATATTTGGAAGGATCCTTTTTTCGTCGTCCGAATGGCATTCTGTAAAAAATATAAAATTTCCAGGTGAAAAATAGAATAAAAAAAGACATTTTAAAGCAAATTCTGAATTCCTTGACATTTCCTGGTATTCCAGGTTTTACCTCACTAATGATTTTCCCACCCTTTCCCGAAAGACGTCGGGGTGTATATTCAGGCGAATAGCCGCCTCAGCAAAAACTTTTTCGTCAATCGTGTACGACGAATATTTGGAAGGATCCTTTTTTCGTCGTCCGAATGGCATTCTGTAAAAAATATAAAATTTCCAGGTGAAAAATAGAATAAAAAAAGACATTTTAAAGCAAATTCTGAATTCCTTGACATTTCCTGGTATTCCAGGTTTTACCTCACTAATGATTTTCCCACCCTTTCCCGAAAGACGTCGGGGTGTATATTCAGGCGAATAGCCGCCTCAGCAAAAACTTTTTCGTCAATCGTGTACGACGAATATTTGGAAGGATCCTTTTTTCGTCGTCCGAATGGCATTCTGTAAAAAATATAAAATTTCCAGGTGAAAAATAGAATAAAAAAAGACATTTTAAAGCAAATTCTGAATTCCTTGACATTTCCTGGTATTCCAGGTTTTTCCGATCTGTATAGGAAATCTTATTTCTAGTGGTCTCGAAGTTTGTTAGATTTCAACTTTTGGTTTTGGTTGCGTGCTGGTTTTCGTCAGAAAGCGATGAAGGTGCTCAATGGCGATCGAGAGTCAAAAACAATTAAAAAGACAGTTTCAAAATGTATTTTACCATGGGTAGCACTCGGTATTATTCCCGGTATTTTCAAACTACAGAAATAATTTAATGATAACTAGACCATTGAAGCGCGCTACGCGCGCGTTAATTCAAAATTATTGTTTCTGCCAGTTTTTCATATGTGAATCACCAGCGTTTATAATACCTTGAGTTCGAGATTTGACGTGTCTGTTTCCGAATTTCCCTATTTTCACGTTCACCGATTAACTAAAGTCCATTCACAATCCATTCAGTTATGTATGGTTATGTGGTGCGGAGGAGAATTTAACGTTTTGGTAATTTTGTCAATAATTTTGTAGTGCGGAACAAAATGGTGATTTGGTTTTGTTAGGTTTTGCCATGGTTTTGTAACTAAATCAATCGAAATAAAATAAACAGTGGGCTGTTGCCATAAAATATTGAACGTCAAGAAATTTTCTTTATTTTGACACCGATCGGGATTTCGGTTTTCCCAAAGTGTACTTATTCCCCGTGATTTAAACCATCTTCAAATGGAAAAGACACAAGAACAAAATAAAAGAAACGCACGTTGACTGAGAGATAGAAAATAGTGAATTACTGCTCCAAAGGAGGAGTAATCTTGAGAAAATGTTTCGAACTAAATTTTAACCGAATTCACGACTGAGAATTTGTGTAAGTGTATTAAATATTAAAGAAAATAGAGACATGGACTATCTTAATTGAACAATGAACTGATTACTTCCGAATAAATGAAAATTCATCGTTATTTGAAGCAGACAGAAAAACGGCTAACCTATTTTCAAAAGCCCGCATTTCTATTTACATTGTGCCAAAATTCGTGACAGAAAGGTTGTGTTACAATGACGAAATTACCAAAACGTCAAATTCTCCTCCGCACCACATAACTGAATGGACTTTATGACGATTTGACCTATTCCGCTTACCTAGGTAAATGTTTGATAATAATGATTTTTTATGTTACGGCTTCGCGATGATGAACTTCTCTAATAAAAACCGTATATTTACTACCTCAACTTTGAAGCCGTCGACGTCCTCACACCGAAAACATTTACCTAAGTGAAATAGGTTAAATCCTCGGTCAAATCGTCATATTTTCTTACGGTTAAAGTTCGTCGGTGGAATTGTGGGACACACTGTATAGATACTCAAAAACAAAGTAATTATATGACTGAAAAACCAAGTATTCATTTTTATTAATAAGTTCTCGATTTAATTTCAATGAGACCAATATTTTCCCAGGGAAAATAATTTCGGAATAACGAAATGGACTGAACCCTAACCTAAAAATATGATTTTTATTTCTAACTGACGGGATTAGAAGTAGAAGGAAACGCGCCCGCATCATCATCGAAATCAGCCAAAACATTTATGCAACCAAAAATACATTCACTACGGTAGACGACGTTCAATCTCATCAGGCGGGGCTTGAGAGACCGACCATGCGCACTTGCAAAATCTCACCTTACTCTTACATCTTACATGACTTTTTTAAAGAAGGATACTGATTGTACGCTACTGCGCACATCTTGTGGCGCATCGCGCGAGAGGTACCGCGTACCACTCTGTTTAGTTCAAGTTCTTAGTTGCGAGTTGCGAGTCAGTGTGGTCTAGGTTTTCAAACAACACGTATGTAACGTTCTCCGAACGATCACGGGCTAACCCCCGTTGTATAAATGTAAATAGATCACCATTAAAATGAAATTCAGCGAGTTTTATTACTCTGGTCCTTCGAACTCATCATCACACACCAATCACTGATTGAAAATCATATTGGGTTTTGTTTCTAGTCTATTTTCTGGACTATGCGTTCTTCTTGTGGGGGGATTGATGCAATTGTTCGTTCAATCGAACGGTGTAGAACTGATAATTTCGTTAGGCGGGGCTTTGCTGTTCAGTCTTTTCATAATTTATGATACGCAAATGATGATGAACCATTTATCAGCTGAAGAGTATATCTTGGCTGCAATTAATTTGTATTTGGATATAGTCAACTTGTTTTTGTACATTTTACGTATTTTCGGTAATAGGCAATAAATTTCTTCCACCACATTCAAAGTTTAAAGGTGCTCAGAACATTTGGTGATAAATTCAAGCAGAGATGGGAAAAAACCCGGGTGCAATCGTTTTCGCACCATTGTTCCGGGTGCATGGGTTTTATTGCACCTGCACCCAGATAAATGCATGGAGTATATCTTTCCAATTACTTGCCCGTAATAAAAATCTGCAATCTACATTTTTTGCGGTCAAGACACTTCGGCAGAAAGTTCTATCGTCACTCGCCGAACTACCAGAGGAACAACATGGAGGTTTCATCCAAGCTTTGTTGGACCAAATTGTGTACTTCAGCCAAGAAAGTACTTCACAAGTTGTCACTCAACTTTGCCTAGTTTTCGTCGATTCTACATTTCTTCTTGATCTTTGGGATGATATTTTTTTATCAAACATGATCAATTTCTTCGAAGGAAGGGGTTTAGTCAAAACTTTATTGAAAATGTTATCACTATTACCAGAAGAAATGGAATCTCTGAGGTACGCATTAATTGATTAATTAGGTAAATCGTTTCTATAATAAATGTTTTTTGTAGACTTGGCAGAAATAGGAGATGTGACCTTAAAAATAATTTGATAAATTCCATTCCTCAAGTAGTCAACTTCATAGAGAGGTCTTCTGAAAAACAGTGCCATGTTGATGAAATCTTGAAATGTCTCACTGAATGGGTGTCAAGTGACCTCTTAACTTGGCGGGATTTGGCAGGACATAACGAGATTGTTAAAGAATTGTTCAGCATTCTGAATAGCCCTCAACTACATCTACAAAAGCTTGCAGCTGACGTCCTGAGCTCGTTATTCATGAAATGCAAGGAGAAATTTACGTCAGAATTGCTTGAAAGTTATGAAATCTGGTTCATGTTGATGAGGGAGGTGCAAGTTTCACCTGAGAAGCCTGAGGCGACTAGGAAAATATGGTCGGTGCTAAGTGCCTTATGTGAACTATTCGTCACTAAAATCGCCATGGCATCAAACGAAGACTTAATAATGTATTTTCCGCATACCGCATCATTTTTAGACTCAATCCTTAATCATGCACACCACCGATACATCATTCAGTCTACTTTCAAAATGTGGTCCAATATAGCGAAAGAACTGCAAGATAAAGATGATAACATAATTACAATGTTCAGACCTTATTTCTCTAAAATGATTCTGTCATTATGTGAACATTGTAAAATGGAAGAAAATGACGAAGGATTGCTCGACGATGAAGAATTAGAAGATTTCCGAGAGGATGCTTTTCGTCTTCTCGAAGATATCGAGATGATCACAGGAGGACACAATTTGTTCAAAGAGCTTCTCCAGATTCTCATGAGACCAGGAATCACTTGGAATGAATCTGAAGTCATTTTCGTCATTTTGGAGTCTATCATACCACATCTCAGATGGTAGAAATAAAACAGTGTAATGTAATTCAAGTTATAATTTTTTTTTCCAGCTGTAATGAAACCGATGAACTGTTCCTACAATAATAAATTATTATGCAACTAAATTATAAAGAGTCCTAATACAGGATACAAAATCTAAGCCGCGCCTTGTGCCTTATTTGGAAATATCTCAAAACGAAAACGAATTAGTAACTTCGTGACACTTTGTAAACCACTGATTGAGAGCCGCTGGATACGTCATTCCCACCAATGAGTATTCCGCCGAACGACGCCACTGCCTGCTGACTTTGACAGGTGCTTATTGTTTATTTCTCAGTTTCAAATCATTCCAGTGATAATTTTACACTTTACATACCGATAACGAAATTGCCTCTATTCTCAACCAGTTACCAATAATCTACCCCGTACCCTCACCTGAAAAAAATCAAGTTTCTACCCCAGTGATCTAAAATGTCTTTAGAAAGTAAATATAACCTCAAAAGTCCGGGTAAGTCCTTTCCCTTTAACTTTAACAATTATCAAAACTAAGGTAGCCCTTCGATTAATCAAGGTGTGAAACGGTTGATGAGAGAGGCGTGCGAGCTCGCCGACCCCACAGACGAGTATTTCGCTTGCCCGCTCGAAGATAATCTGTTCGAATGGCATTTCACCGTAAGGGGACCCCCGAATACCGAATTCGAGGGTGGTTTCTATCACGGGCGCATCCTCCTTCCGTCGCAGTATCCGATGCAGCCCCCCAATATAATACTCTTGACTGTAAGTGGCTAGTTTGTAACGATTTCGATGACGGTGGACGTGTTTCTAGCCGAATGGACGTTTCGAGGTAAATAAAAAAATCTGTTTGTCGATATCGGGTCATCATCCGGAAAGCTGGCAGCCTTCTTGGTCCATTCGGACCGCGCTTTTGGCTTTGATCGCCTTCATGCCGACGCCTGCCGCCGGGACGATAGGGTCGCTGGATTACACTCCCGAGGAGAGGCAGATTTTGGCGAAAAAGTCGAAAAATTGGGAATGCTCGGTGTGCGGTAAAGTGTCGACTAGTTTAACGACGCAACCGAAGTCGGTACCGCAGTTGACTCAAGAAGAGAGTACGCTAATTCAGCAGATCGCCTTGAAGGCTGAGGAGGATGCGAATCGCAAAGAAGTGGTCGGTGATAAAAAAGATGATGTTATCGAGACGAATCCTCTCGAGGATTCGAATTTGAGACAGAGACCGACGAATAGTTGTGAAAATGATTCCGAAATTATCGGCAGTGGTATCGAACCAGTGGCTGAAGTGATTATCCAAAATGAATTATCAGTTCCTCCAAATCGACTGTAAGTATAATTTTTTTTCTCTGTTTACTCTAAATTAATTTTTGATGAACTTGTTATCGAATTTTAGGGACAAGTCCGCAATGGTTGCCGTTTGGGTGTTGGTCGTTGCAATATTCGCTTTGATAATAAGGAGACTATTTTTCCTATAGACAAAGTAGAAAAAGCTATGTGAATATTTTTGTAAAACCAAATAATCATTATAAATGATAGCCTCCCCTACATGTTTAGTGGTTTTTTCTGTTTGACAAATATTTAACTTTTTATGTTTAGCTTGAAGTATTTTATTTAACAAATAAATTATTATACGAATGTTTCAAAATTCGAGTTTATTATAATTTATTCAGTATTAAATTTTTATTACTTAATAATAATAAACTAATCTGTGATTGTGCACCTAGAACCTAAAACTAATCAATTTCGACTACAGCTAGACCGTTCTTTTGCGGTTCCCAACTATTTAAAAGTCCGTTCTTTTTCCGATTCGGGTTGAACCCCCTCAAAGACACTAATTCTTGATGGAAATCGTCTCCGCTTCCATTTAAAGGCACATGAGCTACACCACTAGCTGTCAATGGGGAATAAGAAGTTGACGCATCACCCGCAGACCTCAATTTCCTCCGTTCCTCATCCAATTTCGACAAATCGCGCCTTTTCATCGACGCAGACTTTGGTTTGATCCTGGAATGCGCTCCGTACAAATGCAATGGAACGGTTTTATTGGAGGCGCGCGAAATGAACGCCATTTTGGTTCCACTACTGTTGCTGTTCAATTCCAGTTGCTGCCTCACGATTTGCACCGCGGATTTCGGCCTTTCTGGTGGCTCTTTCACGTGATAAACGGACGGGAATGATTCGATGGAGTTTTCGCTCGAACTATCCTCGTGCGACATAGAAGCGACCTGAATTATCGATCCGTTCAATTTCCTTTCGTAGTTCGAATATGACTCGATTTCGTCGACGTTCTGTTCCATTTCCATCTCTTTCAGCGCTTTAATTTTCGCCATTTTTTCCAATCTCAATCGGCCTTCTAGTATCTTTTGATCGTAGACGTCACGCTCGACTCGATTATTCAACATTTCGTAATTTCTCGCAATGTAGCTCAAGATCCAATCGTAACCTTTTTTAATTCCTGGATCGATTTTGTTCTCGACGAAAGCCGAACACGTTTCGACTAAAGTGGGGCACTCGTTGGTGTTCACTATCGATTCCAGATCGAGTTTTTCGATTATGTCGACTTCGTCTAAGGCCATTTCGTTGTCCTGTTTGTTCGCCAATAGGAGGACGGGTTTGCCGGTGATTTTCTTGTGGGATAGGAGATCGTCCAGGACTTGTTTGGCCTCATCTAGACGCTCGATGTCGCTGGAGTCTACCACGAAAATCACACCATGAGCCTGGAAATATTTTTTTAGTGGCGAATTCGGAAAAATTATGGTTTCTTACATCAACGAAATATTTGTGCCAAATTCCTCTGATATTTGGTCCTCCTCCTAAATCAAACAGTTTGACGGTAAAGTTCAGGTATTGTAGATTGACCACGGAGAATCCTACAGTTGGGACTACCCCATCGACAGATTCTCCCGCTAGTCCTTTAGCAGCCACGGTTTTTCCAGCGTTGTCCAAGCCGACCAATAACAGTACAATTTTCCTGAAATTTTAGAATACAAACATTGAAATTCCCAAGTAGACCGGTCGTTGCTTTATGGAAATATATGCGGTAGATAAGGCGATAAGAATTCTGGTGTACCTACTTAGGTAGAGGTGGTTATGCACACCTACGTTTTTTATTTATTTTTCAAGGGTACACACCTAATTAAGGGTCTAAACGGGCACTCACCTTTTCACTTTTCGTTTGCAGCAACATATGTTACCCATATTTCCCAGCGGAATGCATTTTCTCTTTTTTGAATTAGGAAAAAGTCATGTTTTTGACACATTTGCATCGATGACGTTTTGTGTGGTGTTGCAGGTATACGTGTGCGTCGTTTCGTTGTTTGTTGCCATTTGTAAACAAAAGGCGTCGCGACGGCGCACCGCCAATACCAACATTACAACCCCGCAATTACCATACCAGAAAAAAAATTACCAAAAATGAACATAATTTTCTATTTTATTTTTCCAAAAGAATCAACATAAAATGAAAACTCAAAATGTATATTTCAATTTGTTGAAAATCTCAATCCGCTAAATTTGAGTGATAATATGGTTTAGCGGCAGATTTCGGCTCATCTTCAACCTTATTTTGGGTTTTAGAACAAAATTATCGAAGATTAAATAATTAAAAGGGTCTAATTCAGTTTAATAAATCCTTGGAACGAAATAAAAATCGTACAATTAACCAACAAGAATTGAAATCGTTTACTTAATTCAGTTACAATTTTTAACACTGCAAGATATTCCTGTCAAAAAATATAATAAAATTAAATATAAAAGTGACACCCAAACTATTTTCTTTCTTCAACCCATTTGCGGATTTCTTCGGCTAATTCCGTATTTGGAATGACTTGATCCATGGATAAAGGAGCTCGGTTGAAAGGATCAGTTTGATCACTCAGCAGATGTCTGTAAACACACAATGCAAAATAAAAATACCGTCATTATTAAGATTTGCGAAACTGCCATATGCAGATGGTGATAAAGACGGTTTCTGTATTTCGCAACTGTCAATATGGCGTCATCTCAAGTTCCTATGAAGAATCATACCTGGCTATGGTGGTCCTGTCGACAGTTTGCTTAGAACTCGGTAAAATGACAGGATCGACCATCAAAGTCGACATGATCGGATCCAGAAAATGTTCGGGTGCTTCCGCCATCGCTTCCTCAGTTTTCTGATGTTCCACAGCGCTCTTCTCCACTTTTTTAGCCACCTCCTCGAGTTCACCGATCAAAATCCCTCCACCGATTCTGATCAAGACATCTTCGGCCAACTTGAACAACTGCGGGCTGTACGATCTTCCGTCACGCGAAACCGCCAAACAGAACGCGTCGTTATTTTTCAGATTGACGTAAATTTCGCAAATATTCAGAACGGTGTTGGCCGGGTCGAAGCTGTACTCCTTCTGGTCCTTGACTTTGAAGTTCTTCTTCTTCGGCCCGACCAGATTGTACAGGAAGTAGTTGAGCATGGCCGCCACCCGGTCCACCATCGTGGCGTGCGTGAACACGGTCGTGATGTCCGAGGTGAGCTTCTTGAGCGTCTTTATCGTGTCCCTGCCGAGGATGTTGTCGAATTTCGCGATCATGCCGATGTGGTTCATGTAGCCGACGTTCTGGGCGCGCTCCTGAGGCGGCAGCCGGTCCCAGTCGCCGTTCTCGTGCGCCGTCTGCATCTCCTTCAGCTTGGCCATGTTGGCCAGCGCCTCGTCCAAAAGATACACTGCGTCGTTCATTAGAAGATTCACGAAACGCAGGAAAAGCGGAGGAGTCACCGCGTCCATGTTCGATTCGGCCTCCTCTGCCAGTCTCCTGCGAATAATTGTCATCATTTACTCATTCGGTTGCCCTCGGTCCCCGAACTCACTTGAAAGAACTCCGGTACTCCTCTTTGGTCCACAAATAATCGATGACCTGGTACATGGGCCGTCTGTAATTGAATTTCTGCTCGAATTCCACGTTTTGACCCGTCATCTCGATCCCCACGAAAACGTTCAAAAGACTTGGAATAATCTAAAATTCATCATTATTATCAATTGTTAATGAGTTATGGTAACTAACTTCTTGTCTATGTTCGTGTTGAGTGAATAACAGTTCCCTTTGATATCCGGCTACTGTGTTCCGAACATGCGAAGGTTCGTCACTGTGATAAGGTAAAAGAGTTTCTAAGCTTTCGGCTAAAGTCGCCCGTAAATGAGGATTTTTCATCCGGTCTGAAGAGCCCATGTACGTCAAAATGAAAGACAATATGGGTTTCATTTTTTCGTAACCGTGTTCTTCGAAAACTTTCGGTTGAAACCGTCTCAAAAATACCAGAAACGAAGCGACGTTATCGATTAAAAATTCAGGAATACATCTGAAACTCTCTAATTAGAAAAAAGAGCTCTGCATTGATGGGATACTCACTTAAGAGTATGGGGAATTTGTTCCGGAAGGGGGAACGTTATGGGGAGTTCTCTCAGAGGTGCGTAATTATCGCTCTGTTCGAATTCTAAACGTAACGCAACTTGACACAGCCAATAGCAAGTTGCGGATGTGAAATCGAAAAACATGCCCACTAAATTGGGGTTCGACAATTCCGTTTTTATCGACATATACCTGAAAATTCTCTGGATTTAAAAAGAGACCAAAAACACCACCGAATGTCAAATTACTTGCTCAGTTGTTGAGTCATTCGCATTTTTAACGAATCTACGACATCGCTATTTCGACCGGATTGAGACATTGCTTCTACGTAAACCCGTTCCATGCGGCTAACTTCCTATGAGTAAATTTAAAGTTGAGTTGGTAATTTTCGAAAAACGAAGACTTGCGAAGACGCCATGACAGTGACGGATTTGTCAATATGGCGTCACTGCAAGTTCTGTCACCTGTGTACCTGATTCAATTTCGTTAATTTGCTAATGGCGGTTTGGTAACCCAACTCGATGGCTCTATGGGCGAAAAAGAAGCATTCAGTGAGAAAACTGTACTTGTCGGCAAATAAAACTTCTTCCCGATTCGAGTTTTCTGTATCTCTCGGAACCAAACAAGTTTCTTCAGCCATATCGGGTAAATGGATTCCTCTGCTTTCACGCTGATCATTCTAAACATCAAAAATGAAAATTAGTCCAACTGTTCTGATCAACTGAGTTCAAATTGATTATTTAACCAAAGTGGTTTCTATAAAGTACTAACTGGTACACTGCAATAAGTTGGGTCAGCTTTCAGGATCTTCTTGTCGTTAATGAAGTTGGCGGTAAACGGCAAACACAATCTCAAGAGGACGTTTCCCAAATTGATCATGAATCCATCAGTGACTGTTGTGTAATTTGCCGGATTCAACTCGGGAGGAGATTGGGCGTTCCACAATTTGGCCCTATCGGCGTTGGCCTTCAAGCAATTGCCGATCCATTCCAAAGTCTTGCTCTTAATCTGTGGGCTGCAGGTGATCAGACTTTTAACAAACGAGTAGACGTTTTCCGTCAATTTGTCTGTATTGGACCACAAAATTCCCTCGGTGGACAAAACGCTAGCCTAAAAAACGGCACACTATTCGTATTTTCAAATGTGATCACTCTTTGGGTTTAGCTACCTGATCAGTGGGATTCTGGAAATGTTCATAAGTGCCACTCGGACTTTTCGGTAGGATCGAAATACTCAAAAGCGCCCCCAAAGGAGTTCCAACGTAGTCGGCACCCGACGTGAACTTTTGAGGTCTCACATCCAGGAAAATGCTGGCCAGGTACTCTTCAGTGCAAAATAATAATAAAACGTTGAAAATTGAATAGTTGAATGTGACGATGTTATATCTATTTATTTCCTGGGTAATTAGTAACAGCAATTCGGTAAGTGTGGTCCTCAAAACGACTTCACCTAAAAAAGTGACATCTTATAATCAAAATTCGCCCAGTTCTCAAATAACGTACCTCCTTCTTCTTCCACTAAGATTCCTTTACAAACGTCCCAAAAAAATGTATCGTAATGAGGTGGAGCTTCCTTTAAAATTTCAGCCAGTTGCTGCTCCAATTGCTGTCCTTGGTAAATGTCTGACTGGATAAAAGCGGTGACTGCATTTTGAACGATTAACGTTTTAACTCGGTTTTTCTCATCGTTGGTGAGGTCGTTGTCGGTTGCTTCAAGTAAGTTTCTGTAGCAGTTGTATAAATACAAGATAACTTTAATTTCGTATGCGTGCGTATTCCGGAAGGTTTTTTTGGCTTCCTTTATCGCAGAATTATCGTCATTGCACATGAAAAGTCGATCGAAAAGTGCATGTTGTAGCACTTGAAGATCTAGTTCGTTTTGGTTAAAACTATTCGAAATTTCGTCGAGAAAAAGAAGGTGTCTTCCAATGCCACGGCCTTCGTTCAGTGTAAAGCCGAAAATATCTTCCAGCACCACGTTTATCGCTTTAATGGGGACTTTTTGTAAACTTGATGCAATACTTGGACTTGAGCTGTTTTCACTGGGGGCAGTGTCATCGTCAATTAATGAGGCGAATGGGTTGTACTCTGACATGTTCACTTTAATATTACACTTTTAATGCTTTTAAACATTTCTGGAGGGTTTCAAAGACTAGATAATAAATTTTATACGAAATTTTGACGGACCACAAAACGAAACGAGTGACACTTGTCTTGTCATCTGTTTTGACGTTTGACACATGATGACAGAAGGGGACCATAGAAATGAATACTAAAGACTAGAATAGAATGGCCGATGCTGAAATTTGCTGGGATTCCCGGAAAATTGATAGTCTATTAAATTAAGACAACTTTTTGAACTCCACTTTGTTTTTTTTTGCCTGTCTTTTGGGTCGGGAGATTTTAATGATTTGAATTTCAGTTCAGTGGGATGCGTTAAGAAAAGCAGCGAGGCTTTATCCAGCACAAAGTCGGTCCTTGTCACACGTACTTTGAGCTCATAAGTGTTTCCTTTTTTAGTTATCATAGTGTGCTTTTATGAACGTAGCGTCTCGTGTGTACCGTAAGCGGGAAATTTGAAATAAATTTCATTTTATTTTGGTAAAAATAAAAACTGTATTAAAAGTAAATTATACAAAATTAAAAAAAGAAAACAATTTTCTCTAAAATATGTGTACTCTAGCTTGCTCTCTATTTGTATATAAATAACATGAAAGTACAAATAATTAATGTTAATAAAAATTTGTGTTTCCTAAATAAAAGACTATAGGCCTAAGTACGATATAAATACACTAGATATGCCATAGCGATTCAAACTTAGTACCTACTTACAAATATTGGAATTACTTGACTAGTTTCTAGTCATCAGTTTACTTAATTTTTTCTTTTCTTTCATTATTTTATGTACAACATACAATTTTAATCATTCAGTGTACATATTTGGTAACTTCATATACTGAACAGTGTATACGATACAACATCTCGAACAAAATATATTAATTATTATTACTTATTATTTTAATCATAAAAATCACAACACTGGGTAAAAAAACAGTAGATGGCAAAGAATGTTTTAAAAGTTCTTCTAACAACAATCAATTAAATTACATAATAATTACAATAATAATAATAATAGTGCGGCCACTTTGTCATATGTATAAAACAATACTATTTTGTATAAATAACAATCATTTCACAACCAAATTTTTTAAAAACAAATTCAATTATTAATTAATTATTAATTACGTACGGAAAATATTTATTTATAGTACAACTTTGATTTGATAATAATCTTAAGTATAGTGATGTAGAGTGGATGGAGTGTGTATAGGTAATGAATGTAGATAATTATTATTATTTATATAGTAAAAATCACAAATTCTTTTTTTATTACAATAAGAATAAGTACACTGGACAGAAGGCCTCTAAATTTTTAAATGAAATCATTAAGGCATTTGTGGCTCGATGAGGTATAAAAAATCCTCCATCATCATCAATCATTATCATCAATCATCATTGAATAAAAAAATGTTGAGATCGCTCCTTATATCTTATTAAGTATAAGTAAGTGGGGAAAAAAACGTGATGTGATTCAATCATTATTTCGCAGTTTTGGGCAAGTGTCTCTTCATGTGTAGAGCTAAATGATCCGACCTGGCGAAAGATCTTTCACAAACTGCACATTTGAACGGTTTCGCTCCCGTGTGTTTCCTATAATGACGCGTCAATTCGTCGGAACGTGCGAAACGCCACTCGCACTCCGGCCACTGACACTGATAAGGTTTCTCCCCTAAACAATAAAAAGAGCACAATTAAGTTTATGCCATTTAATTAAATTATTGCGAGAATCACCGACCTGTGTGAATCCTCTGGTGGGCTTTGAGGTGTGAGCTTTTCGTGTAGACTTTCGTACAACCTGCAAACAAACAGAATATCAGAAGACGTCTCAATGATATGGAAAGCTACTGGACTGGTGAGTATACATGAAAACGACGTCTTTATTTAAATATTTGCGGACGGACTGGTGTGTATATAGGGACTTGCACTTATACCATATGCGCCTGGACCGATATAATACACCACCCACACGTATTTATACAGGGTGCTTCTTTTACGCAAGATCTCATTCTTTCAATTCACCCAAGTACCAAGTTGAAATATGAAAGATGAAATAACAAATCTCGGAAATCAAAAAATTCTCTAGGTTTGCTATGTAAAAAATCAGATTCATTAAAATACATCCATTCATGCAGAGAGGAGGTATAAGATACAATGCTGACTGCATAGGAAATCGTGGAAATCGTTTCAAAAGCGATTCGGGGAGTCCCCTTGGGAGTCCACCATCACAGTACCAAAGAATTCGCCTAAATGTGACAACGCAGCGTGCCACCATTTCAGAGCCGCGATCGTCAAACAATGTGTGTGAGTGAGATAGCCGCACATCTCGCAACGTTGCCAGATTTCTCCTCGTAGGTAAAACAGTGATCTTCCGAATAAAGCTTCATCGCCCTCGACCATAGATGGCCCTAGAGTCGCCATCTATCTTCGAGGGTAATTCGGACGTGAGTCCTCTCTTTATGGGACATTTTCGAACGTACCCATGAAATCACAATGGTGTATTCGCCTCTTCTCCAGCTCCGGGTTGTTCCGCCGATTGTACTTGATCGTGCTGGAGTTGATCCGGTTGATGGCGGGCTGCGGCGTCTGCTGGGGGCACCCGGGCGCCGGATAGGGCGGGGGCGGCGTGCGCCTGGGCAACGTGCCCCCCGGCGACCCCGGTTCCGAACTGGGGGGCGTCAGGGGCGACCCGTACATCAGCCGCGAAATCGGGGGGAAGAGAGCGTTTCCGGGCGCCGGACTGGGCGCCACCGCGTTATTGTACTTGTAATGGGGATGATTATTATTATTGTTGTTGTTATTCAGAGGGTTCTGGTGGTGCAGGGGTTGGTGGTAGTGCGCCTGCTGGGGACTCGTCGGCTGCTGGTGGTTGTAGGGGCTGGTCGGGGTGCCCATGAGGTGCAGCGTGGGCGCCGACTGCTGAAGAACCTACAAATCCACCCCTGTATCAACGAATTTCTTGGGGTTTTTTCGAGATCGGTCTTACCTTTTCGGTTTTTATCTCTAAGGGGGAGAGTAAGGGGGACGGCGTGGGGGCGCAGGAGGCCAGATCGTCGACGGCCTCCAGTTTGACGTGGTGGCCGGGGCTGACGCCCAACATGTTGGCGTTCTCCGGGTCGATGTTCTGTATGCTGCTGGCGATGTCCTCCCAGAGGGCCGGCCGCAGGAAGACGTCATCGTCGTTGCCGGGGAGCGTCCTCATGGAGACGTAGCTCATGGTGGGCTGGTGGCGGTTGTGGGGTGGCTCGGCCAAGAAGTCGTCCAGGTGGGAGCCGCCGGAATCTCTCCTCGGCTTCTCGAGCTCCTCCTCGAGGCGCCTCTCCCACTCCTGCTTGCACAGGAACGTGTCCAAGTCGCTCGTCTGCAATAACAACAACAATAATAAAACGAACAGACATCGATGAGCGTTTCTCGTTTATTGTTTGTAAATATCGGAATTTCGTTCTCGTTTCTCGATCATTGTTTTGTCATCGGAACTCGCGGGAACATGATGGCAAAATATACACGACAAATCGATCTCCGGAATGATGGGTCGCGTTATAAAGGCCCAGCATGGGGGCCGCCGGTCTCCTCGACTTTCCCCCGTGTTCTAATTACCATACAATAAGCCGGGAGGTGCTGCTCTCCCGTGGCGAAGTCTCGTGTTTTCGATACTCATGAATTCGTCGGCGCAGGACACGTTATTACACATAATAATTGATTTTCGTGGCGTGTGACGAACGTCGAATTAATCATGGGGAAAGATGCGAGTATTGTTCGGTTCCGGAATAATTACGTGACAAAGAAATTGGAAAATAATGGAAAAAAGAGGATGCATCGGCCGGGAATCGAACCCGGGCCGCCCGCGTGGCAGGCGAGCATTCTACCACTGAACCACCGATGCTCATGTCGGTACCATATTTTAAACTGCAACAAAACGATAACAGAGGTCACCTGTTACTAAAACGTTACCAATGAGGCTAATTCATGAAGAAATCAAATACAAATTCCAAAATCATTGAAAAAAAAAGTGCTTGCATCGGCCGGGAATCGAACCCGGGCCGCCCGCGTGGCAGGCGAGCATTCTACCACTGAACCACCGATGCCTATGCTGGTACCGCACTTTAAATTACAAGGAAACTTCCTCGGAGTTCACCAATTACTAAAATGTTGCTAATGAGGGTCATTAATGAAGAATTTGAACGTATAGAGATAAAATTGCAGAAATTTTGGCGAAAAAAGCTTGCATCGGCCGGGAATCGAACCCGGGCCGCCCGCGTGGCAGGCGAGCATTCTACCACTGAACCACCGATGCTCATGCCAGTACCAAATTTTAAACTACAACAAAACACCAACAGAGATCATCAGTCATTAAAATGTTACCAATTACTCTAATTGGAGAACCATTCGAATATGAAATTAGAAACATTTTGAAGAAAAAAGAGCTTGCATCGGCCGGGAATCGAACCCGGGCCGCCCGCGTGGCAGGCGAGCATTCTACCACTGAACCACCGATGCTTACTTCAAGAACCACAGAGAATGGTACCGCGGGAAAAGAAGCGCTACTTTCATAATTTTCGACCGATTCTTGAAAGGATCTTTTGCAATAAGCGGCATGTAGATGAGCTTGAACTGGCACATAAATATTTATGTTGAGGTATATGGGTAATCCATTTTGTACGTTGGTGGTAATAATGGTACTCATGTACTGGTGGAAATCTCGCGATGATGGGAATTTAATCTTCAATGCATCGCTCCTTTTAAATCCGATTTAATTCACAACATTTTATTTATGATGGGTGAGCAGTAAGTCGTCGAGCGAAATGTACCGTAATTGATTTCATTTGCAGAGGAGTACCTACATACAATCGCGAACCGCGCTCATAGCAGTGGAGAATCGGCCGGTACTCATGCTGAGATACCTGCATAATATTTATCTACCTTATAATTACAAATCATCAAACTACTTATTACTGCTTGGAGGTCTGTTGGTGATTCTTTCAGAAAATATTCGTGAAAAGAAATTCATCAAAAACTTTTACTCGATTATGCTCCACATCGCCTATACAATCAAAATCGGAGAGTATTAGGTAGGTGTATTATGAAGAACGATAATTAAGAATTAAGTTCGTCGGGCTCATGTGATGTGGCCGTTTTATAAAAGTACAGCGTTAAACTGCCAAATAAATGCTCATATAATAAAAAAGAGAAAGTATACTACATCTATCTATCATGATGAGGTAGATTCATGATGTTGGCCTGTTCTGAAGGCACATAAAAAACGAAAATTAATCTGTTTGATAAATTATTACTTCCCGCGAATCAAGTTGCTAATTATACATTCGGTACCGAAGCGCTGTGGTCAAATGTTCAAATATGCCGTCACCTTTTAAATGCCAATAATACCCGTTATTAGTTCCTATTGTTAATTGTTCATAGAGGATTTCTTGAAGGCATCTATCTAAGCAAACACCTGAGGCTATCTGTAGAAAATGATCATATATGTAAAGTCATTTGGTATGCTCAAATGGGGTTGTAGTTTGCTGATGGCGGGATTTTCTGGTTCTGCATTTGTATGCAGATTTGTCGCCTGCATCATAGGTACAGTAATAATCTCTTTGACAGTGCAATTATTCAGTCGGCCTATATTCCTATTACCCCCCGCCTTATTTATAGTTAGAAATAATCGTATAAATTTACGAGCGCCATATTTACGCCCATCATCCGAAGAAAAAACCTTAACCTTCGCGTTTTAATATCGATACCCATACCTAACAACGGACATACATAAGAGGTGGAGGATAGGACTGTTAATCTATGTAAGACATCTGCGTTATAAAGCCTCACATGGAAATGGAACTAATTCTAATTATTTATTACCCATTAACGTCACGGGTTATTTACTGCACGGTATCTCGCAAAGTTCATGGCGGTGGCTTACGGCACGGCCATTAGTCGGAACCGCCCCCGTCACCCGATGAACCGCAGCGACCTGTATTACCTACCTAGGTGCCTCCACTCATTATCATTCCAAATATGATTGACACCTGTCAAAATACCGTATGGAGATATCTGGCTCTGATTTTCGTCTTTTCGAAAAGCCTGAAAAGCGGAGGTAACGATGTACTTTTTCGATTAAAAAGCTGGAACCGCAGGTTTACCTACATCAACATGTCTGCGAGATTGTAGGTACCTACTCGGGTAGTACCAACAAACAAAAACATTCAGTCACGTACCAAAGACTTCTGTTAACAACAGACGTGTCCGCGTATACGTAATTGCGAATTATTTCTGAATCGACCTGTATACTTTTTATAATACGATATGTTCATAGAGATTATGAGCGGAAAAAATCCGATCGAACACCTGGCCGGTGGATGTTCGCATTAATTTTTATTACCCCCCGGTCTTGACCCAAATATCGATCGTTCCGACGATTTGTAGTTCCACCTATTTATGTGAGCCGCTCGATTGATGGATCGATAATCGAACTTGACAGTCGAGAGAAATCGATGAGGTCTCTTATGCATCATTATGGATCAATTACAATTTTTTCCCCTCCCTGGTAATAATGATAAGTATTATTCTCTCAGTCGCAGAGTATTTCTCCTCATCATTATCGACATCGACTGATATGTGTCCGCTAGTTTATTATTATTCCTGAGGAAAACGGCAGAGATATGAGTCGCGAATTGCGAGTCGAGGTATGCGCGCCGTTTAAAATGTCGATGTGAAATATCGCCTCAACGTTGGCTTCGAGGTTTTCACGCGAATAACAATTATTGAGAGAGGATCGACGCAATCAATAAGTTAACGCAAAGAGAGAGGTCACCGGGGTCGCATACCGCATCGCTACACCGGCGACGACGCCAGATGGCGCCACTGTACCCGCACAGCGCCATCTACTTTTATATGCAAACGTTTATCGTTCACAGATGTCGCTGTTAAAAGTCTGGTAATTTAAGGGTCGTTCCTCCAGGTGTTGACTGTTTGCTCGAAGCATTGTTCAGTGGTACTACTCTGCGGTTTTGAGTTGTTGACACCGTTCATTATGACGGCCATTACGGGCAATTACCGCTCGGAGGTATTTCTTCGTTTCGACTTGAACTTTTGAGCACTTTTAGCGTTTTCCCATTCGCTCATTGTGATCGCCAAGCTGCATCGATTTATCCGTACGTCGGAATGTGAAGTGTTTGCGAAATTATGGTACAGTTTATAACCACACGGTGATGATGATGATGGTATGGAGAGGATCTGGGTCCGGTCGATGGTTCATATCTGGGGAGACCGAACACGACCCGACCCGCCTGGTGAGATTCCAGCGGTTTATTTCCTGTTCATCTCCAGTTATCTCATCTCCGGGCCCGGAGTAAACACGTTTCATTCATAACCGCCATTCATGATGTTGATGATGATGGGACGCGTAAAACCTCATCTTCTTTCCTCATCTGTCTCTCGCGTTCTCAGCGGCAGAAAAACCCGGAGACGAGGATAATTGATGTTTACATTTCTGAGACACCTGTGCGACGCATTTCGCTAATTTCCGTTCGAAAACGCGGTAATCGTTAAAAAATTCGCCGTCTAGAGAAATAATCGGAAAAATTCACTTCCATGTCGGGTGAACGATAAATTCGCGATCGTTCAATGACTTCGTCGGTGTAATATACGAGGTTCAAAGCATCAAACAGAGTTAAGAAGTTCATACGGTGTATATGTAAGGGACGAGACATGTTTAATTCAAGACTTGCAGTCGATAGATGGCACTCGGACTTATTGACATTCTTCGGCGTCTGCATGTTACTTTACTTAAGTATAAGGTAGAGAGACAACCGAATAATCGCTGGTAGCTCGTTCCGTAATGGGAAAATTGTACATATGGCAGGTGTTTTTGACAGTCCGGCGAGAATTTCGATTAAAAAACGCGGGGACAACAATGCGGAGTGCGGAACACAAAAGGAAATTAATTATCCGTGTGGGTGAAGTTTATTAATCACGAATACGAAACCCGAAACCGAATCCGACGTCCCCTCGATGCGTCGCGTCTATTAGTTTCCTTTTATTAATAGATGGCACGGATCCGGACTCCGGTCGAAACGTTACGCAACTTTATACTCCAAGTTTCGTTCCAGGTGATACTCTCCCGACGCTGGAAAAGGCTTACACGGTTACTCGCCATAACCTAACTGTAAAAGATCGAGCGGCATCATTAATTTTCCTCTCTCGAGATATCTCTACTAAATTTCACAATTCCACGACGTTTTCTTTCCGTTTGTCCGGCCGATAAAATGCCATTATGAGTGTGGATGCGGGTTGACACAGACCAGAAAATCGAGATAATTATAATAAGTTGACCAAGATTAGATCCGCGAGCCAGGAAATTGATTCATTTAAATGATTGTTGCATCCACCACTGATTTTGCGACGTCGTGTCATTCAAATCTCCATAAAATACGAACGACTAGAGATATTTTTATGGGATAAAAGTCTTTGGAAAGTTTGAATTTCAGGCTACAAATTGGTATGAGATAACTCAGGTTTATTGCATTTTTATGGACCTCCTGGGCGCTCGGACTTCATCAATAAATTCTGCATTTCCTGATAAATATTTTAGCCACTTTTCTAAAATTATGGTGATGAGCGATCTTATTTTGCTTTTTTTCGGTACGTTTGAATTTCATCACGGGACAAAAATCTCGAGAAAGTTTCCGTTTCAGGCCACAAAATTGGTGTAACGTAAGCCGGATTTATAACTTTTTAATGGTCACCTTCTGGGTGTTCAAAAACTGGACCCGGCTCGATCGCATAGCGGAATTTTATTATTTCTGTGGTTTTCTTACAAGTCGTCAAAAAGTGTATGCGTTATCGTTTCGGGTGGTTAATGGGAATTTTATCTTCTCGGGGTGGTCGCCATTTCTGTGACAATAGGACTGGCGCGTGGGAAGACACTAACAAATAGGCGAAACTACCTGAGTTTTATTAATTGTCGGTATCTTCGTGTGCGGTTGTCCGTGTTAAAGAAAATCCGTCTTTGTCCCCATAGAGACATATAACTTTCCTAACTAATAATAAGAAAGAACCGAGAACTAACCACCGTATAATACAAAATCTTATCTCGCTACTAAAATCTAACCTTTTTATAATACCACTCTGTCGCGCGGTGTGATATTTGACACTAGTAATTTACTGGAGGTAATTTTCAATTATTACAATTTTCGGTAGGTAAAGTTCTCCTTTCTTGAACATGTGTTATTGTGCGAGCGCTATGTGGATTAAAAAGGTGCGCGATTAATCATCCTCCTCCTCTCCTTCGGTTTTTACAAGTCGTGCATGTGTACGACTTGGGTGGTTCGATATTTTTGTCATTTGGACAATTATGTATGTAAATTTTAACAAGTCGCCTGCATCGCAATTAAATGTGCGTGGAATATTAATCGTTTACCAATAATTGCGCCGGTCGGTGCAAAGATCCAAATAAAGAAATATAAAGGCGAAGAAGAGAAGAGAGGAGGGCACGACGGCGATGTCCTTTTGCGGAGACCCGGGGCTGAGACATTTGTTCCTGCATGTGCTCTTCGGCTCTCCGCGAAAAAATTCCCGCATTTCAGCCCGGAGGTATTTTTCGCCGACTTATTACCACCAGCACTCGAGTACAGTTTCAAGTGTGCGATAAATTAAACGCACGGCGCGAAATGCACGAGAAGAACTGGATTGGTTAATCGAGATATATTAACGCGATACCAGTTATTAACCACATAACTAGTCCCACTTTACAAATGTAAACGCTTTCATAAATTTATACCGAGGGACCGCTTCTCTCTCATTATACAAATAACGTTACCTATACAAGAAGTAAAACTTGTCGTATAGTGAGCACGTGCACGGTTTTTATTTCGTCGCATCATCAACAACTACCGACACTCTCAGGTGGAGTGTGGCCGGTAATGCAGGTGACGATCGAGATTTTTGTGAAAGTAACCTCTTCATACAATTTGCTAAAAATTATTATTTTACATAGAAAATCGAATCAACCACCATCATCAACGCTAACTAGGCTACACACATCCAGTTCAGAAAGTTGGCTAATTTAAGAGAAGATGACGAAAAATCGCATTGTAATTGACCATATTCTTACCTAGAACGGGCTGATTTATCGCTCTTTACATGACTTCAATTTCTCATTTTATGACATCATATTTGCGAAAAATACCCGCTCAGGAATTATTATAATAATAAATTGAGCAGTGGGTACATAGCACCGTGAAAGGTGTCCCTGCTTGATGTGTATCGTCCAATTAGCGTAATGAGGTCGTAACTCTTCCCCTTTTACTATTAGGCATCGTGTGTATAATATGACTTCTCCACTATATGATAGTATAATATACTGTTTTAGTTCGTATTTATATAAAGGGGGAAGAAAAAGGAAAGTGTGGGGTCTTCCGACCCCATTACCAAATTACTATTGTGTGCACGCGTGTCTCGCATTAGTCCCCGTTTAAAAACGGCCCCTTCTAAATAACCGTAATAACAAAAACGTGGGGCGATAAGGGGATGAAAGCGGTCGTGTTTTTACGTAACTTCATAAACACACACACGAAGGATATCGAAGGGGAGAACCACCCTTGATTACAGTCGACACCTTTTCTTCACCCCTAAATACCTGAAACCTGAAAGTATTGATTTTTCAAGAATATCGCCACCAGAGTGTCTGTCAAAAAGTGGATTTTCTGTCGAAAATGATGACACATGAATCGTCGGTCGTTTCGAGTGCTCCTAAAATCCTTTCGGAATCGAAATATATTTTTGCGAAATACAGGATCCAGTTTATTGAAAACTACGTGCCGGAAGTTACTGCATCATTGGCAAGTAATGAAGAACTAAAAGTTGTTGATGATTTCATCACTGAACATACTCATCCAGGACCTAGAAGTCTAGGTTCGCTACTCATGTCTTGATTTTTCATTATTTCTAAAACCGAATTTTCTAGAGTACAGAAAAGACGGTGGAAAATCCGGTTGCGATCGAGACACTTTCATGAAAGTGATCTGCGCCTGTTGTTACCCGTGCATCCAGTGCCATTTCTGCACCTTGAGAGTGATTTCGCTATTTTTGGACTGGTTCAGTTTATGCCTGGTCCACATGGAGGAGAACCACACATTCGAAAAGAACATTTTCTGCTGTAAGATCAGTGAAAACCCATAAATCAAACTTATTGGGAAACGCGACTTATCTTTATTCGGATCTCTTGACACAGAACGTTTTTAATCGTCTTAATTAGCGAGACTAGTCTTACAAAAAAAGTTTCCTGTTTACACTCGACGACAAGTAGGTGAACGAAATTAATTAGCATCGGCGATTTCCAGCATCGAGATTAACACGTTGTTACCACCAGATCGATCGGGGGAAATTCCGATCGAGACTCGCGATTAATAATTTGGCGGCGAGATTGCACTCATATATGCGGAAGCGTGTGATAAATCGAATATCTGAGTGTCGGTTATTTTTCCCCCGTTCTTATTACCGAGTGTTATGCGGTATGCGGGCAATATGACCGCGGGGGTCGTCGGGGGCCCCGCGTGCTTGACTCCGAGCGGGGCCGATGGTGCGTGGAGACTCCGATGCCCTCTGACATTGCGCTTCCTCGATCCTCGACTACCATCAGCCACGTTACATCCATCCATCCAGAGATATTTAATTATACCTCTTTTGTGCGCGCGGATCGCCATCATCATAACACTTCCTTATCTCTGCGCGCATCCGAATCTCGCCGCAGTTCGAAGTTGCCGCGCGGCCATCTACCGGCGGCGCCTCCGATCAGGAGCGTTACAGGAATCTGTAATGGTGGCGAAAGCGCTTTGTGCATTAACGTAATTAAAAGGCGCTCTGATTTATAGTACGTACGTGGGCCGCTTCGGTGGAAGTGTCATGAGTGATGGAGTGTCTTAATTAATACGTTTTTATTTATTTGACTGTGCCGGAGGTAGGATCGTCTGACGGTCTCATCATCGGGCGGCCCCCCCTAATCGATCATCGTATTGCCACCCTCGAAGATCGAAATGGCCCAGGTCCGAATGAGAGAAAGTCCGATTATAAATGATGGCGTTTAATGGACGCGGTCGGGCACCCTGGATGGCAATTAATATCTTTCAGTGGCGGCACACGGAGGCCAGTTTTTACCCGGAGGCCTCCTTCGCTTCTGTGGACATCGCGGAGGCATCAACGTCCCGGTGGGCCGAGCGTTAATTGCTCTCGTATACCCAGAGGTCAACATACCGGCGATTCCATCACGGGTCGATCAGGAATCCGCCGATACTTTTATAATCACCATTTAGGAAAAGATATACACATTTTATAAATAGGTACATTAAAACTGGAAGGATCGAAGATCCGAAAGAAGAAATTAGTAGAGAAACGACCGGTAGCCGCGCCGAATTACCATTAATAATATTAATTGGGAATTAAAAGAGCTTCCACTTTTATTAGACAACCTATACTTATTCAACTATATGGGATTCTCTATCTTATAAAAGGATTTTATTGGTTTGATGACGCTGAAGAATCCTAATTAGTACCATCCTCTTTTACGGCAGCAGTTTTACCATTTGAAAAATTCACATTTCATAAATGTCTTCAATTTTCCAAATTTTCCTTGGCCTGGTTGTTCAGTCCACTTGTCCCTAGATTTTGACTTTAGGCACTTTTGGTACTTTCTGCTTCAGTTTTAGGTCTATCTTCGTTCCCAACAATTGGCAATTAAAGTTCAAACAGAGAACTTTTTAATTCAGTATGATAAATGAAGTTGCTCAGATAGATTATGATGACTGATTTATTTTCTCAGGCACAAAACTTTTCATATTGACCCGAAACGAGAAAAATTGAAGAAACCCATTCCGATTGATTAATCATGGTCAATATTTCAAACGAAATTAAAATACGTGCCATGTTATAACAATCTTGAACAGAAAATTAGCTCTTCAAACTAAACACTTCAAACTAAAGACGGTAAAGTACACTGATGGGATATGTGTGAAGATGAAGCGATTAACCCGACAGGATTTTTTCAAATTCCACCATTTGAAAGGTGCTATTTTGCCAAATGTTGACTAGAAATCACATAATGCTGGTCATTCTTTTTCAAAGACAAATTCGATTGTCAAAAAGAGTACCCCTGAGGCGATTCTCGTTCCCAATTATCGAGAGAGCAATATAAAAGTTTGTTTAAAGTTGCGTACTTATCTCTTACGGTTAGGTGTAATGGAGGAACAATGACTTGTACGTTTGGATATAATTAATGAGATTGTTGGTGTTTTATCGGAATTCCGGATCGAGTTAGCGCGCGGCGGCCATTAATCCGTACTTTTTCATAAGTGACAAGTACATTAGAGAATCTTTCGCAAGCATTTATGTAATGGAACGGCGAGAAATGCGGTTCCGTACGTTTCATTCCCTTTTACGGAAGGAATAAATCACACATAAGTGTTAAAACTGAACCGAAATCCCAACCATATTTTCTCAAAACCCATCATCAAACAGAACGTACAACGTTTCAGTTCTTGAGACGATTCCCACAAGAAAACAGGTGTTAATTCGTGTTCAAGCCGACCCTGATGGAAGCGCTAAACTATTTGAATAACCAAACTTATTTACAGATTGTTATGTTTTGTGGGTACGAAAACCTGGAGATGTATTCATTAAAGCTCTTCGAGATTGTGACGTCGTCGGTGGGGATGGAAATATTTTTGGGGTCATAACGGGCAAATTGGCTTGTCACGTACACGTGTTAATTAATTGCTTAATTAAGTATCGATTGGGCAAACTTTGCTCATTGTTTCCGGCAATTACCAAAGTAAACAATTTTAACCCTCCGGCCATCTCCTCTCCTCCATAAAGGTACTGTTCGTGTGAACTCTCTCTAGGTCTCTCTCCTATTACGTTATACGAAAAATCATGTTCGCCATCGTAAGTATTATGTCGGATGGTCCGATATGGAAATTTGGGTTCTTTACGGCCGACGAAATTATAAATTACAGTTATTTCGCACGATTTACGCGTGGTCTTTTTTTATTATTATTAGTTTTCGATCGGAAGGACCCGCGAAAGGTCCTCGACCTTCCCGACTGAGGAAAAAATACGGAGGCGTGGTGCGTGCCCGATAAATCGAAAAGAAAACCATTTCGGAACGATAATTTGGGCCAAATCGAATCGCAAAAAATTATTGCCGAAATTGGTCCACACCGGTCCTCGAAAGCATGCAGACATAATTTGATGCTTTTGTGATGTGAAAAATCGAGGATTTCACTGCTGGCTAGGTCGGATGAAGACATTTAGACATTGCAGCTTTTCCTGTCATTTAGGATAATTTAAGGCCGTGTAAGTTCGTGCCTCCACATCCCGAGACCTGAAGATTGCGGTCGGTTGTTTGTTCACCTATCGCTACCAACCTAGGGCTACATTCCGCATCGGAGCCCCCATCTGCATATGAATTATCGAAATTGCGGTATTTACTCGTACACATGTAGATATCGGAGGTAAATAGAGAGAAACGTGCATACTTAATAATAAGCGCCAACAGTCCTTTTATGTATTATTCAAATATGTACTCGCGTACACAAACTAATGTACACTACGAGTAAATGACCTAAAGCAAAAATCATAACCCAATCGAGGGACCTGAATGGAATGTGGCGAATAATCACGCACGATTAATTACACGTACATCGACATTATCATTATCGCGAATTAATATCGCATTGGTTGTCGACATTTTTATCACCGATGTGAACAAACTGGAGGATTGTGCACGACACGACTTTGTACACACCATGGGGTTACCGTACAGCGAAACGTGGCATTTCTTCATTTCTATCGGAAATGTGGATAGAAATTGCTACGAAACAGATTTGATGATTTCAGAGACGCACAAATATCCAGAGAAATTAATTTTTCAGGGAGCTTCGCGATTCAGATATCCTGAAAAGGCACGCGATCCCGCAATCTGTGGATTCGTTACGTGAAGTGCAAATGAACGCCACTTTAATGAAATTAAAATTCATTTATGCCCATCGAGCGAAGGTATATTATACGCACCGTATCGCATTCAGGTCTGGGAGCGAAATTCCCGGTATATCTAGAATCGAGGGGTGCATTAGCTAATTAATCGACGATACGGGGGAGAGATCGGCATCGGAATGGCCGAATCATGTCGCAGCTCATTTGAATCAGATAGGGATGGCGGTTTTTACCTCAGAAACTCTTATAAAAAGGGAAATTGATTGCGCAAAAAAGCGGATATTTATGTCTTAGGGGCGGGTAATTTTCGACACGTGTTTCGGTCACGCCACCCGACTACCACCGCCGTCATTATTCAGATCTACTAAAAGATATTTTATTGTGTACATCTGATATACGGGAAAATTACCATACTGATTATGTAGAATGCGACCCATCACTCGTGTCGTGTCTCAATTTCCATCAGCGGTTCGGGCGACATACCTGAAAAAAACAGAAAAGACTGAATTAATATTCGACTCGATTCAAGGACTCGGGATTTTTCGGTTTCGGACTGAACTTCCTGATTCCGTAAATGGCGAGTGCACCTGCGAATTCCGCCGGGAAAGAGAGAGCATAACTCACGTCTTGGCTCATATCGCATGAAGAAAAATCGAATTATTCGCGAAATTCGCGTTCACGCCGTACAAGGTGTTGCGAATTTATGAGAGACTTTCTTTCCTGAAAAAATTGAGAAATCACCGGTTCATTCCATTTTTTTTATTGTTATTATTCGGTGATTCATCCCAAGACGTACGGGTTTATTATTTATGAATTACTAAGCGGCGGAATCTTCATCATGACTAATAGGATTTTCGCCTCGGGTCAGGTCGAACGGTGAAACGGACGAAAAGAGTGACGGATCGATACTCGAAGTCGCAGGAGGAAAAGCGCGCAAAATCCTACAAGATGGCGAGCGCTTTTATTAGGGGAGACCACCCCATCGTTTCAGGAGTTTCCTCTGCACTTGCGTCGCGCTTTCCCTATCGGATTTTCATTCCGTTTCGACCAATGGAAAGCGCCGATTCGATAACCGAGGGAAATGGCAGGCGAATCGACATGACTTGATCGAAATGAATTCGTGATAACGTAGGCATCACCGGCAGACAATCGTCGATTACTTTTTTATATCTAATATCACTTTAGTTTTATTGTGCCGCCTAATGAAAGGTCCGCCATGTTCACACCGTATGATTATCACAATAGGTTAAACATCTCGAGGATGGATGTGGTGCGTGGGTGGTACGCCACTCTTGACATTTTCTCCAGCCAAATTCTACATTGACGTCAATATTTTTGTGCAGTAAATGTTGTATCGTTTTAGAGTCATTAAAAAAGTCCGCCGTCTTTAAAACTCGATAAATAATAAAAATACGAAGGTAAACTTGTCTTTATGTTTATAAAGTAGTTATGGTCTTATGGGCGCCCGATGGTGGTTTTAATGGGCTATTTTTTCAACGTAAATCACCATTCTTGATCACAATACTATTGTAAGGACTCGTTTATTTGAATAAATTAGTTATCTTTTACTTTTATAATGCAATAACTCAGTGGATTACTCAATACAAATAATCATAATTGCTCGAGCGATTTGTTCGCCGCATACTGTTATGGTCGTTTAATTTGCATCAAGTTTTTAAAGGGAAGTGAGAAAACCAGTTGTCGAAAAATGATAAAGTGCGCGATTTTTTTGTATAAAGAAATTAAGATGAATCAGAAAGGCGCCTCAAATAACACGTCTCTAAAATATTCCTTCAGACATAAAAGATTGATGAGTCTCACGATTTTCAGCTTGTCTTTCCTAAATCTTCAAAATTTATTCCAAAAAGATTACCGTTTAGAAATTTTCATCAACCATTGCAAAAAGGGGACTTATTTGAATTCTAAAGTCCATTTCCTTATTTACTTGAACAAGCAACCGAAATTTTTGCTTAATAGCGGATACATCGATAAGGATGTGGTCCTGTTAAAATAAAAGCGGAAGTTTACGATAGTGTGATGATGTCGTCTCATCTTAATCCCGTCTCGTAAATTACTTACTTTGTGAGAAAAGAGAGGCCGATCTCTTATTACGACACCATCATCAACATCGCCGGAGTTTTGACCCATAACCGGAGGCGAAAAGACGCAAATGAATAATCCCGCAGCTTTTTCTCCTTATTAATAATAATAATTCCTATACATATATAGAGGATGATGAGTAAGAAGAAAAAAGGACGATCGAAATCAGTGGATTTATGGTGGACGATTTTTTCGCGAGATTTCGTGGGAAAGTTCACCGAAATGACCCGTCACACGACCAAAGGAGAAGAAGAAGCCGCCGATAAATTATTATCATTCTCTCGACAACGACATAACAGATCCAAACAGAATCGTAAAAGATTCCTCCGTGTAACTCTAATCAATGGTAGAATCGACAAATTTCTTGGTCAAGTTAACAAATTTCACTAATTTTACTGATGTTTATACTTTCGAATTTCTTATCTCCAAATTCGAGTCGATGCTCCGGTCAATGCAGAAGATGAGTCTCAATATCTCCAAACTTTTTAATAACTTGAAGCATTTAGCGTGATACTTTACGATCGAAATGCTGAAAAATCGGTGGGAATCGGGTTAAAGTGATAAAGAGAGGTGTAGGTAATAAAAAGGATTTACACAGGAGAACGTCATGTGCATACCAATTACTCACGGAAAACTGAATTAAAAGGGAAAAAAATTATCGAACCCGGAACGGATTGAAAAACTTATCGTTTTGCCGGGTCAAAAAGTAATTGGAGTATTTAGCATTAGGTATCGTGTAATTACCGAAAATTTATCGAAGGACGCAACAAATTATCTACGACCTCCCTGCCGTATTAAATTCGCTTTCTCTACCAAAATAATACGGCAATAATAGCGACACGAGATTTATTTTTAAATTTTTTCATGTACCGTTGGAATAATTAATCAAATCGAGAAACAATAAGACCCACACGTTTTGGGGTTAATTAAAATCGGTACCTTTGACTTAATTTACACCTCGCTTTGATTCTATGGGTATAATAAAGTGAGTGTAGGTATGTACGCTGGGTATAGTGAGTGCAATAATAATAGCACAATGGGAGGTGATTCATCTATAAATAAATGTACCTACGCGTGTACCATTTGCACCATCCGTCTCTTTCTCGAACGTTATTGGGTATGCCCGTGGTGGGTACATCAATAAAAGGTACACACGCCAATTAGCACGAAATTCGATCGCGTGGGATTTCATTTATATATTTATTTATCTTCTCGGGGGAGAAGACTGCACCTATCGATTTAAATGAAATGCCCCGGAAAAAAATATTTCTTTGTTATGAGTCGGCGACTATATAAATCCAATATAAATGTTAATGGGGGCGGTTTCTTGTCGTGCACGTAGAAAAATCGCAATTTCATGTGGGAAAAACGAGTCGAGGACGAAATTTATTATTATTACCTCTCGCACAAATTGGTCGGATTTTATTTCAGTACCTAATTAAAATACGGCCACTTTTTCAGGACGTTTCGGTAGATCGAAAACGCGAGCTCTCATGTGCATTAATACTGATATCGGATCGATCGGAATTTGAAAAACTGCACAAATGTGTTTTTCGATGATTTTTTGGACAAGGTCGCGTCTGAATTGGAAATTTTACAGTCCACTTAGCGAATTCGTGCGTGAAACCGGTCAAAAATTGGCTTTCATCGCGGAGGTTGTCTCCACAATAAGCGACAATTACACGAGAAAAAAATCCCTGGATGTTTCAATTTGGTTCAAGTTCGCCTCGCACAGCGTGAGTCCGTTTCAATCCCCCGAAACCCCATCAGCTTTGACAATAAATTAAGTCGGTAATCTCGCCTTTTCAATTTGTGTAGGTTAATAAAAACTACCCGCAGTCCCATTCATGAATATTGTGATTTCGCGCAGATGGATGACCCAATCATACAACTTTCGCCCTCCTAGTGTGAAGTGCCCGTCTTGAGTCGGACGACAATCAGATTAGGCTTAATGCCACTTTGGACTCCGACACCACCACCCAACTTTATCTGATTTCGGGATTATAATAATTCCGGGGACTGTAGGATATTATTACCATTGGGTGTCTTTATGTGCGGAATGTCGGCTTTGGCGTGAGTACGGATCACGTGCGGAAAAGTCGTCGATCTAGATGAGACGTATATGGTCGGTAATGAAGGAAACTTTCTAAAACAAAGTAAAACACCCACGATTGATTACTCTGTACCCGGACCATCCAGTCCGGAGAGAAAACGACCAGATGCGAGCAATTTTATCTAATCGAAATTGTTTTTTCCCCGTCTCGACTTTATATCCAATTCCAGTCACGTCCAGATCGATACCAGAAAGAGAGAGAACTCGATCGGAAAAATGTCTTGTAATTTCCACCCCGATCGACCGGAGGAACATTATGACCATTCTATGGTAATTGACAGGCCGCGGGTTAGTTACAATTATGTATGTTAATCCGAAACAACGCCAATAATGGACTCGCATATTCACTCCTCTGCAACACTTTCTATAACGTTGTTTATGTCGGAGGCGACGTCATAAAGTTCCGGTAACCGGCCGCGAGATGGAATAATTGCGATTTACTGTTATTGGAGGACCCCGTATGCACGCGTGCATGACCCGGAACTCTGCCTCCCCTCCGGCGGCCATTTCGCGGCCCGTCGGAGAGCAATGGCGGCCGGAGGGAGGGCGACATCCGTCATCCGACTTTTATCCGTCAAGTGACTCATCCTCTTGGCGGTCGTCGGGGGTGGCTCTCGGTGCGTTTCGTTTGTAATGAGGCCGAGAACGGTGCAGCGAGAGAGCGCCTACGTACCACCCATAAATCAGCGATGGTATAACGTTCGTCGTCCCTCCGTAATAACACAAATCTAAAGAAACAACAATTCCCGCAATCAACCTCTTATTTCCATAACCAAACGTCTTTTATGGCCAAATAAACATGCAGAACACAATGCAAAATAACGTTCGCCGTTTATTTTTTACCCGCAAACGAGCATAAGTACCGTCAACATCGAGAGAGGTTTAATGGGCAGAAGTGAATATTCGAACCGGTGGCTCGTATTTCACTACCGATTTTCGAAAAACCGAATCGCCCCCCTGTAGAACAATTTCGATCGTGAGAGCCGTCTCCTGCAGGAGAATAATAGAAACCGGTCATTATCTAAAACGGACCGTGGTCCTTTTTATTGTCTGAATGAGTTGTTTTCGGGGCACAGCATGTGGTCCCGAGTTAATAACAGCGCGTACACTCCGTCCATCCATAATAATCATAATAAAAATAGTAATAAGTCAATGTATAGGATGATATATCTGCCTATCTAATTCCAAAAGTCAGATCTTAGATTTTTTTCTATGAGATACCGGGAGTAATGGCAATATTGTTACAAATCCACACGAGTAGAGATGGGTGTCGGAATGTAAACTCGCCGGACTGTTGGTAGTATACGTAATGACCATAATCACATATTCTTTACGACTTATCTCGAGTTAAGTCGAGGCTCTGCTGATGCTAAGCGTTCTGCGTTTTCTCTTTCGATACAAAATGTTCAAAAAGTCGACTCTTTCAAAAATTTCAACCCTAAGTTCAAAAGAAGCATTGCGATATCAGGATTCAAACAATACAGAATACAGATCATTGAAATAAATTGAATGGAAGTATTGAAAATTAACTTGATTTATGACGAAGTTCAATAATTGACCAATGATTTTTCCATGGATGCAATTTTTCGATTTTGCAATTTCGAAAACTGGGAATTTCTGATTGAACTTTGGAACGTTCCGTATACGGTTCGCGCTGCCTGCTCCTTCATTTCCGTGCACATCGGTGGTGAGGCTGACGGTAATGGTGTGGTGATGATGAGGAAAAATGGGAATGGGAGGAATTCGCAATATCTGCGACTTATTACGAGACAAGTAAACCTTCCTGATGATGGCGCGCGGTAAATTACATACGCATTCGAAAAGCGCTAATAACCGCGTAATGCCTCCCGAGATTTCCTGTTTTCCATTTTTCAGCAAAATACAAAAATCCGTGATTGAACGCAAAGATACCGCCGCCCACTTCATACCACTTCTTTTCAGTGTCACCAATATAACAACAAAATAAGAGAAACGCATCCTGACTCCTTTCGCAACTAGAGAAATATTTCCGAAAAATCTGGAGAAAAAGTTTCGGATCAAATTTACAACTAATTAATTAATAGGATTGATTTCCATTGGATAGAAATCAGCGTCATAACTTCTGATTGGTTGTGAAGATAACTCTCAAATGTTTCGGCTAATGTCAAAGGCATAAATGACATTGACAGAAGAACTGATCACACGATGCCGAAATTCGCGCCATCAGAAAGGTGGTTTTACAAAGCAAAAATCACCAAATCGCGAAAATCCAGTTCCGCAGCAGAAAGTCGAACCGTAACACTGAAGGTATAAAGCAGGAGGGAGGAAGAAGAAGGATATTATTCCATTTAGGAGATACATCATCGCGTGCACGTGCTGAACAAAATCAATTGTGCTCGCATGAAACTTATTATTACGGGGCCTTTTACACAATGGAGGTGGGTGTCTCAATGAACTCCAACACATCACTATTGTAGAAGAGTGTTCGATGCAAATTATTGCGGGTTCTGTGCCGTGCATGCGTCGTAAACAATGGACAAAAACGCATGCCATTATGAGCTCTCGTTCGCCGGCGATACGGGGACGCCCATGCTGCGATGCACAAACTCCCCACGAATTAAAAATACCCCGAGGAAATCGTCCAATTAGAGCATTTCTCCCATGAAAAACCCGCTCAATGGGATCATTATCGCGGCTACAAATCGGCGACATCGATCTTTAATAATTAATCCGCGATAATCCGGTCGCGGTAATTGCGAGCCTCATTTACACCGCAAAAAAAAGTCCGGGATTTGCGTTTTTCTCGCCTCATCCGGAGATTTGGTTTTGTCTCTTTTCACCGGGGACGATGTGTGTCAAAGGTGGTCCAAAAATGATGATGTTCTCGATTGCGAGAGAGCAGCTGCTCTAACATTTCAATCTCATATGACTTTATAATGACGCAAGTGGGCATTATAAACAATTTTCCGGTTAGCGGCCGTGCACACAAACATCTCTTGCACACTCGCACACCGGTAATTTATTTTATATCAACTCGCCCAGACAGTTTAATAAACCCGATAATAAAATAAATGGATTATGAAAGTGCCCGACGCGAAAAATCGACCGGACCGAATCTCAATCCCGTCTCGAAAAAATCCATAATCTTCGTTGATTGATGATCGATATTGCGTTTCTCCTCCATCTTTTTATTAAGAAGAGATGTTGCGGAATCGTTTACTGCGGCTATAAAGTATCGTGTCTGTGAGTATTGGATGGGATGGGAGAAGATATGCCTAAAGTGTTACTAGTGCCATTAGTCGGAGGTGTCAGTAGGATAGATATGGGCCCAAGTCGTAAATACCGGACGCTCTTTTACCTACTTGGGGTCTAATACTTTATCCTTATGTGCGCTATGTGGTATGTGCAGGCAGGTATGGCATATGGGGTGTATGTAAATATATCTCGATGAAAACGAGGCACGTTTTCCTCTCTTCGTCGTTTTTTTCTACACATTTTTACTTGTTTCTTGATGTTGTAAATGTCACGAGATCAACACCAGTCGGACGATTTATTTTATCCCTTCGCGCGTAAAGTGACACTTTTATAAGCCGGAGGAAATGATCAGCCGGTAAATTTCGCCTGATGTATCCATCAACTTAGTGATATGGGTCACTATTACCTTATGAGATGCTCGAGATGATAATGAAATTTATAGAAGGTCTTTCAATTTGTGCATAAAAGCTCAAAAAGCTCACATCTTTTACCAGTCCTTTTTTCAGCGTATCAAAGTTGAAATTCAAGACCTTCTGCGAACCGAGTGCTTCTATGATGTAATTCATTATACAAAACTTGATCGAGGTTTTTTGTACAAGTCTAGGTATACCCATAAGTTATGCAGGTAATTGGTGAATCACCGTGACTGATTACCAACAAAAGAACAATGTCCAATTTTTGATTATAAATTGAATGAATTTAATAATCTACACAAATTATTATTGAGGCAGGCACAGGGAGCTCTTTTATAAGACATTATTCAAATGATAATAAAAAAAATGTACAATAGATCATTTGCAAATCTAATAACAAATAAATCGTCCTTGTTCTAATATTTCGAAAATTCAATGCCATTATCTTCATAACAATACCATACATATAATTTTTCTGTACCTACTTACTGTTTCGACATGGTATTAACGTATGTGTGTCACTTTATAGTAAAATTAGTTCATTATTATTAGTTTGTCTTAATCAGACACAATCGCATACAATGTTGCAAGCTTTTTCTGGTGAAATGAATTGAACTTTCTTGAAGAAACCGTCTGGAATAAAAGAGATACCAATAGCGCGTCAAGGCACGAACTTTTTTTTCAGAAAATTGTCAATAATTAAAAATCGAGAGAACCGCCACTTTTGCCAACTAAACTTATCATTAACAACACGCAAATTTAATAATTCGCATATTTCGAGTTCCGTTCGGGTAATAAAATTTGAATATAATTTGAATTTAATTGGAGCCTTATTTTAGTAATGGAAAAAATCATTTTATTATTGCCTATTAGTATACCACAGTGGTGTAATTATTAAATTCCTCGAATAAATTAAACCGCGATTGGTATCAAGTATCAGAGGAAAAGTAACGAAAAAAGAAACTTTCGATAGTGGAGTGATCTGATGAAGACATATCGAATAAAATCGAATTATACCATTAAATCTTTATCTTTTTTTTCGTTGCGTTCGTGCGTTGGTCATTCTGGGTGTCAATTAGAGACAAAAGATATCGTGTCTTTCCGGTCCCTCAAGACCAGGCACAGGTACGTGAACTTATCACTAGATTCGATCGGTTCGAGTAAAAAAAATGGACCAAAATTTCACCATCGACAAAAGTCGGGATTTCGGACCGAGTTTTGTCCCATCACAATGGTGAACAAATCGGTTAATGGATATAAGTACAGGAAATAATTTGTGGAGAGTGTGCGCGTCTTGTGCCTACGCACTTCGATTTAAAATTCCAATCAACTCGGCTCAACTGTATACCCGTGAAATAAATTAAAGTTGTGTCACCGCTTGGCGGCGCATTGGGCAACCATCAACCTATTATTAATAAATTTGATGGATTGTCGGTTCGTGATAAAGGCGTTTCGCATTTGTGTTATACACCTCCGGCCCTGGACGTTGATGGGCCGATGTCTCGAATCGTGTCTGCTCTGACCGGGTCGAGACTCCTTTTCCTCCCGTCTTCGTCCTCATACACGATTCTTATTCAATCTCATTGTTACACAAAGTACAGTAGAGACCCCTAAATACGAACACCGAAAGAAAAAAAATCACTCTGGAAAAAAATCTGGGATTTTCAGGCCTTGAAGCTTGTAAAACACCAGAAAATTTTCGGAAATATTGAATTGAAATGGGGGTCTGATTAAAGGGTTTCTACTGTAATGCAATTCGAATGAGGAAAAAGTCTAATAAATGGTTACGCGGAATCGAAGAGGTCAAGATTGAATCAATTGTGGTAGCTGAATGCTCAGTCACTTTCCTTAATAATAATTTCCACATTGTTACATTACGATTATTACGGCGACCTTTACGCTCGTTATTATTGGGATCGTGATTTATCGATCGAAATTACGGAGGTTTTCGGGATTAACGGGGCGTCCTTGATGTCGCACACGACTTTTTTAATTGGGAAACGGTTCCGTTTTCGGCCCATTTCTCCCGGGACGTGTGTGACAGCCGCTAACTAGCCGCGAGAGGCGATTCGAATACGTAATTTTCGACGAGAGGGAGAAAGAGCCGTTTTCTCGGGGTGGACGGGAAAAGGTGCGATACCGCACGTCGATGCGCGTCTTGATTAGCGTTTCTCGGAAGATCGCAATAATCTCTCCAGGTGCTAAAAACCTTATTACCGCGTCGTCTCGTTCGTAATTACGGCCACTTAGTCGGGAATAAACATTACAAAGGAACAATGCGGCATAAAACGCGACATTGTATTATGGAAGGCGCAAAGTTCTCTTGCATTTCGTACAGTACCTAGCACCTAACTAAAGCGCGCATCTTTTAATGCCGCGCGCCGTTAATAAACGGATAAATTCTGGAAAATAATTATCAATGCGAGAATTATCGACGGCATTAGGTACGAGGATGCGAGTTCGCCGGATTATGGATGCCCATATAACTGTACAGTGTGGTACGCCAGAAAAGCGCGCAATTTCCTGTCAACTTTTTGATTTATTGTACCTTATAAAAGCCGCGCGCTTGTGTGTTATTGAAAAGACCGATACCTTCTTCCTCGTGCAGAAATACCACGCGTTCAGAAACTCCCCCACTAAGAATCGATACGGTAATGTCGATCGATTTTGATAGGGATATTTTATGAGCGCTTGATATTTATTTATATGGGAGCCATATGATGAAGTCGCGGAAATATTTCTTCGATTTATCCTATACTAGTATGAAATGTTATGTCCTCTTCTGGTATACTCTCTGGAGGAGGAATATTGTATAAGGCGCATAACATAATACTGGACTAGAGTCGGCCTTCTTCACCAATAATCGACGGTCAATCAAACGATAAAACCAGGAAATTCTTTGAATTGCCTACAACAGACGACGGAGTCTCGAATAGCCGCATGTCGACGATTAGTGCGTAATGCGGCTTCTGCAGTCATCGCGGTGTATTTTCCCACTGATGCGATGATCAACTCGAGAAAAAATTATCCGGAAAAATCCGGACTGGACGTGACGCAATTCAATTTATTAAATCGTATAAAGTAGTAACTTTGTACTGAGGAACTAGATTTTGAAGTTTAGTGACGATTGCTTTGTAACACTGGCTTTTTACACTTTTACATTTTTTACAAAGTTGGCTGTGAGTTGGGCTTTTAAAAGTTGGGTTAGGTATTTTTCTGTGATTTTTGAATAACTAAATAAATCTCTACATTTTAAAATTCAAATTTCCTTAAAACATTTCTCCTCAACTTTTTCCAGAAAAACTCTGCCACAAGTGCCTGAAATTAAATTTTTTTATTATTTTCCAGTTCCCGATAATAAAGTGATGTGCCTTTTCTTTTATTGTGTTGTTTTACTAAGGGCCGATCTTTTCACCTCTGGTTAAGTTTAACCGGCGGTTAAATACCTTGGTTACTATTGTTGCAACAATGAAAATCAACAAATTTAACTGCCGGACAAACTTAACTGGGAGATGAAAAGATCGGCCCTAAGGATATTTGAAAATTATTAGAAATTAGCAAAGAAATTAGTTTGTTTCGGCAAGGATTTAAGTGACAGTCCGCATGTCAAAATGTAAAAGTTTAGAATTTTTGCCAACTGCCAACTATTAATTTTATTTTGATTAATTTAGTAACAAACCATGACAAAACCTAACAGCTCTTAAATTTCTAGTTAGTTCCTCACTACCATCTCACTACAAAGTTAATCCGCCTTTATTTTCTATGTTGAATCTGAATTTTGCTACTGAATTTTCGATTATGCAGAGAGCTTTGGCATTTAGCGTTGTGCTTTCGGTCGCTCGTATTGTTATTGATGGGATTCCGTTTTATTCGGCGTTATCTGCTCGTCTCTTGCGAAATATTCGCTCCACAAAAGGTTTAGTGTATTTCTTTTTTGAAAAAAGCATTTTCTAAAATCACGAAGAGGAACTTTAGAATTCCGTCGAGAGGGTTTGACATTTTGCGCGTTTAGTTAACGGTTATAGTTCAGTGGTCGATCTCTAACAATAGATGCATAAATCCCCCGGTTGCACTTTCACAAAATTTCCTCCTTATAATACTTATACTTACTACATACCTACCACGAGAATACGGCGCTCGTGTAGAAGCGGATAGTGGTTATTTCGCAAACGTCCCGTGCTTTAATAAATATTTCAAAATTGCGCACGCCGGCATCCGTATATACCGGCGAAATCTAATCCGCACGCCGGCCATTGCGCAAATCCACATCATGAACGATAATAACAATAATAATATTCAGAAAACCGCAGCCTCTTGCACGTTTCGTGTGTTTTCCGCGCAAATTGGACGCGTTTCCCCGAGCCTTTGTCTTTCCCGACATTTTTGCTTACGTAATATAGGAAACTAATGTGATTTCTAGTCACACGCTCGCCACTCTGCGACTCCGAAACACATCCATCTGCATACGCCACACGAATAAATCCGAAACCGTTTTGACTGAATTTAAAAAAAACGTATCAAGATTACGCCGTGTCCCGCCGCATGTTTACGGTCGCTTCTTTCGTATAAATCGAGCCGAAAACGCGCCCGGACGAAACGTGACCGTTTCCGGCACCGCTAATTGAGTCGTCTCCTCGCCGACCACATCAGATCTTCAAATTGGGACCCAGATTCGAATCTCGGCTCTCATTTCGGGAAAATTCCCCGACTCTCTTAATATTCCGAGTACCCGGACCGTACGTAAACCTAATGATGCCGACTCGAAAGCACATACCGCGACCTATGTAAGGTACACAGATGGGTAATTGAGAGTCTTACACGGCTTTATTGACATTTTGGCGTGAAAAATGCGAGAAACATGTGTCTTCTAGAGAGGAAACATGCCGCGCAGTCACCAATAAACATCCCGCATTAATTACCATAACCCGCTCGACTCTTTATACTTTGAGAGTACCGTGGAGAGTACTCCTATCAAACAAGACCCACAAAACGGGCAAATTAATCCGTTTTGTACGATTTCTATGCTAAATCATAGACATTCAAACGCTAAGCTTCACTAATGGAATAAATATCCTGATTCGTTCAAGTTTTTATAATAGATAAGTACCATTTCTTATGTAATTGACCGGTTTTTCTGTCTTTCACGTGGTGTTTATTTAATTCTAATAAAACTACTATTGTAACAAAATAATGAATAAGGCGATGTTTAACATCGTTTTCGAGTCACAAAACTAGGACTAACTCAGTTCTTAAATCATGTATTTGATTTCTGGCCAATCCTTGATTACATCATTACTGATCTTTATTATTTCAATTGTAGACCGAGCTTTCAATTTTTCTACAATATCTACCTGTGTTAATCCTCATATTTTCTGAGTACAGATGATTTTTTTAAAGGCATTTTTATTTAACTCGTGGAGATTTTCCGATACTCACAAGTATCATGAGCAGTTATGAAAACACCCGCACACTCGCCAATCAGCCATCCAAGAACTCGCTTTAATGAATGTCAATTAAATTTCGCGCATATTTACGATCCGAACGAGAAACGACGTGAACCCGAATGTCATGATGCCATTGTGAGATCACCTTTCTATATTGTGATGGAGCGTGGTCGAATCGAAAATTGCAAAAAGTCGACCCGAAGGCACGAAAAAACCGCGGAAAAACGTGAAATTATCAGTTGTGGTCATGGTCCAGAAAAAAAATTGACTCATAAATTGTCTGCCTTACATTATACCCGACCATCATCATCATCATCATCGCAGTCATAATCTTCGTTACGAACGTAATCATGAGCGGTCTTTTTAATACATGAAGCATCACAGAGACTTCCGATCTTACATGAATGAAGTCGTTGTCGGGTTTTTACCATTGCGAGATCTCCCATATAGTCTGATGCACCGAAAATCCAAAATTAACGATTTTTAAATGGAGGTGCTGTTAGGCGGGAGTCGTGGGTGTTAAAGGGCGATTTATATTGGGATTTTACGGCCTCATTGGTCGATTTACGCCGTGAAATTGAGATAATTGATGACGGTTAGTTAGTCGGTGCACAGGTGGGTTGCGTCGTCGCCTATTTTACTACCTCTCTCTTATACTGTGCGCACTCTTAATGGTACCATTTAGGCATACGGACGGAGCAGAGGAGGCTGCTCGTCTTGATTACCCAACAGGTTTAATTGCCTGTAAAACAGTCTAATTACATCACGACGCCCATTCGACGGTTCTCAATCCATCAAGCAATAACGTAAATCATAGGTAGGTACCCACTTGATGAACGTGCTTGGTGCGTACCGTCATCATCATCATCATCATCATCGTAAGATCGTACCGATCCAATAAAAATATCCAATTTAATCGAGTATTAATTATGTTATGGAGATGTAGCCGAGTGGATGCCTCGAAAAAGATCGGTGCTACTGTCGTTGACATTCCACTCTCGACTGAAAGACGGCGATGGTCAGTTCTGGACAAAGGCCAAGGATACGATACAACATACGCCCACTAAATACACAATTCCGACTGTACGCGTATACGAGTACACGCGTTTCCCTCTTACTTGCAATAACTCTCATTTTGATCACTCTATTATTCCGATTTCTTCATTTATGTCGTAATTTATTATTACGTTGGAAATTTATTTGAATTTTTCATGGTAATGAGGTTGTGGATGAAAAAGCTCTTAAAATTCTGGTGGTCTGCGCGCATCGCGTATACCGTTTGACTTTGGTTTAGGTATTTCGAGATGGGAATTTAAATGGTCACTTGAAATTGACCGATACGCAAAACTGACATGCTTCCTACATACGATTAGATTCACAATGCATTCGCAAAATTCTCAATGAGGAAATAAAGATATCGTTGGGTCTTTCACTAGCAAGAATCGTTACGTTTTTCGCAATCAGCTGATCGCCAAGTAGAGCGCCATCTACGGGCCGTTCTGGAAAATGGTAAACTGAAGAACGGTTCGCGATGTCCGGCGCGTATAAAGTTGAACTTAATGAGGCCAATTTGCCGGTTTCTGTGATCCGATGTGTGGACTCGCAGTCTGCTTTTTCACGTCTTACGTATATAAAATAAAACCGTTGGCTCGTAATATCCAGAGGCGGCTTTTAAGCATAAAAAGGGGCGCCCGGAGGCTCTAGACGCGTACCGTTACAAATACCGACTTGTATATCTCTACCTAGTGAAAGCGATTCATTCCACTTGATCCCATCTAAAAAAGAAAGAAAGAGAAAAAAATGGTCTCCACACACACACACGCGCGCTTGTAGTATGCCTTATATCGTCACTATACGTTATGCAGTCCAGTTTAGAGCAGAGATTAATCCGAATGGAAAGTCGCCACGGATTTTATTTTCTACTGTATGTACGAGAGACAAAATAACAATTTGCATATTTCAATTTCACGAGAGCTAAACGATCGAGAACGAAATGGTCGTTTTTTCGATGACTGGGAAAAGAAATTTGTCGCCGCCACCGGCCATACGGACTCGCACGTGAGTTATTAATGGTCGACGTCCGAGTTTACGGGTAATTTAATTGCCGTGGCACAAGAGAGGCCCCTCGAGGAAGCGACATTAATAGCGCAAGCGACCATATATAGAGCCGCGCGCGTCCCATCGAGATAATTACGGGACGCGACGGAAAAATCGCGCGCGAAAAACCGTTACAGATTCCTGTATCGGCCCGGTATCGCGCGCCCGCCGCCAGATGGCCACGCGGCGACTCCCGAAACCGGACGATCCTCCCCGGGCGCGAGCCGCGCACATGCACTACCGTTGCCGAGAATGCGGAAAGTCCACGTACGAAGACTCTTTTCTGACCACATACCTACACTTCGAGTGCACCGAGAGCGTTAGGTACGAGGTGATCTACTATATTCCCGAGTGCTGTACCGTTATATCGTTCGGTTCGGCATAAACGCAGTCATGTGTTTGCGAAGAAGAAGCTTGTAGGACTCGCTAGTGCACATAAATTCGCGTCCGAGCGGCAAAAGTGCTTCTGCCCGGTTGCTGCCGATGATGCGCCTGACGGAAATTATTTACGGACCTGCCCTTCGCGTATAAAATCACGATACGCCTTTTTTACTCGCAAGGGTCAACGTCGGGCCCGAACTGGACCGTCTTGATGTAGGGGTCAAATATCAATCACATAACCACCGTAATAATTGCCCTCACATGATCCGGAGTGCGAGGGATAATTGCGGATACATCGAGGTGATGGAATACCGTGACTTCCTCATGGTTTCGACTTGTTTCGGATTTTCGAAATTCCAATGACACAATTATCGGCGCCCGTTTGAGAGCAACGCGCAACCACAAAGCGATTAATTAGTCTGGATTTTTTATTTCGGACTTTCTATCGACCTCGAGGAATCTCGCACAAATAACCCGACAGATTGAGAAAAACTCAATCATAATCGAGTTCAGTTGTCTGAAATAATAAAGGCGATATTGTTGTGTTTGCACAATTCGTGTGTATTGATCAAGTTTCTTTCAATGATCGAATCAAAGTCATTGCCAAAGTCGCGCTCTTTTCGATATTCAGCCACACTGTTATTAATGATACAAATCGCCAATGTGTCCCAACTTTCCATTCACCTTTCAGCCAGTGTGTTATTATAATTATTACGCAAATTTTTCTTGTTCACCCCATTTATGCGGGTAGCCACATAATAGATTTTTCTAACAATATATTAATCACAATATAGGTTCGTTCGCCATCAATGTCGATTGTTTGTGAAATCTCGTCAACATTGCGAAATTCAATTTTGATATAATTTGCGTTTAGCCCATGAACTTTTACACTTCATTCGATCGTTGCCTTGCTCAAGTCTCGCGATTGTGCAAGCGTCTCCTTTTATAATACGCCATGCGGATTTTTCGTACACGTATACCGATATAGGTATCCGATCTCAAATGCGATTTTATCTCGGGATATTGTGAGTACCGGCCCTCGGGCCGGTTCTGGTCAGATCATGTCAATTAGGCCATTCAGGATCTCGTCGATATTTCGGGGGGCCGAAACAATGTGCAACTTACGGTTCTTTCACCTTCTTTTTTGCCTCGTCAGATGCCGACTGAATTTCAATCCATATCCACTGAAAAGCCAATGATTGACACAAAGTCTTACCCAAATTTTGTGCCCTATATGATTGTTTGTACTTGGATATACATTGTGAATCAGTCGAATTGCCCAATATCCACCTAACGTTTATGTCAACCGAACTATTTGCATTTCGCGATTAGATTAGGCGGACGTTGTTTGGGAGAAATGACAAAAAGACTTTAAATAAGCGTCGCGTCAATAGTATCTCGTGAATGTACAAACAATTCGAAAATGTCAACAAACGGGCACATTTAAAGTGTAAAATATTATAAAGGTGGAGAGTCGCGCTATTAGAGAGAAAAAAATAGCGCATTTCAAGGTGAATTTACTTATTCCTTAATAGATATCGAGACGGCAAAACGAGCGATAGCACTTTCTACGTCCGTGATAATTCACATTAAGACCGACGGGACATGTGAGAAAAATATGCAAATGTGCGTATGTGCAAGCAAAAGGAATGCGATCTTTCTTATATATGCACATTTACATGTAGGTTTATGCGTATAAACTCGGCGAAGTTATAGTGACGTCAGCGCTGCAGCGGCAGTGCCCTTCCAGCCATTTTTCGTGACACTTCCTCATTTATAACTACATTAAGAAATGAGCGGGAAAAAATTATAATTATAGAATGATCGTGCCGCGATGCCGAGTTCAAGATCCTCACGAGCCGGCGAGCGCATATACACGCCGGCTCTACTTTGCCGATAAAAAATTAATAAGATTAAAAACCGCTTCCAAATAAATCGTAATTAGCGCCGAGATACGTGCCTGCATCATCATCACCATCACTCTGTATGTATCTCTCTTAAGCCGGATAAATCAGCGCCAATTATCGAATCGGACCCAATCGCGTGTCTCTTATAATAGGACAGAAGAGTTGCCGACAAGCCATCTGGCGTCGGAGGCGCGCATCTGGGCCACTACAGGAACCTGTAACTTGTCGAATACGCTTTTTGAGATAATTTTTCGAGTTGGGTATCCATGCGTGACGGGAATCCACTTAAATCGCATTTATTTAATCGATGCAAAATTTGCTAAACAGATTCTTGTCATAAATTAGAACGTGGCGGACAAGACTAGTCGTTTATGATGAGAAAAATTCTCCTTTTTTTATTTCCCAGTAAAATTAAAGCAACAACTCTATGCAGGTATAAAAATAGAAAAGTCTATTACGTAAACAAAAACAGGCAAATGGGTACTGGCAATAACTGATTCATTTCTATAAATCTCAATCAAGAAAGAAGCGAAATACTGCGCACCTTTTATAGTTACATCATCCGATCTATGTTCATGCATCAATTACAGTTTTTAATTTTGAAATTTATTTAGGTTGGCATTATTGAATAAATAAGGATTTCTAAGGACAGCCCTGAAAGGATTTGTTTCACGTCAAATATTTTTCTCGAGAGTGATTGAATAAGGTGTAAGCCAAGACACCTCCTAATTAATTCGCGATCTAATTAAATCGTAAAAGGAATATGTCTGTCCGGTTCTAAAAGACTCACGAACGCCCATGTGCGATTGGAGATTTCGCAAGTCGTTAATGGGTACCCTTAATATTTCGTTAATTCGAAAATTCGTCCGCGAAAACGCCCCAAAGCTCCCAAGGAAAAATTCGTTCTATACATTTTTAATAAATGCAAGTCAGCATTAATTAATTCGCTGGACTATAATATAATCTAATTTCTGAATTTAAATCAATTTTTTCTCCTTGTCGAACATTACAGATACCTATAGTGGCTGACTGGTCATTTTGTGTTGGATTATACTCGAACTACATGTGATCTAAAATCGAGTCGCGCGCTATTTTCTTTTGTAATTAAGTTTCACTTTCGTAGAAACAAACCAGTTCGATGGCTGATACAATATTTTTATCGGTGCGGGACGCCTTGCTGCCTGAAACCTTATTTTTTACGGCCGCCACTTTCTATTCGCTTATTATTATGGTCGTCAAGATTTTTAGCTAATTTGGAAGTTCAAATACATGGCTGATCGTAAAATTAAAAGTTTCTGAAGGATTAATTAGCGATTCTCTGAAACCGGACCCCGAAGAACAGAGCTCAAGCCCTCCTAAAGTCTACGCCAATGGTTTTCACAAAATCCATAAAATGACACTGTATAAAACCATAGAATTCGAGACCGTCAATCTCTATAGAATATGTTATGTCCAAATGTTTTTTTTTTTATATTTTTCGGATGTAGAATCACCCCTTGAAGTTCTGAACAACGCCTTGTGTTTATAACACCGGACCGATGCGATGTAGAAAGAAATTTCGCTCAATTGACATAACAATAACTTGTCACTGTCAAATTTTGTGATCTCAACAACAATCGTAACACAATAATACACGAAGGAATCGAAGCAACAATCACCCACGTTCCTTCAAATAATAAATCCCGACCGATTTTACCCATTATGATATTGTGAAACGGTAAGTGTAAGTCGCGGTTAGAAAGATCCTTGCACTTTCAGTCCGAACTGGAGCAATAATTCGTTATCCGAATACCGACGTGTTTATTGAAGAAAATCCAATATTTACACGAATATATCAATCTTTGACTTTAATCATACTGATAATAAGGAATTACTAGACTACAGTGCGAAATTCTAAAAATCACAATCTACAACATTGTTGTAATTTTTTTTTCATGTGCTTGAAAAATATAAAAATCCTGGAACACAGCAGGATATGACATGACTTTTTGATGAATGAACGGAGATCGAAATTGGGATTAATTTCCTCGAAATGTGCATCAGGGAATCCCCCGTAAATGTCAATGTTTTTACGTTTGGATTAAGCAATAATCATCTCGATAATGATGACGATGATGCGGTATGAGGATATCCAATAGATCAAAACCGATCGATTCATCGCAACACGAATAACGACTCTGTTTTATTGTTGTTATTATTATATTATGATCCAGCCCACATAGTTGCGCACGGCGTAATTATTTCAATTACACAGTTATCAATGTCAAGCGCAATCATTATTATTTATATTTTCAGTACCTGGAGCTACCGAAGAATTGAAATCGGTGCACAAATCTACAGAAAGCATCATACCCACCACTTATAAGATACATCTCGCAGTATTATGTTATTATTATGTATTGTTGACTCAAGATTTTATTAAAATCAAACAGAAATTTCAGATAATTCCAGAGGACGTGGCACGGAACATCATCATAAGCCCATCACCATTATAATCTAAAATCAATTATAGAGGCATAAAATCGAGCGCGAGGAAAAAGTGAGCGAGATCGTGAATGATGTTTCGAAATTCGTCTGCGTATATCTAAATAAGTGCCTATACAAGGATTAATTTTATACCAGATATCCTGAAATTACGTATTTCGATTAAGATCAGCACCTAAACTCTCTACTCGCACGTGATGAATAACCATTTACAAAAGAATTGATTTTTTAATCGAGTATAAAATTGCTCTATCTAGAAATTTATCAGAAAATGAGTTGAGTAATTCATTATTACCGCTTCGAAAATTCGTACAGATTTCGCCTTGACTCGATCGCGATCAATTAAGCGCGAATAAATTGCACGACGTCTTAATAATGATAAGTTTCACTAATGTTTAAGTAACTTCTTATGAAGCGGCATGAAGTGATATTCTAATATCGAATACACGCATTGAAATGTCAACGGAAATTCAAGGCGGCAAGCGAACCGTGTAAATCCGTACCGTTGGAATTTTAAGACTGGGTGAAAAAAATCACCTCGTTTAATTACTACTTAGACACCTATGATAATATTAAGATATGAATCTGACCTGTTAATATGAGATTGCTAAGGGTGAATGGAGTCTGGGCACTTGTCATTCACTTTACACACTGTGGATCTCTCTCTTGTCATTCAGTTAATATTTTCTGTAGGTGCGTTCCGTTTCCTCTCTCGCATTTGTAGTCAAGTTAACTCACATTACTCTCCATAACTTCGTAAAGAAATGGGGACCGATAAGCAAAACAAACTTGAAAATTTCTTAAAAACCTGTGCGATATTTACCTTCATACCATTTATTTATACATACTTACACATATGTGCCGGTTATGGTATGTACGGGATAGACCAATTCGATAACGGGGATTTCTAAAAGCGGACCTCACTACAGGTGATTACTTTTTTAATGTGTAAAAATGTATCCTGGTGATTTTATGGGGTTGTCGCCGGTGGCGACAAGAACCAATTTATTTTTCCGATAAGTACACTTATTTTTATATTCCATTACTTAAAGCAATTTCGTTTTACATGTGTGCTTAGCGTTATTGTATCAATATCCGATTTGATTTCGACATGATGAAAAAGTTTCACCACATAAGATACAGTATAAAACACAGACAGAGTCGCATGCATGTGCGGATTTTCGCTCCAGTTTTGAAAATACAACAATTTCAGTTTTTCAAGCCCCATTTTTTCAGGTCTAGACCATTATTTCGTCTATTAGGTACTGGAATTCGAAGCGTACAAATAATATAACAAAGTTATGGCTTTAGAAACTTTTCGTTAAATCGCATGTATGGAAGAGATTCTCAAAAGTTTCTCAAAAGCCCATCGGTATGGCGATGATAAAAGATCGATTTTTTCTTATTTGTTCTAAAGTGGGTCGTGATCGTGTATCGAACTCACTCGCGCCTCAGGATCCGGAAATTCTGGGCAGATTTCTCGAGAGAGCAGCTACAACAGCTACCGAACTTATCGACCGATCTGGTTTCATAATCTCGCTCATTTTATTATGGTCGTGAATGTACGTATACTTATAACGACATTAGCACATACCGATTTTATATTATTAAATAAATGCGCAATAATAACATAACGCAACGCGCACATTATCGATTCCGATTCGACGCGACACGACCGTCGGATTTCATTTCTCGTTTTATCGGATTCGTGAAAAGAAACGAGGAAGACTTTGTCAAAAACCTTGATTCCGTTTTTTATTTTGACAATAAAACACAAAAGCGTAGGCTTTTCCATTTCCAGAAGTGATAACAAACAACCAAGTCGATTAAAAAATATTTAAATAATTTGCAAGCTGACTACATTTATAACGACCGAGATTAAATCTAATCTTGATGAGATCTTAAAGCGAGGACAATAAAACGTATTGAGGTAGGCAGCCGTTCCGCTGTTCCACCCAATTCAAATTATTATGTAAAAAAATCTGACAGAAATCTCAAGTCTACACAGTGAACAATAAAAATTGGATGTCGTTGACGTTTTTAAAAAGTTCTGTTATTGGAGCTCTACATACATTGCAAAAACTCGAGTTCTTACGAAACCTTGAATAAATTTGTAGTATGGAATAGATAACTGAATCGATAGTTCAAGGTGAGGCAACTTCTCCATTTCAGATTAATAGAAAAGAAAATGGATAGATTTTCAGGAAGTACTCGTATTGAGAAACTTCATCCTTATTTACAATGAGAAAAAGTACTGACTTTGAGGAAAACGACTATCTAGAACAAATACGATCCGGGACGAGTTGACTTAGATAAAAGGAACGGGTCAATATAATCTAATAGTAGGTGAAAAAAGAGGGAAAAAAGCTCGCATTATCAGTCACGTATTTGTATATTACACATCAGTATCATGGGAGGACGAGGACACAGAATTTCCATTAGAAAATAAAAAGGATAACGGCTCGATCTCTGAATCTAACACTATAAAACCCACGTACGTCTGTCTGTGATTATTATTACTTTTATTATTGTAAAGCGGAAGGGACAATTTTAAAAACCCCTTCGCGTCTGAATAAATTTAAATTTACAATGTGCTCTCTCCCGGTCCCATTAATGGAATTTACAGCGTTCATCGTTCATCCCATAAATTCAATTTAGGTCCATTGATCGCCTCGAAAAGGTACGAAAAGAGCGAGATGCCCGAACAATCAATCCATAAATCATCGATTTTAACACCTGAAGATATACCCTGAAAGCTGCGCACACCGACTCCCATAATAATAACAGCAACAGCTTACACTATAATACGAGTGGGAGGTTTTAATTTTTTTCACTGAAACGAGCTTTCAGCGGTTCGAAAAGTTCGGACCCGGCCATCAAAGTCCCTCTCCTCTGAGTATAGGTATATGCTAATTACGACACATGCCCTCTGTCTTGTATTTAGTTGTTACTCAGTCAATGGTTGCATTAAAATCGTGTTCTATTGTTTTAAAATAAATTATATTCAGACTTTGTGGGTGTTTATGGACTCATTGTACACGAACGAGAACTGTAACTGCCTATACCACCTATACGAATAGTAATAGTTTCTCATGTATAACAAACTATTATTGGAGAGTTCAAAATCACATTTTATTAAATGCGACGACTGTCTAGTCTGGTCTACCTTTATAGTCTCCACTCTCGTCTAGCCTAGTGTTTAGACAAACTACGCAATTTCATGACTTTTATTATTTTCAGTTTGAATGAGTCTACGATTGACGATTCACGGACGATTTCGAGCATGAAATATCTGAGCTTTCATAATTTATTTTTATTATGACGTAATTTTTTGGATTTTTTGGTAAAAAGCTCAAAGTTGCGATTTTATAAAACCATGATCAAGAAAAGTTTATATGATAGAAACTGTGCTGTAAAAGGTGGAACTCTGTGAACTCGAAATAAATTAGACATTAATTTAATTTCCCCATTCTTCAAGTGGCAACTTGTTAATACCAAACACGTAAGTTTTGTTTTGTTGTTTAAACAACGAGTCGAAAGAGATTTATGGTGTACCATAAATTCGGAGATTATTATATGCTGCATAGAAACCCACGATGAGTGTAAATAGATAGGACCCTCGCTGATTACTCACATTGAGGAAAAAGTCAAGGCATTCTTATGGCATATCATCACGAAAAGTGAAACGAAAATCGTCGTCAAAGAGGATTTTGTAAGAACAATTTCGCCCCTGGGGAGAACAATGGGATCGGCGCCGTGTTATTAGTCCGCGAGAGATGTTCGAGCCTCGTTACAAAATCAGCGACACACGTCGCCCATTGAAAACGAAAGTGTAAAGTGTGCACTTCTTGTAAATGTGGCTCGGCATCTGATATGATGCAGCGCTATTTTAAATGTCAAAACTGCAATAATTATTACACTTTGGCGAGCCGATTGCCACATCCAGTTCTCCTCCGTAACAGTTTTACTTCTTTCGCGATTTTTTTCCGGAGAAATTAATGCGATATTCTTGTTATCCGCGGAGGTGAATTAAATATAAATAAGTAACTGTACTAAATGAGTACAATTTCTCTGTTGTTTAACCTTTCCGGTGAGTTTTGTATAACCTTGTTCGGTTGTAAAGTCATGTTCTTGCCGCTTTTCAGAGAGCGACCTTACGACAAAGAGAGCCCAAAGCACTCGTGTATTATAAATCGGACTCAATCATGCGATATTAATAAACGTGTGAGAATTCAACCTTGTTTTCGATTGAATTCCGTTATTCCGCATTTTCTTTGTAAAGTAATATAAGTACGCAGATTCGATCTCACCCCGTCCGAGAAGGGCACAAGTGGATGACGCACATACCTGAAACGATGAATACAAAAAATTAAAATCTCGAACTGTACAAACATGAGCAACATTATATTCAGTATATCCTGTGAATTTAATTTGATTTAACGCTAATGGTCTATACTAACAAAACCTCCCACCGTGATAATTAGGTATTATTATTCATATAGATTTTTTCTGAAATATAAATCCACCGCTACCATAAATAAACGATAATGATAAATATTATAGTTGAGGTAATTTACGAGCGAAATTGATCTTTGGAAATGCGGATTCGTTCCGTATAAAACGTTCGGAATTTTCTTGGGAAAATACCGAATCTCCACTTTATAAGGTATAAAGATCTGCATTGATGACTTTTTAACAGTTTCCTGTGATTGTATAGAGTGATGATAAGTCTCCAGTCTATTTATTATCGCCATTATTTATGATTATAAATGTATGGAGCGACTGAATGAGGGAGACTGTTGGTAATTAATCAAAATGGTTTTTAAAAAATATGCGGAAATCGATCAGCCCACGGTGAGTGGGTCGCTTCTTGGTTCGTACAGTATCAGGTCTCGAGAGTTGAGAGTTTGTATATGCCAATAAAAATGATAAATCCCATCGCGTCGAGCAATTTCATAATTCTTGCATTGTTGCAACTTTCTTCGGCGATTTTTTCGCCCGCCCACAGAACAATTCTGCAATAGAGCAGAGGGATCTTATTCACACCTCTTAGTTACCACTCCACCACTAAACTATACAATCGTGAGAAATATCATACCCGTGAGAACAAAACAATTTTTTCCTGAAGGATTTTTATCTCAGGATGGCCGAATGAAACCAAATCAAATCATCCGCTGATACCGATTGAAATTTGGATTTTAATTTTACCTCTATTTTAATTGGTGAGTGCTGGAATTTCTTTTAGGTTAGGGGTGATCCTGATAATTGGCCGAGATAAATCGGACACTTCCACCGCATTATTCACTCGTGCCGCCCGCAATTTATGCTGTCTTAAGTTGGCAGTATTGTTGTTGTTATTATTTCCTGAAATCGGTTCGTAGGCGGACGTGGTAAATGTTGCCCATATTTTGTAATTGTAATCAAGATTACGGCCGTAAATTACGAATGCATAATGAAATATATCTCGTCCCGCGTTTTAATTATTTCCAACCATCACCGGCATCGTCAAATAACTCTCGTTTTCAACTCGCCGCTCAATTTCAGCCGACTGCAAAGCCTGAAAGAGGCTTTTAAACCCACTGAAAGCTTCAGTAAAGTTTTTGAACTTTCTCACGGGTTTATTCATAACTCGACAATGGCTTTAAATTGAGATCTTATGAGGTGATCCATCTGTGGCAATTTCCAAAAATTTGGTAAATTATTCACTTCGAGTTTGCCCGATAATGGCGAGCAATTAAATTACCTCATGCGCTACACACATATCCCATCTACATGTCTAATAGGCACCTAATGGAATGTTTTAATCAAAGTTGTCTTATCTGGTCGACGTTATCTCTTCGTGGCCTGGGTAGGTAATTGTAAATTGTTACAATGATTTAATCATTTTAACCATCTCACGTGCGAATTTTTATTCAAAATCGTTATTTTTGTTGGGTAGATAATTACACTTTTCTAATTTAAAGTGTCATTATAGATATTACTCGATATTACTTATACGAAGTGCATTGAAGCAATAACGACAAGAATACCAGATATGAGATAAGTTATGTAGATTAATGTAATTTAATTACGAAATCTTTCAAACTAATCAACGCAAAAATTAATTAAAAGTTATTACTTATCTATCCTCTACCTACACTTTTTTAAATTGCTCTCCGCGGTATAATTACTGATTAAAAGAAAATTTATCGCAACTTTGTTATTGCTACACATATTTATAATAAATTTACAACCGACTAAACCTCAACTATTAAGTATATAGTTATAATAGTTTTTACGCAACCCGATTGTTTATTGAATACCTATCTGGTAAGAATTTTCCCATTAAAATGGCATGTTATTATTCGTAATTAATCAGGCATGTGGATGAGAGATCTCTACAACCTAGGATATCAACTTTTTTCATTATAAAAGTAGTTAGCTAATAGTTGTACTTAACTAACTGTAACTTAGCGCAGACTCGAGAAAGATCTCACGTGGAGGAAAAAATCCACGAACGTGATGCACAATTCGGCCTTCGGACGATCCGTCATCCTTCGAGGACTTTCGCCCTGTCAAAGTGACAGTTGACGTTTCGACAGCACGGACCAATCCGCGACGTGCCTTCGACGTTCGATGCCACCCAATAAGGACGAGGAAAAAAAGCAGAAAACGTTTATATCGTCCCGTAAAGAGGTAATTATAACGTGAGATGTTGCCGTGATGAATGGGGCCGCGGTCCGGTGGTGCGGCGTGGGCGTCCCGATATGAAGGGGGCGCTCGATGTTCGTGAAAAAGAAGCGGCATTATGACGATGACGGCCCCTGAAAGCGCAGAGACGGACCGCGTTGACACTGCGGGCCCTAATGAGCTTCTACGATAAATCAAACGGAAAAAAATCGGCCCCGTTTCGATATTACCTGCTCGTAGATAACGTTCATAAATGGGTCCTGTTGTATTATGAGAATGGGAATAACGTGCGGGCTCCGTTTATGTGCACCGGTGATGGGCCGCAAAGGCGTTAAATTAATTACCTTTTGGGTCGGGAGCAGGAAAAAAGATACCGCTTCCGGTTCGAATTCTTCATCTTATACCCACTAGGTAGTTAAGTAACTTGATGATATGTTGTCTAAGCCTAATGCGTCTTAGAAGACGGAAAAATATTGAATACATTCGCGAAACTGTCATAAATCACAATGTAGAAATACGAAGGTTTCAGAAAATATCTCATAGGCTTTTTTGCCCAATTCGAGTCAATTATTTCTTTATTACAAAAATTTACAAACTTGTGATGTTTTTTCAAGTTTCTCAAATGCATATTCTCAGTGCAAAACTTCTAAATTACATTAGACACCCTGTATAATCCCTTCAGAGTGCATTTTTTATCGGAGGATTAATTACAGATGAAAATTTATTTAAAAAAACATTTTAATTTCATTCTTTCTAGGGAACTTTTAAAGCTTTCTGATGTATTGAATAAGTACCAAAAATTGTAAAATTGTAAGAAAAACTGTCAATCGGTGTGAAAATTCGAAGGTTTCATAATCCTACAATTTCTTCATTACAAAGGTGAACCAATTTTACCTAAAATACTTGAGGTTTTGAATGTTTTTTCAAGTTTCCCAAATGCATTTTCTTAGTGTACTACTTTTCACCCCTTGATGGTGACATTATACGGAGACATCAAAAAATTCTTCATAAAGGGTGGCTATGATCATCGTTCTGTCTCTATCCTTTTAGTAGTTTTTAGATGAGACAGAATGATATTCACAGCCTCCCCTTGTGAAGAATCTTTATGTCACTGTACAACTAAAATATTAAACACCCTGTGTAACTCCGGAGTGCATTTTTTCATTGAGTGCAATTGAGGGATTAATTCCAGATAAGATTAATTTAAATAGGATTGTTCCCCTTCTTTCTAGGGAACTTTTGAAGCTTTCTGATCTGATTGGCTTGATTCTTGGCACCTCCAAGAATATTTAAATTACAAATGACTTGCACAAATTTGCAGCGATTATTATAAGAACGCGCTAGAAAATCCTCAATTACCTCTCGCCGTTCTCACTCGATAATACAGATTCCGTTTTTTGCGAGCTATTTCGCTATTAAAATGCAAGATTTAATCGACTCGTGCGAAAATCGTGACCTAAACACCCTGAATTTCGCGACGAATGTCCTATTAGTGAATACGTAAAAATTGGCGAATGCGCCGCCCGAGGGTGGCATTTGGCCAGATGGCCGGAATCGCGTTTTCCGATCTGGGAAAAAATATCGGCCCATTTTTAGCGAGAGACGAATAAATGTCAGGGGGCTGTCCCGTCTGCGGATGAATTCACGCACGATCATTAAGAGTGCCGACATATCCACCTCTCCTTAGCTCGAATCAAATCGCAACCCATGATACAGATGTTGGAGCGATAACCTTTTGACATCGCGGGCACAAGACACGGGCATGGGCCGAACCGTGAGCGGAAATTATGCGAAATTGCTTAATAATAATTCACACCATCATGCCTATCTCTCGAATCTATCCCGCACACAGATATCCGTGCAGGATAGATAGCGTTATTATCCGGCGAGAATTATTGGCGAAAAATCCGATTGTGAGATTTGTGTGTTGCGTCGTACCTTGTGGTTTATGGGACGGGAGGTTTATGCCGACCGTACGTACTCAGGTACGGGTGAAATTGTTTTTGTAACGTTACGTAATTTCGGTTCTACGGTGGAAATGTCACGCTCGTGATAGCTCGCGCGCGATCCCGGGCCCTCGGGGTTCCCCGTAATCCCATAATGTATTACATTATCCATGTGCTGGAGAACATAATCGGCAGTTATCCGAATTGGTACGAAAAAATAAGGAAGAGGTGAATCTCGGTAATTCATCGGAAGAAGGATGATAACGGTGAGCGCGACCCACTGCTGCTCCACATACTCGCAGGTGCTTCTCTCGATCGGCCGGACGGAGAAAGTGATCCGGTTTGGCGGGATCTCCTTTGGCGAGGAAATCCAGCGACCGTCGACGAAAACCTTTCAACTACAGTGGAACCTCGATCATCGATTATGGACCAATCCGAAAATCAGGTAAAAGTTCCATAATTCGAACAGCAATGTACAAGTTTCCAAAAACTATGGGTGATTTTCGGAAAGCCCATAAAAAATGTCCCATGTGTAGGAGCTTCGAAAACTATAAGCCAACAAGGCAGAAAGACATGCCGAAAAACGAACAGAAATTCATGAAATACATACAAATTGCTCATCTGAACAGCTCATTGCTTTAGCCGTTCGGATTAAAGGGATTCTACTGTATAACCGGCGTTAAATCCCATCTTTACGGACCAGATTTTATCGCAGACTGATCTGCGTCTCGTTCAAAGAATGCGAGTGGGTAATCGCGTCCAAAAATTATGCATCCTAGAATTACTAGCAATTTCCAGAGATTCTTAAGACATATTTTCGAATTTTTCTAATAATATTCAGAAATTCTTGGGCAAGAAATGCACCATCGTTTCTAAACTATACCAGAAATTGCCAGTAATGATTCTTACAGACATTCTTCAAATGTTTTGGATAAGTCCTAAAAAAATTCAGACATTCTTGAACATTATGGTCTATGCTGTCTGGTGGTAATTTTGAAGACATTCCTAGAAGTTATTAGACCTTTTTGAACAAAATTTGTTTTGTAATTGGTGTACATATTTTCGGGCAATTTCAGCTTCGTTCTACTCGTAGTAATTCCAGGTTTTCGCTTGGGAAAAATTACCATCAGCTGACTGATTAGGGTTGTTTTCTATGATTGCGAGATTAATTTTTCGGCCAAATTCTACAATTTCTATTGGATAGAAATTAGCGTTATCTTTTCTGATTGGTTGCGAAGATGACTCTCAAATGCTTCGGCCAATGTCAAAAGCATAAATGAACAAGTCTGTTTTCATCTTTTGATCGTACCTCTATCCTAAAGCATTTTTTGGAGATTTTCGGATTATTTTGATGATACATGTATGGATTTTTTTTTCGCTTTCACAATTTTCGTCAAATGCAGAAATGTTTTCTTCAGTAATTTCTTCGCTTGTCAGCAATTTTAACCGATGGCTCGAGTCGAAACAAAGGGCAGTTAACCTCATCTATCACATTGGCATTTGCCGACAGGAGGCTGAGTCAGCCTCTCCGACACGGCTTTAATTTTCCCTGACCTACTAAATCAAACCACATTTTGTGTTAATACAATTCGTATACAAGTAATAACGTAAAAGACGCCCGGAGGAATTCGACGATCGGATTCGTTCGCATATCGTAGGAATCCGTAGGCGATTTCCATCGCCCCCGGCCTAGTGAAACTTGAGTGCATTTCAGGAAAAGTGGACGGGCCGGTCATTGCCATCGTCGTAAAACGAGACGACTCGCCTCTCTCGTCGTCGTCATCATCGACAACCTAAATAATCCGAGACGAAATTTTTCGACGAAAAAAAAACGGAAGAAATCGTCGTAATCGTCGACGGCCAACGTAAGAACTCCACGGGATAGAACTTGCGATGTCAAATGTCACTTTAAAAGACAATAACTTTGAAATACAACATAATAAAGTTGCGTTGGTCAAGAGCGGCGATAAATCAAAGTTGAAGCGAGACAAATCTATCACGAGAGCTCGTGTTAAGCGGTAGCGAATTGTAACGATCTGGATTTCCATCTTCGGGTGGGAATTTTTCATGCGGCATTGACATTTCAGTAATTAGCATATCCGCGGTACTAGCGCTTCCAGCGCACCGTTTTTAAGTGGTTATTAGGTATATCGTCTGTCGTTGAGAAATTGTTCAATTTTATTCAGAATGCGGGGCGTCTACAACAGTTATGATTATTATGTCGGTGATTCACCGAAAAATTATCATAGAGCCGCCCATTCGGTGTCCTCCGGTCTTCTAACGCTAAATATGCATAAGTGGAGGAGCTTAATTCAAGGCGAAAATTCCTGAAATGCCTATTCCGAGTCCACCATACCCGAGTCTCGACCATTGTATTATTTTTTTATTTAATGAAATTGTTTAAAAACAAGTTAGTGTGTACATAAATAACTGCTTTCTTGAAAAAATTCTTGAATAACAACTCACATTTGACCTATACTCCTACGTTTACTACCTGCCTTACATCATGTTGGTCCCTCTTAACGTATTCATTCACCGATGGGCGCTATCCGGGGCTTTCGAGCGTATGAAGAAAAGAGGCAATTTGCGTGCCTTCGTAACGACTTTGAGGCGAAAAGGCCTATTAGGAGAAAAAATTATTACCGGTCGCCGGGATACGCATCTCATAAGATAATGGAGAATTTACCGGCTAGCGTGAATAGTTAATTGATTCGGTGATTTATCGACTGAAAGCTCAGGCGATGCGACGTTTCCGGGGACTGAATTCGTATTGCCCAACGCGTTATTTCAGTTTCAGTCCGGATCGAAAAATCAAAGTCATGTCGTATAAAGTAAATCAATCAGAAATGTTACGAAGTGACGGCCGGCGGTTACATTATTTGCCGATTTTATCTCTAGAAATTTCCTTTTGTGTTATGTCTAACGATGAATGTTGCGTTAATTACGAATGATTATTAATTTTCCGCACTATCCACTTAACGCCGAGATAAATGGCCGCTTCTTATTGTAACAAATTACCTCCTAATTCAGAGGCCCAAGTTTGTTAAGATTTCTCGCCCGGCTCTCTGCTCTAATATGCGTAATTATAATTACTCGCATTTTCTCGTTTGGCGGTGTCGTAATTGTAATTAATTATCACCGTCCGATAATCGTATTTATGTATCTGGGTGTAATGTATGCATGCGTACTCTCTACCTAATTAATTGTCGCTAAAATTATCTCATACATAAAGATAAGGGGGTGAGTGATACACCATACATCATAGGTAATAACGTCGCCCTCTCCCACGGTCATAAATAATTTAAATCCATTAGCCTAATTACTTTAGGTCCTTTTTATTTTTCCATTCCGAGTGGCGAGACATTTCGCAACAAAGTACGTATTATTAAAATATTTTCCGGGTCGCTCTCTTATTCGGCTGTAATTGGTATTGGCTTCACAATCGATCGGATTAATTAACTATCGAGATAACAATCTCCACCTATCCATCTAATGCTTATCTATCCGTGAGTATTATAGCGGTGATTTGTTGAGTTTATGGGTCGCCCGTAATGGGAACTTCGTAAATAATAAGCCAAAGTGAGACGGCCACTTAATCGAAGGTTTTCAAAAGTGCACATCACAGAAATGAAGTGATTAATCCGTCCACCAGTGAGATATCGTGGAGAAGTTTTAATCAATTCGCTGTCATTTCGCTCCGACATTATTTAGCCGGTCCGTATAATAGTAGTACTCCAGTCGGCTCGGATATAACGCGAGAGCGGCCTTATTCAGACGCTCTCCATTAAATGTCTCTCCTGGATGGTTCAAATACCTTCGTTTTATGGGTGTACAGTTACAGTTTCTCATTGAGACCAATGCACGATTATTAATTAGACGACGAGTGGAATTTTAATTGGAGAAAACGCGGAATTGCCACCGCAGAATGATGGATGCGATCAGGAATTTGTGAATCGATTTTTGGTCTTTAGCTATTCCCGTTAGCTCCATTCCAGATACTCGGAGATTATAGAATTTCACACAATTCTCTGAAAGCTATCAGCTTTCTACACTACGGAAATTGGTGGAGGCGCCGGGGTAGACAAAATTATGAAATAAAGCTCAGAATCTGGTCTGAAAATGAAAGTAGAAATTTCAGCCCATTTGTTACAAAAGAATGGAGGCTCAATAATACCGAGATGCGATATCAAGAGAATACAAGAGCAGGTTTCACTTATTCGGCCCACTTTAGGCTAATTGGCCCCAAAATCATCATCGACCACGATATAAGTAGGACACATACCTATAACACTTCAATACCTTTGTAGGTGCCGATGCACGAGGAGAAAAAGAAAACGCGAACCGAATATGAAGAGACGAGAAATATGATAATCAGGTTCGCGATTTTACCTCGAGTGGAAAAAAGCGAGACCACCTCTCGTCGTGAAATTAAGAGGAGCACGAGACCGAAATGAGACCTCGTTCGCGTCTTCGAAACTTGTAATCAAAAGGAGCTTAGCGCGACGTAAACCAAACATCGTTACGTTACGTCTCGAGGGTAAACGCAAACGATACGAGCTTTTAATTGGGCCCAAATAAAGGGTGATCGTTATACTTGAAGAAGACATTATGTACTCGACGCGAATTATCCCCGACCGTCTCATTATCCGTTTTTTTGAGCGCGGAAAAATCGCCGACTTTTTTGCGCGCGAAATAAAATGCGGTCCGGTTAAATCGATCGCTTACACGCGACCTAAATACCATGGGGGATTTTGTAATGTCGGGTTGGCAATAGACAATACATCATGTCCTGTGCGCCGCATTAAGATAAATCACCAACGCAATCATGTGGAAATGCTATCTGTACTTATGTATACGCCGTACGTATATGTATCCGTGGATATTGTCCGTGTGTTTACGGTCTTCTATTGGTAAAGTAAAGAGGCCCACATGCTGAGCAAGCCGCCACGTCTTAAATCCACAAATCGTTATTATTATAACGAAATAATAACGGGGAGACAAGTTCAAGGGGAAATCGTCGAGATAGGCGCAAAACGAAACGGTCGTTATTATTACCCTTAATTAGGTAATTGACGGTGGTAGAGTCGACAAATTTAATAATTGCCTCGGATATTTGATAATTGCTGCTGTTAACTCGACGGCCGAGCACCCGAGAGATTAGAAATTAATTGCCAATTAATTAAGCGACATTGTGCCACTTCGGCCTTGTTCCCGCGAGGACCCCACAAAATGACCGAATCATCGATCACTCGAATTTCGAGAGGTCAGAAGATGCAATTTCCCCGTTCGGCATTAGCAGGATTTTTATCGGTGGGAGTTTTCCTCCGGGTCTGAATATCAAGGTCTGCCCGCATGTGATATGACATACCCATGACTTTATCCGCACAATTACGTATGCAACTAGAATCTGCAATTATGTTAATATCGAAACCAACGGGGACAATAATTAATGGGAGAAGGCAATCGCATAAACGATTTTTATGATGAAATTTCGCTCTTGACTCATGCAAATCCACGCCAATTATATCGGACGGCCGAGAAAGCTCTACATATTTTGCCTTTTCCCCCGAAGAGGTCCGGGACACCCGGTAGAAATTACTATCGACCACCGCTCCCATAATATCGATTATTATTAAAGATAATCGCGGTGGTACGTAAGATCGTAAAATCGGCCGTAAAACCCCGCCAAAGACTCGCGCGCCGGCCTCGCGCCATTACTTAAGAAAAAATCGCTAATGTAACGACATTTATATGCAGTTATTATCGATTTTGCATGCATGAACGTCGAATTAACAGTGCGTTAATGCGCCAGTACTCCCCGCATTTCGAATAATAAAAGTGGTGGTCGGTGTGCTTTATCGTCTTACCGCATTTATTTATTGTATTCAGATCCGTTTCGTACAAGGTTTAAAAAACGCTAATCGACCGTTATAAATATGTATAAACGATATCTGGGAGTCGTTTATTTGCGCCTGCGCAAAAACGGTAGGCGCCCGTATAACTCGATCTAACTGCAGAGATTAAAGCTTTACTTATGGACGTGTGTGCACATTTTCTCGGAAGCTCTAAAGGTCAATACGTATCCACCTCTAAATGTATTGCATAATAAATATCCCATTATATCCCCGGACGAGGGATTTCGGAAAAATCCTTAACCGAGCTTTAACTGTTCATAATAATGATGTTGGACGAGCCGTCTCTCCGCGGTAATCTCATTATGCATATCGATAACTCTCTGCCTACATAACTATACATGTAATACCCGACTTCGTCTCTATGTGCTGTAAGCAATAAGCGAGTACATAACTAAAGCCATGACGGTAGGAAAATCCAGAAAGAAATGACTTCCTTATTTGAAAAGCCGTTGTGAGGATTATGACGTATGGGCCATTCATTACCACGACCGACTCGGTAATAATAAGAACGACGCATCAGAGGAAATAAAAGCGAAAATGATTAGGGTTGTTACGATGATGATCCTCGACAGATCATTGACGCATGACCCTAATTACGAAAGTTCCTCGCATTGTTACAGTCAAAATCCAAATTACATATTGTGAAGTCGCCATTGTCCACGCGGAATTAATGACTGTGTACCTTAGTCACAATAAGCGCGGCATTATGGGCCCCGTGATTGGCCGGTTTCGCTAGCGCAAATAATGAAGTTATTATTGTTGTGGGGCATCCTCTGGAACGGCGGCGAGGTTGCGCCGATGACGTTACGCACGGCGATCATTTTGTGGAAAGCTCTGCGACGTATGAAAAGCTCCGATGCGGTTTTAGGGGCAACCTCGATTTCGAAGATCGGCCCTGGGCTATTCATATTTTATCACCGTCGAAACGGCGAGGTCGAACCTTTTAACCTGCAGATTCCTAGATAATGATGATGTAGCGGTATACCGTTGTGTACGGCGCGATCGCGTATCAAATTATCGCCCATCAATACTCGTTAACGAATTCGGATCGCGGGATATTTCGACTTTGAACCAGACGAATCGATATCGATGCGATTTCGTCAGCTTTTTGACGCTGGAATGAAGAATAGAAGAATCGAGAAACTCTACAGGAGATTAACTAATCTAAAAGAACACAACTAGGAGAAAAATCAATCAGATTCTTACAATCTTTCATGGTGACCCAATGATGAGTTAGACGACGAACCCGAAATTTTATTCATTTGGTGGTGAATATCGATGTCTTATGCCTCCAATTTCCATAAAATTCATGAAATGAATGAGTTTTGAAGCAAATGAACGAATTCCAAGCGATTTTTCGTGGAGACCCAATGATCGGTTAGACGACAAACCCGAAATTTTATTCTTCTAGTGGTGAATTTCGATGTCTTATGCCTCAAATTCCTATAAAGCTTATGAAATAGATGAATTTTGAACCAAATCAACGAATTCCAAGCCAATTTTTCGTAGTGGCCCAATGATGTGTTAGACGACGAACCTGAAATTTTATTCTTCTGGTAGTGAATTTCGATGTCTTATACCTCAAATTCCTATAATGTTTATGAAATAAATGAGTTTTGAAGCAAATGAACGAATTCCAAGCGATTTTTCGTGGTGACCCAATGATGGATTAGACGACGAACCCGAAATTTTATTCATTTGGTGGTGAATATCGATGTCTTATGCCTCCAATTTCCATAAAATTCATGAAATGAATGAGTTTTGAAGCAAATGAACGAATTGCGAGCAATTTTTCGTGGTGACCCAATGATGGGTTAGACGACGAACCCGCAATTTAACTATTCGATCGCAAGTTTTCTGGAGTTTAGTTCAAATAAAAATCTCTTGAGATGACATAAATTGTCTTCATCAACCCAAACCCATCAGTTAAATGCAATTTCGACTGGCGATTTGATGAAGAGATTTTACATCAAATCAAGTGTGCTTTCTTCCTCCTTATGAAAATACTCGACCATCAGGAAGACCGGATTAGGTAAATATCGATTCATCCTCGAGTTTCCTCTGTTTAAGTTTGTGGCGAGTCGATGCGGGGGTGAGCGAGTAACCTGCCATTCTTTTCAGAGGTCTGTTTGCCCATCATCATTCACGCACAGTGCCCAGTTCAAATAACAAAACCAAAGTATATTTCTTGTAAAAACACTAGAAGAGGAGACGAATAAGTCGGGTGAAAAGATCGTGTGTGCAAGTCACCGTTCCGATCCATAAAAGAGCCCCTGCTTTGATTTTATTGTGTGGGTAGACTTCTTCAAAACTCCGGGGTTCTGAAGCGAGCTTCGCATGTGGTCCACATAAATTCCACTTTTACGTTTCCGCCGCAGCCTCTCATGTTTTTACGGACGCGCGCCCAACGCACCGGCGGAAAATTCGCACTTTTATTCTCCTTTAATTTTTCAGCTACCTATACGATGACGGTAATAAACGACGGCGATAATAACGATAATCGTATAAACGATAAGGATCGACGCTTTCACCCGTCCTCTCGTGTGCGGCTTACACTCGCATACGCGCGATAAATATAAATACGGGGATTATTAGTGTCCTTCCGCTTCCATATTCTCGCGAGTGTGTTGGCAGCGGCGCGCATAATTCAGGGGATAACTTCACAGTCCCTTAATTATCTCGTCTTCTTACGGGCGTACCTCACCGACGACCATAATATAACGCATAACGCATAAATGGGAACGTGTATGCAAAATGGAGATAGTACGACGGCATGTTTATAAGGCTTTAACCATTGCGATCGGCCGTTCGGTTCGTTCGTTGGTACGTTATAAGACCTCAAGACTTATGGTCGACTTCCTAGTTCTCGGTAAATCACTCTTTGAGACTCTGCATGTGATCGGGCACTGAAAACATCAACATCATTCTTCCGATTTATGCGCGGCTGCGCCTCGTCCTTTCCGAAATGGAACGGAACCCCGCGGCCCAAAGAAATCGGGAAATTTCGTTTTCGATCGGGCGAAACGGCGGCCGAGTGCGATTCGCGGGCGCGTGGGCCGTCAGTGTTGCCACAACATAAACATATTATTACACTAATTGTTCAGGGTCGTAACTTAACACCTATGGCGTGAAGTCGGCACAAAGTGAACTCGTATACATTGGCAACGCATTGTCCGCGTTTGACAGATATACTAGCCGGTCCCGTGACAAATGTGGAGCTATGCGAGGTGCAAAAATCGTGGCTCGGGAGCCGGACCGGCCCACATGGTACGGCCGCTCTCTTTCCTACAACACGTTCGAAAAGTTCCCCCCGAACCGGACCTGGTAGTGAAATAAAATCATACTGAACACATTCAAAAATTTCTCCATTTTTTCAAATTGTTCAAAAATTAATCAAGAAAAGCCGAGGATTTGACCACTTTGCAGCTTTGGTGTACTGTCATCAGCAAATTTCTGGCAAATTTGGCAAATTCTTTGGCAAATTTGGCAATTTAGCAAATTGATGTACACAAGTTTCTTGGGTGGTCCACCCCTCGAGAAAAGCTAAGCCGAATACAAAGTTGAACCGATTTCATATTATTTCAGTACTCGATTCTCTGGTAGCTGGAATCTATACTTGAGTATTTGTGCGTTCTGCCGACCAGGATGGGAAATTTTTTGAACGCGTTGTATTTCCTGACAATAACTACCCATAGACATACTCCACATAATATAATGTTCATATCGACAGCGCCGGCTAACAAGCCGCAGCAGTATATTTATTTATTATTCAGCGCTACCGAGAACCAATATGTCAGAAATTTACATATTCAATTTCTATACAGAACAGAGCAGCCACACTATACGTATATATAAAATACGTACATAATAATAGCGAGATAATAACGAGATAGGACACCCATAATATTAATAAGCATATTACCCGACGGAATCCGGCCCTGATAGATAGATAGCAGAGCTTTTTTTACTAGAAAATCCGGAATGGATTCGTATCATTTGCGGTGACGTCATATGCAGAATTTCTCACAATAAAGTAGTGCCCCCATTCCCTTGAAATTCGGTCGTAAATACTGAAATAAACTTTATGCCAACAATAAAATAAAAGTCTGCTTTTTACGAGCAAATTGTGCATATACGTGTATCGTCTCGAAAAACAACAAAAGCAGTGAATTAAAAAAATTCGACGGAATTTGGGTGAACTTTTGAAGGAATTTCGCGTGCTCGACTCCTAATTAATTTAATTCCCGTTCCGGATTTGCATATAATAACGATAAAGCCGCTACATTTTTTTTTTTCGTGTGGGGGAAGGTCGCGTCTGTATGACGGTGCGGTCAGTATTTAAAAAAAGAAGTTCCGAAGAAGAGGATGATAAGGCACCTTTGGAGCCCCTATCGCGTGCGCCACTGCTATTACATTAACTCTATAATGTTTACACCATATAGCGCTTAAATTAATTAATTTCAGTCGGCGCGGCGCGCATTCAAGCCAGATCACTGATTTCCAGAGAACTCGTGACCTAATTGTGTACATTAAAACACACAAAGTACGGCTGTTTCGTCATTTTCATATTATGTCGTGCCAACGGAAAAACTGAAAAGGTCTGAAAAAATGCCCACGGGGAAACGTAAAATACAACGAGAGATCAAGCGAGCAACCTACACATCCTGTCATTAACATGTCAAATGGGAGAAGTGTAATAAATCCACCCTTCACCCGTCGCGGGGCGGATGTCCTCTCCTCTCTCTTCGCATAAAATGGCAAAGAGTCCGGTTAGTGACGTCACTACTCCGATCTGTCATCTTGACAGCTGTCACTTGGCTGTCAATTGAAATAATGCGGAAAGGGACGAGATTTCCATTCCGGATTAATATTAATGGATTCGGACTGCATAAAATCACCCATAAGGAACTGATTTACAATCACGTAAAAATTTCGAAAAAGTCGTTAATTTTTTACGTCACTCGGGCTTCAAATTTCAAAATTGTGCCGACTGGTTTACTACCAGCCCTAATTTGAGTACAATTGCCGCCTTTTTATTTCAACCCTTGAAAAGCTTTTACTATCGATTATAAATCACTCGGGGATTTTTATTGGTCTTAATTATTTCACATCCACTTTAGGAGTACTCAAGGAGACAAAAAAGCCTTACAATAATAATAATAACTCTGGATTCGGATTTATTTCCCCGTTGACGTGCCGAACATCACGTGGACGGGTATAGGTATGTGCGAATTGTGTAAAAGGCGGCGTCAGATTTCCGTTATTTCTCAAGCGAGTGCTAGTGGCGGAACTGCGGGGGATACTTCTCATATCTTCGAGTGTCGGGACCTCAAATCGATGATATTTCATCTCGTTCTTGTTACTATCGAGCCCGTAAAGCGAAATGGACGCGATGCCTACAAGGATCCGAGATCGTAACCCCAATTTGTCCACCTTGAATTAGACCCCCTGAAAGCACGAAGTAATCGCACCTAATTGAGACGTTATATCATCCTGGAACGTGAAAAACGAGCTTTCAGACACTTTTTACTCCACCTTGACTAATAATAACTCGAACGAGTTTGAATAAATCTCGAAATATTCTATGCCGAATATGGAAGTTTCATGAAAAGAAGATTTGGGGTTAATTGAAGATGGTTGAATTGGTTGCGTCAAAATGGTCCGGATCGCGTTACATCTGGTTACGGTCCCTCGGATCCGTCAAATTGCGTCTAATGGTCGCATTTCCGCCGCCGGTAATTTCCTGAAATTACATGCTCGGATAAATCGAATAATCAAAGGGGGGAGCCCGATGGGTCTGCCCACTGATTACGATTTATATCTGCGTCCTCATCATGCTCATGCTTCATCAAAGCGAAAAGAGAAGGCAATCAAAAACATAAGTAGCAATTCATTTTCTAGATTTTTATCGAGGCTTTATATGGAAAAGTGTAAATATCTTTAGACGTTTTTTTTTCTGTATGATAAGAACTCGCCGCTCTCCTGTCATAAAAAGAGATATTTGTGTTGCCTAATTAAACTCGTTGATCTCTTTAAATAAACACAAAGATTTAAAAAGCAGTTGTAAAAGTGTACAAATACATACACATAAAAGAGCGATGACTCTTTCTTACAAAGTTATGACGATCATTATCATGAGAAATGTGTGGAGATCCCAGGTGAATCCACGGATTAGATAGAAATTTAACAGGGATTTCTATAGAAAAAAAGTGCCATCATCAGGTGTATCAAATTTCTGCTATAGAACCACCAATGACCCTTTCAGATAAACCCATGAGAATTAGCATATTGTCAATGGGTGGCACAAAGCATAGAAGTGGGCTAAAATCGAGATATTTCCTTATTCGGGTTATCTTACAACGTGAAAAAACAGAGTCTTCGACATTTCCTGAGTTACTGTTATATCCATCGAGTCGACCTTCGGTTTTATGGTACAAAACGGCCCGAAAAGTCGTTACTTCTATCGACACGGAGCAAGCTGAATGCGAATTAAAGAAATTTTTAATATGAGAGCAAATTTTTAGGGGTTTTTACTAATTTTGTAAAAAATTACTTTGTCCATCAATTGGCACATCTTGTGAGTACTTTGGGTTATGGTACTGTCTGCGATGTGACTTCACAATTTCTCGCTTCCTACTCAACCAGGAAACTCTCGGAACCGTTTAGATAATGTTCATTTCGGAGACCTAAATCTGCCGCAGTCCCAACTAAACTCCATTATGTACCAGCGGGGGACTTTTAAACTATAACTCTTCAGCTTATAACTACGTACGAGTTTCGTGACCAAGCGCTAACATGATATGATGCAACCGTATTTTTATAGGTTTAGAACAACAACATAACTGCCTTGCATATGATTATTATTATAAGTATACTTATTATAATTATTATTAAGAAAAAACTAAACTGGACGTAATATTTCAATTGTTTATGGTAATTTCCACGTCAAAATACCGACACTAAATCACCTTTATGATGTATATTGTGGTCGAAGTGATTTTAATGGTACCTTTATATCTACAGTTAGAATGCGGGGGCGCCCTACAAGGCGACAAATAGATGGATTAATAACACATTTGTCTTCCATCTATCAATGCACAATCGACAAATCATCAGTACATAAAATGATACCAAACTTAATACACTTCTCGTTCCGAAAGAGGTTGATTTCGGATCAGAGGTAATGTACCAGTGAACCCTGATGGTATATTCAAATTTTTAACCAGTTACTCAGGTATGCATAAATTTCAGAGAATGGCTATTATTTAAAGAAAAATGTTGAAAATAAAAAAACGCTAAAAATAACTACAATAACTATAAATAAATAAACAGTCTCGCAACATATGTTTAGACACCAGATTCTCGTCATGATAATTATTAATACTCAAAGGCCACCTAATTATCTGTGTACCTTTACTGTGGAGAATTTGTCGAAAAATCGAAATGCTTCGATTAAATACCATTTCCTGTGTACGCACATCATCATGCCGATACTTAATCACTGAATTTCCCATTATATTAGACTTCCTAATGAGACTAGTAGTAGGTAAACCAATTTAGGAAAGTTTCACGTTGTTTATCACGAACGGATTTTTATAATAAAATTTGCATTTTCGCCTGTAATTAATGGAGACTATAGCAAAGGTCAAAAACGTGAAAATGACCAGTTCCATCAGTTCCTCGTGTTTGTAAAACAACGCATTCGTGAAATGAACTAACCAGAGGCAAAACACATCGACAACCGAAAATTGGAAAAAAATTTATTGAGCTTTCATGATAATCCTCCGGTCGGTGGCTCGTTATTATCACGATGATGATGATAATGATGTAGGAGTCGCATTAGCCATAATTAAAAGTGGTGGTAAACACGACAAAAGCTCATGCACATACGTGTACGCGATGATGATGGGGCATACGACGTTAAAGTCGTCAGTGGGTGAAAATATAAAGCTTGATTTATGTAATCAGTCACGCTACGTCGGGTCCGCGTCGGCGATCTGCGTGCGTCCGTACTTACGTTCCGGCCCATGGAGATGACTCTAAAGACCGTTTACACACACCGAGGAGAAGAGCGTACCTATCCGTTTTTCCACATTGTTCCCGCCTAATACCCCATTTCCTGCCCACCCCCTCCTCCTCCCATTTTCCCGGCAAAAACCGTTTCAGAACTGCTGGACATCAAAAAATCCTTCATGAAGGGAGGCTATGATAATCGCTCTGTCTCTATCCTTCTAGTAGTTTTCAAATGAGACAGAACTATTATCATAGCCTCCCTTCATGAAGAATTTTTGTGATGTCTCTGTAGTACAGTAGAGACCCTTTAATCCGAACGGCCAAAAAAACGTCAACCGATAAATTTTGTGATATTCGTCCCCATGATATGGTGAGAGGGAGGCGTACGAAAAAACGAACGAGAGGTAATGATAATGTGAGTGCGCCTCGCTAACGCGCGTAATTACGTTTACATTGTAGATTATACGCTCACCGTCATGCACATGCATATAGGTGCACACACCGGGTGTATCATATTAAAGGCGAATATTCCTCTATTAATATTAATGGAATAATGATATAGCGATCGGGGCACTAGATCTCTCATGGTGTGCGAGTTCGCCTCCCAGTCATACTCGGTAATTTATTAAGTGATGATATTTATTTGTTGTGTATGCAATTAGGAACCCACGGACTTGCATTGAACGTCAAGCGCCAGGTGGGGTGGCGAAAGAATCGGAAGAAAAATACTCCAGAGGGCCACCAGGTGATCTTGTTTGATTATTTCATTTTCAGATATTTGTATTTTTTTTTTTGAAAATTCTGAGTAAATTTTGGCGTAAATGTTGCAAAGTCCCCCTCTTGAGCCCATGATGGAAAAAATCCAATTGCCCGCGGGTTTAAATCTCGGTATAATGATGAATTATAATCTCGGTCTCGACCCGGTGCTATAAGACTGAAATTATGGTTTCGGTAGAGTGTTACACTTGGGAACCAGTTCGTCAAACCTTATACGAATTTATTTATGTATATGGCACCTACCTATAGATACCTCTACCTGTACCATAAAATATGACGATAAGTATTTACTATATTAGCACCGTTCAGCTCTCTATACGTTATTTTCAGGAATATATCGGCTCGGCACGTATTACTTTGAAGATCTCTTCCAGTTCCAGCTATAAGGTATCGCCGTATATTCCGTACGCGTATAAATATAAAGGGGATTAAAAATAATGACAAAATTACGGTTTTCGGATCGTGATGGGTGATCAATCAGCAGAGATTCATTTGCGAGAGAAAGAGAGAAAAGTGGATCGGCCCGGATGGGACTTTTTTAATCCACGAGTCGGTGGGCGTTTGGAATATTATTCAAATCAGCTTTCACAAAAATTTCGGGCAGGTGTTTCGCGATCTATCATCTCTTTATTAACAACCATAAAACTGAAAATTAAGCGATTTTTGGCGCATTTTTCCAAACTAGTTCACGAGATTATTATTTATAACGACAATAATAAAATAAAGGTGTAGTTTTTTTCAGCGAGATCGTGTGGAGACCTCAGATTTATTCAGGGACGGATTGCATCAAACACCAAACTCGTGGCCGAATTTTTTCGACTCGACTCGAATAAACATCAATTAAGAAATTTTCGTTCTGAACGAGATTCGCTTACTTGTTAATACAACTCGATTTTCCGGCAACATGTCAACGGCTCGTTCCTTCGTTATGATTATTACATCAGTTTGGAAAAATGTTGCTACAAATTTTTAGAATGTTTCGGACGCAAGGTCGCATACTGGACTACACCGTGCGCTTTTATCTTGTCTCTTTGCGCTTACCTATGACCTTTGATGGAGGCATAGGCGCAATCGCGTGCGACTGAAACGTACGCACATACAGGAGTCCGAATCTTAATGAGATGAAACGGAAGACTTCGGATCGAGTAACGAGCTCATTTTTCATCGTTAGATCGAAGAAATCGGAGCCATCGATCATCGAACATCCGGAAACGGACAAATTATAATTGTTCGAGATGAAAATTGCCGATAACCGAATTCCCGAATCGTACATTACGGCTGTCAGTTCGGATCGGATCCGGAGATTTGCGGCCTCTCGAGTTCGGTTATGCTTTTCGTCGCAGATGGGTATAATTGGGTCGCTCGTGTTTGCGGTAAATCCGGTAACAAATAACGACAAAAACGTTACCATTAAATTAAAGCGAGCATGAAAAGAGCGGTTCAAGTTTATATCACATCACGGGCCGGCCTGAGTTATAAGAGGGAAAAAGCGAAGCAAAAGCAAAACCACACGGATATGTCAAGAGTCGGAGAGAAAGAACCAACGATCCGTGAACGAGACGCTATTTACACTATTTTTTACCCGACTAAAAGTTATTTAATTACGAGGCACTTCGTGATCCTTTGTTCCCCGTACCACACTGCCAGATAAACGACCATTTTTTCTTCTTCGGGAAAACAGAATGAGACTATAAACGGGAATGTCAATGAGTTGGGTAAATATCCGAGGATTTCGAACTCCTCCGATATTCGGGGGGCACGAAATCGTTATATTCTATGGGAATTTGTGGAGGAGGGCAACAGGTAGGTAGCAATTTGTCTGGTAATTTTTCGTTCCGCACACACACTAACAAATTAATTTCCGGTGTCAAATTGAAGGCAATAAATTCGATTACCACCGGAAATTTCTGTTTAATTCTCCCCCTCTCGGCGCCCGTCACCATCAAACGGTTACGTTATTCGGATGTCGCGATTATAAAATGAAAGAAAAATTCCAATTCCCACATACGAAAAGGGCACGCATCGTTAACTTTTGACCGAAACCATTTACATAAATTACACCAACCCCCACGTATTATATTTACCCGTAAACTTATTGGAGACTCACTCATTTGGGAAATTACCCTTATGCGAGATTGACCTCAGCTGACACTCTGTATGGCCATTCGTCTCTTTATTAAAAAACATGAAAATTTTCTGCAATTTATTGGCGCTAAACATGCAGCAATGACGGGGATCCTGAAAATTGACTTCCCTAATGTAAAATGCGATCGTGAAATCTTGTGAAATAGCTGCACGTTAATGGTGTGGAAAATGCGACACGAATTTATCCATTTAACACTTTGACTTTCGTTCATTTCAGTCTACGGACATTTACTTTGATATTCTGCGTGCTTTTGAGGGAAAATATTCAGTGTAAAGACATCGCAACCTCCTTACTTGGGCACATAATGCATACTTTGACGTGGATATCGAATTTCACCATATTTCACCATCAGTAATGGCCGTTAAGTTTCCTTATAGGTGACGCTTCTCTAATACGAGTAATAACGAACGCACAAGGTTTTCCTAATTCAATTTAGGTCTATTGATCTCTGCTATGGAACAAATTATTTTAAATAATTCACCGACGACAATATAAAATAATAATTTACATATTCAAAAACACCAGCTTATATGTTTGGATATAGGCAGAAAGCGTATTATAATAATTCGACAATGGGTCCGATGTGGCCCAGGTGTTTTTAAGATGAAGTCCTAATTCGACTAGACGACGCACAACATAACATAATACATAATTTACGTTTCATTTTATAGTATAGGAGGCAGTACTTTACATGCGGCATATGGAAGTATTTATTCATGTAGATACACCTCCAGGCTGCAGGCCAAATCTTTTGTATTAGAGAACACAAATGGAAGAGCGAACAAGAGGTCAATTTTCGGGTCACCTCCGCATTAAAACCATCAGCGGATCATCCGTCCACGGAATTAAAATCCAACCCAAACAGGTGATGATGAAATTTTTAAAGGGCCAGAAATCAAAAATAAAAATACATGATTTGCAATTTTATTGCCAGTCTTGATGAAAATTCCTATAGGAGACTCGATAATTATTATGCGGAGATTTTCCAGAAATATGAAAATTGCCATCAACAATTACACTAACCGTTAGGAATAATTATCCGTCTCAACAATAACAATACGGGCAAATCCAATTACAGGTAAATTAGCATAACTAATAAATAAATCATTGATTATATTCTTGAATGTGCCGTTGCGAAAGAAAGAGTTAGCGTGAGAAATATCGAATGAAAATCCGTAAATGTATAGACACATACGATATCTACTATGGGTACCTAGCCACGACTATATGGTACTACCTCTATAAGGTAGGTTATAAGAGGCGTTTTTGCGATAATTTCAGCGATTTCACGAAGTGTTTATTGCGTTACGCTCGTAAACGCACCATTAACAACGAGCTTTTAATGAAAATCGACACGGATATCGTCGTATTTAGTGGCGAATGGGAAAAAATCCAAAATTCCGTTTGTCGGAATAAAAACCGTACTACCGAGTACCGAACGTCTGTAAAGTTTACGTGGAAAAAAACCCTCAAGCCGTGCCTGGAGACCAACTTTTGAGATTTCCCATCGAAATACTAACGAGGCACCTGCAATATAAACTATACGGTACAATAATAATACTCGGACGATAAAAAGTAGTCGCGGGTTTCCATGGGCCATCGCCAAACCGCAGAACTGCAACCAGCATATTAATAGCCGCAATTTCCAAGAACGTGATTAAATTTGACAGATAAACGCGGAATGTCCCATATAATACAGGACGTGCAATAATACGCGAACCATTGAGGTTTTCGGCGACAATTGAGCAACCCGTCTTTCCGAATCCAAACGATTACGGTGAAATCCGATATTATCAGTCCCGCACTCACCGCCCGATGAGTTCATTGAATTAATTCGGTAATACATTTATTATTAAACACTTTGTGACTTTTTAAAAGTGGTACCCGATTTAAAGTCGCAGCTTGATGCCATCGTTCGATTACTAGAAGAAATCTATTTGTGTTTCACGGGTTTCAATCTCGTTCTGCGCGGGGTTATTCTTTTGTAAAGTCTTCTCTCATTCTCTCAATCACTTTTAAAGCGTTCGTTGCTCAAGAAGTCTCTTCTTCAATCGCCTTATTATAATTATTAATGAATTACATAAAGGGATATTGTTTGAGTTTGTCTAATGGAAAAGATCGAATCTCGCATTTATACCTGCGATAGGTGGGTATTATGATGGTGAGTAAAATGCGAGTCCCCGGGGAGAAACGCTAATGGGCCGAAGAGTCGAGATAATGTGCCATCGGCGATGAGTACCGAAGAGAAATTTCGAACGCGCTTATCGGCATTTCGTGTATTTCACGACCTTTTAATTTACGATGATAAAAATTCCCGCAATCAATCGTCTTCACACACATATCGGTAATTAGTCACAAATTGAAACGGAATTACTATTATTTTGCAATTAAGTCGTCATCGCCGGTGGTAATTTATTACTGTGTAAATTAACGTTTTCCCGAAAAAATCCTCCGAAACGCATAAGCAAATTGAAGTTTTAAATCCTCGTTAATTTCATTGGTGGAGACTTGTAAGCGCGCAGTACTATAAGCTCTTTAGTAAACTGATAAACACCTGGGAAAGCTATTTGGATTTTTACTGCCAGACGTAACTACAAGAATATTGCATTATTTCGATTAATTAATATGCATATTTAATGATTTTACGTCCGCATCTCATTAGGTACTTACATAATTAGATAATCGAGCCCGATCAGATTTCGCGATCCGAATCGTACCAATAATTTTCTATGACTGAGATCTTAATTTTTCGGCCAAATTCTACGATTTCTATTGGATAGAAATGGGCGTTATAATTTCTAATTGGTTGTGAAGATGACTCTCAAATGTTTCGGCCGATGTCAAAGTCTGTTTGACAGACTCGGGGGTTTTTGACGTTTCCGTGGGTGACTGGATCTCACCTGCATTTGAAGGAGCCAGGCGTCGACGAAGGGCTGCGAATGGGGGTTGGCGTGCGGGTTCCAGCAGTCGCCCGGGTGGGCCGGGACGATCTGGTCGTCGGATCGGGGCGTCGCCGAAGGGGCTACACAACAAGCCCCCGTCTCCATAGCCCCGAAGGGCCCACTAAAAATTCGGGCCCGAACCCCCGATTTCCATGCAAACGTCTCTGGCCCGAAAAAACCGATCGGCGGTACTCACACAGAACTCTCTCGAAACGAGACCTTGCTCTTTACCGAAAACCGAATCGCCTTGAATTTAATCCGCACGATAATTTCCCCGAGTTGGTACCGAAATTTTTTTACGAAAAAGGCACAATTTCGCCGCCTCGAATACGAATCACATTCAATTTGCGTCCGCGAGTACACTCGATGCGTCGGTTCGGATATTGTTATTGTCAAATGTCAAAGCGATTCACCAATCACCATGGTACCGTATCAACAAGTCTGTCGCGATCGTCGAAATCTTCTGTTTTAATTTTCTGTCAGATCGAAGGCCACTTTGGGTTTCCGGATGCGACCGGGGGCACTGCGGGGAGGGCGTCGCGTTCGGTACTGACGTTGGGGCGCTTGTCGGTACCATGTGCGGTGGGTGTACCGCCGTGCGGTGGTTCACTTGTTGCGTAGTCGTCTTGACAACGGTCACACGCCGACTGAGACTGCCGGGCGTTCGAAAACACAAGAACCGCGGACGAAGAGATAGGCGATTAGCCGGCCGGAGGTGAGGTCGGAGCGCGCAAGCGTTTTACACCCACGACACGCGACTCGCAGGTATTTGGGTGCACGCTGGAACCGATCGGGACGATGCGCGGCCCTACGTCTCTACCTGGGACGTTCGCGCGCGGACGCCAATACGGCCCTTTAGGCCCTTGAAATATTTTTTTTTGTTGCGGTTTCAGTTTTGTGATGCAGGACTTGGTTTTGACGTTTTGGGGATTTTTGCTGTGTGAAACCGCCTTTCTGGGGCAATTTTTTGGCATCGTGTGAACCTGGCTTTTGAAAAATTTTCTGCCTTTTTGCAGTTTTCTGTTCAATGGGTTTAACTATCCATTATGTTCATTATTTCTGCAATTTTGTAGTCAGGATTTGGAAGTTATATGCCCAATTGCATCGATTTTCCAAATTTTCTTAAGATTCAATACAGAAGAGATCCATTAATCCAAACTGCTAAATCGGACATAACGTCAATAACTGATACAGATTTCGATATTTATTAATTAACTCTTTAGAAGAAAATAAAAATCTAATAAAGCCAAAATAAAAATTAAATCTAAAAAAAAACATGCATCAGGATTTTTATACTGTTTTTGAGCATTTTCTCCGGCCTAGACGAGTAATTCTCGAGGTTTTTGCAGTAAAAACTGAAAACCCACCAGAAAACTTGGATGAAAACGGAAAAAAATATCCGCACCCTTTTGGTAGAGATAATTTTTTAAACGCCCTTCCAAAAAACATTTCTAATTTTTTGAGAATTGTACACTAGAGCCCGGTGTTTTCACCTCTGGTTAAACCCCCGGTTAGCTAACTGGAATTTTGAATGTGACCCTCTATCATTCATTTCAATCAGAATTGTCACAGTCTAAGGTTCCAGTTAGTTAACAGGAGGATACCAGAAGTGAAAAGACCGGCCCTAGGACACTGATCAATGATAAAATCGAAAAAAAAACAAAGTCATCCTCCACATCCGTTTTGAAAGATCTTTTTATTTTGATTTCTGAGCTGAGAAATTGGAGTTCTCTTCCTAACTTTACGAAATTTGCATGTTGCAGAAAAAAGTGGCTGCACCCATCACCGTCGCATTATGATGCCCCCAGATGAATAATATCGTTTTATGGCTTTATTTTCACGTGCAAGAATTCGTTGGCACACAAAACCGTAAAATTTTCATTAGAAAGCAGGACGTAAATCATGCGAGAGGAGACGCGAGTGTCGGCATTTTACGATTTTATCAAAATTATTTTAAAACGGGGAGATAACGCATCACCGGAATATATGGACAAACCTATATTCGGTCTTGCGGACCTCGCAGGTACTTTTACAGGTTTGCACGCATCGTCCGCGCTCGATTCTCCGGAAAAATTCGGAATTTCCCAGTTTCTCAAACAAGGCGCGCGAAATTACTTCAAAGGCGCTGCTAGATTTTATGACCGAGAAAGTACCAAAACTTAGAGCAACATTTTCAGCCATCAACATTGTGATTCGGTTTTTCCCCTATTTTGACAAAAAAAAAATCAAAAAAAAAAATTCAGTCTGATTGCCAGAATGCCTAGTAATGGGGTCTTGGTCTTTTCAGGAATTTTCAAGAGAAGGCTCTAAAATAAAACTGAAAAAATCCCCCGAGGATGTCGGGCCTTTTGTGTGGTTGTCCCATTAGTGAGAGGGACTGAAAAAGGTCGGCAAAGAGTCGACTTGTTTGTTGACACATAAACCGTCACAATTCACGGATTTAACCGCCGCCCCCATAACTCATCATTAACTGATTTTTAACACATCACAAAAGGTACCACCATCGTATACCGGCCTCTATAATATCCGTACACGCGGTCCCTCTTATGGAGAAATGCACACGTACGGCCTATATCTCCCCCGAATTAACGAACGAATATAGGGCCTCTCCATCACGTCGGCCGTTTTCAGGTTTAGAAAGCTGAAAGCTGAAATAAGCCGGTGGTAATTCACAAAGGCTCACTTAGTTAGGTAGTTAGTCATCGTGATTCTAACCGCGAGGTTTAATACCTTTATACCGGAGGCACCGATATGAGAGATTTCAGAGGCGTTTATGTCCGATTGTTTATATCCTTCGCTAATTAAACGCTCGTAAATTCCAATTAAAGTCTCGGGCATTTTATTTCACTTCGCGTTCGAGGGGATAAAAGCGGCGCGAATTTATGCTAATACTTCTCATATTATAATGGGCACCAAACGTTAAGTAGAAGTACTCGAAGAACCGATCACCCATTGAGCTTCAATCACCCGCCGATGATAAGAAAACATGTGCAGATAGGCGACCTAATAAATTGTCGCTTTTAATTAATTCGCGTTGCGTAAAATCGTAAAACGCACGTTAATTATTAATATCGAGTTGTAATTATGTCTATGTGCCTAAGATACATTACATTGTTCAAAGCTCGACGTTTGTGTGTTGGTACCGGTGTAAATTACAGGCTTTATGGGTGTTTATTAGTGCGGTATTTATCGAGATTTCCAAGGAATACTGTTGCAAAATTGGCATAATAAACGTCATAAAGTGACAAATCTGTCAAAATATGAAAGTTTCAGTTGGTAACCGTGTATTACACACCGCCTCGATTGATTTATGATTCTCTATGTTTCATACAGATTTTTGCTCTAATTGGAAGCCTTGGTTTATCATATCAAAAACTTTGCGATATCAAAATCGCCCTAGTTCGACTTGAATTTCCTATGATTTCATCGAGGAAAGTTATGGTGACATTTTCCGTAAACGGTTTAAAGGTCGGTTTTCCCCGAACGAGAAACCGTCATCACCCCCGCTATAATCCCTAGATCAACACTATACTTAAGACAATTTTCTCTAGTAGGTACACCACGCTCATACATACCGACCGAAAGCAAATGACAGGTAAATATTTATTATCTCGGTCATAACTTGTAACATATCCGTCTATTGCAGCTCAAATATTTATTTAAAAAATCGTTTGTACACGTCCGGTGTTTTATAAGTTTCCGGAAAAAAGACGCCGGCCCATTCTTTAATCTGAGTGCCATGGGATTTTATTTCGGGATTATTCTGAATCACAATGTTTTGTTTGTGGATTTCCGTCTTTGATTAGGCTAAAGATAACCGGCTATGATTTTGTTAGAAACGGAAAGAAAAACGCAATGTGACGTCGACGTTATTAATAATAATATTAATAATGACGATAATAAAATCCCTCGGGTTCTATTAGAAGACGTCTTCGTATATTATTATAATGTGAACGGGTGGGCGTAGGAACAACGCTTTTAATTATCTATGCGTGTACATCCAGCCATAGGTCCCCATGTTAGATAGGATTCGACTGTATATCCGCTTCGGCTTTTAGTCTCGGAGTAAAATGCTAATTCGACGACATTTTTCTAATTAACTTTCATGAAAAATTATTAAGTGATACGGCGGATTTATGACATCCACTTAAATATTAATAAATCGCCGGGGAATGAGCCGACAAAATCTCCACTTTGAGTTATAATGCCCGCGATCCTTTACGGCCAATAAATTCACTTCAGACGATTTACAGCTAGTCTCAGTGCCTAAATCACCGGACACTACCGATCATATCATTGGATTTTTGTCCAAATCCGAATCTGAGACTGAGTACTGAGACACCCTGTATAATCCACCCTCAGTTTTCATATTTTCCATTGACATATGTCACTTTGACAGCGATTCAATATTCTCGGTGCTTGTGCGTCGGAGGAAGGCTCCGGGCGGCGGGGTCTGGACTTGATGACCGGAAATGACCTAAAAGGAGCACAATGGCGTCCATTTTTTAACCAAGTCATCCGTGAAAAGTGCCACCGAACATCACATAGGTCATTGCGCACCGTCAGAGAGCTCGTGATGCAACGAGCACCGCGATTATCACTGTCGCATAATCACAAACGCATCGCGCAACCTGGGCTAAAGCGGAAACGGAGCTTTTTATGGGCTTTTGTTCGGAAAATCCGAAATCGCCCCACCCGCGGTCCTCGAAGAGATTAAAGCGCCCTCTGATACGCGCCCGACAAATTGCAGAGTCATTATCTGAAATCTCAATCCGACATCGAAAACACACGCTTATGGTTATCGTATAATACGGTAGGCTTTGGTCTTTAACTGTCAAATACTGCGATCGAGATAGCCTCCTGCAGCAGCAGCGACCGCGCCACAATGGGGATTTAGATATTACCCCGTCTCTTTTCGAGCCGTCATTCGGATCGTCCAAAGTCGACTGTTGGAATAAAAAGGACGAAAACCGTCCTCTTCTCTAATGTGAAATCTCCACAATGGCCGCAGAGTGTTTACAGTAAGCGGATAAGTTCGGCGACTTAATGAACCGGGTGTCTTATAGAAAACCCACGTATTGTGCGTTTGTTCCTTTATTTGTGTACTTTGATTTAAGCGGAATACGACGGGCATCACGATCATTGTCTTTAACGTTGTCATTATTATTGTTGTCGGTTGGAAGAGGCGAATTTCTTGATGTAATCGTGTATGGCTATGGCTTAGCGGATAAGGAGTAGGCATGGCGATTGTTGTTGGCAGGAATGTCGGACAAAGTGACTACGAGCCTCCATAGGAGCTTCAAACGCTATAAAACTGCGAAAATCCCTCGTTTCTTTGACAATTTCTCCTAAATCTGTATAAATAATCGAAATAATTTTTTTGACGTCCACACCGTGAAGTGTCACTTTAGGGATTTTTTTCTCACGAAAATTTAGGTTGGCAATACCAAACTTCAAAATTAATTATGACAGCTGTCACTTTCCTTTCTTTTTTATTTATGAGCTATTTAGGAGTTTTGTAAGTAATATTAATGTTACAGTGAAGGCATTTTTATTAAATGAATGGTGAAATGGATTTAATTAGCGAATTCCTTCATCGGGACGCCGGTCGCGCCGGTGTAATTGAGAAGTCATCAGAGTGTCCGGTGACCGCGAGACCGAGTGACCAATTCGGGCGTGGGCGAAGTGAACCAGTCTTGTTACCTGCCTTGGAGATCCTCGAGCGAAGACGAAGCCCCCATGCCGCAGAACCAGAGCTCTCGAGAGTCTCTAGTGGAGTGCTCACCGCGTTAGGTAGGTAGGAACGATGGTAAACCCATAGGACCTCTTAAGATACTCCAAGAACGAAGAGCATTATCCTCGTCCTTATACCTCGTGTGTGTTTTGATTATGGCCGATCATGAGAGGATGATGGTGATGATGATGGTGAGCAATGGAGCACCACTCTTGTTCCTTGAACTGTATGAATGGACAATGGGGAAACTGTTTATGGAAATTTCGAGCTCGTTCAATTTTTGTCTACCGTCCATCATCATTGCAACCATAATGCTCTGTAATAATTTAGGAACTTACCTAGGGATGTGAATTTCTTTCTAAGAATTGTAGAACAAACTGAAAAGCAGTCAAATTTTGAGCAAATCATTGATTTATGTCCGGTATTTTCACCTCTGGTTAAACCTCCTATTAGCTAACTGGAACTTTGAATGTGACCCTTTATCATTCATTACCACCAGGATTGTCACAGTCTAAGGTTCCAATTAGCTAACAGGCGGATAACCAGAGGTGAAAATACCAGGCCTCAATCAGATACAATTTCAGGCATATTCCAAGTTATCAGTAAGTAATTCCTGACAAACTGAAGAAAAATTTAGTTTTTAGTGTCGTTTTATTGCATTATTATAAAATCTCTTATAATATCTTCTGGTCTTGATAAAAAATTATGCTGAGATCGGTATAATTAGGAAGTTGCTCTATTTTTTAGCATTTTTACGACATCAGTAGCCTCTAATTTAACTGTTTTAAGGCCAATACAATAATAAAAAACGTATATTGATTCTTTTGCATAACATTTAATAACCAGATGTATTATTAAAAATGCGCATTATAAAAGTTCCTTCAAAATTCATAATTGATGAATAAATTTCACTACGAATCCAATATCACCTTGATCACCTATCTCGAATTACTTGAAACATTTTCAACAAACACAAATAATGGGGTGTTTAATATTCTAGAAAATATCAAAATAAAGTTCATTGCTCTGGGTGCATTAATGAAGAGATGAAAATTCGATAGGTCAAGCGACGAACCCGCCTAATCCAAATTCCACCAAACGTCACCAGATTTAGACAGAGTCGCCATAGCTACTGTCATAACAAATTCGGATTCATAATAAAAGAAGATCGGCTGTCAGTTTCGTCTAGAAGCTATCTCGATTAAAGCTCCATCCTGGAAAATCGCATTATCGACCGATAGCGACTCGCGACTCGGTCGGTACGTCCGCCGCTGTGGATTTACGTTTACGTCCGTCACGTCAATTCCGGAGCGAGAAGAGAGGACGAAAAAAAAACAGCCGAGCAATGACAATCAATGAATGAACGAAGTGGCGCAGGTTTGATTGGACGCCGGACGGTAGCCAATGACAAAGTGGGTCGTACATCGTTGCTAGGATACAAGGCGCGTGTGTGGTCCGCCGTCTAGGTTAGCGTATCGACCGGGAAGAGCCTCCGGTGCGGGCAAAGTTCACCGGGAGGCGAGGATCGCGATAGCCGATGGCGAAAATCGTCGCCGTTCGGGTTTCGCTTTCGCCCTGCGAGCGATCCGTCATCTGTCATCTGTCACCTGTCAAACGGGATTTTTGTCGGGCGACGGGGATAATTGTCGGCGTGGGCGTCGGAGGCGATGCTGTTTTATTTTCGCCCGGTCGATATATTAATTGAATAATGGAGGTTTGTCCCGAAAGTGTCAGTTATGTGGCCGATGTATGTATTATGTTATAGGAGACATCTATTATTGATGATGCAATGTTTATTGCTAATGAACGGCGGCGCGTAGGAGGTCGCAAATGCTTAATGCTTATTGGACTGAGTCCGATCTGCATAAATATTTGTCGCACTCTGTCACACGCGTTCGCTTTAGTCCTTTTTCAGTATTTCAGTTTCCATTCGTGCCTACTCGACATTCTCACGCGAATCCCGGCGTTTCACAATGACCAGATCTGGGGATTATGGACGGATGGATGGAAAGGAGACGGAACCTACCTTACCGACCTGACCTACCTATGTGCATACCGAGGAATTAATGAAAATCACTTTCGCAGGACCAATTAATCAGACAGGAGACAGGTCTCCATATCGAAAATGATCAAGATTGCAATGAAGATGTTTTAGTCAAATATTAGGCCAATCAAAACTAGTCTACTATAATAATAAGAAGCAATGTAAATTGGGTTTCAGTACCATAGGTGACATTATAGGAGGAAATCGGAATGCTGCATCGGGAATAACTTGCTTGCGATGATAAAGAGAGAGTAATTTATATGGACGTTGCCAATAGTGATAGAATAAACAATATAATGATGGATCACAAATTGTTCTAGTGTTACAATTAGCATAAATTTCAATAGGGAGGTGATGATGACAATTTAATTCAGTGTAGGAATTATTGCGTCCTCCAAGTGCATTTATCTCAGATGTACGATGAAAATGGTCTGTTATAGGTTAAAACACGAACTGTTAGATTGTGGGTATGGGGACGATCTAGGTCATCAGTTTAGTTATTGCGCCTGGAACTTGACACTTCTACTTCCTGTAGCTAAGTCAATAGATCACAGGAAATGTCAAAATACTTCTTTTTGTTTTCTTAGAGGAACGACACCTACCAATGAAAGACAGACGGGATGAAATTTCACATGATTTTTGTCCATTTTCGGTTGATTTCAAAATTGGCACGCTTTCCCACCGGCGGTCAGTAAAATCGCGATTTCCATGCCTCCTCCGTCGTGATAAAGCATAACATGCACGCGACCTCACATCTTTATTGCCATTTCCATGAAAGCTCAACCCGCAACTTTAACAACCCGACAAATATAATTAAATTGGGCATAGTGTTTTTTTATGTGGGTAGTTAAAGTTGATAAAGTCGCCACAACCATCAAACATCGCATCATACGGTTTTATTCTTCCAGGTAACGTCATATACCATCGGGCACCAAGCGGGCAATAATAAAGGCCGTATTATGCGTCCCAAGCGGACCAGAAAACGATCTAGACCAATGAAAACGATCTAGAAAACCATTATCATGCATGCATGCGGTAAGATAAAGCTGCTGGCTGACAGCTTATCATTACTACTTGAAAAATATGTTGATGATTCTCATTTGTGAAATCGGTCCTTACCTATTATCTTTCAGTCAAATTAGGAGTTTATAGAACAATTCAGAGGACCGAAAGTTACAGGCTGAGAGAAATAAAATGGTACTCGGCATTCCATATCATTTGGAAAATATTCTTCGTTCCATTTTATTCTAGTCCATCAATGTCCTATCCTACTGAAGAGTAAGTACCCGCCGACCTAATGTAAAAAGTAAATAGAAAAGACGGCCTTATGCGCCGTATAAAAGTTATTGTCCGCGTTATAAACCCGTAGAGTTTACATTTTTATTTGACGCCGGACATTTAGTGGCAGTAAAGTGTAATATTTAGTTTATGGTATTTGTGGCACTGTCCCCGGATCGGCGACTATAAATTCAACCCTCCGAACCGCATTAACATTATCATCGTTATTATTATATAAGCGAGACACACACACGCAATATTTCGTAATTACACGACGTGATATAGGTGGATGGGAATATCGCCAAGGACACGCAAGGACGTCCATATACCAAAAGACGTCAAAAAACGCACCTGTCAACGCACCAGATGGCGCGCGTGTGACAAACTCTTCTATTGGGTGAGATTCGGTGGTGGCCCAGGGATTGGGCCAGGAATTCGCAAGGGCCAATCAAATGTCTCGATTTTTGGAACGAAACGCACCATTAGGTAATCTGATTGAAATAAAGCACCATCTGTTGATTTCGTTCATAAATGTGATCCGAATGCGATTATTTATCATTCGTGTGCGTGCACGCACCGTCATTAGGCATTTTAGCGCTTGCAGGTAATTAATATTAGAATTTTCGGGGAACATCTGCGAAAAGGCCAACAACCTCCTGGCATAATATAATTACATGTTAGCGAGCGACACCTGAAATATGGCTGAGGCTTGATTCACTCATCAATACAATAAATCAAAAACACGTGGGAGGGTGAGAACGAACCCCCACAGCAACCATCGTTCTGAAAGTTACTTTATGACTCGTAGTTAGCGTAATAATGCATGGAAAATTATTCAAATTGATCTACGAAACGGATTTTTATCCCGATTTGGAAAAATCGGTAGGAATGGAAAGAATGTGACAAGTCCGCTCTTTCGTTCGCGTTATTATTATTGATTTACCATTGTTTATGCATCAGCCACCCACAATGACTTCATATAATAACAGTGGGTAATAATAACAGCAAAGTGAAAAGGTCAAACGTCCTATGATTATCCACATTTACCTTTAGGTGCACTAAAGAACAGTCGGAGTTTCTTCTATTGCTGGTGGCTTTCGTGTTAATTTATTCAAATATTCCATTCGATTCCTCCATTTCTGAGTATTTTACTCACTTCGGTATTTCAAGGAAAATGGATGGGGCGAAAGCACGCTCCTAATTTATAGAGCTCTGTGGGATTCATAAATACCGGACATCCCTCAACAAAATAAATCTCACGTTTTCCCTTTACGCTAGATGGCTGCGACTTTCTGACAGTTCTTCGAATGTCATGTAAAATATTGAAATTTTCTTTATTCGTAATTTTTTGTGGAAATTCGCGCGGTTTCGTCGTAGAAAAATGAGCGGTGTGTGTTTTCCCCCAAAAAGCGACGCCTCGATGTCAACGGCCGTTAATAAAGGTAATATTTATTCCGGCATTATCATCGTAAAATGCCCGGAGAGGCTCCGGAATGTGAGTACCTATGTACAAACTCCGGCACGTCATAAATCCGCGGTTTTTAAATGTCGTCCCGTAACATTTCAAGAATGTCGCTGAAAAATCCGCTCGTTTAACTCATTCGTCATTAATTGAGCGATCCTATCTTTCATCCGCCTCTGCTCGTTCTCCCAACAGGTGATGACAATAAAAAGGTCAGCGGATTAATAGAGAAAGGAGAAAAACTGGAACAGCTCTTGGGTATTTATCAATATCGTTGCGTACCTTGCCCTTTTCACTTTTCTTTATTCGTCCCGTCCGTTATCGAAAAATACCATCTGCGCTTCATTCCTCGCAGAGTACGAGGACATGGTCGCCTCGGCCGAGAACAAGTGCACGCAACTCAAAGAGCAACTGGAAAAAATGAAGCAGATCTACGGCAAGTCCCAGAGTCAGAAAATCGAAAAGCCGGGCTGCAAACCGCTGCTGATTCAAGTCCAACCTAAACCAGTCGAGGTCAGAGATGCCGGTAAGAAGTTCGCTCTCCAGAGGACGGACCCATCGATCAAGTGCCACTTCCTGATTTAGACCTGTCGGCGAAAAAAATTATCGAGATATTAAACGTTTTTACGCCGACATTAATAACCAACTGATTTACCGCTCTCATCGGTTCCTTTTTTAATGCTCATATTTTCGACATTCGAGACTAGGACCCGGGCAGGTGGTACCAGATGGGATACAGTGGAGACCCTTTAATCAGAACCACCAGCAATCCGAACATCGGTTGCAAACTCCATAATTCAAACAGCAGTATACAATTTTCCAATGAGGAATTTATTTTTTATGTATTTTTCGAAATAGCTGATCTGATACTATGGTATTCAATAATCAAGAAGGTTTTTTTGTGTTTTAGTAAAGTGTAAAGGGCTGATATTAATTTTAAAATTTTTTCCTGATGACGTCAGCTACTACGAGTTTTCTATGATTCAGTAGATGGCGCCACGCGTAGTTACAGTTACGGTACTGATCCGTGCTGTGTAATCAGCGGGTTTTCTCCCCATTTTTTTTTTATTATTCTTCTGTTGGCTAACTGGAACATTGGGCTGTGATAATTCTGGTTAAAATGAGTGATAAAGAGTCACCTTCAAAGTTCCAGTTAGCTAACTGGAGGTTTAACGTTATCGACACGGATGACAGCAGACACTTACATAACCTCAAAATGTCGGTAATCAGCTATACAGACTTCTTTTTTGTCTCCAAAAGACAACAAAACCACTGAATAAATGTTGAAAAATTATTAAAAATTTCAGTGGTCAGCGCCGTGAAGCCCTCGAGCGTGTCGATTTTCGGCCAAGATCGAAAATGCACATTGATTCGACAAAATTCGCACGCGATCAGTACCGACACGACCGGCGCCGCCCTAGGAACGATCAACAGCATCTTGACCGGAATCACTGAGAGCATCAAAATGCCGGACGTTTTCGCAACCAAAGGGAAAAAATCGAAAACGCAACAGCAAAACCGTCAGATCGTCCACGGGATCGCCGAAGTGAAAATCAAGACGAAGAAAGGGGACGGACGTTCGACGTCATCGACGATAAGCAAAAGCAAGAGCAAAGTGCCCAACGTGAAAAAGAGCGGCAGTTCGAAAGCTCCGTCGAAAGCGTCGTTGCACACGATCAAGACCATCCGGAAGAACAAGAGGTCGCTTTTGAAATTCGGGGATCGTCTGAAATCCAGCCAAACGTCGAATCCGCCGTTGCCGATACCAGTGGTTGACAAGAGGAGCAGAAAAGCCATCAAGAGATTGCGTCCTGCCACTTTGAGGAGTTACAATTACGTGCGCAACACTAAGACGATCAAGCGGATGTCGGCGCAGGATTTGGTCGAAATCTATCACAACCAAGCGGTGAAAGAGAGCAATTCCAGTGACAGTAACGAGGCGAAGAACAAAACCAAAACTGACGTTTCCGGTGATAACGCCAATAGGAGTACCGAGTTGGAAAAGGAGCAAAATATCGTTCCTCCTTTGGAAATCGAAGAGATTCCCAGGGGTTACGATATGAGGATGATGAGTGCGCTTTCGCGAAACTACGAAATGCCTACGGTTTCATCCAGGATGAAGCAAGTGGCGAAATATTATATGAACTCTTTCAATTTGAAGACCATTCCGTTTTGTCCCGCCACATCCACTGGTCCCAGTCACAACATTGGAATCAACATCCAGCAAGTCATGAACATGGTGAAGAACAAGAATCCTTCGCAGAGATTGTCGCCGACTTTGGCTTACAACATCGGTTTGGCTGCAGGAAGATGGAGCAACAAACCTTTGTCGGTTTTAGTCACAAATATGACATCCAGGATTTTGTAATGACAGAATTTGCTTGCTTTTTGCTTTAGTTTTGACGTTTCTGGTCTTAGATCTCAATGCCCGCTGTCTAAGAGTGTGATGAATTACCAGCAACTGCAAGAGGCTGCCAAAACTATTCCTCACGAAATCATCGAAGAGGCGGATGAAAATTCGGAGGAAATTAAATCGCCCGAAACTCAATCCGTCTACATCACGGGACCTTCTGGGGATATTAAAGTCAACAATCGCAAACAGACCGTGTGGTCTTGCGACGGGGACTATGACGAAAAAAAATGCACGTGCGCACCCCAAAAGGGTGTTGGATTTCAGCAGGTCATTAACAAATATGGAGGGACGTGTTCCGCGCAGAGTTCCCAGGTAATTATAATTATCGAGTAGGAAATGAGAAATTTTAACGTTTTTTCCAAAGATTCTGAGTAATAAATTTAGCAAATCTGTGGTGCAAAAACCGAAATTGGTGCAGTCAAAGACTGCATCTGAGCCTCCAGTTATGACGACACCTGCAGTGGTTAATACCTCGGTTTCGGTTAATCCTTTAGACGGCAAGGAGAAAAAGCTGAAAGAAGTCATGACAAAACTCCATGACGAATTCGAAGTCATGAATAAGTAAAAAATATCATTAGATTTTGATTCGAATGATTATTTTGAAATTATTATTTAGGCGATATGAAGAGTTGTCGAAACAGAGTCAAGAAAGCACAAAGCCTCCGAGTCCGGCAATTGAGAAAGAACTGGAAATGCTCGATAAAGAATTGAATAGCAAAGAGGAGGAAATTCTGATGGTCATGACTCTTTACAAAGAGGTTTTGGCATTAAAACAGCAAGTGAAAGATTTGAAAGAAAGGACGAGCAAAGAAGTCGTGTCGGTGAAAAGTCAAGTGTCGAAATTGAACGGGTACAGCACCGCCACCACGGCCGGACTTTTGAATAAGCTGTTGAAACAAGTCCAACATTTCCAAACGCACTATAAGAAAGTCTAAAAACGCGACATTTCTGTAATGCTTCTAATAAAAAAAAATTGTAAATGTTTTGAGAATTATCAATCAGACAAAGTCCATGTGACATTTCGCTAATAAGGACAACCTTGTTTCAACCGGGGCGCTGATTAGTTATCAGTTTAAAGTTTAGATCGATTTGTTCTCACTTTGTAAATACCACAAAGAGAAGGAGAGGTCGACACGAACTTATTAATCACACAAAAGTCGAGTTTTGAGCTGATCCCGAAACGTGCGCAACATTGTTTTTTCGAGAAGGTGTGGGCCGTATGTAATTTGAATAAAAAAGTGTATTGGAAAGCGGAAATTAGCCGGAGAAAATATCATGAATAGTTGTCAAATGCTAGGTGCATAAAGACACGTTTTAGTGCTGTGGGTAATGGGCCTAATTGTCGCCTCGACAGGCGGGAAATTACAGGACCGGCTTGAAATTGCGTCACCAAGAAGGCAATCAGACCTCACACAAGACAACAGATATGATTGCTGTTATTATGGGTACTACATACTACAATTCATATACACTTTTATAGTTTGTCGATGGTTGAACATGGAACGGAACAATGATGGTGTCATCGCTCTGGACTCATTACAATTTCTGAAAGCCATCCGCACCTTTAAAAAAATTATCCAATATAAAAACACATTTTCATTTTCACCGGAGAAATTTCTATGATAATGAGCGTTTATAAGGCTACCAAACTTATTCGAGTGTTAAAATTCACAGGAGCTTCGAATGACATCACGTACTTTTGTGTGTAGGTACTTATACACTTTGCGAAAAAGATTGTAATCGAAAATGAGTCATCTTCCAGGTTAGAGGCCCCGATTACCCCGTCCATCATATACCAGAATTATGTTTACTCATATACCCTTCGGACGCAACAAAATATTCATTCTTTAGAGCTTTTTAAGATTGATTTTGACAGAACCTTTTTCCAAAAATTGGTAATTTTCTTGCCCCTCTTCTCTATGATACAGATTAGTTGGATTAGTTTCTGCATGATGATATATTGTGTCGTATTCCGTTTGATTGGTGGTGTTGTAAAATTGTTATGTGGGGTTAACTGGCCCCGTGTCGCCGTTTATCCCATTTGCGATGGCAATGCCGCAGGGGGGGCGTCGGGCGCCCACCTTTTCCTACTTTTGTGCAGCTTTCCCCTTATAGTTTCACACACGCGTCGGTCGCGTGCAGACCAGACATCCACATCAATCTACATTAGGGTTAAAAGCTTTCCTAATGAATTGCATATACCGCAGCGTCATGTCCAGACCGTTTGGTTGAAAGGTATAGCAAATAAAACGCCACGGGATTCCGCCGTCCCATCAAACATTAACAGAGAAAAATAAAAAATAATAATCATAATGGTAAAATCTTACAGTATAACAGGCAGTTAAATATATGAGACTAATTAATATGCGATGAGTTTGAAAATAAAATATTATTGTAATTATTTATTAGAATAACAAAGTCTTCAAAATTCATTGCGTATAAATTGTCATGCGGGTATTGAATCAAGTTTTTAATAATTTGGGTGTTCACTTTATAACCGAAAGCTTTAAAAAGATTCATGAGTTCGAATTCATAAAAACTGAGAATTTTGGTTTTCAACTGATGAAAACTGCACCATACCTACAATGAGAAATTACCAAATCACGAAGTTGAATATTTCATTTTCATCTAATGAGTAGGTATAGGTACTTCCCTCTATTGTAGGATTCTGTAAGTTAGTACATTGGATTAACAGTGTCCTCTCTGTAGAAGTTCCTAACTTTTATATTTTTTCAGAGGACACCGAGGACATGAACAAAATTACGATCATAATTTTGGCAAGAATTAAATTATTGCTCGAAAGGTGAATTCATAATTAGACAAAAGCATTTCATGATAAATTCTTAATTTATTCAGTATATTAAATAATGGTATAATAAATTTCCTCAAACAAATAGAGGTCGCAGCATTCAAACACATACATAATAAATAGAAAAATACTGTAAAAGCCATTTTTGGTTAAAAACTTTGGAATATTCTATTATAATAAAATACATTACACATTATAATAAATTTGTACGCGTCATTAAAAGCACCAGCGGTATACATATGAATATTTTCATCAAGACGTAATAATAAACGGAATAAAAACAGAAGACCAGGACGAATCACGAATAAAGAGTACACTCTATCCATTCTTCCATTACGAAAGTGGCAGTATTTTTAGACTCAGTACTTTTCCCTTTGAAAACATCTAAAAATCATCAATTATTAGCCAAAAAATTGGTTTAGAAAAGAAGAAATAGAGCAAACCTAGCATCGTTTTAAGTTTGATAGCGCACATTATAAAATCGTCAAAATCAATTTCCCCCTTTCTGTTTCCATATCGATGCATTAAAATATTCAAAATGTGACTATTCAGATTGTAACCGGCAGATTGCAGGGCTTCTCTCAATTCAAAACCGGTAAAAGTACCGGAATGGTCTTTATCATAAATATTAAAAATATTCTGAAAAAAACAGTTTAGTACTCTCGTTAGGTGAAATTTCAAAAAAAATTAAACCTTCCATGTTCGAATGTTAGTCCAAAGTGATACAAATTCTTTGTAGCCCAATTTCCCTGACCTGTCTTCATCCAGCATTGCAATCATACTCCTGCAGATATCTTTAGAGAATCCTTTACCTTTAGTTTCTAAAAAACAGAATTTTGCAAAATTTCATTGAAATGAATCAATAATTTATTACTAAATGCTTGTTTTATAACGATTGTTCAGAACATTTGAAGATTGAACTATCGTTATTATATCCTGTGCACTTTTAGCTTTGTTATTCGACTTTAGCACAGCTTTACTGCTTTAGGCGTTTTACTTTTACTCAGCACGACCTACCGAAAAGCGCACTTAGGAGAGGCACGTCCTGCGCAGGAGCTGGGACGATTTCGGCCAACGGCGTATCCTTACATAAAATCCCACAAAACAATCCCAAAAGGGCGGTGATCGCGTTATTATTGTTAGTGTTAGAATCAGCGACATCCCCTTGTTGGTTTTGCTGGTGGTTATACGAAGGAGGTTGAGACGACACGTTGTTGCTTAATACGCTCACTACGGGGTCCTCATCTGAATGCCGCATTGAAGAACAAAAAAGACAAAACAACCATACGTCAACCACGAGAATTTAGAATTTCAGAAGAAATAAAGCACACAATTCACAAGGAAAAAGACCCGCGAGAAAATCAAACACAACGTAATAATCGAAAGCTTCTGTTAAAAATCAAGCAAAGCGGTATAACTTAATCGAAATTCGAATGAAAAGCTCCAATAACTAAAAAAAAAAGGGCAAGGGTTGACTTTATGTTGGTACCTTTTTTAGTGTAATGATCTAGAATCTGTTTGAGTTCCATCCAGTCGACTTCTTCATCTTCACCGGCCAATTTCCGGAAGAGTTCGAGTAATTTGTCCTCCTCTTTCTTTTCGTCTGGGGTGGGTTTAGTTGGTACCTTTGAAAATTTACACAAATCTACATTACACGTGCCCAGAAAATTCCCAATTTCAAGCGCATAGTTACAAAGTAGATTGAACATTCTGAACACGATCATACAACGATAAAATATGAAACCACAATATTTTAACAGGATACATTTGATTATACAAAATGTTGAAAAATCCGTGGAACTTACCATCCTCTTGTCAATTTCTCCATATCCGACTTCTTTATCATTCTCCCTAGAAATCAAAACAGTTGTAGTGAAATTAACAGGCGATTAAACTAAACATCTACCACAGGTTAAAATAACAGAATGTCGACGAAATAAATATCAATAATTTATTTTATTTCAATCATCTTTATACGTAATTAAATACTGTAAACAGTAAAAATAAGAACGAGATGATATGAATCATACACAGTGAAAATGCGTTCAATTATTTGTTAATGAGTGAAAAATTGTTAGATCTTGAAGGGGATTCGATAAGTGGATTAATTATTCAGATTAGTGACGTCGTAACGTCCATTCCAAAATTTAACGATTCCAATATTTTGTAATGGAAAAAGCATGCAATATTTTGTGGATATACAGCCATAACATTTCGAATAGATATAAATCCGTGCTATTGGTAATGACATAATGTAATAATAACAGGCACAACAAAGCAAATGGACCTAACTTAAGTGTAACGCTCATCCTGGAAATACCGACTAGAGAAATAAAAAAAAACGGAGAAAACAAACACATAAAATATTTACATATTCTAAAAAATTGTGCAAACTTAATTAAAATTCTTAATTAAAAGTGAGTAACAGATCCATCACCCATTATTAGTACTTATTCGTCAAAGATCAATAAATTACTTGAACAACTTTTTGAAAAAACTTGTAATGGGATCCGAATCTCTCGATCCGCGAGACGACCCACCGTCATGAGGATTAGAAGGATACTGAGGATACTGAGGCTGCTGAGGAGGATAAGGATAACCACCGTACGGATTTTGAGGCGCCTGCGGATACGGATAACCGCCGTAAGGCGCCTGCGGACTTTGCGGAGGATACGAAGGACTCTGCGGAGGATAGGAAGGACTCTGAGGAGGATACGAGGGATTCTGCGGATAGGGATAACCCGAATAGGGATTAGGATTAGGCGGGTAATGCGACCCGCGCCCTTCGTCCGGATAAGGACTGGAGGGCACGGCCGGTGGCCTATCCTCCTCCTCCTCCTCCTCGTGACCGGCCGGGTGGTTTCGCAGATAATCGGAATAAGAACCGTCATACTCCATGTTGTTCTGGTGCTCCGAAAAGACGCGGAGCAGGAACTCGCCCTCCTCGTTCGGGTCGAAGGTGGAGGGCACTATGGCGTAGGTGCCGGGCGGCAGTTTGAACCGGCAGCTGACCTCGCGCAGGTTTATGAAGGACGGAGACCTGGCCACGGAAGCGTTGTATTTGAAGAAGTTCAAGTCTAGAGGCTTGGGGACCCGATCAGGATAAGGAAGCTGAAAAGATACGAAATATAAGCATTAATAACCCAAACCAATAAATAGTAGAGAAAAAATCTTACATGGTAGATGGCGAAACCGATGGTGAGGAGATCCGCGCCGGCGCTTCGTATTTGACGTCGGTTCTTCTGCATCAGGCCCACGATTAATGTGCATTTTCCTTCGTCGTCGCCCTCGTCCACTTCGGTTAAAGTCACTCGGTATTGAGGATTGTGCCAAAAAGTGTCCAAGAAATTTCTACAGCCACCCGCGGTGACGCCTCTGACCCATTCGCCTTCGAAAACGGACATCTCCCATTTCTTGTTGCGTCCTTCCGTCAGTTCTTCTTCGGATAGAGAATCCGGATTCAAATTGCAAATCTCCAGACGGCTGAAATAGGTCTGAAAGTCCTTGAAGGACATCCAGAATTCGCCGTCGTCGTCGAAGGTCAGACCCAAATCCTGCTTTTCCGATTCGGGAATGTAGCGCCACTCTGGAGAACTGGAAAATTATAATTATATCGTCAGTTTCAGAGAGAAAATCAGAATAGTATATTCAATCTGGTGATTTCATTATGCAACTTGGTAATTTCATTATCGCACAGGTCCATGATTTCACTAAATCTGAGCATGGAAATCGATTTAAACTTGTTACAGTCATCATTTTTATTGTTAATTCGTTGATGTTGACCGCTTAGTTGGTTCAAATCGTTGACTATTGAGTGATTCATCATATTTCAACAATTTATAGAGATTTTTGTTTTTATAAAAATTTAGGTTGGCAATTCCAAACTTCAAAAATAATTATGACAGTTGTCAATTTTCATTCTTATGTATGGTACAGTCAGGTACGAAAAAATCTCGAATCCGTAACGAGTTCACGCAAATCGAAAGAAAAATCTCAAATAAAATACAAAAAAACATACTTATCACTCCACGCTCCGTTCCACTCGGACTCGTTCCCCCACGGATTCCTCAGCCTCAAAAGCGGGATCTTCCCGGACGTATTAGGGGTTGAAATATCAACGTACTTCACCCTGGTGATGCTGTAGGCGTGCCCTCTGATGAGCCCTTCGGGTGTCTGCGCCTCCACCACGTTAGCGTCCGGCTCGATCGAGCAGCCCATCAGCGAGGCACGCTCGTACGCCTTCAGCACGATCTTGAACAGATTCGGCGGCACCGCGTTCATCTCGTACATCTCGGTGACGCCGCCCGTGAAGTCCTCCATGGCCTCGCACGTCGAGCCGCCCTTGAGCGCCTCGTACGAGCCGTGCAGCTTGGCGTACGCCTTCTCCAGCAAAGCGCTCCAAAATTCGTTGTCTTCGGTCGAGTGCAAGAAGACCAACTGGCCGCGGTAGGTGGGCAGGCGGTCGTCTATCACGACGTCTATCCAGCGGCCGTACTGCCAGAAGCGAAAGTGGAAGATGCCGGCGTAGTTCTCGTCGAAATCCTGGTCGTCCGGGACGATTTGGAAAAAGAGGCGGCGGTAGAGGGTCAGGTTGGCGACGGCCGCCAAGAGCCAGCAGTCGCCCAGTTCGCCCTGTTGGACGTCGAAGCGCGAAAAACCCTCCACGAACAACTGCGGGTTTCCGGTGATCTCCTAGGAAACGTAGAAGACATTTATACGTCATTTGAGTTAAGCGAAAACAGCTTGTTTTTGGTTTAAAAGTGAAAAAACCTGTAATATCTTGACATAGACGACATAGAAAACTGTATTACCGACTCGAGAGTTTAAGCATGACAAAGACTATCTGATGAAGGTTCATTGACCAAATAGTGCTTCACCACCCTCCATGTCCTTATTAGCTTCCAGGTTTTCAAAACTGAATTGAAAATATTGTCAAAAAGCCATTTTCAAATAGGTTTTGTTTCACTGTTCACCAAATTATTTCTCCAAATTTCTTTGAAGAAGAATTGTTGGTAACTCACCCCCGGGCGTTTCCATTCGAATCTCCTGTCGGGTCTCTGACTGAAGAACAACGAAGAGTCGTTCGGCGGAAATTCGGGGTCTTCGTAAAGACGGCCATTTTGAAGACACTCGTCGCGCAATTTGTAAAAATCTTGGGGTTCGCCTTTTGTAGTAAAGCCTGAACCTTTTTCTCCAAACTAAATGCAAAAATTACAATTGAAAATTGGCACAATTTACATTATCAATTATCGATTTCGCCATCGTACACGGATATTCCTAAGACTAATAAATTGAAGAACGGACGTCACCTAACAAATTTATCGCACAATATTTAAAATACAGTTAGAGGATATCCTTTTAATCCGAATTTCTTCTTCTGAAGGTGACTTTTTCTATCAGTTCGGATTAAAGGGTCTCTACTGTAGATAAATTCTTTGAGAAAATGTGAGATGACTAATTTCTTCAATCAAATCAATGCATACGATTGCGACAAGAACAACGCTCTTTTCCTGGAAAATATGTAAACAAACATAGATGACGATAAGCGATAAGGGTCGGGAAAAACTTATCTATACATATTGCGATTTCGATAGAAAAAGAGTACAAAACAACAGGTGGTGTCGGCCGGATTTTACCTTGTACAGTTTACTGATGACCGAATTTTTGAAATTCAGTTCCGTCAGACAATGCGGATTCCGCGCATTCCGAGCACCGACCTGCCCGGAATCGAAATCTTTGTCGACGACCGGGACGAATTTCTCGCCGAAATTCACGTCAATCACCGGAGACCTTCTCAACAATTCGTCGGATTCGTCCGGTTCCTTCAGGAAACCCAAAGTGCGCGACTTGTCCTCGGGCAAATTCGATTGGGGCGGCATCGGGACTTCCTTGCATCCCGACAGGAATATCGAACGCGGATAAACGTTCTTGTTGTAAGCCGTCTTGTATTCTGAAGGGGCAACCGAGTGTTTGGTGAATTTGAAGCTTGGCTGTTGTGAAATTTGACCGATCGACTTTTTCCGGACGCTTTCTTCGCGGATTTCCACGAGCAACTCACTGCGGAAACTTTTCGAGGGGCTGTCGGTGGCGGCGGACATCTTCACCCTTTCAAAGACCAGGGAAAACTGAACGGCCACGGCTAATTAGTACAAATACGAGCCCACCGCTCCTCCCATAAGCCATTTATTCATCGCAAAGTGTGTACGAATCAACGACTGCGCTCGGGAGGAAATAACCGAACGTATCAGTTCAGTTTTGCGATAATAACGTTGCTGGTAGATTATGGAAATCAACCGCCACAATTTTAATCACATCCTATTGTACAAGATTTGGAAATAAAACAAATATGCGGCAAGACAAATATAAAATTTTGGCTTATGCAAAAAAAATAGTGTATTTCTCCGTTACTGTTTAATATACTATTATTATGATACAGGGAGATTACTTAGCTGTTGCATGATTGAAATGAGGCGTAAAAACCGTTTGAAAAGGACTAAAAGGACGAACGTAATGGTGCATTGCGCTCGTTTGCTCCTCGGAAATCCAACGAATAAAAAGAGCTTGGCATTTGTAGGAAAATGCAACAAGTGTCAGTTTTTGCAACCTTTCGTCCAAAGTTCTCAATAATTGGGTCGGTCGAAACAATAGCGAGACGCGACCTTATTTCTACATTACTTTATTGTTTATAAAAAAAAATAAAAACGCTGTATACCAGGCACACGCGAACATTCCCCGCGAGGGGTTAAAATTAAATTCACCCCATTAACGGAATTAAATTGATTCAACAAAACGCCCTACATTTAAAACATCAGGTAATATTTTCACCGTATCGTTTTCGACTCCCACGGTAAATATTAATGGGCAAATAATATTTATCGCTTTTTTTATTGGCTCTCCTAGTTATAGATACCGACCCGGTGTAATGTAGTGGGCAGCCACCACAGTTTAAATATTTATCGAGGTGGAGCTTACCGCAAAGCAAAGAGCGCACTTTGGAATTACAATTTACGACCCTCCAATTCGCGTTTCTCTCACCTTCGGAATTACGTTGAGAATTTCCAAAGAGATCGGCATGATCAACCGTTTTATAAGAGATGAGTCGCTGAAGAGGAACAATAAAAGACTGAGCGGATCGAAGGAAATTCTCTCTTCTATTTGAATTGTGGGGGTCGGGGATGCGAGAAGAGTAACTTGGACATGTCTCGATTTTCTGGGGCGAAAGAGCACAGGAGGCGCCGCAAAATATCGATCGGGCGCCACTTATATTTTCTCTGCAGACCGTTTATTAGGAACATGTCAACTTGGGCCAGACGCAATTTTTTACGTCTACTTCTACAGGAATCTTTTAATCCTATGCCTCGTTAATTTGCAGATTAATTTTTTATCAAACTCCCGACCTCGTAAATCTCGACAGAGAAAAAGATGATTCGATTATGGCACTTACGTTGTAAACTCTGTTAGGGACAAAAGTCAAAGAGGACCCCCCGAAATGTTTCGTCTTGTACGAAAACTTCATCATGTCGTTTTTGTCCTTGGGTTTCGGTCTAGAGGGTGGAGGTTTCACAGGAACGACCGGTTTTTTGGGAACCAACGTTTTCGGCGGAGGGGAACTCGGTTTTTTGGCCCCGGGGGGTGGCGCCTTCGGGGGTGGCTTGGGAGGTGGCTTCGGAGGCGGCTTCTGTGGTGGTTTCTGCGTCTCCTTGCCCTTTTCAGGAGGCATTTTTATTTAGGTAGTCGTCGACCGAGTGCGGAAATTTCAAAAGAGGTCACATTTTCCCAAACCGGAAACGCCCTTCCAGAGGAAGAACCCTCCTTATGAGTCAGCCCCACTCATCAATTTTGAATCAAACGTCCCGAAATATGAAAAATAACGTCATTTTGACAAATTTGACAACAACTTTTTGGCAGTACGTGCGGCACTCAAAAGTTTCAAAATTTCTCAAAATACCTATGCAACCTCTAATAAATTTTGCAGATTAGGCGAAGAAGAAACTTACTCCAAAAAGAAAGCCAAAACATCCTCCACTCTTGTTGTTTTTGGGCTTTTGGGCCGCCTCCACATCAGTCGTACTGACTTTTACTGCTGCTTCTTCTTCATAGTACGAAACGCTCGGTTCTGGTAAACCACCCTCTAAAGATTTTGGAGAGGCTGCAGAAATTTGCGAATGTACCGAAAAACTGGTAGTGGCGGCAAAATCAGAACCGCGTTCTTTTCCACTTTTCGCATCCTTAAAATCGACATTATACTGACTGGATTGCGTCTGCCGGCCGTAATCGTTGTTGGTGTAATGGTAATCGCCGGCCCTTATAGGAGCAGCATAAGCTTGAGGGGCGACTTTTGGTTTTGGCAGGTTATTATCGAATTTACCGAGTTCTTGAGGTTTGACACTAGTTTTGTTGTTGTCTTCAATGCTTTTAGACTTTTTCGCTGTTGAAGGGGTCGATTTTGAGCTACTGGGAGCTTTGCTTTTTTTGTCTTTGTGAACGTGACCGCTTTCCGGTTGAATGATGCCGGTGCCCCGACATCCGCAATCTTTCCGGTTCTTCCTGACGACCACAATTTTCACGTCCTCTTTCGGTTTCGACATTATGCGGGTTTATTTCTTCTTCTTCTTGTCCTTCTTCTTTTTCTACAAAAGTTCATCGGGTAGGGAATTTTAGGAGTATTTTAGTTGTTGAGGTTGGTACCTTGCGGCAACCACAGCACTTTGACTGGTCGTCGCTTTCATCCCCTCGCCCCCTGGACGCCTCGACCTGATCCTGCCTTTTGGCCTGGACCAGCTCGTCGTCGACGCTCGTCCCCCCTTCCGACCTGGAGATGCCGTCGCTCTGGATCTCCGCGTCGCAACCGCACTCGCAACCGCACTCCCCTTCTTCTCCAGAATCGCCTCCCCCGTAACCCCCCTCGTCGTCGTTGTCCAGATCCTCCCCGCACTCCTCGCAGCACCGCTCGCCCTTCTTCTTCTTCACCTTGAGCACGATTACGACTTTCATCACGACATTGCCAACACTGGAAATTTAGACGAATCCCACCTGACAGCCAAAACCCGGATGACAGTCAAAATGTCAAAATGTCGAAATGTCCAAAAACCAAAGACGAAACGATTATCGCAAAACGGAATTTATTTCATCAACATCGGGCTGCACCCGTACGCGTTGGGCCCCATCTGGTTGGGACTGATGCAGTAGCAGGGGTTGTTCGCCCCGAACGGGTACACGCTCTGGGTGCTCGCGAACTGCTGGGGGGCGAAAGGCGGCTTCAGGCTGCCGCAGGTGCCGCAGATTTGCGCCGGGGGCGCAGGGACGTACATCGTCGTGCTGGGGGTGCAGGTGTGCGCCCTCGGGGTGCACCGGAAACCGCCACCCCCCGGAAAACCCCCAAACATTCCTCCGGGACCTCCCGGATACCCTCCTCCTGCTCCGAAACCGCCAGGGCCGTATGCGCCGCCTCCAGGACCGTATCCGCCGCCTCCAGGGCCGTACATCCCGCCGGGTCCTCCTTGGCCATAACCCCCTCCAGGTCCTTGACCGTAAGCACCCCCAGGGTTGTACTGGCCTCCGTAACCGCCGTTTGGGCCACCGAAACCACCCGGACCTGCGTTGGGGTTGTAGATTCCGCCCGGTCCTGCATTAGGGCCGTACATTCCGCCAGGACCCGACCCTGGATAGCCGCCTCCGGGTCCCCCAGGAGGGCCTACGGTTCCAGGTCCGGCCCCCGACTCTTTGAAGCCCCCCGCTTGGGTTCCTCTGGTTCCGTTGCTTCCTGAGCCACCCCCGCCGGTTCCTCCTGAACCACCTCCTGTTCCTCCTGCACCACCTCCGGTTCCTCCGGTTCCTCCCCCGGTTCCTCCTGAGCCGCCCCCGGTTCCTCCTTGGCCACCTCCAGTTCCGGTGCCCCCGGAACCGCCCTTGCCGTCTTTTCCGTTTTTTCCGTCTTTTCCGCCCTTATTGCCGCCTTTGCCACCCTTTCCTTTGCCGGATCTGGATCGGGTTCCGCCCTCGCCTGAGCTTCCGCTTCTGCTCCCCCTGGATCCGCTCCTCGATCGCCCTCTATCGTTACTGCCCCTTCTGCTTCCGCGATCCCGGGAATTGTCCCTGGAGTTGCTGGCACTTCCGCCGCCCCCGCCGCCTCCGGCGGAAGGGAGGCTGGATATTTTCATGGAGTCTTTCCGTTTCGGGGAGCAGGGGTCGGGGCATGGCGAAGGGCAAGGGCCGCACATTTGAATGGGGTTGGGACAAATACGGACACACGGTATGTGACACGGGTTGTAAGGTCTACATGATGACGGTGCCGGAACGCAATAGGACATGCACGATCTCATTTCATTTTATTCTCGTCTTTGGGCTTATGGGGTTTAACCTTCTGGTGTTTTTTTGGTTTTGCACTGAGGATTTTGAATGGGGTGAACTGTCAAAATTTATTATAAATGACATAATGATAATCGTAAGCAGGTTCCATTTGGTTCCATTATTGAAAACTGGGACGGAGCGAAAGTCGAATTGCGAGGCTGACCGTGTTGGGAGGAGACGCACCATAAATATGATTTCAAGTCTCAGGGTCAGAAATACAATCACAAAAATATTCTCACGTTTTTTCGTATACAGATGGCTAAATCGATAATTACGTTTTTGGTAATAAGAGGTCAAGGGTATCAGTACCAGTTACTTACATTACTGACTGGTCCATCCTGATAGGTTCAAGAGCATGCGGGTTAAAATAGAAGGGTTGAGTTAGTGATTTTTGGGGTTTTTCGAAAACCGACTCACCCAAGCGTTGACTTTTTCGACTTTTTCCGCCTGAATGGCCGGTTCTTCCACGGCGGGTTCATTCAAACTTGGATATTGTGGAGGCGTGTGCCAACGGGAAGGGTCCAGTTGCCAACCGAAGCCGTTTCCGTGCCAGCCGTAGCCATTAGCCGCACCCGGGGGTTGCTGGTAATGGATTTGGGGGTAGGCGTTGTTGTACTGTTGGTACCCCACTAGGGGCGGTTGTTGGTAATACATTTTTCACTTGCCGATTATTGTTAAAATCTTGTTTTTCCGTCCGAAAAGTCGCGACCGCACTCTGAACGATACGATCGTGAGGTTACTGTGAAAATTTCCGAGTATTTTTAGAAAGCTATGAATAAGCCCAGAGGTTTCTTCGAAATTTGGGGTGCACTTGGGTCGTCTTCTTGATTTCGATGCAGATTGCGGATGATGCTAATAAAAACCTGAAAGCATGAGTTCATTTTACTCGCACTATCATAAAATTTATAAACAAGACATAAAAGTTTACGAGATTTTGCCAAAACCAACATTGAAGTGGTCGAGATAACGTAATACCTGGATCATATCAAAATCAAAACCATCATGAGTAAACCTGGTAATTTCCGCACTAATTCTGCGTCAACTCTAAATTAATCACCCAGATGAATTGATCAATGATTAATAGAACAAATTATCTAATAACTCACAGAAATCACAGCAAAACCTGGAAGTCGCGTAGTAAACACAGTTCTGAGACGATTTAGGTGAGATAGAGATTATGTATTTTTAAATTTCGGGTGGCCCAAACACACAACGTTTTATTGTTCCATCTTTCGCACACTACACCTACTCCTTCATCTAATCGGCATACCGGCCGGCACCTATCTACTTCTAAGAAGAAATCATGAGGTATCCAAAGCTCGTCCAAAATATTGTACCAACGCGGCATCAAAAATCGGGTTCTTTTCTCAATCAAAAGTCCATGAGAAATGTCCCCGACTCATTTATACATAGTGTACGATGAGTGGTTTAGGTTCCTCCAAGTCTACTGATACGTCACAATTATGAGCTCATACTGGAATCATATGTTAATAATCTTGACGCTCGTTTCGAACAATTTAATTATAATTTAAGATGCAAATTGAGTTAATTTTCAAATAAATAACGCAATCTCGGCCGCGAAAATATGGTCTCGCACATGGTTCGATATCCCCGCAAATTTCCAGAAGCTTTTAAAAAGAGGACGCAAATTTATTTATGTCTACGATGATAATTAAATCTAAAATTAGAACATTAGCTAGATACTTTTGGTTCAATCCAAGGAAATAATTGGGATTTTCTATCTGTTTGCGTTCTAATACCCACTTTGAATTATTAATACGTCAATAAATATAACTATAAACAGTGTCGCGTGATAAAAAAAGATCGTTGAAACCTGGGATTGGCTCTTTTTATTAATCAATTAAAGTAGGTGCATTAATTTTCGCTTATTTATCCTAGGGACTTGAGGTTTAACTGGCAAGGGAGACATAAGGCATAAATTAAACGCGGTTTTACCATTTGAAAAAACAAAACGATCATAAGAATAGGGGGATTACAGAGCGCATACATTTCGATTTTCTGATTTTTAACCTAAGATTCGTCGACCCCTTCTATTTTTGTTACATATTTTTACTGTTTTTAATTTTTCTCACCTGTTAAATAGGAGTTTCTTTGTATTTTTCACTTATCGTTATATTTCTTCGTCTTAGTCACCCCAAAACAATTGCAAAACTACATCGGATAATGTAAATACATAAAAGCAGATGTATTATGACGTATTTGGTTCATATAATTGGAGAAAAGGCCTTCATACCGATGACTCAAGGTCTGTGCTAGCTAAGAGAGGAACTCCGGTGAATTCCGGAATCGCTGAATGAGGCCAATGCTGGCCTCTTGGCGCCATCTCTTCTCAATCGTATGAAATTCAGAAATCATGTAAAATCCCTGAGGTTTGAAGTGGAATATTATGTTGGAAAAGCTTTTCACTTTTGAAGCTTTTTTTGAGCTTTTCTTCTCCTAAACTAGAAATAATGCAATCTTCAGGATTAAATTTAGAAAATGTTATCTTTTAGAGATATTATAATTTTACGATGTTGCACGAGTAATTTTGGTTTTCTTCTACTCCATTGTGCTCAACACACATACTCAAGAAGTGAAATTTATCGAATAGGCAGCACAGAACTCAATAAAGAACGAATTTGCCATGAAGTTGCTTTTACAAACTGCAGAATTTTTTAAGGGCAATTCCTCTCTATTCTCTCCATGAAGAAAAGTCTCAGTAGATAAGGTACCCATGGATCTTGGTTTATTTTTTGAATAAGCAATCCAAAATGTATAATAAAAGACAATCTTCTTTTGTTAACACCTATATATTTGTAGTACCATAATAATGATACAGTTTGCTATTAATATTTCAAATTTCTTTTTAAATACAAATAACAGACTATATATTAGTTTATGTAAATGTTAGGTACGCCAGGAAAGAATTGTTTGCTTTCGGGACTTAATTATGGAATATCTGTTCCATTTTTACAATTGCAGTCCCAAAACTCACATTTCTTTTATTTTAGTTTTTTGCGATCCTTGGTATGAACATTCCATTTTTGTGTTTTTCCTCTTCTTGAATTATTACACTCAATTATTATGTACATATGTCTTAAAATTACTTAAAGCATTATTTTTTATTTGGTTTATTTTTACACTACAAAATCATTACCTAATACCTTATTATATACTTTTTTTTATTAAATAATTGATAATCAACAAATTTAATAATAAAAACTTAAATGGTAGACAAATTTGGCACAACCGATTTTTTTTAATCTAAAATAGCTTCAACTCTTATAAATAGAATTTATACACAGTGAATAATATCCAAATTAAAAACACCACTTCGAATACCAATGAAATATAGTTTCTTCTAAATGCAACAAAAACTCTATCGAAGATTTATTTTAAAAAGATTAAAAAATTTTATAGCCAGCAGAATTTTCATGTTGACTAAAATATTCGGAGTGGCAAATTTATTTTGAAACATCTTGTAGTAATATAAATTTAAAATTTGAGCTATTGACGTTTTAAGTACTCTTTTTTGTTAGTAATAAAAATTTCACTGGTACACAACCGTAATATAATAATAAGCGAATTAATTACAAGGTAATAAACGCATAAGCCAAAATTGTACATCCCTCGAAGACCATAAGTATAGTATAGTGTATAATTTTGCGGTCGAGATTCTAAAATACAATCAAGACCACAAATAAAAATACTCAAGGAACGAGGCGGTATACTTTCACAATGCATCAGGTGGCTTAGGATTCAGTATCACTTTACTACTGTAGCATCATCTAGAAATGTTTCCTGTTTGTCTAACGCAAACTGTCGAATACAAATTGTTCAAAAAACAATATAACAAGTTTTAAACTCTACGTATTTTTCCTTTTTGCGTTTAATAAAAAATCTCCAATTCTATTGCACATGTAAGTATAAAATGTTTTCCAAATCAAAATACCGGATGATTTTCGAAATTATTATTACAACACACACACACACACACACTTACGTCAAAAATCACCCGGTACAAAATACAAATGGGGTTCGCTACTAATCATGCCCTAACAATATTTATTAGGTAATACTCTGTTTTTACCATCAAATATTTTCCTGTTATAAGTACATAATTTAAACTCGGCATCAATAATAATATTTAAAAAAATCTAAAATGAGCAAATACATCACAATTAACACAAAAAGTGTCCATATTATTTCTCAAAACTTTTGAGTTAAATACACTTGCGTGCAAAAAAATCGGCCCACCTAAATTTTTAGTGAAATTCAAAGTGGCGTAACTCCTGAACGAAAAGAGTAATTCCAAAAAACTTGGCATCCCTGAATAGCTACATTCTTGGGCTATCACCCGCCAGACGCTGTGTTTCATACAGGTTCCCTGAGTACGTTTCACAGGGTGTCACGTAAAGTTCTGCAAAAATGTTGAACTTTGGATGACCCCACGGTCTAGGAAAAGGATGTAATTTTTTCTTTAAATAGTCCTGGGATATTGTTACACTCATATCTTGGAACAGCACTGGAAAAACCGACTCATTTTGTCCAACTACAGGGTGGTCAGAGAAAAACATTTTTTTGTGTCACCGTCATCTGAAAACGACTAACTGATGCATAGGTACTTTTTGATCATTTTCTCAAGAAAACGATGCCTGAATTGGAAGAAATAAATCAAAAATTCAATATTTAATTTGAAAAAATGCATTTCAAGGAGAATTCAAGAAGTTTTGAGAGCAAGGGGTAGTATTGAAAATGCCTTTTTTTAATTAAATATTGAATATTTGATTTATTTATTTCACTTTTGGACTTGTTTTCTCAAAAAAATGATCAAAAAGTACCTATACATCAGTTAGTCGTATTAAAATGACGGTGGCACGAAAAATTGTTTTTCTCTGGCCACCCTGTAGTTGGACAAAATGAGTCGGTTTTTCCAGTGCTGTTCCAAGATATGAGTGTAACAATATCCCAGGACTATTTAAAGAAAAAATTACATCATTTTCCTAGACCGTGGGGTCATCCAAAGTTTAACATTTTTGCAGAACTTTACGTGACACCCTGTAAAACGTACTCAGGGAACCTGTATAAAACACAGCGTCTGGCGGGTGATAGCCCAAGAATGTAGCTATTCAGGGATGCCAAGTTTTTTGGAATTACTCTTTTCGTTCAGGAGTTACGCCACTTTGAATTTCACTAAAAATTTAGGTGGGCCGATTTTTTTGCACGCAAGTGTAGAATAATCAATCAACAAGTTTCAACCGTCATTTCCACATATTTTTTAGTTTCTTCTAAAATGGCACAACCAATTTCTGAGCTTTTAGTACCTATAATATGCGATGTCCTTTTCTCAAAAATACTCTGTACATACATTATTTACTCGTCTCTTCTCTGTACTCGTGGCTACAGATATGCAAATTCCAAAACGTCCGCTCCCAAAAATGAAACCTAACAGTTGATTTCGGCATCGTTCTTCAGAAACTTACTGCTATTGACGGGACCGTTCTGCAGGACACCGTTTCCGGTGTACTTACTGGCCAGCGCTCCCGCGTCTAGCGAAATCCCCGACTTCAACGAACTCACTTCCGCTTTCACGTTGTTGTTGTGGTTGCCCAGCACGTGGTTGGGCAGCGAAATCGGCGACACCTTCATGTTCGGGGTGCTGTCGATCGGAATCAGCTTATCGATCTGAAAACGCCAAAATTTTTGACACCTGTCAAGAGTGTCAAGGTAAAACAGGAAACTGACCGAAGTGGCGCCCTCGTCGTCCTTGCTCGTCTGCTCGCAGTCGAGCAGCAGCGGCTGCGTGGACCGGGACTGCGGCATGATGAACGACGTCTCCCAGCTGTCGGAATTGTCCGGCAGCAGTCGTTCCACGGACGAGGTCGAGCCGACCGAGTTGGCGACGTTGTTCGCGTTCGCCGTGTGGTTCGGTATGAGGTAGTCGGAGGACGTCGGCACCACCTGCAGGCAGCTCTCGTCCGCCGAAAGAGGCCGAACGACCGACGTGTCCCGTTCGCTCGAGAGCGGGCGATGGAAGACCGGCAGAGGGGCCGTCATCACCTGGGGATCTTGTACGCAGTAGCCGAGCCGCTCCAGGATCGTGCAGAAGGTGGGCCGCTGCTCGGGCGCCGGGTGCCAGCACTGCGTCATTATGCCGTAGATCGGACCTGGAAAAGGATTACAGGAAACTGTAATTTTCGGGAAATAGAACCGGATTACAGGAAACTGTAATTTCGGAAAATCGGACTACAGGAAACTGTAATTTAGAAGAACCGAACCGAATTACAGAAGCGAGTCACTTGACGATTCGGTGTACGTTTCGGTGCAAATCTTCTGAAAATCTATGAAATCTTGCACGAATCATTTATTGTAAATCTTCACAAATCTTCAGAATCTCAGCAATTCCACGGAATCTCAGAAATCTTCAACAAATTATCTTTGAAAATGCGCCAAATTTTTACAAATCTTCAAATCTCTGCGAAAATCGCAACAAATCTCACAAAAACCACCTAAGATTTCCGAAGATTCGGTCAAAATCACAGCTCGGCGTACATCTTTAGACAAAAGTGACTCGCCCCTAGTCGCAGGAGACTGTAATTTCGAAAGTTCAAATTACAGAAAACTGTAATTTTGATAGATCGAATTACAGTTTTCTGTAATTTCGAAATATCGAATCACGGGGCACCGTAATTTCGAGACGGCCGGCTCGAACGAGTACCTGGGCAGTTGGCGGGGGGGTCGAGCCGGCCTCCGCTAGTCACCAGCTGCATGACCTCCCTGTTGGCGCATCCGGTGTACGGCATGTACCCCATGGACATGATCTCCCAGAGGAGGACGCCGAACGACCAGACGTCCGTTTTGCTCGTGAAAATCCCGTCCAGGAAGGCCTCGGGGGGCATCCATTTTATCGGCAGCATCGCTTTGCCCCCCTTTCTGTAATAGTCCGACCTGTAGACGTCCCTCGACATCCCGAAGTCCGCGATTTTGACGACTCTACCCGGACCTTTGGTCGTCAATAGGCAATTCCTCGCCGCTATGTCCCTGTGGATGAACCTGTTGTCCTCCAGGTACTTGCAACCCTTAGCCACGTCTACAGCGATTAGAACTAGGTCCTTCATCGACAGAGGACTCCCCCTCTCCTGAATTACCAGAGAGAAAAAATTATTAAAAAAGTCACTTGAAAATCTCAAGAACTCACGGGTTTCGGCCTGGATTCCCGGAGGAAGTTCTTCAGGTCGCCCCCGGCCAAGAGTTCCAGGACTATGAACCTGGGGTGCTTGTCGAAGCACACCCCTATGAAATGGACGATATTGGGGTGCCTGAACTTCGACATGATCAGCGCCTCCATCAGGAAGTCCATCTCGGCTTGCGAGGTCGACATTTCCGGTAGGGTCTTGACGGCGACCGGCATTTCGACGGTGTCGCAGGGGCGCTGCCTGTAGAAGCCCTGGTAGACCTCGCCGAAGGCGCCCTGACCCAAAGCCCTAAACCTTCACAATTACAACGGATGATTTTCGACGATTGCCGGTGACACACTCACTTCACGAGCCGCAGCTGCTCCCTGGGGATGTCCTTCAGGTCCTTGAGCGTGTAGACGACGCCGCCGAACTCGTAGTTGGGGTTGTACTCCGTCATCATGCTGTCGGAGGCGATCCGGAGCCGGTCCAGCTGCAGGTCGGCGCCGGAGAGCATCTTGCGTCTCAGCATCCCGGTGGCCCGGTGCTGGTAGCGGTTATCTGTCAAAACAATGAGTAGGTATGTCAAAAACTGAGGGTCGGTAATGTAATGGCGGACTTGTACTTACACAGGATGAAGGATATGATTGCGACTAGAGTCGTGAGGAAGATCACGAAGAAGATGAGCATGATCACGAACCATGAGGGGTAGGACTCACTCTCGCCACCCTCGGGAATCGCTGAAATCCACAGAAAATTTGCTCGATTAATAAATTTTTTCTCAATTCATGGAGTTTTTATGTATTTTTATAGAAAATTGTCTGAAATCGTTGGCTCCGAAATGTGATCAACCTATCTAAGGCGCAACTCAAAAACCATAATAGTAAAGTAGTCGTAACTTTGTAGAGAGGAACTAGATTTTGAAGTTTTAGTGACTTTTAGTTTGTGAGTTGGGCTTTTGAAAATTGGGTTAGCTTATCGCTCTTCTGTCATTTTTGAATAACTTTGAATTTTCACTTATTTGAGACTGAGAGTACCACAGTCCTTTATTCAATGAAATAAGAAATAACTTCTAGGTATATTCTCTGCTTTATTTAAATTTAAATTGCCTGAGAAAACTTTTTTTGCAAGATTTTCCGGAAAAGCTATGCCGAAAAAGAGTCTGATGTAATTTAATTTTTTTTTCTACTTCCCTGACCATGTAGTGATGCGTTTTTCCATTTATTGTCTTCCCGTGCCTTGTTTTGTTGAGGATATTTCAAAATTATAAGAAATCTAGAACTTTCTTACGTTTACTATTTTGAGTATTTTGACAACGAACACGATTATGGCTAAGCAAAATGGCCGCCCAAATGCGACGATTTTTGTTGATATTGCCTGGCAACTAATTTGTTGCTATGTAATTGATGCTAGTTGCCATGGGCGGCCATATTGCTTAGCCATAACTAGAGATAAAACTAGCCGAGTTTTGACAAGACCGATGGAATAACTGTCAAAAATGCATTCATTTCAATTCAAGAAAAATAAAAATTATGACGTTTAGGATAGATATCAGCAATGCCACATTTTTAACGAAGTTTTACGTCTCTACGATTTTTTTTCAATTTAGTAACAAAATCCTGACGAAAACCCAACAACACTAAAGTTCCAGTTAGTTCCTCACTACAAAACAAAGTTAATCGGCCGTTATAAGAATACAAATGACAGTTTTAGCTTTTCGATTCCTTTAAATGTCCTGGAAAAAATCCGACTCACGTATACAGCTCTTGCCGTCGTTGCCCAGCTTCCACTTTTTCGGACAGATGCACAACGTGTGCGACCTCTTGACGTCCAAAGCGACGCACCGGTAGTCGCATCCGCACCCGGAGATGGCCGGTATTATCACGACCGACCCGGGACCGGCGTTGTAGCCCGAGTGGGCCTCGGACAGGCTCGGCACGGTGCGGATCGGGTCGAGGAACGAGTAGCCGCCCTGGCCGTTGGTCGTGTTCAGGTGGAAGGCGTCGCCGCCCGCGTACCCGCCGCCGCCCCCGCCGCTCCGGCAGCCGCCGCCGCCGCCCCCGAAGCCGCCGTCGCCGCGGTTGTCGGTCGAGTTGTAGCACGCCTTGCCGCCGATCCCGCCGCCGTCCACCAGCGAGCCGCCCATCATGCGCTTCTGGTTCCAGTCGACCAGCCCGGCGTACATCTTCCAGCCGCCCCCGGCACCCGCCGATCTTCAAAACGACAAAGGATCGTGAATTTTGGTGTACAAGCTCCAGGAATTGGTTGGGAATTTGAAATTAGGGGTATAGTGGAAATTAGTGGCAAATTAGTAGGAATTAGTGAATAACTAATAAGAATTAGTGGAAACAGTAGGAATTTGTCAGGAATGAGTAAGCAACTAGAAACTACAGGAATAGTTGAAATTACTGGGGAATTAGTAGAAGAACCAGTAGGAATTAGTGGAAAATAAGTAGAAATTGATAAAGAACTAGTAGAAATTGGTGAATAACTAATAAGAATTAGTGGAAACTTAGTAGGAACTAGTCAAGAATGAGTTAGCAACTAGAAACTACGGGAATAGTTTAAATTACTGGGAAATTAGTAGGAATTAGTGAAGAACTAGTAGGAATTAGTGGAAAATTAGTAAGAATTAGTGGAAAATTAGTAAGAATTAGTGGAAAATGAGTAGGAATTATGAGAGTAATTAGTAGAAATTAGTATAAAATTTCACAAATACGGAAATTAGTGTAGTGTTAGATATTTTTCAGCGATAACCAACGAAAAATAATTATCATAATTTTCTGAAAAAATTGAAAAAACCTCGGAAAAAAACAAAAATCCTCTAAATTGAAAAACATGTTATGTTGCTGAGCATTCAATTTTTTCAACTAACCAAGACGTTTTTGTTAGTAAATATTGCTTATAGTAACCAAGGTGATTGTCCGAACTTTGTCATTTGTTATTGTTGGTATCTCCATAGTATCTCTATGATGGATATTTCTCGAAATATTTGGAATGTGAATTTTATCGTAGAATTCTCATGGACGACTCGATATATATCGTTATAAGTTATTCTCCACCAATTTTGAAACTAAGCTGACAAATAAAATAACAATATCTTACTTTTTTCCGTACATCTTCCCTGTATATGGCAATTTCGAGGTATTAATGGCCTGCCCGTGTTGTTGTCCCGTATCGATGAATCGACCCAAACCCAAACCGCCACCCCCAGCCGCAATCGCTAGTGGCAAACGTGCGGTTTTATTTCGCTAGAAAAAAAAACAGAAATATTCATTGAGGTACTTGAAAATATTGAAAAAATTATGACGTTTGGTTTAGTCTGCGATTTTCTGAATATAATTAATTACCAAAAAGACGAAGGTCCCCCCTCCACCGCCGCCGCCTCCATCCATGATGTCGATGGAAAGCACGTCCCTGACGACGCTTTTGGCCCCAGTGACGTTTTTGACAGAAAGACACGAAGAGTTGCCCTGGTGATCCAGACTCTTGATGCACGCGCTCGTCCCTTCCTGCCCTACCAAAATGTAAATGTCCTGGCCCTTTCTCAATTCGATGACGATCCGGACCATCGCCCCTCGAGATGACCCCATGGCCCCACTGCCCTTGCCCCCACTGGCGCCCATCAATATAAATCTAAAATTACAATTATTTCAGTTTAATTTCACGAATACGTTTTTGTGATTTCATTACGTGTAGAAATCTTCTCTGGGGGCCGACCACTGTTGCACCCCTTGATGCGAGGCGTCGTGCATCACCTTGACCCTCGTGTCGCTGCCGTTGTAGGCCCTGCTGCACTCGTTAGCCGTAGGGCCCGACCGCCCTTTGGCCTCGCAAGTCGTGATTTCGTAATCTTGAAAAAACATAATCATTATTACGAAATTAAAACAGTATGATATTTGATATTTTTCTTACAAGTTTTATTGATAAAGTCTTTGTGGGTTTCACCACCAGAGGGCACCACTTCAGGGTTCCAGTAATTGTAGCCATCTAGCTCATCGGGGGGAATGTTCAGGCCGAAACATTCGGGACTCAAGGAAACGTCATCGATCGCTATGTCGCTTTTGTATCTGTAGCCTCTTTTCGCATCGAAATGCAAATAATATTTATTCGTGATGTTCGGTAAAGTCACGACCTGTCTTATCCAATGATCCCCGTGATTTTCGTAACTCCACAGGATATCTGTCGAGTAATTATCGCTACGTCTCAACTCGATCACTTGTAGAAGGAGGGCGCTTTTGTGTTTTCCTGTTTGATGCATGTAGAATCTTATCTGAATATCGTAAGTAATTTATTAATGAATTGAATTTCGAAAAATATGATTTTTCCACTCACTGCGCAAGAATTGTAAAACCTTGACGTCATATTTCCGTGCACTCTCGGTGGCGGGTTGAAAATGACACTTTTCAGACTGGCGGAACTGGCGAAAACCGCCTCTTCCTTTAGCATGTTCACGTAGAGGTATTTTCCGGAACTGTTCATATAAGTGTGATCGTAATTGGGGCCCGTGAAGTTCGTAGGGGTGGGCCCACTGTGTCTCGACCATTCTAGAGCTTTGCCCTCCACATTGTACCAACCGCACCAGTCTTCCTCGAAAGTACAACGCGCCCCCGTGGGCATACGGTCTATAAAAACAGAAATATTAGGTATTAAACTAGGCAATTATTTTTATTTTTATTTTAATACCGCAATTTTGATCTTCATCATCTCCCAGGACGCAGTCTTGAGTGATATCGCAAATACTCGTATTGTTCACGCAACTGTTAGTGGATTTACAATGGTACTGGAAAAGAGTGCAAGTGTCGTCATTTTTCGGATAGCAATGCTTCAGCGAAATATTATCGAAAGCGACGGTAGCACCGGGTGTCAAATTCGGCGATGGGACCACTTCTAATATGATTGTGAAATTTTGGGAAATTTTTCCCACCAGAAATTCGTATTTTTTCCATTCTCTGCTGTCGTCTCCGTGGATTAATTCGACCAACCACTGAGTGTGTGCATGAATTGTGGATTGCGAATGATTAATGGCTTTATCTCCGACCACCCGAATTTCACCGTTTTTCATATTTTCTTGGTAAATCCAAATTTCCAAACGGCAAGACGTACGGCTCGGAGTGAATAGGGGGCTGGTGACGTCGTGCAGTTCGTTGGCGACTTGAGGAAGGCGCAGAAGGAGGAAGCTCCCTGAAAAATTGAAACAAATCCTTCATTAACACACGAACTGAATTTTTAAATTTGGCGCGCTTTCAAAATGCGCAGACGATCTTTTTTGTTCTACATAGTTACTTTTCTATGGGCGCGCATTATTGATCTGTTTTTGACAAATCGCGTACTACATTTAGTCAGTGTTTTACAAGCGTATGGTTTGTTATCAATTTGTTTAATGTTTTCTAATTTTGTTGAGCAAGCGATTTTCCTGTTTATTCTTGTATTATGCGTGGGGCGATGGAAGTGCTCGGAGGGATTGACCCAACGTGAGTACTAAAAACCCGACATACACTTGCAAATTAAACTTTTGTCTTCATTTATTGGCTGCAGACAAGTCCACCAAGGGGGTACCGTCTACGAAATCGCCCAAGATCCAACAAGGGAGATAAAAGAAGACGACGAAAATGGTGAATATGTGGATGCATTGAAAGAGTACGCCAAAATGGAATGTCTGGGTGTAACTGAGTCTTCGGAAGAAGTATCGAGCGCTAATGTGCCGTTTCAGCAGTTGGCCCTTAAAATGACAAACTTGGTCATAACAGGTAAAGTCAAAAAGCGAATACTGAGAAAAGGCTATGGAACAACTCCCACCATTCCGTCGACTGTTAAAATCCATTACAACGTCTATATCGAGTGTGAAGCTCTGCCGGTTGATTCCACTTACGGCCGCAAACAGCCCTTTTCGTTTATATTGGGGAACGGGGACGTCATCGATGGACTGGATGTGGCGGTGTCCTCAATGCTGATCAATGAAAAGTCCGAATTCCTCATACATCCTGACATGGCTTACAAGAATAGTGGGCTGAGGAGAATCCCTCCAAATTCTACCGTTTTGTTCGAAATCGAAATCCTCGATACAATCAACGTGAATCCCTCTGAATCTATCGATAAGACGAAAGACAAAACGTTCAGTGTTGTCTACGATGTCTGCAAGGGCTTGTGCGCCAAAGGCAAGAGGATGTTTGGAATGCAAGACTACACTGGCGCAGTCAAGGAGTACGAAACTGCTCTATACAAACTTGAGAACGCACTTCTCCGCGACTACTCCGATCAGGAGAAAAGCGATGAGATGATGTTGAAACTGCTGACAAACCTTTTGGTATGTCACACGCACCTGGAGTCACCAAAAAGAGGCTGCACATGTGCCAACAAGATTTTTAATTTAGTCCGTAATCACGAAAAGTTGAGAGCAGATGTAAAGGTGTATTATAATAATGCCAAATGCTTACAAATGCTTGGAGATTTCAAAGGAGCCAGGAAGAGGTTACAAATTGCGAAACGGTGCGCACCTCAATATGCGGCAGTTGACCAGGAACTGGAAAGACTTGATGAAGCCGAGAAGAAATACCAAGATCAACAAAAAGCATTTGGAAACAGACTTTTTAGATAAGGTCTCATCAAGTTTATTGAAATTCAAGTCTCGACCGTTTGACCATCAATTTACCGAAAATTGTCAGAAACTCAATTCAAGTAGTGTAGTCTCTATAGCGGGAACGTCCCATAACATGAACAACCAAATTTTGAAGTATTCTAAAACGTGAACATGCGGAAATTTTCGATTAAGATCGAGTTATTTCGGGGAAGTAACATTTGACAATTGATTATTTTTTTATAATAAAAAATGAAAATACCTACTTAAGTTAATGATTTCCAAATTAAGCGTTTATGGTTTATGAAACTACTTTATTGTGAAAAAATATTTAATTGTGTGATATGAACTAAATATTATTGAGACCATTAAAACGATGAGAGTGACAGTTAGTCTATTTCTTGGCCAGCATTAAACCTTATGCTCATCCAGATTCCAGTCCAAATATTCACCAAAATGTCCCACGCATGTCGCCACCACTGGGCAGATTGCGACTGCGTTCATGACATAGGAAACAAAGATCGGTTCCTCTCTTTTTAGTTCATGTGAGGCGGCCGACGAGTGAGTTTACGAACACTACCCAGATATAGAAGATTACGTCCTGGATTTAGTGAACATCTGTTTGTTTTCTTTGTCTATGACCAGCAAAAGAGTTTCCACATGTTAACAGGGTTGAACACGTTTTTGGCCAGAATTTACCGGATATATTACAAGTTAACTTGAATTGCTCCCCAAAATGTCTTCTTCCAAAATAAAGTAAGTTGAAAATGAACATATTCAAAGCGAGGGAAAGCGTACTAAAGGAACACGAAATTGCAGCGATTTCTTCAAAAAAGGAGAGATTTTCTCCACGACCCACTCGCTGGACAACCCGGCGCCTGAAACGGACGTCGGAGAAGAAACCGACGAGGAATTCTTCCAGAGAATGATGGAGCAGGCCAACATGGAATGTCTGAGCATCCCGACGGAAGACTCCTACACGGAAGGCACCCCATTCGATTACATCGCCAAGAAAATGTTCGACCTGACCGCGGACGGCAAAATAAAGAAACGCATTCTTCGCGACGGCGACGGGGCGAAACCGAAATCCGGCGACTTCGTCTCGATAAACTACAACGGTTACATCGAATTCCAGCCCGAACCGTTCGACTCGACTTACGCGAGGAGACGTCCCCACAAGTTCGACGTGGACCAGGGCAACGTCATCCCCGGATTGGATTGCGCCGTCCGATCAATGAAAGTCAAGGAAAAATCGCAATTCTTGATCCACCCCGACTGCGCCTATCGTAACCTCATGATCGGGCGCATCCCCCCGAACGCGACAGTTTTATTCGAGGTGGAACTGATCGACGTTTTCGATAAGAGCGCAATCAGAGAATTCGAGAATCTCACAGAGGAAGAGAAAGCTAATTTCTCGGTCGTGCAGAGATATTGCGAGGCCTCGTGCGAAAAGGCCAAAAGGGCGCTGAAGGAGTGCCGTCTCGCGGGCGCCATTAAAGATTATAACAAAGCTCTGGGAATTCTGCTGGAGACGATCGTGATCGGTTCGGAGGATATCAAAAAACGTAGGGAACTACTTTACCGGCTCCACTCGAATTTGGCAGTTTGCTACTTGAAAAACGATAAACCCAGGAAGACTATCCGGGAAGTTCTCGATATTTATAAATTGACTGAAAACGGGGAATTGATGCCCATCTCTGCGAAAACGTTTTACCACCACGCTAAAAGTCTCAGGATTTTGGGTGAATTCGATGAGGCTAAAAAAGTTCTGGAAAAAGCTCTCAAGAGGTGTCCCGTAAACCAAGATATTTCCGCCGAATTTGTAAAATTATCAAAAGAAATGGATGCCTACAAGAAAAAGGAAGAAGACATGGCCAAAGCAATGGTGGCGTTATCTGTTAAGAAGTAAGCCATTCTATTCAGGAATACCAAAATGGATATGCAGCTCTTGGCTGTGATTGATCATTTCTCAAAAATTGCAAAATCTGAGCTACATAGCTGTTTTGTCTTCTGAACGAGACCATATTTCATTTTTTATTTTTATTTATTTGCATAATCGTTTGTGTTGACGTTTCAAGAAAGATATTCTAAGTTTACTGAACAGAACTATGTTATTTTCGACAACAGCTGTGGAATATAATAATTAATAAACCAAAAAATATAGCGAAACTTTGATATTCCTTTACCGTTTTGATAATTATGAGAGAATTACGTAGCGTAAATTTCATATATGGAACCGGGGGAAGATTAAGATTAAAGCAGAAATTGTTCACGATGCAAACATACTTTGACGTTCCAAAAATAGTAAAATCTCGAGATGGCAACACGTGCCAAGACGCAAAAGACATCGGCACTGATACATTTATTTTCATTTACGTGTTTGTTGCAAAGGGTAGTGACGCACTACCCATCGCCGTCTTATAAGCCACCCCTTTTTATACCTCTCAAGAACATTAAGATAACTGTGATTGGATCACGTTCAGATTTTCTCCCCGGCAGAAACAATTTGGAAAACCGAGGAGCTAGGTTCATTTGACTTAATTGACTTAACCTTTTACAAGAAAGTAACGCTGAAATTACAGATTCCGCCCCCGGCGATTGTCTCTCTTATTTCGACGAAGGAAATCATTTTGCATTGATGACATTTTTCAATTGGGACTAGAAACAGCCTTTTTTGGAAATTATTATTATAATTTAACTCTGCTATAGAAATTCGGATCTTGCGAGGTTATCGCCCTCTACACTTCTGAATAATAGATACAATGAATAATACCACCCCTTAGACCGACCTCATTGAGAGAAAATTCCTTTTATTAGAACGTGGTGGAAAATAGTAGCAAAGGTCAAAATCCTCCGTCCATAAACTACACACTTAATCTTGAGGTTGCGCCAGCAGACATAAAATAAATGCATCTAGATTTATAAACACGCACGCACAAAGCTCTCTAACTTTAATCCGGCCGAACTTAATAATTAACCGTAATCGTCGAGGAGATTTCGGGATACGGGGAGGTTCCTCTCCAAGGTATTCCGTCCCTAAACTAGATTGAATGTATAATGTAAGGGCAGAGGTATCTGATCGATATAAATAAGCGCCCACCAGCGATTAGGGCCGGTTCAGCTTCCCGGCGAAAATGTGGGCGAATTTTTCGAAAAAAAAAAAAAACACCCACTCCGACCTTTAAGTTAGTAGGTCAAAGTTCACACACAGTCAACTACCTGCCGCCGCGCCGCCACCGACACCGCCCCCGCCGCGGAGATAAACAGGAGCCAACAACAATTCGTCCTTCCTCGAAGATGGCGAAAAAATGTGGAACGTTATGTGTATGGCTTAGGAAAAAAACGGGCACTTGTGGGGGTGTCGACGACGTCGTATTATTAAACGGTCTAATTTCCTTTTGCGGCTTCGCTTTTTCGCGACTTGTGTGATTTAATATCCTTCGGCGAAATTAAAATGTTTGCCAGATCGCCGGAAATGAGATTTGTATATTAAAGGTACAGAGATCTTTATGACCCAATGCAAATAAATACGAGATCTTCAGTGGATTTGAATAACTATTTTCAAAGTAAATACTGGATACTAAATTTAGTTCTTCTTGGTAAAAATAAAGTTAATGCCTTATTGATACAGACTGATTCAATTTATGCCAGCAGACTTTGAGCCTCAAGATCCCCCTAATTAGCCACTTCATGGGACCCTTTTTCATATGTGGAAAAAATAATAAAATATCCAAGTCAACAAGTGAAATATTTCTGCCGACGTATAAACGTAAACCATTTATTTTTATTGAAATATGTAATAAAGAGTGCGGTTTGTTTGCGACATGTCGGTGTTACGCAGAGTTGTTTACGATTCGGATTTCCGCCGTTTCGAACGCGACCAAAAGAAAAAATTACAGAAACCTGTAAATCCCGGTAACAAAAAAAGGGCCAGAACTCACCGAACTCTTTCCTGCTCGCGTCGACCTTCGGCCCCGTCTCGCCCTCCCCGAATTTCGCCCCCTTGGCGATGAAGAACCCGTTGGCCACGTCCTTCCTCCAGGTCCAGGTGCAGTCGCTCTCGAAGTCGCAGTCCGTCCCCGAAACCTCGACCTCCGTCAGCTTGTCCTGGTTGTGCTGCAGGTGCAGCAGCCGGATCTTGTCGCTCTTCTTGCCGTCCACCTGCTCGGTGTTGACGCCGCCGAAGTGCGACGGGTCCTCCGCCTTCGCCGTGTAGTTCGGCTCCAGTCTGGGGTTCGCGTCCGCCGCCATCGTCTCGTCCCGCTTCTTCTCCTCGTTCAGGCGCTTCCGCACGTTCGACAGCATCCCCCGCTCGGGCGCCTTCCTCCTCTCCCTGAATCGCTCCCCGGGATGATACGAAAACTCCCCGATTAAACCGGAAGAACGTCGTCGATCGCTCATCGATGATGACACTTGATGATTTTCAGTATTTTCGGCCGAACTCGCGAACAGGAAAATCAGGAGGGCGAGGAGCCCCCTCAGAGCGGCCATCTCCTCACTGGAGGTCCGCGCGATTTCCTATTATCTTCGCCATAACTTTCGGTGGGGTGACGCGATTTTTTAAACCTCGAGATTCGCGGATTGTCAGTTCGGTCATTTTTCTCCGGAACCTGGGATTTCACTGGAGCACCGTACAGAGGGTTTTTCCGGTTTTCCGGCGGAGGTTTCGGGCGCGCACTCGGTCCGCACTGCACGGCGTCGGCTTTAATTTTAAAATTGCGATCATTAGGCGCGGAGACGTAAAAATATCCCGATGCGACCCATCCCGACGTGTCTCTGTGTGCGTTGGCCAGAGTTCAACGAGAGACGGATTTACGCCCAAAATTCGGACGGAAAGAGACGGAGATACGTTATCGATTTTCGTCCGCTCCGGTTCTCGGGCCGTAGGTATCTTGGCCGTTTCGCCATTCGGAATGAGATGAAACGGACCGGGCGCCCTCTGCCGGGATGCTGCGGAACCTACTTTAGCGAGCTGCACCGATTTTCCGCACGCGAAAATCTCTGCGAAAAGTGAAAACTTCTTCCGGCTTATTCGGATCAATTATTTTTGGTTATTCATATTTGCTCATTATGCAGCTCGATTCACTATCTGTTTTGGGATGGAAATACCGAATGTAGAAAAGACGAACATTTTGAAAATTCGAAAAAATCTCAAAGTCGAAATTTTTTATTTTGCAACAGGAACACAAATCACAGCGAAAAAAAACCATAAAGTTTCAGCCTTAATCATACCGACACCATCAAAATCACTAAATATGGCACCTTTTTAGGTATTCTGTAGAATTTCTGCCATTACCAAAATAGCCACAGTGCCCAAAAGGAATAAACCTCCCGGGAGCGATGCGATCCCATTCGTACCTAAAGAGAAAATCCGAATCTTAGACAGGCACTTCGACTATAAAAGGCACTTATGGAAATGATGGGGTCATGACAGATGCACACTTATTTTACAGGGCAGACGGAATTATTACGATGACATGAAAAACGAACAGCAAGCCAAAAAGTAATGAGAGAAATGTTAAGACGAATGATTCAATCTCCTAGATCTAACCGATAAAAGCGCTAAATACCTTCATTAGAATCTTCAAAGTCTGACAAAATAGACAAATCTGTCAAAAAACGGGAATTATCAAAACAACTGTCACCACACGAACCCCAAATAGGCGCCAGCGTCGCAATTCTACACTCACCATCTCCATCTTCGATGGTTTCCTCTTGAGACCACCCTAGGCTCCTCGTGATCGCCATTTTCCATCGCGAATATTTAATATCTCTTTCTGAAATGAGAAAATGGAAGATCCTTTGCAAGTTACAATTTGACATTCGTACGTCAAAATCAAAATTCACTTACGGTCGTCAGAAATCGAAGGGAGGAAAGTGTCGCTAGGCACTGGCTGGATGTTATCCAAGTCCCAAACCTCCACACCGGGGGCGCTGCCCGCAGCAATGGCCGCTCCCAAACACGTGGTCTCCGCCATAGTGGGCCTGACTAGAACCGCGATTACAGAAACCTGTGATTCACCGAAAACTGAAGCAATTACCGACTGGAGTCCCGCAATAATCGGCCTGCATCTGCATCAGAAAGTCGTTGGCCGTCATCCCGCCGTCGACCAGGAGCTTGGAAATGGGAAAATCGCAATCCAAGGCCATCGCTTCTAAAATATCCCTGACTTGGTAACAGACCGCCTCGAGGGCGGCCTTGACTAGATGCTCCGGTTTGGTTTCCTCCGTCAAACCGCAAATTATACTCCTGGCGTCTTTGCGCCAATAGGGCGCGTATAAGCCGGAAAATGCGGGGACGAAATAAATCTCGCCGATATCGTCCGCTCTACTGGCGAAATCGCCCGAGTCTTTCGAGTCTTCGAGGATCTTCAAATTGTCTTTCAGCCACTTTATCGAGATCCCCGCTATGGCTATCGAACCTTCCAAGGCGTAAACCGCCGGCTTGTTCGGTCCCAATTGGTAACCGACAGTTGTCAGAAGACCGTGCGCAGATTGGACAATCTATAAAGATCATTTGAGGAAAAAACGACTTGAATAAAAGTGCTAATTACGGTTGTGCCTGTGTTATAAAGGAGGAAACAGCCAGTTCCGTAAGTGCTTTTAGCCTGCCCAGGATGGAAGCACATTTGGCCCACTAAAGCTGCCTGTTGGTCACCCAAAACCTATAATTTGACAATATTATAATAGTAAAATTAATGAGGAAAATAATTACTCCAGATATGGGTATCCCTTGAAGCGAGGTATCGTTATCACTAACATATCCGTAAATTTCCGAAGAGCTTCGTATTTGCGGTAAAATGTGCATAGGAATGTCGAAAACTTTGCAAAGGTGTGGATCCCATTTTAAACTCTCTATATTCATGAGTAACGTCCTGGAAGCGTTCGTGACGTCAGTAACATGGAGGCCACCTTTGACCCCACCAGTGAGGTTCTAGAAAATTGAATTAATCAAAACTTCATTGGAAATGCAGTTTTTATTAATGTACCCAAATTAACCAGCTGTCGACGGTGCCGAAAAGGCACCTGCCTTCATTCATCGCTTGCCTGATGCCGTCTACATTATCCATTAACCATTTTATCTTTACGGCACTGAAGTAGGTACTTATCGGGAGACCACAAATGCTTTGGAGGAAGCTTTTATCGCGTTTTCCGTTTTGTAAAATGCTGTCCACTGTGCTAGACGTCCGCATATCCATCCAAACTGGAATAATTACATTTTTAGAATAGTCAGATGAAATATTGGGTAGATTATCTAACCTAGAGCATTGTAAAGTGGTTTTCCAGTTGTCGGATCCCACAAAATAGTTGTTTCTCGTTGATTCGTGATTCCAGTAGCCACGATTTCCTCATGATTAATGTTGAGCTTCTTGAGATTCTCACAGGTAACATTTATGGTTTCAATGACTGATTTTAAAATGACTAGAGGGTCCTGCTCAAACCACCCCTCCTTTGGGGTGATATGTGGAACATCTACTTGATGGTAGGTTAATACTTCCGCAGTTTTAGAAGCGAAAACCTTTAGGAAATTCAACTTTATTTGATAACTAAACCGGATTATCCTGATCTCACCAAAAATCTAGTGCTAGAGGTGCCTTCATCTATCGCCCCAATCAAAGGACCAAAAGCGCTCCGGGTATCCATCCGAGTGTCCATCATTTCAAATATTCCATTGTATCTTCATCATCTACTTTTCCATTTGTTTTCCACTTTTTAGCCGGAAAAACCTCGAATGAACTGTTTTCGTTTTGGAAATATTTTGACAGCTGACAGATCCATGACAATTGACAATTAAATGACATTTTACAATTTTAAGTCGTTTTTCAGCGTTAAGCCGGTTAAGTCACTGGTGACGTAAAAGTCAATGTCAAAGTGAAAAGTGAGGTTAAGAAATCTGTCAAGAATTTTTTTGAAGAAGAGGAAACGTGCTTTTCTGCGAGTTTTTAGTGCATGAAGGACAATGGCTGATGCAATAAATCCCACGGTGACTCAAAATGGGGATACAGAGCCCCCAAAAACTGCAAAACAGCTTGAAAAGGAGGCGAAGAAGCAAGCGAAACTAGATAAGTTGAAGCAAAAATTGGACAAGAAACAGAGCGCCCCGAAAAAGGAAGGAGAGGTGAACACCCCACATATGTTTCCACAAAAATTACTAACTTCGCTATTATCTAGCCCAAGAAAGAGAAGAAGAAGGAAGTCAAGGAATCTGCAGTTTATGATGTGGCAACAAAAGACGGTGACAAAAAAGATGTTGCCAACCCTTTACCGGATGCCTACAGTCCTAAATTCGTGGAAGCTGCTTGGTATGCCTGGTGGGAAAACCAGGGCTTTTTCAAACCGGAATATGGGGTAAACCGGTCAACGGTTTCAATAAGACTTGATTAAAATCGTCGTCTTTCAGAGGAAATCAATTTCTGAACCTAACCCGAAAGGCAAGTTCGTGATCATAATCCCACCACCGAACGTAACTGGCTCTCTGCATCTGGGCCACGCCTTGACTAACGCAATTCAAGACTCAATAACGCGATGGTAAAAGTGAAAGCTAATTAGATTTTAGGCAGAAAAAATGATTGATACTTTCCCCCCAGGCACCGAATGAAAGGCGAGACCACTCTGTGGAATCCAGGTTGCGATCATGCGGGTATCGCCACTCAAGTTGTGGTGGAAAAGAAGATTTGGCGCGAAGAACAGAAAACTAGACACGATATTGGCCGAGAAGAGTTTGTGAAGAAAGTCTGGCAGTGGAAAGATGAGTAAGTCACAAAATGGCGCATCGGGATTGATCTGTCACTTTGACATTTCTGTCATTTAAACCCTTGCTAACTTCATTACCTAATTCTGGTGTTCTGTATGAGATCAAGTCCTGAAAATAGACGGATATACTTGGTATTTTCACAGGAAAGGGGACCGAATTTACCATCAACTGAAACGCCTCGGTTCGTCCTTCGATTGGGATCGGGCCCAATTCACCATGAACCCTCGTCTGTCCAAAGCGGTGATCGAGGCCTTCGTAAGACTCCACGACGAAGGTCTGATTTACCGCTCGAATCGCCTGGTGAACTGGTCGTGCACCCTGAAATCCGCCATTTCCGACATAGAAGTCGATAAAGTAGAGCTCCCGGGACGCACCTTCTTATCGGTGCCCGGCTATGATGATAAAGTCGAGTTTGGAGTTCTGGTCTCCTTCAGTTACCAGGTGGATGGCTCAGACGAGAAACTCGTGGTCGCTACCACCCGCGTGGAGACCATGCTGGGCGATACGGCCGTTGCCGTGCACCCGGAAGACGAGAGGTACAAACATCTGCATGGGAAATTCGTGAAGCATCCTTTCGTAGACAGGAAGATTCCGATAGTTTGCGATTCTTTCGTCGAGAGGGAGTTCGGAACGGGGGCCGTGAAAATCACCCCCGCTCACGACCCCAACGATTACGACGTCGGCAAACGTCACGATTTGCCCTTTATCACGATTTTCGACGAAGAAGGCAAACTCACTCCAGGCTGCGGCAAATTCTCTGTAAGTTATTACAAAAATCTCCTTAGTTTTGATTAATAATTGCGTTTTTCTACAAGGGAATGAAACGGTTCCACGCTCGAAAGGCGGTGATTGAGGAGTTGAAGACGCTGGGATTGTACGTGGAGACCAAGAACAATGCGATGGTTGTGCCGATTTGCAGCAGGAGTAAGGACGTGATCGAGCCGATGCTCAAGCCTCAGTGGTACGTCAAATGTGACGAAATGGCCGCCGACGCCATCAAGGCTGTCGATTCCGGCGAAATGAAGATAATTCCGGAGATGCACGTCAAGACTTGGCACCACTGGATGACCGGCATTCGGGATTGGTGCATTTCCAGGCAACTGTGGTGGGGGCACAGGATTCCTGCGTATTTCGTGACGCTCAAAAATCAACCTGCCAATCAACCCACTTCTGGGGTGAGTGTAAAACCTCTATTTTTTTTATAGTTCTATGGTATTATTCTAAGGTTTCTTGAATTTGTGCATGCACACATGAAAGAAGAGGAAAAAGAGAAGGAAGAGAAATAAGAAACGTCGTTCGTTTGTTCCGAGTGTAAAAACTCGAGCGAATGAAAGTTCGTTCCTTTTATCACAGGTAAAAACGTAATAAGTAACCTTCTATATGGTGTTGATAGTTCTATGGTTTGCTAAACTTCAAATCAAATGTCATATTAATAGCGCCATCTCTAATTGCTTTCTGAAAACTTACAAAAATGATTAATTGAATGTAAAACGGTGATTTGAAACGTACTTGAACGATTTTCAGTCGGAAGCCGACTCTTATTGGGTGTCCGGTCGCACCGAGGAAGAGGCGCGCGAAAAGGCGGCCAAAAAATTCAACACGACTCAAGATCAAGTGGTTCTGCGCCAGGATGAAGACGTTCTCGATACGTGGTTCTCGTCCGGACTATTTCCCTTTTCGATCTTCGGATGGCCTGATAACACCGAAGAACTTCAAGTTTTCTACCCTAGTTCTCTTCTGGAGACCGGGCATGATATTCTGTTCTTCTGGGTGGCCCGTATGGTGTTTTTCGGACAGAAACTACTCGGGAAGCTACCATTCAGGTGAGTCTCGGTCGATAATACGCTAGTGCGTAATTGCTTTACCACTCGAGGAATGTACAATTTTTTTTAAACTTCCAAATCATAGATTTTCAAATGGCGGCGAAAATAAACAAAATAAATAAATTTTATCACGGTTACTATGGTTACAAAACAAACTGGTGCCAACCATTTATCTGGTCCCACGAAATTCCCTAACTGTGTTTATTTATTACTTTACATTTTTTTGACAGATGACATTTTATTATGAAAATTGTAGGGAAGTCTACATGCACCCGATCATCCGGGACGCCCACGGGCGAAAAATGAGCAAATCCTTGGGGAACGTGATAGATCCGATGGACGTGATCAAGGGGATAACTCTGGAGGACCTCCACCTCCAGTTATCCGATTCCAATCTGGACCCGAAAGAAATCGAGAAAGCCAAACTCGGCCAAACGCAAGATTTTCCCGAGGGCATCCCAGAGTGCGGCACGGACGCCCTGCGCTTCGCCCTCTGCTCCATGTGCAGCGGACGCGACATCAATCTAGACATCTTGAGAGTGCAAGGCTACCGGTTCTTCTGCAACAAAATCTGGAACGCCACGAAGTTCGCGCTCACTTATCTAGGGAGCGATTTCCGAGCGCCGAATAATAACGATCTAATCGGCAACGAAAAAGTGATGGATTTGTGGATTTTGAGTCGATTGGCTGGGGCAGTAACGGACTCTAATCGAGGATTCGCCACTTACGACTTCCCTTTGGCCACCAGCGCCATCTACAACGTGTGGCTCTACGAATTATGTGACGTCTATTTGGAGTATTTGAAACCGGTTTTCTCTGGTGGGGATGAAGAAGCGAAAAAGACCGCCCAGGCGACCCTTTATAGGGCGCTGGAAGTCGGTTTAAGACTCCTATCGCCGTTCATGCCTTTCATAACTGAAGAACTTTATCAAAGACTCCCGAGACATTCGGAAGTCGCATCTGAAATCCCGAGCATTTGCGTGGCCCCATATCCGCAAATCGAAGATTGTGATTGGAGGAACGAGTCGATCGAAAACGAGGTCGATTTCGTTCAGAAAATTGCGAAGGCTATCAGGTCGGCCAGGAGTGATTACAATCTCTCCAATAAAACTCAAACCGAAGGTAATACAGGTTTCTACTTTTTTGGCGTTTTTAATTATCGGTTTCTTGTTTGTAGCTTACTTGCAATGTAGCGATTCTCTGACGGAAAACGTTGTAAAAAAGTACGTGGAGGCGCTCCAAACTTTGGCGTATTGCTCGAAAATCGGGGTGAACGAGGAGGCGCCGCAAGGGTGCGCCATTATTACAGTTTCCGATAAGTGCCAGGTGAATTTGCTGCTGAAAGGGCTGATCGAGCCGCCGAAAGAGATCGCGAAAATCCAAAAGAAATTGGAGTTTCTTCACGCCACTCGAGGGAAGTTGAATCAGGCGATCGGTGCGGCCGATTATGCGAGCAAAGTGCCAGAGGACGTGCAGAAAAGTAACAGCGAGAAGTTGGCGCAAACTACTGTGGAGTTGGAGAGACTCCAGCAAGCGGTGGAAGCTCTGAAATTGATGGAATGATTTTCGGGTTTTGTTTAGATAATTAATTTTGATAACTTGTAAACTTGTAGATTTAGCGTCTCATCCAAAGTTTTTTTCACCGTGGATTTTTGATTTTTGTTCCTCAAGGTTTTTTTAGATAAACCAGTGATGCCAACCGAATTCATCAACCTAAACCGGTTCCTTTAATTTATTCCTAATTTAATTTATTTAATAAATTAATTGGTGATTGTTTATTTTTAATATATTAGTTTGCAATTTTAAAACGCAGTATTATTTTAGATTATTAATTATCATTCATTCTCATCAAATAAAAAAATTTCAAAAAATGTATGACTGCTTTTTGATTTAAATCAGTAAACCGAAAATAAAATACCAAAATAAATTTCTACCTGGATGTGAGGATATCGGCTTCAAAACGATTATGGATTTCTAGTGAATTCATCTTTATTACTTACTGTATTGTGCATAAACTAACAAAAATAAATCATTAATAATAATTGAAGACTGACAAAACACAATTTCTTTGATTATCACAGCTAATTACTAAAATTTAATTGCAAATAAAAATATAACAGCACTCGAATTAAAATATATGTAGGTGGTAATTCAAAAATCATTCAATTATTACTTAGTACAATTTGGTACAAACTCAAGTACTGTTTTCACCTAATATTATTCTAAGAATAATTACTAATAAATAAAATACTCTCTATAATATCATCAATTTGGGTGTATAAATAAAATTTCATAAATAAAAAATGATAGGAAAAACTGCACATATCTTAAGAAACTTTGTATAGTATAAAAATAAAATCTTGGTTTCCGATTCATTCATCAAATATCATATGATATCACTTTGTAATTATCTTAATCAAATCTAGTCCAATGACTATGGGAATTGGCTTTATTACACCCACCTGCGCCCGCAGTGGCCGCTGCCCCACTCTTACTGGCAGTACTCGAAAAAGGATCGAAAGTTTGTTGTTGGTGGTTTTGCACACTAGGAAAATTGTTGAAATCTAAACCGTACTCTTGCAGAAGAGCTTGATCGTTCTTCATCGATTCACGTGAAGTTTGCGACGCCCTCGCCGGAACTTTGTTGTTGTGAGACGTAGAACCGTTTTGCTGTATCGGCGAGTTATGATTATGATTCTCGTAGGTGTAAAGGGGATTCGAAATCGTCAAAGGCAGATGTTCGTTCTTCAGACTGTTGAAGGACGGACTCGACTTCAGCGGATCGAAATCGTCGTCGATGTCGGACGTCGAATCCAGACGAATCAGATCCTCAGTGTCGTCTTGCTGTTTGCGAAAAAAAAACAGTCAAACCAATTGGCATTAAGGAAATGATGCGAATAATTGAAAAGCCAAAAAATTCCTTTAAAACTACATAAAAAATTCAATTCGTGAAAACCCCCAAATATATTTCTGTATTTTGGTGCATTCGATGTTTGCTGAATCGGACTCTAATGTTGAGTAGATGTGACTTTCCAAAAATACATTAAAATTAGAAAAATCGCATCATAATAATGATAAGACAAATTAAGTAATTAGGGCTTTGAATAAATAAAGGAAAAGTATACCCAGTAATATTACAGGAAAAAAATAAAATAAATATGATAATATTATGGTTAGTAAGTAATCTGTTTTTATTAAACAATAAAAGCATAGGAAAATCTGAGAATTCTAGATGGGTCATGTAATCTCTATTTATGAACAAATAAAGGCTATTTTACAGTATTTAAATGTATAAAAGGAAACAAACATAATTCAGTTGATGTTTCGCTCCTGCCACAGTAGAATCGCAATGAGCACCGAGTTTCCGTTTGAATTTCGTGGCCTAGAGGGCAATTTGGCGAAAAAATTCCCAAGTAAGATGTATCCTGCTAAGTAACAGGAAATATGAGTGTCATTTACGATTTACAGAAGCAGCTAAGTACATGACCTTCGTAGGTCCTAAGAAATATGGCTTTCCTGAGAATTTTCAAAATGTCGCCGAGCACTATTACAATTTAAAGACCCGCCCAAGTGATGTTTGGATTTACGGCTACCCTCGTTCCGGCACTACAATGTTACAAGAAATCACCTGGTTGATAGGGAGCGATTTGGACTACGAAAAAGCCTCACGACAAGTCCTCGACGTGAGATTTCCATTCCTCGAGAAGGAAATGGGAGGAGTTTCTCAGTTCTACGACAAAATTATAAACAACCCGAGTAAATACGATGAAAATATTATTGAAATTGCTAAAGTTTTGATACATCCCAATTGGGTGAGATTGGAAAACCAAAAAGACAGGAGATTCGTCAAGACGCACATACCTATCAGTTTGGGCCCGAGAGATATTCTCGAAAGTGGCTGCAAGATTTTTTACATGGCTCGAAATCCCAAAGATGTCATTATCTCTAATTTTCATTTATTCGGTAATTTTTTCAAAGGAGGTGATGAATCCTTGGATGAAAAAGATAAATTTGAACAATACTGGGAAGAATACAAACGAGGACTAGGTAAGTAATTAGAAAACGTAATTTTTATAACAAATCATGAGGAAACTCGTAGTTGTTTGGACTCCATATTTCGAGCATTTAAAGGAAGGATGGGAAGCTTCAAAATCCAGTCCCAACGTTTTATTTTTGTTCTACGAGGATTATAAGAAAGACATGAGAAGAACTTTGATCAGAATTGCCAACCATTTGAATAGAAGGTTGACGAACGAAGAATTGGACACGTTAGAAGAGCACCTGCAAATAGATAATTTCCGCAAAAACTACTCAGTGAATAACGATTATTTGAGGAAAATTGGAGTATTTGCGGACAAACCCGATGTTTTCATTAGAAAGGGAAAAGCTAACGGATGGAAGGACTTTCTCACGGATTCTATTAGCGCAGACATGGATCGCTGGATTCAGACAAATTTGAAGCAAAATGGCCTGGAAGACTTCGAATTCCCTAAAATATGAATGTGAATTACTTATTTGAATAAACGAAGAAATGCGAATAAAAATCCTTCTTGAATTATTTACCTAACTACTTAATAATAAATAATATTCGGATAAATATTTATAGTTTTCTACAGATATCAACTGTTGAAAAGGTCATATTCTTGTCAGCAGTGCGTAAAACGAATAACAGTGTGTAAAGCAACTCTTTTTTCATTGAAAAGTCTCGGTCAATTTTACAATTGAATAAAAAAGTATCTACCCCCTTGTTAACAGTATTTACATACATCTTTGCAAAAATAAAGTGCCAATAATAGTTCTCTCAATGAAATAGTTACATCTTTCGGAATGTTTATTTGCATCTACATATTTTTATTTCTAAGGCTGTGCTGATTATATTTTAGGGAATTCGAAGTCTTCCAAACCATTCTGCTTTAAGTTCGATTCGATCCATCGATCCATATCTGCGCTGATTGCATCCGTGAGAAAGTCACGCCATCCGTTCGCTTTTCCGTTCCTAATGAAACCATCTGGTTCATCCTTCATCCTTCCAATTTGTCTCAAATGATCGTTATTCACCGTTTTGTTGTGCCGGAAATTATCAATTTTCATGTGCTCTTCTAATCGATCCAATTCCTCCTTCGACAACTTTTTATTCAGATGATCGCCGATCCTCACCAAAGTCTGCCTCATATCTTTTTTGTAATCCTCGTAGAACAAAAATAAAACGTTGGGATTGGATTTGGCCGCTTCCCATCCTTCTTTCAAATGCTCGAAATATGGAGTCCAAGGCACTGGAGATTACAATTTCGAATGGTTGATTTGCCAAAGCAACGTACTTAATTAATTATTTATTATTTACCAAGTCCTCTTTTGAATTCTTCCCAAAATTGTTCAAAATCCTTATCGTCGTTATCGAATAAATCGACCTGCATTCCACGCAAAGACTTGATGTATAAATGATAACTCGATATAATAACGTCTTTAGGATTTCGCGCCATGAAAAAAATCTTACAGCCGCTTTCGAAAATATCTCGAGGACCTAAAGTGAAGGGTAAATGCGTTTTAACGAATCTTTTGTCTTCTTGCCTCTCCAATCTCAACCAACTGGGGTCTATTATCTCTTTGGCAAATTGAATAATATTTTCATCGTATTTACTCGGATTATTAATGATATTTTCGTAATATTGAGGGGTTGATATGAGATCTTTTTCGAGCCAGGGATACCTCACATCGACGACTTTTTGCGAGGCCCTTTCGTAGTCCAAATCGCTCCCTATCAACCAGGTGATTTCTTGTAACATTGTCGTTCCCGAGCGAGGGTGACCGTAAATCCACACATCACTAGGGCGCGTTTTGAGATTGTGATAATAACCGACGATAGTTTGGAACTTCTTGAAATAGCAATATCTTTTGGGACCTACGAAAACCATTCTTTCTGCTACCCCTAAAAATCGAATAATTACAAGAGACGTTATGTTGCTTGTAATTCATCACAAGCAATCTTGCCTGGGAACTGTTTGGCCAAATCGCCCTCCAGGGTACGGAATTCGTAAGGAAATTCGCCAGCCATTATGATTTCACAACACTAACTGATTAGTCTTTGTATTAACTTTCGAGTTTTACCAGTTTTACGCCTTTAAATACTACGAATTTGTCAAAATAATAATTATTTGTTCAATTTAAATGTAGCTTATAATGAATAAAATGAAATTTATCCTTGGTCCGATAATGGAAAAGCACATCAGGACGCAGATTATGCAAGTACATATTTACCTTATGACCTAAACTAATAAAATAATATTCGCATGAAAATTTCTAGTTTTCTGCCAATACTAACTGTTGAAAATGTCATATTCCTGCCACCAGTTCGTAAAACGAATAACAGTGTGTAAAGTAACTCTTTTTCATTGAAAAACTCTAGTCACTTGCGCGCAGATTTTCAACTCGATTTTAAAAATGAATAAAAAAGTATCCACCCCTTGTTGTTGGTTTGCATAGATCTTTTTAAAAATAAAGTGCCAATAATTGTTCTCTCAATGAAATAGTTAACTTTCGGAATGTTTATTTGAATCTACATATTTTTATTTTTAAGGCTGCGCTGATTATATTTTAGGGAATTCGAAGTCTTCTAAACCACTCTGCTTCAAGTTCGATTCGATCCATCGATCCATATCTGCGCTGATTGCATCCGTGAGATAGTCACGCCATCCGTTCGCTTTTCCGTTCCTAATGAAACTATCTGGCTCATCCTTCATCCTTCCAATTCGCCTCAAATGATCGTTATTCACCGTTTTGTTGTGTCGGAAATTATCAATTTTCATGTGCTCTTCTAATCGGTCTAAATCCTCCTTCGACAACTTTTTATTCAAATGATCGCCGATCCTAACCAAAGTCTTTCTCATGTCTTTCTTATAATCCTCGTAGAACAAAAATAAAACGTTGGGATTGGATTTGGCCGCTTCCCATCCTTCTTTCAAATGCTCAAAATATGGAGTCCAAGTTACTGTAGATTACAATTTCAAATGGTTGTTTACTAAATAAGCGTATTATAATTTACCAAGTCCTCGCTTGAATTCTTCCCAAAATTGTTCAAATTCCTTTTCGTCATCCACTAAATCGACCTGAATTTCACGAAAAGACTTGACGAATAAATGATAATTCGATATGATAACGTCCTTAGGATTTCGCGCCATGAAAAAAATCTTACAGCCGCTTTCGAAAATATCTCGAGGACCTAAACTGAAGGGTATGTGCGTTTTCACAAATCTCCTGTCTTTTTGTCTCTCCAGTCTCAACCAATTCGGGTCTTTTATATCTTTGGCAAATTGAATAACAGTTTCATCGTATTTACTTGAATTATTAATGATATCTTCGAAAAATTGAGGATTTAACGTGACATCTTTTTCGAGAAAGGGATACCTAACATCGAGTACTTTTTGCGAGGCCCTTTCATAGTCCAAATCGCTCCCTATCAACCAGGTGATTTCTTGTAACATTGTCGTTCCCGAGCGGGGGTAACCGTAAATCCACACATCACTAGGGCGCGTTTTGAGATTGTAATAATAACCGGCGATAGTTTGGAACTTCTTTTTGAAGCAATATCTTTTGGGACCTACGAGAACCATTTTTTCTGCTACTCCTAAAAATCGAATGATTATTTCTGGCAATTCACACAAGAAATCTTGCCTGGGAACTTTTTGGCCAAGTCACCCTCCAGGGTACGAAATTCGAAAGGAAATTCGCCGGCCATTATGATTTCTAAACACTAACTGATTACTCTTTGTATTCACTTTCGAGTTTTACGCCTTTAAATACCACGAATATGTTAAAATAATTATTATTTGTTTTATTTAAATGTAGCTTATAATGACTTGAATAAAATTCATCCTTGGTCCAATAATGGAAAAGCACATTATGACATAGATTATGCAAGTACTTATTTAGAAACTAAGTACATATTTTCAACTATTATTCAGATATCACACCTAGGAAAATTACCTGATGAAAATATCGTATTGAAGTTTGTGCTTTTCTAAAATTCCGAACGAAAAACCAAATAAATTACAACAATCCACCAAAAAACATAAAATCTGCGTCACATAACGTTGGAAAAAAAGTGTTAGTAAATAAATAAAATAAAAAATGCAACGAAATTACCTTCCGCCTAGACGAGCAAACCGGGGGCGACAATTTAACGATATCTATGGAATGGCGATTAGCGACAAGGGATAAAGGACCGCCATTTTCACTACGCCCTCCACCCACCACAAAGGGAGCCGTCCCGAACATGTCTTTAGTCGGTGCGGACGATGACGAACATGGCCGAGGCTGACAGTGCGAAGGAGGCGGAGGGACCCGAGGCGGGACGGGAGGCGACGCGAAAACGTCACCGGGAGAAATCGGCAGAATGCGGCTCTCCCCGGCGGATTTCGGCGCAGGGACGGACGGGGGGGAGGCCATGGGGGCGCCCGTGCGTGCGGGGGGGAAAAGCCACCGGTCGGGACTGGAGTTCGGCGACGACATCGTGTGCGGCCGGAAGTTTTCTAAACTCCTAACCGGTTTAAGCTGGAAGCGAAAGTTTCCACGTTTAAAACACACAAAGCCACGACACCGAATAAAGAAAAATCGACTCGTAAAAAGCCCAAATGCTAACACGAAACGACAAAAACGAATCGAGCACCGATTTAAAATGGCCGACTCACCGATCTGTCGACCGGGGGCGTCTCTAGGCGCATCTGCAGCAGGTCCTGCATCTCGTTCACCAGATCTATTCTGGGAAATTCCAGGTTCGGACTGGGGCTCCTTTTCGGCTCCCCGTCGCCGTCCGGCGAGATCGGCTGAGACGCCGGACTCAGCGGACTGTAAGACCTGGAATAGGATCAATTATTACCAATCAAGTAGTAGAAAAGTGCCATTTTTCGTGTCAGTGGGATTATTACTTTGTAACCCACGAGCCTGCAACACTATTTTGTAGGCAATAAAACCAAATCAAAAGGATCAAAAGTCTAAAATCAAAACTTTCTAGTTAGGAACTAACTAGGAATTTAAGAGTTGTTAGGTTTTGTCAGGGTTTTGTTACTAAATTAATCAAAATAAAATTAATAGTTGGCAGTTGTCAAAAATATAAAACTTCAGAAAATTTTAGATTTTGACATGGATTGTCACTCAAATCCTTGCCAAAACAAACTAATTTCTAAAAATGTTCAAATATCCTTAATGAAACAAGGTAAAACAACGCAAGAAAAGAAAAGGCACACCACTGCATTACAGGGAAGTGGAAAATAATGAAAAAGTTGAATTACAGGCACTTGTGGCAGTTTTTCCGGAAAATCTTGCGAAAAAGTTGAGGAGACCATTTTTAGCGGAATTCGAATTTTAATGAAGCAGGAAATATAGAGATGAAGTTGTTCCATTCAACAAAAAACTGGATACGCTGGATATTTTCTTTCGAATAAGTGAAAATTGACAGTTATTCAAAAATGACAGAAAAAAATCCTAACCCAACTTTTAAAAGTCCAACTCACACGTAACAAAACTTCAGAGTAAAAAGCCACTGTTACAAAGCAAAAGTCACTAAAACAGGGGATACAAAAATGCAAAATACTGCAAACTGCAATATCAAACAATCAAGGACACAATTCAAATAAACTAAACCATAAGCAACTGAAATCGATTTTCAAGCTAATAGATCTGGTGACATTAGTGAATAAAAAGATAAACCCGTGCGTAAATGAAATCACCAGAAATCCATAACACGTAAAAATCCGCTTATAAGCCACTTTCTGGACACTTTTGTCTTTATGAAAACTCGTATTTTACAAAATGTAGTGCATTAATTCGCCTGGCGGAAAAAAGGGGTTGCCCTCTGACCTTTCGATGCCTGAACTTTTGAAGGGCAACGACGCGTCCTTCCTGTAACTGGGGGCGGTGACGCTGAAACCGGCGATCGTCCTCCTTTTCCCGGTCGGCGAATTCGGCGCCGACCTCGGCTTATCGCTAGGACTGTCGAGCCCGTTCTGCAACTGCTGCGGCCCTTGGTTCTCCTTCAGGCGCGACCTCAACCCCCTGTACGCGCTCTTCATCCCTTTACCGCCGTCTTTGACCTGCAACCACCCAAAAGAACACTCAATATCGTTGTGTCATTCACAGGATGTTTCAGGTTAAAGTCCATTCTTCAGGATAAAAGACTTTAGGGTCACAAAATCCACCCCTAAAGTGGTCGTAAATGAACGATAATTCCTAATAATGTCTCGGTGAACCGAAGGCGAGCACAAGTACCGAACTTATTACTCTCATTTGCGAGATGACATCAAGAGAGAACGACTTACGGATGTGGGTACTTAATAAAAAAGAAAGACCTCATGTTTATCATGCGTGTTATGAAGACATGATTTATGAGGAGAAAAGCACTCACCGTTTTGACAGCCGACTTCATAGCTGGATTAGCCTGCAGAAACACCACACAATAAGAATAAGTTACATTAACACGTTCGCTGCCCCCGACGCGCTAGTGCGTCCAGGTTTGGGTTTAGCGTAAGGCCACCGACGCACTAGCGCGTCCAATATTTGAGGTACTTTTAGACTAACGATTTTTCTATAAATTTTCTGATCATTACCACGTTCGACATCACTGTATAGTGGGCAATTCATCTCAGGTGCTAAATGGTGCCAAAATTCTGGACGCACTAGCGCGTCGTGGGGCCCAGACTTGAGCCAATATTTTCAAACTTCCGGGCCAGAAGACGCACTAGCGCGTCCACTATGCATAAATGATATAGCGTGCACTGGCACATACAGTGTGCCCCCAAATCACAATGTGATCAAAATAGCACCTCTCGAAAATGTTTCAAGGAAAGTCTCGCTCACTGGGTGGGCAGGGCATCCGGTGATTCTGAGACACCCGGTATAATTTCAGAACTTTCATCATCAATTAATTTTTGGAGTTTTTATGTTTTCGTCACATTATAAACAGAAAATGCATGTAGAAATCATACAGTATGCCCACGGCTGGGTTTACCAAAAGAGTTTTTTTTTGTATTTCTGATTTTTCAGAGAAAATCATTCTTGATGAAAATGGCTTGCTTGCTATTGGACATTTTATTCTTGTTTTATCATCAACGGTTATTTTTGAATAATTTCATTCCGAAGTAATTCTATCCAGTCAAAAAAAATTAGAACACAGCTGATGATAAAATGGAAATGAAATGTTTATTATAGGTTTGAGAGCAAGCAGGTCATTTTCATCAAGAATGATTTTCACTGAGAAATTTAAAAAAATCCTCTTTTGGTAAACCCAGCAGTGGACACACTGTATAATTTCTACACACATTTTCTGTTTCTAATGTAACGGAAATATTATACTATAAAAACTCCAAAAATTTATTGAAGATGAAAATTCTGAAACCCTATATGTGCCAGTGTATGCCATAAGTCTTTATTTATAATGGACGCGCTAGTGAGTCTTCTGGCCTGGGAGTTCGAAAATTTTGATTTAAGTCTGAGGCCAACGACGCGCTAGTGCGTCCAGAATTTTGGCTCCTGATATGAATCGCCCAAAAATACAGGGGCACCGAACGTGTTAAAATCGCGCAGAAAACTGCTTTACCTTATCTTTTACGCTTTTGAAGAAAGCCGAACCTTCTTTTCGCATTGTTGACGTCCACTCTTTGTATTGCTGTTTCAAATTCGGTCCGGAATTGGCCGCGTACCGGAAGGTCTCCATCTCGAATTCGTCGGAGAAGCCCAGACCGTTATTCAGCATCACCAGTCTTTCTTCGATAAACTGAAATTCGCCAAACTCTCAATTTCTTCGTTCACTTTCTTAGTTTTTGAATGTTTGTTTCACCTGTTGGAAGATTTGTAAATGGAGCATCTCCCTCAGGAAGGGATGGAAGGCGGCGGGTCGATGTTCGATGAATTTCTCCTGATCGAACGTGATTTTCTGAGCGTTCTGGAACTTGAGGCCGTCCCGATAGCCGCCAATCAACTGGACGAGGGCACGCAAGAACGCTCTTGATACGCCGTCACCCAGCAGCGTCGACTTATTTTTCAATTGACGTTTCAACGATGTAATCTTGGGCGAATTAAGGAAACCGTTTCTAAAAATATTCCAAGCCTAATAAAAAAAAAACACGACTTACCACTTCTTGGGGGAGGTTGTTCAGATCGTCGAACGGGGTGCTTACGGTGTTCGCGTCCGCATCCAAAATCACCACATCCCCGATTTCCCGTTTATGGACTTTCTGCAAGAGAAAAAAAGAGCAAAGTAATTTTTTTATTTATCTAAGTTTATGATAAACTTTATCGAAAAACTTTTCTCAAAAGTATCCAATTACGATTAGTGCGATGAAAAGATGCGGGGGTGTGTCGCCACCCCCGGTCATTTCGGTTTGATTAAAGCCACGTGATCGAGGCGCGCCTCTTTTCGTCACAGAACCAACTCTAATGAAATTGAGACGAAAAGAAAAAGTACCCAACCCCCGCGATTCCATAATCAACCAAAACGTTCACTTTCAGTTTACCTACCATATTTGCAAAATAGAATCAAATTCAACATGTCCTCAATACTGTATCGGTTAGGTTTGTTGATTGTCCTCTAGTAAGGAGAAAAAAAGAACCGGAAGCACGGAATTCCACAGTAATTACTCATACACAATGGCCACGTTGGGATAAACGTGTCGAAAAAAAGAAGTAAATTAAAGTGAAGCACCTGTACGATTGCACTCGCATGAACCTATCATGGCCGTTAAAGTGATTAATTACATAATTGGTAACAATTAGGTAGACGGAATTAAAAAACACGCAAAACATAAAGGAACTACTCAAACTAATGAACACATGTATCAACCGAGGATGTCGGAAATTCGTCTGGAATATGTCTGGTAATTTCTGTGCTCCTCAAACCAAACTCACCTTCAAGACTTCATCCGGTACGCCGATTAGGAAAGGCATGGGAGCCAAAAGGTAATCTATGAGGGCCATGGGCAGCACGGGGATGAAAATGTGCTGCCAAATCATGGGGTAGATGACGTCGTTGGCCGACTGGACGCAGGCCGATAATCTCTTCAGTTTTTTCGACGTGAAAATGATGCGACGTTCGTACAACATCGAGGCGAATATCACCATCATGTTGTGGGTATCGACCGCATTGTAGTACTCGGTCAAATTCCTCTAAAAACCACCAAGGAAATTATTTACCATGCTCTGTGATCCGGGTAAGGGTGGTGGAATAATCGATCGACACTATTTCAAAATTTAGAACGCAATCTTTTCGGGTGTACAGAACCGCGAAATAATTCACGACCTGAGTGGTCCCCAGTGAAGATTGAATAAGGAAACTCACATTTTCCGGGATACTTGGCAACTGGAACGGTTTAGGAACGTCCACCGTGAAAGTCTGCAAATTGTTTACGATTAGAGAGTGAAAATTTTGCGAAATTTTACTGAATTCGTACACTTTCTCCTCCGTTGAAATGCACGGAAAACGTTCTTCCAGGATCGGCTAATTTCGAATTGTACACAGTCGATAAGAATTCGCTCAAATCCTCGGAACGAGGACTTGTCATTAATACTGCTATTGTATCTAGGAATCTACAAGAGGCGGAAACGAGTAAGAAAAGTTGGAAATAATGAAGAATAATTCATCATTAGGGACGACAAGCACAAGAAGCGAGCATAATCAGGAGCCTTTGTTCTGCCTAGTCAAGTTTATGTATCGTGGGTCTAAATTTATTCAAAATTATTCCACCAAAGTAAAAAAGAAAAGAGTGAGTGTATCTCGTAGGTTCGTGTGATAAACGTACAACAAATGACCATTTGTTCCGATACATTTCGGAAAATCCAAGAAAAAACTTCAAATTACTCATACCTAAGGTGAAACATTATTATCTCGATCGACATAAAAATTTATGACGAGTTGTAAACTTGTGAAAATAAAATTTAATAGTTTATACTTTTGCAACTGTATACCGAGATACATCTGAGTCACCTGCAATTTTCGCAAGAAGAAATTACCCACCTGCATTGCCACCATTTCCATCACTTTCATAATCATAATCTCTGATTTAAATAGAGGTAAAGGCGGTAAAGGGTAGTTTTTCCCCTAACAAATCTCAAAAGGGTCCCTGAATGTTTAATTTTGTTTAAATAAACCACGTATGCTATAATTCAACACAATCAATGATATAAAGAGTGGGAGGCAACAACTTTAATAATAAGCTTTCACCGGGTAGCACTCTCATAAAAGACACCTAATGTAAGCAAACACAAAGTAATTTAGCACGAGGGCATTTAATTAAAGCAGTCCTTTTGTTACCTGCTACTGGGTTTACTAATAAGGCCGGAATTTTTTTTTTAGGACAAGTTTCACTACATGAATTCTACGAGTTTCACCCTTCTTTCAATCTCCAATCTCCCTTCATCAATTCAACTTTCTACCAAGTGATAAAGTAAAATAGAAACCAACCAAAATAATTCAAGTAATTTCCCGGTTCCTATAATTACATGATTGCTTGATTGAATAGTGGTGTATCTAAACTGTGTTTCTGAACGAAGTATGGACTTTTAAAGTAATAAATCTAATCTCCTTAAATATGTTGAATCCGCAAACACTCCCTATGGTTTGGTGATATGATAAGGATGAATTATCAGTGTACTTGAAAATTTGTTACTTTAATGCTTTAAGTAATGTAAATTCACGTCATGATAGTGATTTCGCTGTTAATGTTGAAGTTGTATTCACAAATTCCCATGTCAAGGGCGTGTAATTGTAGTAGGAAAATACCAAATTAATTACAAATTCCAGCTCTACCTATAGGAAATACGTATTATGATTATGTAAATTAAATCACGCCTCTACTCTACTCTGTACTTAGACTAGAATAGGAAAATGGTACTCATAACACATAAGCTCTACACCATCAACAACCAGCATTCAACTTCCTGATTATCTCGCAAACCGAACCGACATGTTTCCTGATGATTTCATAAATAAAAAATCTTACTTGTAAAAGGCTTGATGCCATGGAAGATAACTCAATACCACAATTGCAGTTTCCGATCTAGGATCGTGCCTGCAATATCCAAAAGTCCATTTCGATTCCAAGTCCGTCAAAACGAAGGAATAGTGTTGAATAACCTTACTAAAAAATAAGACAAGAAGTTGAACCTTTAAAAATCCAAATAAAATTGCGCCACGAACTTTTCAAATTTGTAGGGATAAGCAAATTTCGGTACCGATCTGAGTACCTCCACATCTTTATATTTGTCTGGATACTGTTGTATAATCCAGGAGTCTTTGTCTGTTGTGGGAGGCACAACTTCACAGAAACACTGAAAGAAGTGCTTTACGTCTTCCCTGAAATGACCACCGTTTCTATTGAAGATACGCTCACCGATAAAAAAGGGAGATCTTATTTACCTTATGCGAGAGCCCATGGTGTTGTGTGATTTCTACCTACTTGGGGGGTGGGTGCAGGAGAACGATGAGCCAACACAAATCATCTAAACTCCAGTGAATTTATCACCAAGGAAAATCCTACATTTTGCACGTAATCACGTATAATGCTTACGTATTAAAATACACATGTAAACAATGAGTAGATAGATCTTTAAACGCAATTCGTCCACTGCACTGCCACAACCACTAAACAGCACGAACTCTCACTCCGACCGCACTTTTAACTTTGACAGTAAACACAGCAAAATGACACATCTGACAGGCATCTGACAGGTGGAAGGAAAAAGAAAAGGTAAGCATGCTAATTGAAAAAGGATAGCACTAGACATAATCAGTGTTTCCAACTGTCAAAATCATTTTCCCCTAGCGCTAAAAGTTAGTTGGTCACTCTGAATTATGAAGTTAGTCACGGTAAAAATGTCATTTTACTAGAGTGAAGTTAGTGGTGAATAGCATTTTGTGGTTATATTTACCAAAAATTAATCAAAATTAACTGATTAAACGCATAAATGGCCGGATTTACGGATGCTGCATTCGTTAAAAAACTGAGTGACTTAAATAACTCGTCTCAGAGTATTCAAACGCTATCGTTATGGCTGATTCACCACCGAAAACATTACAGTACAGTTGTAAAACTGTGGATAAGAGAACTGCAGAAAGGTAAACTGATTTGTTTGAATGAAACTCGGCGATTTCATTTCGAAATTTCGTTCCAGTTAAAGACTCGAAGAAGCTGACGTTCATGTATCTCGCGAATGATGTAATACAGAACAGCCGTAAGAAGGGGCCCGAGTACGGTCAGGAATTTGGAATCCATCTGAAAAAGGCCTTCGAACACATGGCGGGGACCGAAGAAAAGACGCTTAATAGCTTAGGGAGACTGCTGACGATTTGGAGCGAGAGGGGCATCTACACTGATGCCCAAATAACCGAATTTAAACAATTATTAGGGAGAGAAGGACCCCCACCGCCTAAAAAAATCAAAACTGCTCCGGCAGAAAGTAAAACCAATTCGAATAAGGTGGACAGTAAGAAAAAGGTCGAGCACGAAGTTACAGTAGAAGTCGATGGAATGGTAGAAAAACACATACAGTTGAGCCCGCACACGCCGCCCGGGGACCCCCCTGAACCCGAGGAACTGATCAAGGCCATTCAAGACTTGGAGAATAACATCGCGTCGGCCGACGAAGGCGTTCGACAGAGAATCGCCCAACTTCCTACGACTGTGACCGAAATCTCGACGATAGCGAGTATCGAAGACAAAGAAGAGGCCGAGAAACTGAGTCGACAAGTCAACGACGCCGTGACGCTTCTGAACGAGTACAACGGCAGACTGACGACCGAGATGGAGCACCGCAAGAAGGTGTCGACGATGATCAAGGACTTCCTGCAGGTACAGCAGGAACTATTATCGCAGGCGGAGCAAAATTTAGAGGAATATCAAGATAAGTTGGTTAAAGTTTATAGCGTACGTAACGAATTAAAGTCACACATCCAAAATTTACCGGACTTGACTCAATTACCGAACGTCACTGACGGATTAGCGCCATTACCGTCGGCCGAGCACCTGTTTATGCCCTAATTATCATTTTTCAAAAGTTTTAAATTAGTGTGCACTTATTTACACCACTTTCGGGATTTCGATTGCCATTTTAGACTTTCGGTATCACTACGGCACTCCAGTGATATGCATCCGTTGAGCACTGAAATATTCATTCGGCTGGTGTTTTAGGTAATCAAGTCATACAGTAGATAGTTTTTAATGATTAATTTTAGACATCATGTATGTAGTCACAAATTATATTTTATCATTACTATTATTATTATTGTGTATGAAAGTTGAGAACTTCATAAAGTTATGGTAGCTTTCATTGTATTTCGAGAAAGTTTTTCTGTGTTATAATCTAAATACATATGGGTTAAGCATCAAAACACTAAATTAATTCGGTGCTCCACACCATTTTGTGATGAAAGTGATCGCGTTAGGAACATTAGATTCCGGTGACATTTTCGCCCCCATGTTCAATTTGGACCACAAATCCTTATTAGCTTGAAAAGAACCCTTGGAAAAACTTATCGCCTGTTTTCGGACAGGATAACCAGAAACGATACAGGCCTGCTCTCCTGGCTGTAAACTAGACTCATACAATTGCCGATCGTCCATTGGTAAAGACTAAAATTGAATATTATGAGTGGAAATCATTCTATCTCAGTTGTGAATTACCTGATCGATTCTTTGATCCATACTGACTGTCAAAACCCACTCCCTGATATTATCGTGCTCTCTGGGGTCTTCGCTCAAATAGAGCCGATTCGGCAAGGGAATATTCGAAGGGAAATCGGTCTGAACTAGATCAGAATGATCCACGAGTTGCCCCTCGCCCTCTTCAATGGCCTCGCAAAGGTCCAAATAGTGATTGAGGAAAACGAACGCTTCCGATAATTTCCCGTCCTCTTTCAAATCCCTACCGGCTTCATAAAACGCTTTATCGGCCGGAACGATATCGGTGTACCTCAATAAAGCCGCACTGATTTTCGTCCCGATCGATTTTAAAGATGGCACCTGTCTGCAGGCTGTCCGAAGCGAATAGTAATGCGAAATCAGCAGCAAGTTCCTGAAGTGATGTTTCGTCTCCATGTTAATATTGGCCGCGATTTCTAGACCTTCATTCTGCAAGAAAAACCTGTCAATAAAAGCGATTAAAAATAATTCGCCATACAATTTCAAGAAGCATTTGTCGTAATTGCTCCCAAGTTGAATAGCTTTCCGGTTCCGAAAGCTCGGGAAGTGCGAAAATTTCCGAGGCGATGTGATTATAGATATTGAAATTTTGGGGCATCGCGGGCGCCCCGTGAGTGTGATACAAATTCAAGGCCTCCTTCACGAATCCGTCCTTCAGCAACTTGGCAGCGTTCAAAGCCACGTATTTATGCAAAATCGGAATGTTGTGGGCTTTCGCCTTCTCTATACACCTAGCCCATTGCCCTTGTTCGGCCAACAAATCCAGGGCGCCAATAATATCTGCAAATTTACACAGTTCAATAGGAAACTGACCGTTATTAAATTTACAGGAACCTGTATTACCGACATCCGCCAATTGCTCCACGTCTCCTTTCTTGAGCAGCCGGTCTTTGTATTTGCTCTCAACGTAACTCTCGTAGGCCGGTTCGAGCTCTTTGGCGACCTTACGGGCCTTACTCCATTCCTCCGCAATTATGAAAGTGTCGATTCCTTCTTTCATCATGTCCATGCTGATGTAAAGCTGAGCGGCCACTCCGTGCTCTCCGATTTCCATCAGTCGCGGGGAGAGAATTTTGATGACGTCCAGGGCGTCTTGGCCGAATAAAAATTTATTGACCATGTCTGCGGCCCTCAATAGTGCCCTTTTGACGATGGACGAGTCCGTAATGGACTCGTTAACTTGAAGGAGGCACTCGATCGCCTGTTTGTGTTGGCCGGCCAAAGCCCATTCGTTCGCCCTCGACAACAAAGTTTCAATATTGACGTCCGACAGTTTATTGTGATGGGAACTGCTGTATTCCGATTGCAGAGTCGGATATAAATGCGGCAGATAATCTTTACACACTCTGAGCGCGTCGACCCACATATCTGAAATCGATAATACAATGAGGAATTAAATTTTTATTTTAAAACCGGTAGATCACACAGCACGGATCAACACCGTAACTGTAACTACGCGTGGCGCCATCTACTGGATCATTGAAAACTCCTAGTGGCTGACGTCATCAGAAAAAAACTTAAAAATTAATTTCAGCCCTTTAGGATTATACCTGATGATTTATATTTTTGTACGATCAATTCGGGCACTTGGGCCCTTAATAGGAGCACCTCGAACTCCTGGAACTGCTTATCGTTGAAACATTCGGCCGCCTGGGCCTGCAAAACTTCCGGCACAGATCCGGGTTCGCTATTTTCGGCCACCCGCAAAGCGTTGATCCAGTTCTTGGCGTGGATGTACATCAGGACGGCCTCTTTCGGTTTTTCGGCCAGGATGAAATGGGACTCCGCCTCGGCGAATTTCCCGTCGTCCTCGAGCGCCATCGCGTACTTGTAGTGCACCTCGCCCGTTTTGCTCTGCACGTTTTTGCACAGCTGAAAGGCGAAATCGAACTGGTACGTCTCGCACGCGTAATTGACGCACGAATCCAGGATGCCGTACTTGTTGAGCAGTTTTATCGCCGAGTCTATGGGTAAAGTGCGGGCCCACAGAAAAGCGACCTGGTTGGCGGCGGTGGGGCCTCCGTTCTGTTTGGCCACCCTGTAGGCCTCCTCCCACATGCCCAGAGTCCTGTACATGTTCATGGCGGCCTTCCATTCCCCCACTGCCAGATAGTGAATTTCCGCCGCCCTGTATTTTCCCTGACCTTCCAGTTGTTGACCCAAGTGCAAATGGGTGGTTTGAAGCAGATCCGGGTGGTACTTCTCGACTAATCTCACCTTAAATAGACATATTCATTAAACTAGTACCAATAAGTTACCAGTAACTTAAGTACCATGTGGTCGAATTGTTCTGCCCTTTTGTACATGGCTATGGCCAAATCAGGCGAATCTACTGAAACATAGAGCCGTTCCGCATCTCTGAATTTCCCACCTTCTTCAAGTTCTCCAGCTTTTTTGATGTACATATCGGCAACTTCGCTTTGATCTAGAAATTGTGATGCCAAATTGTGGGCTTTTTCCCACATTCCCGCTCCGTTGTACATATCGACGGCCTCTTTATACATCCCACACATCGTGAACATTTTCTCAGCAGTCGAGTACTCCTAAAACAGCAAATAATCCGAATGAAAATTACAGATTCCTGTAATGTGGTTATACTTGAATGCTGGCGTAATGGTCGGCGATAAGGTGGTAATATTTTTTGACAGGTTCCGGTTCGTCGAAAACCCTGATTATGTGCACAGCCTTCTTCCACTGTTTCGCTTTCACTGCGGTTTCTAGAGCTTTCATGGTGCAACCGGCTTCGATGTAATGACTTATGGCCGCATCCAATTGTTTACTGGCCACCAACGAGTCGCCCCATTCCTCTTCCAGGGCAACGACCTGATCCGGACTGTAATGGCGGGCCAAATCCACCGCCCTATTCCAGACCTGCCCTTTGCGGTAACATTCCATCGCCAAATCCGATTTATCCAACTTCTCGTAGATTCCGGCAGCCGCTTCGAACATTTCGTGTTTCAAAAGACTTTTCAAAACCGACGCCACCAAATTATTATCGTCCATCAGCTCCGAATGGTTTAAAAGCAAATGCGGAACTTTTAAGAGCTTGTTCGATTTTATGTACATGTTGAGAGCTTGCTCGTATTTCCCTTCGTTCTCCAAGACTTGACCGACTTTATCGTATTGACCGGTTTGGAGCAAAAGCGCCATGTGTTCCTCTTTTAAAACGTCCAATTTCGAGTAACCTCTTTGGTCTGCCAACCTTATGGCCTCTTCCCATTTGTTCAGTTTCTTGTACATGTCCAAAGCTCCCTCGATGTCTCCTTGCTCCAGGTAAATATTTTCTGCAGTGTTTAAGTCGCCAGTTAGAATCGACAGTTTAGCCCAAACTTCCGGAGAGTTGGTACTACTGTCGTCGTACTTTTCCGCGTACTTTTGACCGACCACTAGCGTTTCGTGGAGATAATGAGCAGTGGCTATGTTTCCCAAAGCCGCATTACACCTTTCGGCCAACATCAAGTTTTGTTGTTTTAGAGCAATGATCGATAAATTGTGCCACATCGCCTCCGCTTCACTAGAATCGCCCATGCTTTCCAGAAATAAAACCGCTCTGCTGTAATCGTTGTCGTTAATGGCGGTACCTGTAATGAAACAGATTACAGATTCCTGTAATTCACCAATTTGACAAACCATACCGAATTCTACTAGTCCTTCGTCTAATTCGATGTTGATTACGTTATTGCCGTCGAGACAAACGGCTTCAGTTTTTCCGTTGGTGCGGATTATGTCAGTCACGTCGCCTTTAATGGGCATAATCGTCGGATTTTCCGGCAACTCGATGTTGTACCAAATCGCCAAGTTGGGCCCGGATTGGGCGACGGCCACGTCGCTCCCTTCGACCCATTGGACGAAACTGACTCCCGTGAAAATGCTCTGTTTCAAGCGAGTGCCCGTGTCGACCAAAATCAATCTTTGCTTTTTATCGCGAAATAAGAGCTTGTGGGCCGTTTCGCTCAATTCCAGCCAATCGATTTTCGAATCGTGAGTGATCTGGGCCAGTAACATCCCGTTTATCAGATCGACCACACAGATCGTCTTCAGATCGAGGAGATAGGCCAATTTCTTATTGTCGATTTGAGGATTTCGTTCGTTAAGGCGGACGCTTATCAGATGCGGATTAGCGAATTCCGTCCTTACCGAGCATAAGACTTCGTTGTCTCCATATTCAATTAACGTCAATTCGCCTGCATTGAAAACTAGACAAACTGTTACGTAATCGAAGTAGAATTTCTCGTGGCGACCGGAATTGTTCCAGGAGATTTCGCTTAGGAGGTTCCGTTTTAAATCGGCCAGCAGGAGGGTCTCTTCGGTTCGGGCGACTAAATAATTATCTTTTCCCATTATTTTTACGTCGTCGATTTCACCTCCGTGTTGGGATTTCAAAATTACACCCCTGTCGTTCGTGTCGAGAGGCTTTACTAGAATTTGGCTCGCACCTACGTAAGTTATCTCGAATTTGTCCTTCCAGACAGTTCTCTTCAACACTAAAATTTATTTAAGACTTATATTAGGAGTTTTTTCAAGTGACCAGAAGGGATAAAGACTATAATGAACCGAATGAGCAGAAAACAAATAGTCTTTGATTCCAACATCTAAACAAAATGAAGTTGAGTGAAAAAGATAGCTTATTCTGAAATACGTTGTATAATGGTACTAGTCAGAGCTGTAATGTATGCCATTATTACAGTAGAATGAGCTGAATGGGAGTTAATTGAATGTGTCAATCGTAAAATAATTGCCGTTTTATACACGGTTATTAATCATGATTACAATAGTAATCCTAATAAAACAATGATTTGATTACTTGAAAACGAGCAAAATTTTCGTAATCAACCAATAAAATTTTACATTCATTTACTCAAAAAGTACGATTTGATTAATCGCGTGTCAAGTGATATCGGTGAATTTCAAGACCGTTGGATGAAATATTTTAATTTTTCATCATTTACCAGATTCGAAGAGCATTACAGCCCCACATAGTCCTCCGCATGTCATCTTAGATCCGTCTTTTTTCCAAGCCAGTGCAGTCACAGTGTACAAATTTTTAATTTCTTTTGCGGGGCTCTCCTCCCAAATCGATTTCCGTGTATTCCACGTGTACAATCTCAATCGATCGAAACTCCCAATAACTACAGCCTGTTTCATAAACCAATCATAATTTCGGATTTCATTATTTCTTGAATAAACTTACTTGCCCACTGGGACTACAAGTGGCCGTTGTGAAATCGTGTTCGTTTAGATCTTTCCCATAATCGAAGTTTTTCACCAATTTTCCGTTGTTGTTATAAACGGAGACCCGTTTATCGCATCCCGCTACAAATATGTGGCCCTGCGGCCACGCTATTGCGTAGGGCGGGACGGGATGCAGGATCACTCTCCCTTGGGCTTCGTCCTCGTCATGATTATTGGTGACGTAGAATCTGATGATGTTACCATCGACGTGACCCGATAAAAATCCTGTCCCCTTGGAGTTTGAACATAAGGACACAACGAAACTATCGGAGGCGAAAAGACTTTGAGATTTGTTTGATTTGATTTGAAGAGCGCGAACTTTCCCATCGACCAAGCCGCAAATTATTGGACCAGTTGCCAACCAGATTATGCAAGTTACCGGGGATGGTTGAGGGTATTTGTTGCAGATGGCCTGAAAATTTGAAAAGTTATGGATAAAAGGAGCCCCCTCAATTTTTCGGTAGGTAGAGATGATGAATGAGAATCTAATTGGATCTATTGCATAGCAGGTAAGTATAATAGATGGTGCGGACCTTTTTTTCGCCCCATTTCTCGCCGATCTTGTAGACGTAAACTATACAATCGCTTTGAGCAATCGCCAATTTGGTGGAATCTGGACTAAACGCGATCCCTTTAATAATGTAAGATTTTTTTCCCGCTTCTGGGTCTGAAGGTTTTGTGGAAAATCGGTCGCGCTTTTCTCCATTTTCATCGAATAATAGGATTTGACGATCCGAAGTAGCCACTGCTAATTTCTGATTGTTAGGGGACCAGCAAAGGGCCACAATTTTCGATTCGCTATCCTGAAATCATCCCTTATTCGTATTTGATTTAAATCATGATTTCATTGTACCTGAGCTTCCAAAATTGTCTGCAAATATTTCAGCTGCATTTTCAACAATCACGTTCAGCTTTTGACTTGTCACTTTTGTTGTGAACCAACAGACGTTTGTTGCCATGGTCGCAGAGGTAATAAGAATTACAACACTAGTTGCAATAATGACGAAAATCGGTTCTAACAATTGGACATGTTTATATTTAGCTTAAAATTACATCAGTACAAAACGGTTTAGATACTATCAAACGTATATTCCAACTGAAAGCAATAAAAACAATATTCCGAACCCAGAGAAAATTGAAGCCACGAGCGACACGAGCAGCTCCTTTTTCAGGTCTCGCGACTGTTTGGTACTCGTAACTTCATAGACGAAGAACCACGCAGTGAAGAATACGCCGATTCCTAACAAGACTAGCGTTAGATGAGGAAACACCGCCGGGTTCACCGGGGACACGTACCGGGCCAAAGTGGACACGTCAACCTTAAAAATTATTAATGAAAATTAGCTCAAACGATTAAATCGGTGTAGAATTAGCGGAATTGAGTTACCATTGCTCTAATTACGTGGAAAATGGGCTTATGATCATAAAATTAACGTGGCAGGTACCGGCCCCTTCTAATGACATACAACAATCAGCTGTCAAAGGCGGCTGTCAAATCGAACAATCGTTAAAATGTCAAACGGCTGTCAAATAGTGAAGATGGCGCGCGTGTAGCATATTTTCGAATTTAATGTTGTCTTTAATTTCGAGGTTTTTAAGTTATTAGTCACGTCTTAAGTAATGTGGAGCATCTAGAGTAATGTAACGGTCATAAAGTATTAATATTGCCAAGGTCGTCACTTTAGCAGTTGAATTTTTAATAGATCGAAATTCGTACAAAATTCGGGCGATGGTGCCCTCTCACTTTTACGTTTATCGGCCGTCTCTGTCGGTATGGTGGAGGAAAAAGGAGGTTGTGTTCTAGTGAGGTGTCTGGTTATTGTAATTCCTTCGTACAAGAAAATAGAAAGGTAAAAGCTCTGAATGGCAATTAACGATAGATTAGCGGAATAGGCGGGCGGCGTCCTACACGTGTCCATTTAGTGCGTGTGTCTCCTCGCAGAGGCGTCTCCAACCGACAGGAGGGTGGTTGCGGTGGTCCCGATCCGTGACGTCTCTCACATTTGTCATACAGTTCCGCGTTCGAATTGATAAATTCGATTAAATCCGATCTAAAAATAACGCGCGCCGAACAACCGTCCCATCCCAGTTCAAATCGAGCCCGATTTCTTTGCAGTTCGCCGCTCTAAATGGGAACAAGGCGAGACACCACCTCTTGCGGCACGAAATTCTAACGGAATGCTGGCCCACAAAAGCGGCGACAACGGTAATCAGTCAGTGGAACCTGCGCCGAAACCGCACATGGGATGAACGAGGGGGACCTGCTGAAGAGGTCGTCCGAGGAGCGCGAACGCATCTTCAAGCGGTATGAGTTGGGGCGCGAGGAGGGCGCCGAGATCGACCCGTGGGAGGACCCCGGCTTCGAGGTCTACCACGCGACCGACCGGTACGGCTTCATCCACGACAAGCGGCTACCATCCAAAGTGGACCCGCAGGAAGCCAAGAAGCTGCAAATCGAAGTGGAGCGCCAGAAGAAATGGCTGAAGATGCTGAAGAACTGGGACAACCCGACGGTCCGGGAGAAACTGCACGCTAGGGTGTACAAGGGCGTCCCGAACTCCCTCAGGACTCTAATCTGGTGCCGCCTGCTAGACGTGGAGAAGAACAAGACCGGAAACCCCGGAGTGTACGCCCGGATGAGGAAACTGTCCCGGAAACACTCGACAGACGCCCGACAGATCGACTCGGATGTCAACCGGCAATTCAGGGAGCATTTGCACTACCGCGAGCGCTATAGCATCAAGCAGCAGTCTCTGTTCAACGTTTTAACCGCTTACGCCATGTACAATTCCGAGGTGGGCTATTGCCAAGGGATGTCCGGATTGGCCGGGGTGCTGCTGATGTACATGGACGAAGAGGACGCGTTTTGGGCGATGCATATTCTTCTGACAGACCCGAAGTACTCGATGCACGGGCTTTATAAAGAGGGTTTTCCGAAATTGACGCGTTTTTTGGCGCATCACGACCGTATTTTGACAAAGTTTTTGCCGAAAGTCAAGAAGCACTTCGATAAGCACGGGGTAGACGCGATCCTTTACTCGCTTAAATGGTTTTTCGTCTGTTTCATCGAGAGGGTGCCCTTTAATTTATGTTTACGGATCTGGGATATACACCTGCTGGACGGGGAGAGGGTGATCATCGCCATGGCCTATACGATACTCAAAATGCACAAGAGGAACCTTCTCAAACTGTCCGACATGGACGCCATCGTGTACTACATACAAGTGAGGAGCATATTTTACTTTAACTGTTTTAACGTTTTGATTTCTTCCGATTTCCTGAAAAATAGTAATATTCACTAGTAGAATTTTTAGCAAAATGGCCGCCCAAATGCGTTCTTTTTTGTTGATACTGGTTGCTAGGCAAAATCAACAAAAATCTCCGAATTTCGGCGGCCATATTGTTTAGCCATAATCTTGAACCGAATTTCGTTCCAGGTGAAACTGTACAAGGACTTCATGTACGACGACGATACTGTGATCCACAACTTGGAGAAGTCGATGGAGGAACTGAAGAGGGCCAAGTTGGACCATCCGGGTCCGCCGCAGAAGGACGAGATGCCCACCCGTCCCTTTGGCGTTTTCATGGAGCCGACATTCGAGCAAATCGTGGGAATTCGGGCCGAACAGTTTACCGACAAGGAGAAAGAAACGAACGAAATCGTGACGATCACGAGCGAGACTGCACGCGAGTCCGCCGAAAGGGAGAAGGAGAGTCAGCTGTCCGTCGGCGAGTCCGTCGGTTTGACAGGTACGGATACTGATAATAATTCGGTCATTACCGGCAGCGTTATCACGTTGGCTAGCGGAACTAGCGAGTGCGATAGCGATGGCAGTAGCATCGATGAATGCACCAGGCTTTGAGACGATTTTGCCTTTTTCAAGTCGAAAAGTAGTTCAAGTGTAGTTGTCACTTTTATTTATTCACGAGCAAGTTTGATCATTATTATTGTCTATTACCGAAACATTCCGAATTTGAGCTTATCGCCCCCTTTTTAAATAGCCAATACAAATATTAAATATTTAAATGATCACAGACTGATGACATAGGATTTAATAATCGGTTTACAGATTACTATTTTTGATAGACGTTTTTATTTTTATTTCTCGTTTAGCCACAATACATGTTAAATTTGTACATAACACCCTGCATAACATAGGTAATAAAACTTTATGATGATAATGTAAATAATTTTTTAAATTAAATACTAAAATATATTTTTTTTGTGTTGTTTGTCTTAGAGTTCAATTCATAATCGAAACTTGCTCTACTAGTCTTACGTTCATACTTTCCCCCTTTTTTTTCGTGGATTGTTATCTATTGATTATTATCATTTATTATGTATTTCTCTTATTTGTACTTTTTAGATTACTTTAGGCCATGTGTTTGTTTTATAGCATTGTCTTGTATGTTATCTTTATTCTTCATTTCTGTTAGTGCAATATATTTGTTTCATGTACTTACCTAGTAACTTATGCACCTTTCTGTTTTAGTCCTTACTTCTTCTTTCATTTATTCTACATACTTTAAAAATGCCTTGGCACGGTAATGGGGGCTTGAGAATCCGCCATCTTGTCAAAATTTGACATAAGAATGCGAAATTTTGATCTTGCTTTGAAATTTGAATTTACCGTATTTTATTCCTAAATGCTTTACTTTATCCCGGATATCTTTGGATCTGTCAAAATTAAAATGGCGGAAATGCAAGTCCTCTATAGTTGAGCATGTCGCTAGGGTGGTGGTCCATACCTTCATTACTCTGTCCTCGAATAGAATTGTAATTTATTATTTCGGGGTCTAAAGGGTCCTTACATGTGTTAATTATTCTAGTTTTGCCTGAAATCAGCATATGAGGACCTCCAAAAGTCTATTTGGTAGGTTTTGCATGTCCGCATGACCTTCACTCTCCCCCATTAAACCGAACATTACAAAACGACAAATCCCCTCCGCAACGGCAGTGAAGAGACCCCCAAAAAACGAAGACTAATTTATATTTTGCAAAAAACGAAAAGCACAAGTGATCGGTGTCAGAAGTGTACATAAATAACTTGTCTAAAAATGGTAAGGCTTTTTCAATTGTTCTAACACTAACAGTCGACAGTTAACAAGTCAGTGCTAGACTAGAGATCCCGTCATTACCGACCCCACCGACTAACAGAACCCCGATCGTCCTGTGAACATTCACATAATCAATGTCGTAGCGTGTTGGTATCGATCTTCCGGCGGAAATTCACGTCGTGAGTACTGGAAACCGTTGAATTTTCCAGGTTCGAAATTCTCGTTCGACCCGAGCATGGACGACACGAGCTCGCTGCTGGACTGCGACCACACCGGCTCGCGCCGCTCATTGGCCGATACGAGCGTGACGTCAACGGCGGACCTGTCAGTCTTCTCGACCGTCACCAGGTCGCAGGCGCACGAGAACAGCCTGGATACGCATAGCAACGTGTCCGATAATTCGGCAGGGGGCGCCAGCTCCGTCGGATCGGGGATCGGCCCCTCGGGCAGCGTCCAGAGGGGGCTCAGCGCGCATTCGACCCCGCGGGCCACCCCGCACAACCCCAGTCCGGACGTTTTGCGCATCTACGTCCCTTATTCGCCCCTGGAGACGCCGATCGCCAGTCCCCATAATGGCGACGTGCAAAAGTCGCTGCCTTGCTCTTTTTCGGACGCGAATCGCATCCGGATCAAGATCGACAACGACGAACTGTCGACGCCATTGGTGGAGCACGGGCAGATCCGGCATTTCGGGTTGGACAGTCCGGATTTCGACCTGAAATGATAGGGTTCTCCCAATTCGACATAATCAGCAATAACGAATATGTGTAGCGGATACGAAATTATTTCCATAAGTGTGATTATTATCATTTTTACCGGATTACGGACGATTGTTTTTTTTTGTCGGTAATGCAGCTCCCTTTTCCTGTGATTTCACATTCCACTCGTACACTGTCGACTCACTAAGTCAGTTTAGTTTTTGCCAGTATTGGTGCACTCTACGCGTTCAGATATTATTTTCTATTTTTATAGTTTTTTAGTCATGGGAGGGTTTTTAGATCTTTTTAAGTTTATTTATTTATTTGATATTTCGACAAGTTCAAATTTTTGATATGATTACAAAATGTCAAAATTGACTTGTGATTAGTACAATAATATGATATCCATCCTCTTTAAAATACCTACCTACAGTAAAAATGGAACAACATAGAGTAATTGAATACATATTAGCACCCAATTTCTTCTTGCCTAATTATTAATTAAGGTGTTGATCAATTTAAATCTCAGTAGCGTTTTCATTAGCGCATTGTGCCATAAATGTTGATACAAAGTCTTTTTAAATAGTTTTCACTGTATATGTCTCATACCATGCGTTCAAAAAAGTTTCCAGGATGAGTTCAAAACAATATCGATAATAAGATAATTTTATGAACGTATGGTGTTGTTACATTTTTATTTTTCTAAAATATGTATGTGAATTTTCTCTTGTAAATATTGTCGATATTGATATTAGAGAGATAATTATATAGTTGTAACTGTATAAAGTTGAATTATGATAATTATTTAATACTTTGCATTTATTAATTAAAAATTCTATGACTATGGGTGGGGTGGGTACCTCACTTTTTGAGATTGGATTAGTTAATGAACGCGATGTATTATAAATACTTAATACTTATATTCAAATAAGTCAATAAATTATTAATGTATAAACAATTAGAATTTGTAAAGTGTATCAAACATTCGGTGTTTATTATAGAAGTTAATTAATATAAAAATTATTTTCTATTTATTTATTATCTTTATGAGTCAATTGCATTTTTATATTATAATTTATATTCTTACAGACGTATTTCCTAATTACAACAATACTGATAATTGAGATTTGATATACAGATGTTTTCAAAAATTGATTCACTTTGAGATGTTGATAAACTAGAAAAGTGGATATAAATTTTCAGTTCATCACATACCTGGAGTGATCTTTAATTATTGATATTATGCATATTATGTAACAGCTGGAATTTGCGGAAACAAATAATTTTTTTAAAAAGTGATACACGCAATAAGATGTATTTCTCATCTCTTTTAATGATCCCCTAATAAAACGAGGAGTATTCCTGAAGATATTGTCATGAACGACCTTAAAATTTCGTAAACAATAATAAAATTTATTTCATGTAAAATTCAGTGGATAATAATTACGCCACCTAAACCTTTGCATCCTCCTTTACTTTATCAACAGCAGAAAACGTCAGATTGTTTGGGAAAAAATGTTCACTCTTCCACCTTTACCCCCCAAAGATTACCGCATAAAAGATGTCCGGCAGACCCAACTTTCCGCTCCGGATCATACGCCTTTTGCCGAACCGAGGGTGACCCAAACCACCCTGGGGAAATTCTGTTCGCCAGTCGAGTACCAAGATGGAGACAAATTGGGGGACATTCCGGCCCAACCGGTCAGTGCCAAAGTTTTGGACAATTGGGCCGATCGGGCGAGAGCTTGGTGGGTCATAAAACCGGGGAAAGACGATTATTTCGTACACGACATCTTCAAGAAGTACACGGTCCAGGTGGATCCAGATTACGACCCCAGATATAAACATAAAGGTGAGCTGAATATGTAGAATCTCATTGATTCTCTATTGCACGACGAGGCGAATATTACGATGCACTTTATGGTCCTACATTTAGAACAAAAGTTGTGAATTTTACGACCAGTTCGAAAATGCGCTAATTAGTAGATAAAAAAAAATATTGCGCTGTTATCCTCGTGATGACTAGGAAATTTCACTATACTGTTTATACTTGATCCTGTTTTCTTGATCATACTTATGACATTGCAGATTTTTAGCTGATAAAATAAACTGATGAAACGAGTTTAAAATATTAATTTTCCATTCGCAATTATTTTTAGAGCGTCCCTTCTACCGGTCTTATCAATACGAACTAGATTGCATGGAAGAGTCTCGACTGGGAAAATTGCGAGAGAAAAATCTGAAAGAGTGCCTCGAAGATGAGGCAGTCTGGAAAGAATGTTTGGCTCCGAAAAAACCACCCGAAATCAAAGTTGCACCCTGTAAAATGGAACCACCGTTTTGGTGGCGGGAAAATGTACTAAATCCACCTGGAAATTATATCGAAAAAGGACTCGGTAAAAGAGAAACGACCGCAAATAGCGAATATCGGGAGCAATTTAAACGTTGGCAGGGTGAGCCGAATTTACTCCAATTAGCCCAAAATGATCCGTGCCAAACGCGCTACGATATGGCAATGTAAGTGAAAACATTGCTAAATTTGGTACTCAAGTATCTAAGTACTCATTAGTTTTGTTGGAAAATATTTTCTATTTTTATTTCACTACTCTGTGAAAGGTCGATGAGAGGTTTTCCACACAGATTATCATAGGTGATTGCAAAAATATTGTTGATGTTGAGATTAAAGTTAATAGATGCGACACAACAGTTTCTTTTGTAACGAAAAACGACGTTTTTTGCATAATAAATAATAATAAGCGCCGACGTTGCTTTTAGATGTAAATTTTCCTCTTTGTAACACACAGGGTCGGACTTCCGTTCAGAAACGAAGCCTGCAACTGGTACTATTCGAACCACCCACCTCCCGAATTGCGCCACATCCGTAAAAGATTCGCGTAAAAAACCATTCCCGACCAATTCTGACAATCTAGTTTCCGTTGATTTTTTGACACCTCCCAAATTCCCAAGAGTAAAGTCCAAAATTAACCGTGAAAATGGAGAAATTGGCCACGGAGAACCTGTTCCTGCTCGAGTTCCTCGTCGACAACCTCGACATGCAGGGTAAATGCGATTGCGACTCCCCGCCCGGCGAACTGTGCGTGTCCTTCCAGTTCTTGGACAACGCACCCCTGGACGTGTGCGAGGCGGATTTCACCCCTAACCGAAAATACGGCGACCGCGGCCAAGAGAACGTCAAAAGCGGCAAATCGTGTCTCTTCTCCTTGACACCGGAACAAGTCCAGCAGGCCTTCGAAGTGTTTGACGTCTTCGTCAGCGTCTTCAAGAAGATGCAACCGGGATGGCTGCCGGAGAAGATGAACGTCGGCAACGCCCTCATCTCCATCTCCAATTTATTCGTCGAGCTGATCCAAGGAGTCGAAGCGACCAATGGCGAAAACCCTTCGGCCAAAACCCTGAAAGACACCTTCGATGTATCCGACGATTCCGGAAGCAACGTCGGCAAAATCGCGATCTACATCAGGATGTCGTGCTTCGGCAAACTGATAGTGACGCAATTCCAGATGAATCTCGAAGACAAATCCGTCCTTTTTAAAGACAAAGAAGGCCAGTCCCTTTATCGGTACAAGAAGGCCAAGAAGGGGAACCAGATCGAAGAAGGTGGACGGGGTAACCCGAATTGCCCCAACACCCCTTGCTATGGCGACCAAATGGGGCAACCACAACAACAACAACAACAACAACAGTTTTATCCGCAAATGCCTTCGCAACCGTACATAAACAGCGGTTGCCCTATGAAGTCTTGTTTCGATGATCCGATTTTCGCGCAGCAACTGCAGCAATCCGGGATGTTCCCCAATCAGATGCAGTCGCAAAACGTGTTCCCGATGGCGCAGGGGCAGATGCAGTCGACGATTTTCCCGCCGCCGCCCCCAGGGCTCCTGCCCTGCAGCGAATGCAACTTGAATATGATGCAAAATCAAAATCCTCAGCAGAATCCGCAGATGATGATGCAGATGGCGCCCTGCAACGAGTGCGGGCAGTTTCCGTCTAATCCGATGTTCGGGTCGCCGTTTCAGCAGCAGGCGCAAATTTCGAGCCCTTGCGTCGAATGTGGGGCGCTTGTAGGGTTGAGTCCGCCTTGTGTCCAACAGTCGGGTCAGCAGGTGGCACAGCCGTCGCAGCCGTCAGATCCGCCTGGTAACTACCAGGAAATTGGGGCCAAGATGGGGCAGAATGCGTTGACGATTCGGGTGCACAAGGACAAGAACAAAATCGAACAGGTACAAACTTTCGGATATTGCTATACCACCATCTGTCAGGTCGATGATTGCGGCCGGTACCGGGATGAGTGCAATTGAATTTTATTATTTTCGGATAGATTGGTGAATAAACTATTCTGATTTTATAATATGTCATTATGGTCGATTTAATGTGTGGTGCTTGATTCATTGAGATATGTGATCAAAAAAAAATTCAAACGAAAAGGAATCTTTAAATTTTCGGATTTTGTGATCTATTCTGGACTTATTTTTGGGAACTTTTACGAAAAATCCGAGGGGTATAATAGGGCAGGACAGGGCAGGACAGGTCAGGTCAGGGCAGGTCAGCCAATATGGGGTAAAGCTTGTAGAAAAATTACCCGCATGTCCTCAAATTTTGAAGGTGTAATGAAGATTTTGAGAAATTTTGTCAACGAATTTTTATACATTTTCATTGATTTGTTCGGCAATTACGAAGCAATTATGAGATTTGGTGGCGTATTTCGAGAACTTTTGGAGAGTTTTGATTTTTTACCAATTTTGTTAGTTTGTCCGAAGAACCCAAATGAATTTTTATAGATTTTTGCTAGTATTATGAGGATCTACTTTCCCAAAATATTTGATGCTCCACCCTAGCTAACTAAATTTCAAATTTCGGACCTCAACTTATATGTAAAATGTGAAACGAGGGTTAGATTAGACCACCTCCAAAAATCTTGTACACCAAATAGAAAAATGTACTAAAAACCATAAAAAGTATTGAAAAAAGGTACTAAAAAAATCACTAAAACTACTCTGTTCTTTTTGGAAAATGTTATTCTTTAAATATTAAATAAGAACGACTTTGAGGATTGTATTCTTGTACTAAATTGTTTTTTTCATAGTTTTTATGAAAATTTATCTAGTGGAAATGCTTTGAAATGGTCGTACAAAGAAGTCTAGTTTGATGGTTCCTCTCTGATACAACTTGGATATTTTGATATTTTAAAAGTATAACATTCCCCAAAAAGAATTTGGCTAAAAGAAAAATATTTTGCGATCTCAAGAATGTTTGGTCCCTTTTTGAACCTCCACTCTAATTTCTCCCTGCTTTTTGACAGGTGGATGGTAATTCTCTGAACAACGCTAGTACCGGAAGCTGCTGCTGCGGCCCGGACGGTCCGTCGAAGAAGCCGAAAAGGCCGACGACGTGCGAGGTGATCCCCGTCCCCCAGGGCTGCGCCACCCAACAGCAGCAACCCCAAAGTTTCGCCCTGCGCCCCGGCGTCCAACAGGGCGACCGCAACATCCCCTTTTCCTTCCGGATGAGCGGCCAGGGCGCCCCTCCGACCGGCCCGGGCGGCGGAAACGTCATAATCAACCCTCCGGTCTGCACGAAAAAGGACGGCACCCAGCTGACCGAGATTTCCGACCCCGACAAGGAGGTTTTCGTCTTGCGGATCGGAAAAAAGAGCGAGGGCGTCCAGAGGAAGCAGAACTTGGAACTGGAACTGTGCACCCCTAAAGGTCCGGACCTGAAGCCGAGGCCGAAAAAGGAGTCGCGCGACTGTCAGTACGATCCGAAGGATTGCGAGGGTGGTGGCAAGAAGAAGAAGGGCAAGAAGGGTAAAAAGGACAAGAAGGGGAAGGGGAAGAAGGGTAAAGGCAAGGGGAAGAAAGGGAAAGGGAAGGGTAGCAAAAAAGGCGGGAAAAAGGGGAAGAAGAAGTGAGTAGGAGAGATGCGCGAATGTATACTGCCGAGAAAGGAAGTGGGGACTCTACAACTTTACTACTCGTGGACTTGTGCCTAATTTTGTATACGGGGATCACCGTCGGGTTGTCGGCGCGCGAACGCGAGTCGGATTTTAGCCGTGGTCGTGTGAAGTCGCCTCTGGCAGTTTAGTGACTTTTTGATAAATTCGAAAGATAAAAGGTACGATTTTATTCTAATGGTGTTTTTGTATCGTCTAGTGTGCATAAATGGCTGTCTCTTTACTAACATTCGTGATTTTTATTTGAGTTTATTTAATTTTAATTTTCTTCACCAACCACGCGGGAAAGTTGCATCATGCAATTTTCCCGAGTAGCCACTGACCGGGATATGGGAGCTTTTACCACGGAGCTTTCATTAGACCCGAATGAGTCATTTTGATTTCGTTTTTATTCGGTTTTAATTTTTTTTTTAAGGATTTTCTTTCCACGTGGTCGGCACGTTTTTCGTCGTCTGCTCTAAATTCATCTCATGTCTCATACGCATGTATGGCACCCTGGACTAGACAATGTTGGGGTCCAATTTGTATTTCTATTATTAAACCATACACGTAAAAATGACATATGTTTGCATCATAATTACTGAGATCGGATTTCCGGTCACATATGGTAAGTACTGTACTTGCCACAACCAGATGTGGTAGGTACTATTATATTGCCGGCTTTAATAAGTACTTTTTTACTCGTTCCATAGAATTGAATGTGTGAAGAATTTTATATTAGGTAGTGGGAAAAATAATATCGATTTGTGCTTGCTATTGTATAAAAACGCGTTCAATAATATATTTCTGTAGAGGTCATCTTAACAAAATCCAAATTTATTGTTGTATAGATATTCGCCCGACATCCAATAATATGATAAATATAGAAAAGTTAGAATGGGTGCATTGTGAGCTTTTATCCCATGTGTTTCGAGATAGGGATTGAATGTGAAGATGGTAAAATGAAAATGTTCATTCATAAATATCCCCTATCGCGGATTTTGAAATCGAAATCCGCCTCTGCATATCAATATGACGTCAGAACATTCTACGTATGCATTTGTACCTACGCAAATACGTAAACAGCAAACAATAAGCCGGTAGATATTTTTTTTGCACCTGGATTTTATTTGGAAATGGTATGCAAATCACGTGCGAAATTTTACACACGTGAGGGCGAGAATCTGATAGAATGCAACTTCTCTAATTTTAGTTCCGATTCCTCATGGCGAGCCATGAATTTGTGGTACCTATAAATAAAGTACCTAAGTCGTAACAACTCCCAGCCTGTACTTTTCCGAGTTTATTATGATTACTTACTACAAAAACATAGTGACTCTTTAGCGACATATTGACATACTTAGTAATCTTATCGAACGAAAGATAAAAGAACGAATATAATAGTATAATACACATTAGTACGAAGAGTACTAATGTAGTTTTGCGTTTCAGAGAGGATTCATTGACTTTTCAAGAGGTTGTTGTACCTCTGGCAAAAATGCTTGTCGAAGTTACAGAACCGTGACTTTACCATTAAAATAATCTCCAAAGACAGTCTTATCATTTCGGGAAATGTAACACAATGACATGGCTGATTAAAAAATCGATTAATATGAACGTAGGATGATTTGCTAAAATTATCTTACAACCGGGAACGACTATTGCATCATCATCTCGTGTGTCTGCCGGCTTGTATGAAATATCGATTCATGTCTGGAGACCATGGATGATGTAATACGTGAACCCCATTCATTATGCTGTGCGATACGGTGCGTTTACTGTTGCATCAGATTTTTTCGCTTTATTTTCGGGTCGGGTTCATGCACCTGAAAGCTGCCAGTACCTGGGCCCTGGCCTGGATTTGTGTATATGACGGGGTTTTAAGAAATAACGTCGCGTGTCTTTCCACAAATCTATGTGGGTCTTAAAGCACACCTCAATCGAGAATAGATTCTCTTTACCTCGTGACCCATAAAATCGTGAGACGGTTTATTCATTAAAAGCTCGCGATATTCCACCTACTTTGGTACACATAATTACGTACCTGGCAATCCTACAAAAATTTCAACACTTTGGTAACCTTAGCTTGTCTTTTCTTAATCTCATTAGCGTTTGAAAGGCTCATGTGGGTTTGTAATTACATACCTACGACGACTTAAGTGAGTACAATGATTTCCTCCAATTTTGGTAAACTGTATCGTCCGGTTTACTACCAAATCGGATTTTAGTTCCAATTTCCTTTTTAGTTGGCATCAGGAAGTATCCAGTTACTTATAGAACTTGGAGGGATTCTATCTTTCAAAGAAGCCTTTCAATTTTACTTGAAAAAATTATTCCACTTACGTAATTGAGGGTCTCTAAGTTTAGATTAGAATTTGCTATTTCTATACAGGTTTTTTATACAGGTACAGAAATTTTCGGCTTTCGATGACTGTGCACTATTCCGTTTATGTGCTTTTATTTGTGTAGGATTCGCATTTCGCGAAATTTCTTAAATTTTATATCATTTAAGGTGTTTGCACCTTTTACACATGCTTACTTGGAATAATAATTTTGAACGTCGTTAGCATGACTTTCAGTTTGTGCATCGTGTTGTAATTTATTGTTGTCTTGGAGGTGTGTTCCTTCAATCGATTCTCGACTCTCATATCAATTTATTATACCGACCCACCTTTTACTGTTCTATCTCTCTTCACTTGTGCCCTAAACGCTCGGTAAAAGTGCGACACGTGCGAATTTTTTCTCGCATTCTCCAAGTACTTGAGCGTAAGCGTAATATAAAGTGATACTTGAGACGGAACCGTTGACCTTTCATTATTTAAGTGATTTTCCAATTATGCATTGAATTTGAATTAATTGAATTGAATGGAATGGGAGTCGTAGACATTTCGTCTCACGGACTGAATAGTGGTAAGAAGTTCCCGGGGCGGCAATTCCTGGCAATTTAGATCGTTTTGAAGTCGGCATAGTCGCTAAAAACAAAGCCACGTGAACACGTTCAATTTCGCCTTGAGTTCTGTTTACTTACCTTAAAATTTGTGTGTAAATAATACACCTCTTATCCCATCAATACTTAGAACGTAATACGACATCTGCAATTATTTTGATCACGAGTTTGTAGGTGATTAAAGTAAATAAGCGATAGAAATAATAATCTACTATTAAATTGAAAGAACTTACTTATATTGTAAATGTTTTTTGTGTACGACGTGTAAATATTAGATCAAGGAGCAGACTTTATCAAAAATCGATTTTTTTTTGAGAAAAAAATATTTGTTTAACCTGCAACCCAATTCGGGAGCACACTGTATATGCTCCAAAATAGGTAAAACTGCACTTTACCATAACTTTACTGATAAAACTCACTGCTTGTGGTTATTATATCCGCTGCTACAAACCAAAATTAGCGTGTCAATAATAATTCAGAAAAGTACCACGATCTAACCTTCGTCTATATTTAAAAATAAGTATTTTTATTCTAAAATTATAAAATAGCATACATTTTTTGAACCGGAGTTTAACAATAAGTGACTAAAATTCGGAGCACTTGTGCTCTTCACCCAATATTGCTTCTTCCCATACTTACTATGTTAAACTTTAGCGGAAACAGGCTGTTTATGAATCTAAAAATATAAAATATCTTCTATAGAACAATAATTGGTTTATAGACCAAGTACTTTAATCAATTTTATCTATTTTAAAACGGATTTTGTTAAATTTAATCTTACGAAGGCCTTGATGGTTCATGTATTCTCTAAAGATAATTGAATTTTTATCACTTCAACACGTTATCATCAATTATTAAGATTGAGTTTGACCATTATGTTAAATTTATCTAATATTGTTGTTATTATTCCATAGAAAAGGCATAATAAATGAGTGGACTTTGTGTAAGAACTTATTCTTTATCAATCTGTGTTTCCATTTTGATAAGAGAATATGTAGGAAACAGATAGTATTATTGTTAATTAATGTTTGCCAAACAGTATAATTTATTCTCATATTTGGTCATCCAGTAATATTCCGAAATATTTGTCTTAAAATATATTGCAGCTATAAATTCATGTAATTTATTTACCTTATTTTGGTTTCAGCTCTAAAATAAGACAGCACGATTCTTGAGGACAACTTGTACGACTACTATTTTTAAAGCAGATTAAGGATTAAAAACTCATACAAAATGGTAAGCGATACGTATAGCCAATTATAATTCTTTTATACCTATACCTACTTTCGACATATTGCGATGAAACATTTCAGCTTATATGGCATTAGGAAAATTAATTACACCATTCAATACACTCATGCACATCATACAAAAATTGTAATTAATTTATTTCTAGGAGGACAAAATTCCGAACGGGACTGGTGGAGAAGCAGACCAGATGCTAGGACATGAAACTGCAACGAATGGCGATGTTAAAATGTAATTACCATTCCACCATACTTTTAGCTGCATTTTTCGAAAAGAACGAAATAAAATTCTTCAATTTTTCTATAGGTACAAATTTACCAAAGAGGGCGACGTAGAGGTAGGGACACAGGATTTTGACCCATTCAAAGCCAGACAAGTTGAACACCCTGTTTCGTAAGTAATCTAATCTTTTTCAGTAAAATAATGATTATCATTATTGCACAGAGTAAGATAAAGAGACAGTTTATACACAAACGATTACTCCAAGTCGACTTCGGAAATTTCCAATTTTTTCAATTTATTTATCCAAAAAATCAGTCCTCTCAAGAGTTATGTTGAGAACTTTTGAATCTGCCTGTATATTCAATCTGCCAATTAACAGTTACCGATACCTTTTACTGAAGTTATTAATATTCTCTTTATTTTTCTAATGGTATTTATTAACCGCTTCATAAAAAGCATTATCGTGTATGATAAAAGTAGACTGATGTTAATTGCATCACTCAATTTTTATTAAGTCCAAGGAAATCTAAACCTATTATAACTACCTGCATATCGAATACCGTGTGCTCAAAAGCTTTTTCTGTCGAGTTAGCCATGACCATCTCTCTGTCTCATATTAAAACCATTAGAAAAACAGAGACAGAAAGATAACTGGTGGTACTCGACAGAAAAAGAGTTTGTGTACAGGGTATAAGGACATAATTTCACCATTTTGCCATTATCAATAAATTTTTATCGTTCTCTACTCACTTTTATCACCGTAAAAACGTAAAAATATGTTCGAATACGACCTCAATTTCATCCAAAATGACTTTTCTATACCGACAGATGAACTTTGTTGATTATGAAAGATATGCCCTTCTTTGGTTCTTGATTCAGTATTATTTTCTTCTAGGAACACCGGCACATTAACTCATCTACTGAAGGCATCCTTGGGAACGGGGATCCTTTCAATGCCGGCAGCTTTCAAATCCTCGGGCCTCGTTTTAGGGATATTCATAACTGTAGCGGTTTCAATTATTTGCACCCACTGCGCCTACATCTTGGTAAGCCTTTCGCCGAAAATTCCAATCGCATTCTTCATTACCATTATTCGTATTAGGTCGAATGCGCCCACGTTTTATACAAGAAAACCGGTAAGACCACGATGGGTTTCGCGGACGTGGCGGAGCAGGCCTGCCTGAAAGGGCCGAAATGGGCCCGAAAGTACGCCCCTTGGGCCAAGTACATCGTCCTATGGGGCATCTTCGTGACGTATTTCGCCACTTGCAGCTGCTACGCTGTGATCATAGCGAAAAACTTCAATTTCGTGGCGTACGTCTATCTGGGCAAATTCGACCAGAGGATAACCATCGCCCTACTTTTGATACCGCTGGTACTGCTCGCCTACGTTCCCAACTTGAAGTACCTGGCGCCGGTCTCCATGGTGGCCAACGGCTTCATGGCGATCGGCCTGGGCATCACCTTCTACTACATAGTTATCGGCCTGCCGGCGGTCTCTGATTTACCGGCCGACGTCCCCCTAGTGGCTGACATTTCGGGGTACCCCATGACCATCGCTATCGTGATTTTCGCCATAGAGGCGATCGGCGTCGTCATGCCCTTGGAAAACAACATGGCGACGCCGAAGAGTTTCGTCGGCCTTTGCGGCGTCCTCAACCAGGGGATGAGCGGGGTCACCTTGGTCTACATAATCTTGGGCTTCTTCGGGTTCATGAGGTACAAGGCGGACACGAGAGACTCGATCACTCTGAATCTCGACAAACAGGACCCGTGAGTTTTCTAATTGTCGGTAATGTCGGGTTCGTTTTTATGATGACGTTTTTTTTTGTTTGTAGGTTTGCCCAGGCCGTCAATATCTTGATCGGTCTTGCAGTTTTCTGCACGTTCGGACTTCAGTTCTACGTGTGCCTCGATATCGCGTTCAAGCAGTTGCAGCACCGGTTCACCAAGCATCCGACTGTCGCCAATTACTTGCTGCGGACAGTTCTCGTGGTCGTTTGTGTGTCCATCGCGATCGCCGTGCCTCAAATAGTGCCTTTCGTGTCTCTGATTGGCGCTTTCTGTTTTTCGATTTTAGGACTGATGGTTCCTATTTTCATCGAAATTCTCACGTTTTGGGATAAGGGATTCGGGAAGTATAATTGGAAAATTGTTAAAAATGTTATCGTTGTTTTGACTGCGATTTTGGCGTTAATTTTTGGATCTAAAAGCGCTATTACGGATATCATTTACCCACCAAAAGAAGATGTATAAATTTTCGTATTAGTTTTGTATTATTTTATTAGGGCCTTTATATTTTCTATTTGCTCAATTTATTGTATTTCTAATCAATAACTAAAATCGAATTATCCCTAAATCCAAAATTGAATTTTGTTATTATGAAATAAAGATTGTTTTGTTTGTAACCCTGCTGATTTAAGTATTTCAATTACTTGAATTTAGCTGTGGCTGTGATCTAAAATATCATTTAAGACATTTTTGTTACAACATTATTAATGGCATTATGTTTTTAGAACATACTTTAGTATTATAATATTATTTTGCACGAATTATCAGAGATGTATTTAATTTTTATTTTTATTGGTGACTAAATATAATTATATTTTATAAAAAAATATTTTGGGTATTTTTAAAATTATTATGAATAATATGTAAAATTGATAAGGAGCACAACAACTTTTCAATAATAATTATTAAGTAATACGTTAATTTGATTATGCTTAGGAAAGGATGATAGAAGATAGTGATCGAGTGATTGATGAATATGTATTTTAATGCGTGCCTGAAAAATATTTGCTGGATGTGATTTTCTCATACTTACGTCCGTTACATTTATAGATGTTGCAGGTTCAGCATAATTATAGTATTTTGGGTATTATGATGTTTTAAATTTTTAATTTATTATTTATTATATCAACTTTTACTTAGAAAAATATTTACTACCATCGAGACTACCATCTATAATTATAGTTATTCTGATTTATGTTCCTAATTTCAACTATTTAATTTTATCAAATGCCTCGGTTTATGATTTATAAATTATACCATATAGCTAACTACAATAATTTTTAATAAAAGGAATAATAAGTGAGCCCAGAAAAAGGTTATTCATATTGTACACCCTCATCTTTCACAGGTAGACAGGTAGCTTGACGACTGAAATCTGTATGGACTGTATGGACGCATTTAGACGGTCGTGTCATCTATCGGACGACAATCAGACTATTCATTTCACTGTTTGGGTACCACTGAAAATTCCGTCGAACGGGGAAATGGTCATATGGGTATTCCGCCGAACGCAGAGATCCGGTCAAGGAGGATGTCTTGCAAGTTGCATCTAGCAGGCGCGCGTTTTGACAGTTCGATTTTTGACATCCGTTCTCTAATCATCACTCCTTTAGATTAAAAAGTACACAAAATTCGGCCGAAATAATCCAAAAATGAAGGTTTCAAAGGATAACGAAAATAAATGGGCCGGTTATGGACTCAGAATCGTCTTAAACACTATGTCACATCCCTTTGAGTACGCCAAAACTCTGATACAGGTTAAGTAAACTCCCTTTTTTGAATTTGACAAATCTCTATTTCTGATTTTTCCAACAGATTGGATACGAACCCTTCCCACCACGCCCCGCCAAAACCCTCTTAGGAAAACCGGCTTTGAAACTGCCCAATATTTTTCAATATGGTAAAGGGAGAAAAATCTTCAACTACTTTGCAACTCAAAGTCACAAATTTTTTTCAGTGAAACACATCAAGACTGTTGATGGATTTTCGGGTTGCTACAGAGGCTTGGGCCCGAAAGTCTGCGGAAATTTATGTGGTATGGTAGCCATTCAAAAAATGATTGACTGTTTAGAGCTCAACAAAGAAGACGAGGAAGACACAGACAGTGAAGAGAGTCGAAAGAAAAGATTTTTGAAGTGTTTGAAAATTGATTTAATCACGCACACAACCGCCATCATCATCAGCCAACCTTTCCACGTTATCACAATTCGCATCATGAGCCAATTTGTTGGAAAAGAGACAAAATACGTGTAAGAAGAACACAACTCTTTAAAAACCATCTCGTTCAATTACTGATTTCAGAGGTGTTTTTGGGTCTATTGGTGAGATTTATCGGCAAAATGGTCTATTAGGATTCTTCAGTGGTCTAGTCCCAAGGTTAATAGGTGATTTATTATCAGTCCTCATGGCAAGTGGGGTGACTTATGTTGTCAACAAGTACTTGATTGAAGAAAAGGAACTTCAGAATTACACCTCAGCGGCTATTTGTGTAAGGATCATGAGATAACAGAAATTATATCATTTGATGATTTCATCCTTTGCTATCGCTTTTATGAGTGATATTATAGAATTATCTTTCACAGATGCTATCGTCGTCAATAATGTACCCCTTCCAAGTGGTGTCAAATTGTATGGCAGTGACAGACTCGGGTCTCGTAGCAGGTTCACCACCACAGATGCCCCATTATGGGTCTTGGATTGATTGTTGGACAGATTTATCAAATAGAAGCCAACTGAAAAGAGGGTCGAGCCTTTTGGTGCGCTATTACACGGGACCACAATTTGTAGTCGGCAATAAAGTAGTGGCCGGAAAGCTAGGAAGCAATCCGATGTTCTAAATTTCACGCTTTTTTCTGGTAGTTTCACGTTTTTTTTTTTCCTTCAAATTAGTCAATGTAAATATGTTAGATTGTATTGTGTTGATTTATTAAATTCTTGTTCCTTGCGATTGACTTTGCTTTTATGGCAACATTAAATTTTTATTCTTTTTACGTTGTAATCCTAAAAATATGTAGGTCAGTGATTCTCTGTCAATTTTGAAATTAGCGGTTTTATGATCTGTCAAATCAAATCTGTCATTTGTCATTGAGCAATCAACAAGTGCATTGTGGGATCATGTATGGTGGTCATTTTTGTCATTGTACGAAAGTATTTTAGCGATTTCCGCAAATTGCGCTTTCCCCATCACTTCCTCTACTTAATTAACATGAAATTTGTGATATGGTGTTTAGTATTAAATCACGCAGTTGTGTGAAAAATCGTCGCCCATCTCTCAACACCAAGATAACAAAGGTCATTTCAGATGAACCTAACCCAACGTCTTCTTTGAAGTTTTATTATTAACGAGAAAAAGGTATAAAATACGCGGAGATTTCTCGGTGACGTTTACACGTCTATTTAAGTACCGGCCGCTCAAATCTCAAATATGTACATCCGACGTCAAAATAATTTTGACACATTTTTTTTTGCTTGACACTACTCAACAACTGAGACAGGACCACCTCCACAACATCATTAGTAGTAAGAAGTGTACTGAAATGCGGTCCTTTTCAGAATTTAGAGCACAATATAACATGTTTTGGAAGTACAATAACAACTCCTCTTCGGAGATCGACGCCTTATTGGCGAAAGAGGTAACGGAGCACGCAAAACCGCCCTTCGAGACTAAAACCTTTCGAGTGCTGTTTCAGGATGTCACTCTCCATGAAGTCATGGATGCTGAAGACATAATCAACCAGTGCAAAGTCCAAAGTAAAGCCTTGATCGACTTGTGAGTGACCGAAATGGCGAAAATTACGTCGTTTATAATTGTCGTGAACTTGCAGCCTGTTGAAGCCTGAACACATAGAGGAGCTAGTTAACTTGACCACCAGGGAACCATCACTGGAGCTCGACGAACGCGTTAGGTTCAAGTATCCTAACATCGCCTGCGAACTGCTCACATCCGACGTTCCTGCAATCAACGAAAGATTGGCCAGCGAGGACGTGCTCCTCGATAAGCTCTACAGTTTTCTCGAGTGCGAACCTCCCTTAAATCCACTGTTGGCTTCCTACTTTAGTAGAATTATGGGTGCACTTATCGCAAAAAAGACTGAGCAGGTAAGGCTAACAATATTTATCGAGTGAATGATGAGGAAGAACGAGTCCATCATTATTAAGAGATTTGGCCACCTAGTACTAATGATTTCATTAATTTAGTAGTTTTTATCTTGGTATTATTTCATCCATTTTAGTTTTTTTTTTTCGGTTTGTTTCTATCCGGTTTTTATTTATTTGTGTAGTTTTACATGATTATTTTTGTTAATTTTCATTAATGATTTTTCTCAGTACTAACAAAAAATAGGTGAGATATGTGGTGATGGTGGTTTTGGCATTTTTCATGGGTTTGAATGAGTGCACATTGATTTGGTGTGGCGTGTGCGGTTAAATATTTTCGTAGTCGTTTTAGTGTACAAAATATAACGTAAATTTTTCCTTCTTTTCCGTTCCTGTCCCCGTTCCCGTTTCTGCCGCCACCAGAACTGGTTGTCCTATCAGTTCACTTGCTTACAGGTTCTAGATTTTTTAAAAGCTAAGGACACCTTTATATCATTACTGCTCAAACATTTAGGCACTTCCGCAATCATGGATCTCATGCTCAAACTTATGACGCAAGTTGAAACCATAGAGATGAGACAGAACATTCTCAATGTAAGTCGAATCGAAACACCCAATCATTTTTACCACAGTGGAATTTTTCGACAGTGGCTCGACAGTCAACAAATCATGCAATCTCTGGTGTCCCTGCTAAACGCCAAAGTCGATAAAGAAAGGCACTACAATGTTGCTCAAATGTTGTGTGATTTCGTTCGCGTAGCCAGGGACACCGAACGGAACTACACGGAAAGAGTCGATCCGGACCCGCTACTTAACACCCTGGAATCGTAATAAATTCACCCGATTGGTGCGAATCCGCCATTTTGAGTATTCTGACAGATGTCTCAACATGGCGGCGTCGCAAGTCTCGGTACCACTTGAACTTGATCATTGTTTCAGATCCGAAACTGTAGCTCTCATGCTGGATAATATGTTTGGAGATAAGAGCGAGAGCGCTATCATAGGCGGCATTCAAGTACTTTTAGCTCTTTTAGATATTAACCAGACGAGGTATTTTCAGTCTTATACGTTTTCTAATAGGATTTTTTATTCGGTTGGTGTTTTTAGCATTCCGAAACTCAACTCGCAAACTTCGTACAATTCCAACATCAATGACGAAGGTATCATCGATATGGAAAGTAAAGAGAAGGTGGTCCAATCGACTTTGCAACCAATCAGGGGACGCATGAAGGATTTCCACAATCTCCTCGTCACTAGCACTTTGGTGAGTCTCCTTTTTAAATTCAAATGACAGTTGTATCATTTCTGGTTCGATTTTTTTGCAGAGTCCAATTAAGAGTACTGTGGGTGTTCTGGATCCGCCTTTAGGTAATACTCGCCTTCAAGTTGCCAAACTGCTGGCCGCCATCATAACGTTCGACGATCGCGATCTGCTGGACGAAATGGTGACTTTAGGGACTTTCCCGGTGCTCCTAGACTTATTCTTCAAGTACACTTGGAATAACTTTTTGCACACTCAAGTAGAAAATTGCCTTGTTTCCGCTTTAAGAACACATGTATCTGACGAAAACGATGAAAACTCGAATGCCTTAACTAGACACGTGAGTAACAGTTTTCCCTTGAAATCGCCATTCTGATTTATCGATTTCAGTTATTAGTTAATTGTAAATTAATTGAACGACTTGTATCAGCTTGGAAGGACAACGATGAGGGACAGTAAGATTTCCACTAATCAAAACCGTTTATCTACTTTCTAATGAATGTTCTGTTTCCATAGGAAAGAAGTAATGGGTGTTCGGAAAGGCTACATGGGTCATTTAATAAGTATAATCAATAAGATAGTTGAATTGTGTTCAAATAGTGCATTGGGGCAATATCTCAACGATAATTTACCAGAAACGGCCGAAACTTTGGAAGAGTTCAAAGAGGGTGCCCTTAAAGAAGCCAACGCCCTCCAAGACACCCTATTGGTAAAAAATAACCGTATCTAGTAAACATTTACGTTATCGACTTTCGAATTTTCCAGGGTGGTGTTTATCCGAATACTTCCAATGAAGAAAACGATGAATACGTAGACATTGCATTCCCGCAGGACCAAGTAATTGACATTTTCGACTATGGCGATAAATTTTGTAAATCGTGTGTGATTTCAGGCGTTCGCCAACTACCAGCTCCATTTGGCGTCCAATTGCATCGATAATCTCAGCTCTTTCAACGACGACGCGTTCAACGACGGCGACGACACATTACAGTGAGTGACTTTACCCGCCGTTTCTAAGCCCGCATTTTATATGGTGTGTTTCTAAGGACTATTGACCACAGGACGGACATGAACTTCAGCCTGACCGACGAAGAGTTCGACCTGCGCCATGAGCTGTTCAAGCAGACGTGCGATCAGACGCTGAACACGTTCGGTGACGTCGACGAGCCGATCGCGGACGAAAACGAGCACACTTTGCCCACGGTCGTGCCCAAAGAGGAATTGAACGACACCGTCTACAGCGATGACAGCGACGGGGATTCGTCACCTGTCAATACCATGGACGTCGACCGTAAGTTCTGCGCAAGAATTTCGCTGAAATTTTTTGTTTTCAATTAGTTATTGCAATTACCAAGAAATTTTCGTGACGTCAGCAATTATAAGTCGTGGGCACAGCTCGTCTGTAGATGGCGCTCATGAAAATTCAATGATGGTCGCTGTATTACCGATTACCGACATTTCGAGGTTACGTAAGTGTCTGCTGTCATCCGTGTCGGTAATGTTTTCGTGTTATTGATAAAATTATGCGATTGTGCCTCAAAAAATGAGGGGAAAACTGCAGGCCAACATATGCAACCAACGATTCATTCACCACGGTGAGGAAAAACTTGCTGATCACACAGCACGGATCAACACCGTAACTGTAACTACGCATGGCGCCATCTATTGGATCATAGAAAACTCGTAGTAGCTGACGTCATCAGGAAAAAATAATAATTTCAGTCCTTTAAACTTTACTAAAAAATGAAAAAAAAAATACCGTCTCAATTATTGATTACCAGGTATTTCAAAAATGAAAATTCCTAATTGGTTGTTTTTTGAGAAGCGTGGGGCTCGCCGAAGGGCGGCGGGACGCCTCTGGCGCCTTCGGATCCGTGGGGCTCGCCGCCCAATCCGGAGCAGGGCGGCGCCGATTCGAATTGGGCCGACTTCAATTCGGTCAGCTTCGAGGCGAACTTCGACAACGTCGCTAAAAACAGCGGCGATGCCAAATCGGAAAGTGTCGACGTGAAGGAGGAGGCGCCGAAGACGCCCGACAGTATCGTCGACGTTGCTCAAGAATCCCAGCAGGCGGATCAGGAGTGCCAACTTTTAGATGCTAAAGACAACAACAACAGTGCCGCGGGTGATGTCGCCAAGTCCGAGCCGTCCAAGTAAGTTTAGTTTTGTTATGTTGGTTTTCATGTTTATCGCTGTGATCAGAAGTTGTGTGTTTTGAAACGAATCATAAACAGGGACTGCTGAAAACCATTGACGTATCGTCGGCGGCCATCTTGGTTCCGCATTGTTTCGTTTTTTGAAGTATAGATTTTGTTTTCTGTCAGTTTGAAGCCCACTGCGACTTCCACGTCTACAACCACCACAGCAACTACTGCAGTAGCAGAGAGCACGTCGCCTGATAAAGTGTGAATTATGCTTTTTCAGGTACACATATCAAAAAAAAAAAATGGGACAAATGTTCGTTATTAGAGAAATATGCCATCATCATAATAAGAGTGTTTTTGTAACCGCCACCCCCTCTCTTGAATCATTATTATTACTTACAGTATAATGAAGGAAAAAATATTTGATAATTTTTTAAAATCATGTTTAATTCATCTAGCAATATACTGAACGATCGATATAATTATAATAGAATTTGTTGTAAAAATTACCAGTCTTTAATTTATTTTAAGCTTTAATTTTTTATACTATAATCGAGCTGGTGAACCATTTCATACCTTTGTGAAGAGATTGGAAATGTTTTTCTTAATTATTCGGGATTTTCCCTGGAGTATTGAATTATCATTATTACTTAGTTGAAAAAGTTGTGTGTTTGTATTGAAAATTGGCTTGTTGTTGCTTAGTGAGTATATTTATCTGAAGGTCTCTTTACAAAGTGTGCAATATAAAATATCAAGATGAAAGGACGAAATAGATTTTGTGCACTCACCAAACTTTCAAAGTAGCTACATTAAATTGAATACAAAATGTGCATATAGCAGCGAGTTTATGACTTGGGCACAAAGTCTGTTCAGTATTGTGATATAAACCAATCCCTTGCATTAAAAAAAACATAGAAAGATTAGTTACTTTATTGTGCCTGTTAATTAGGGCTGTGTGATTCAATTTTATATTCGAGTATAGATTATGCCAAAGTGACCGAATTAATTGAATAATTTCAACTGCGAGAAACCGTGCTTATTCATATCAAATGAGAAAAGCAGAAATTGACTGACAAAAGCCGCGGTTCAAATCAGGTTAAATGGAGTCTAACTCGCCTTAAGAATTTTTCTCAGCATTTGAAATCCGCATTTTTTATCTTTTTTTACTATTTGGCTCTACCCCATCAGCATTCTTCAACAAATCTAATGACTGGCTAATAATCGATGATCGTCTGATCAATGCAGATTTTTATTATTCGAAATTTTCGCACAGCCCTACCGTTAATGCAATCAGAACTTAAACCAAATGTAAAAGTGTATTCATCGAAAACATAAAAAAAATCTTAAAAATGTATGTAAATATTAAATTTATCAAAGGGTACCTTATTATCCTCCTTGTTTTTTTCGTTGTTGTATTTAATTTGTAATGTACAAATAGTTTCATTTTCTTGTAATTCCCATTATTATATCGACCAATCTCTCAATTTCGACTGGCGTCTATTATGTTATTATTTTTTCCTTTGAATTCTATAAAACTATAACTTCTGTGATTATAGATTGTGACTAAATTATTACATAGCACATTTTATAATTTTTTTTTATTTAGTGTCAACCCTCTCATCAACAGTGCCTAGGCATAATGTATATTTTGTAACATCCTCTACTGTTATTATTCGACGTTTTGCTTCGTCTTGGTTCTAATAAAATTTATTGAACTTAAAATTCACCTTTTTTTACTCGACCAATGAAAAATTGCACATCTTAAATGAAGAATCGCACTTGATTATCATTTTATTATTAAGAGTTTAAGAAATACGTTCAATAATCAAAATTGTATTCAAAATATGATGAATCAAAGTTATGGACCCTCACATATCCATCTTCTCCTCCAGAACTGTAACTTTTACCATCGGGATGGAAAGCCACACTGTTGATAGGACCGAAATGCCCTTTAACACGTCCGAATTCCTCTTCAAAGACCATGTGGAAGAATCTGGAATCAAATTTCCCTACTCGTGTTGAAGTGGTCGTTACATCCATAGCATCTTGACCTCCACCCACGACCACATGTTCGAAAATCGGACTAATAGCAGCGGAATTTACAGGCCTTTCGGTTTTGTATGTTTTCAGTAAAAGTAAATCGTTTGCGTCGAATAATTTAGCCGTGTGGTCTTTAGAAGCAGTCACAAACATCGTCCCTTCTTTGTTCCATTGCATATCATTGATGAGATTGTCATGTTCTTTAGTAGAATCCAGTTGACGACCAGTCTAATGGTAATAAGTTGAGATAAAATATTTTGCCAAGTAATAACAATAAGATAAACACTTACTTTGAGGTCCCATTTGGCGACTTCTCCATTTTCATGTCCAGTAATGATGTTTTCATCCAAATTATCCCATAAAATTGATGAAACCCTGGAGCCCTTAATTGGGATACGCAAAATGGGATCAGCGTGCGTAAAACTCTCATCGACATTTCGTACATCGATGATGAAGATCTCGCAATTGTGCCCCATGGCTCTGTCGGTGGTATACACTGCCATGTTTCCCGAATAGCTGTATAGACAAGTACGAACTGATGAATTTGTGGAGATGTTTCCGACTTCGCGCCCGGTCTCGCAGTCCCACACTTTCAGTGTGTTGTCTCCTGCGCCCGAGAGGAATCTGGTGGTGGTCCAGTTCACATCGATACACCATACAGCCCCCTGGTGGCCATTGAAAGTCCCCAACCTTTCTCCGTTAAGGGAGTACCAAACATTCGGCTTGTTGTCCTTTGAGGATGAAAATAAAAGATCGCCTTCTCTGTTGTACTTGATTTGGGTGATAGCACGTTCGTGCCCTTGGAGCATTAGCGGTTTCTGTGAAAGAAGAAGTTCATGAATAGGGTTCGGGCGCAGTCTTCAATATGGGCTTATAAAACGGGCCACATTTTGTTGTGTATGTAAATTTTCACTTCAACATTGAAAAAAGAGCCCAAATACTCACCATTTTAAAAAAAAATCACTCAATTTACAGTTTTAAGGGCACAAACACGCGGAAAAATACTTTTAAGGTTAATGTCAGTTTGACTTTTGACAGTTAAATGACAGATGACATTGACGCGAGTGAGCTTAGCAACAAAAAATAAAGCAGTCACGCCAACATACCGCCAATATTTATTATTAAACCATTTTTGTTGTTTTTCTATTTTAAATCTAACTTATATGCCCTTAACAGTGTGAATAAATGATAAATAAAACATAGAAATTTACCGTTTATTACTTTACGGCCTTTACGGTTTTCTCTCAAAGGAATTATGTTGCTGTCACTGACAAGTTTCAACTGCTCCTGACTTCAGACAAAACAAATGTCAAAGTGAAACTTAACCACATTTTTGCACATCAAAGAAATATTTCCTAAAAAATGATGAACAAATCAAATCGTTACGAAAAAATCGAATTTTTGGGTGAAGGGCAGTTCGCTACAGTGTACAAAGCTCGCGATGTGGAAAATGACACCATCGTGGCAGTGAAAAAGATCAAGATGGGCAGCCGGCAGGAGGCGCAGGATGGCATCAACCGAACGGCCTTACGTGAGATAAAACTCCTACAGGAACTCCACCACAAAAACTTGATCGGATTACTGGACGTCTTCGGCCACATGTCTAACGTTTCCCTGGTCTTCGATTTCATGGACACGGATTTAGAAGTCATAATCAAAGACAACACCATAATCCTCACCACGGCCAATATCAAGACCTACATACTCCAAACGTTACAGGGATTAGAGTTCTTACACCACAATTGGATATTACACCGCGATTTGAAGCCCAACAATCTTCTGGTGAACGCCAGCGGAGTGCTGAAAATTGGAGATTTCGGTTTAGCCAAACTGTACGGATCTCCCAATCGGATCAACACTCATCAAGTGGTAACCAGATGGTATCGCGCCCCCGAACTTCTTTTCGGAGCCAAGCAATACAGCACCGGCATCGACATGTGGGCCGTGGGCTGCATTTTAGCCGAATTGTTATTACGAGTGCCCCTGTTCCCTGGTGAATCGGACTTGGACCAACTCACGAAAATCTTCGGCGTGTTCGGAAACCCCACAGAGGAGAACTGGCCGGGACTGAAGGAGTTGAGCGATTTCATCGAGTTCAAACCGTTCACGCCGATCCCGGTGAAAAACATATTCACAGCCGCCGGTGACGATTTACTTGACGTAATCGAAGGGCTCTTGGTGCTCGACCCGCTCAAAAGACTGGAGTGCACCGAGTGCTTGAAAATGCCGTTCTTCAGTAACAGGCCGGCGCCCACGATCGGCTTGAAATTGCCCCTACCGCAGAACATCCGTAAAGTCAAGGAGATCGAGAAGCCCTCGCTCAAGAGGAAGCTGCTGGACGCGGCCGAGGGTGGCGGGACTTTATCCAAGAGACTGTTCTTCTAATCAAATACACTATGTTCGTTTATTATTTAATATTAAAATACGTAAGTAGGCAATAATCGATAAGTTTGCATAAAGTTTCACCTTGGTTTGGTTTGGTCATAGATTACCTTGGATGAGGATCATTGATAACTGTCAAAAAAATAGAAATAGGCGACAACAATTCAACTGTTATTCATAATTTTCGTGCCAATCGAGCGATTTGATTGGGCGGAAAAAACGAAGGGGCTCTGTGATTTGTCAAAAAATCTACGGTCAGTTGTTTCGCACCTGAAATGAAATCGGCTGTTGTGAAATTCGTGTTGAAGAGATTAGGAAAATCCGAAATAACAGAGGTACCATTATAATCTGTGTTTACTTATATCGGGAAAAAAGTAGGAGAGGAAGGCGACGATTATAAGAAGGGGCGATTACCATTAAAGCGGCGACTATTAACAGTTCGTAAACAGTATCAAGTACACGCATTTTTACTTAGGTGGATGCACTTTGAGTTCGCGTTCAGTAGCGCGCGCTTCGATTCCGGCCGCAGTTTCGAACATGGCGAGCGCCGGCGTCGCGACGTCAGCGGCAGGCGCCGTCGTTGCGATGTAGTGTGCGGTGTCGAAATATGCACGTTATCGAACAGCTGTTCGGCTCATTCTCAGCGATGGATCAGTGAATTTTTCGCGTCTTCCTCGGTGATGTGCTGGGCGAGTTCGACTGGTGAAGATGATGAGAAGGCAGCAGCAGCAGAGCCAAACGCAGCTCCAAATCGACCACAGCGACGAAGACTGCACGTCGTCCCCGGTGAGGCCACCATTCCGGCACCCGCACCCTCACCCTCATTATTTCCATCCCCTTTAGGATTTTAATAGAGGGCGACCCTCGGAAATGCTCCCCTACATTTTTCATTATATTTGTATTCGTTTGTGTTTACCTAGTTGGTTTTCCGAAGGGTGTTCTAATTTTTTCTCCTGGATTTTATTGACCTATATTTTTTCAATCCAGACGGTTTTTTTCACAGGTTTTTTCTCTTACATTTTTCATTACGTCGCGGTCGATATTACCTAGTCTTTTAAAGGATAAATAAAAACAAAACTCAATTAGGCGTAATTTTTGTAGCAATTAAAAATAATCGTACAGAATAGGTCGGTGATATGAGTCATTTTGTGGTCATAGGTATCCTCGCAGGTATCTATTATTGTACACATTCATACCTGCCTAATTTAAAATTCAGTATTTCTATGGGTGTGTGAAATAGGTGGAAAATTCTAAGAGTATTAAAACTCTATGGGCATAACCGAGGAGGAAACAATGAAAGATTAGCTAAAATAATTATTTGCAAAGTTTTTCGATGGTTTGTTTCAAATATTTATTTGAATGATTCATTTCCTTTCCTATATTTTTAACTTTCAATACGGTTATAATGGCATATATTTTCATTACAATTCTTTTTCGTGCAATTGCAAGTAGAAATAAAGTGCATATAATAAATAATAATTATACGAGCTCAGCGATTACACTATCCAGTCCTAGGAGTATGTCAATGTCATAAGCGAACTTATTATTTCCATTTGCAAAATATACCGAGCGGTCTAATAAATTTTTATTATTGGTCTCTGTCAACTAGTTTGAATAAGGTCGCCAAGTGCGAGTTTGTCGATATATTAATTGATTTCATTGTCTTTGCGAACAATAATGAATTCAATTGAAATCAATTCACGTGCCATCCACAGGAAGCATATTACACCTAGTGCAAATATGGACATAGACACAAAATAATTGCCCCAACCGATATTATTGTGTATTATTATGCTTTCAGTAATAACTTAAGAAAGTCAAATAATAATTTTATTTCCGTCCTATCCCATTACTAAACGGTTTTTCCCGTTTTTAGTCTCAAATCCTGGAACGCGTCCAATCGGACCGAGTGACTGTCACGAAGCCGGAAGAAGATCGAAGGAGACGCACGATAATCGTCGAGAAAAAGAACGGATCCTACGGTTTCACCCTGCAAAGCTATGGCATACATTACAAGAAGGAACAGGAAATCGAGATGATAACTTACGTGGATTACGTCGATTACGACGGACCGGCCTACAGGTCGGGAATGAGGGAAGGCGACGTCATCCTGTCGATAAACGGGACGGACATGGAAAAGGCCGACCATAAAACTCTGGTGAATTTCATCAAAAACTGTGACACCAGAATGAGAATGGTCGTCCTATTCGAAGACTGCGTCAGAAAAGTAAGCACCGAGAAAACACCATAATAGAGGATTTCATTTCGAACTGTCATTAATCATTTCCGTACCAACCGAGCGATTTCATTGGGCGAAAACAAGGACAGGGCTCTGTGATTTGTCAAAAAATCTATAGTCAGATTTTTCGTACCTGAAATGAAATTGTCTATTGTCAAAAATTGCTAATGTCATGGATTTGGAAAAATTGCAATAAATGTCGAATCTGTTGTCTAGGTCGAACTGCACATGCGCTACATCCAGTTGCAAAGAGTCCTCCAAAGCAAGATGGCGGAACTGGAGAAGCTCTGCATAAAAGAGCGCCAACTGCTCGAAGGTAAATGGAAGACGCACAGCCTCCCCGCCAGAAAAAAAGCCTCGCAAACGAACGGAGACCCTCCAACCCCCACGCAACAGGCCTACTCCTATTGCAGACCTACAGTTTCCACGGAAGACGTCGCAAAAGCCCAACAGAAACAACAGAACAGTCCACCCCTGATTTTCGCCTACCAATACTTAGACCCCCACTATCGCTACATGCTGCAACCGTCAACCAGCAGCAGCGGCGAATACCTTTTGACATTCGAACCGTCATCTCGATATCGCGCCGACCGCCCCCACTTTATTGTCAAAGCGCCATCTATCAGTGACACCCAGAAACAGACGAGGGCGCAACAGACTAACGGCCAAGCGGTCGTCGAGGGCAAACCACCTAAAAAATCCTCGTCCGTCACCTGTCACAATTACGCCGGCCATCTTTGCAACCCCTGTTTGCAATCAGGTGGTGACAACGCCAGTCTGGACGCCTACGATTTAGCGAGTCCCTGTTGCGACCCTCACTGCGTCCCCAGTCGCAGACGTGGGCGCAACCGCGATAAGGAGCGCAGGAGCAAGAGAGACTCGAAGACCGAGGAGACGCAAACGGAGCCTCAGCGCGCATGCGCAGTGCGCCCTCGGTCGCAAATCCAGAGCTCTGCGCCCAGGCGCTACTTTCACATAGGCGCAGGCCTGGTCAGCCAGTGCAGCTTCCACTCCTGCACCTCGAGCGAATTGAGCGGCGTCGCCCCGACAACCGGCGAAAGCTCGGCCAGTTACACGACTTCTCTAAGCACCGATACGCTTTATTGGGACGGTTCTTGCGACATGAACCAGCCGTCCCGGCAAGTCAGCTTGAAATCCAACGGGACTAAGCAAGAACAAGCGATGCGGTATCCACAGCAACCAGGTCGTCTCCAGGAGACGGTCTACGTGCAGTACGCGACCGTCAACAACAAGCCGAAGTCTTGGGATAACTTGGCGACCACCAAGGCTTACGGTGGTTACGGTTACGGTTATGGTTACTCGGATACGTCGGGTAAATGCGGGCTGACGCAATCGGGGGGTGGTAACGGTAAGCCGCATAGGGTGAAAATGGGGCAACATCAGGGTGGGCAGTATTTTCGCGTCGATAACGGTAAGGCGCAACTGTATACGCCGCACGCTCAAAGGCGCTACTTTCAGCCGACCAAAAGCACGGAGAATTTGCTGCTTTCTGTTCCGGATGGTTCGAGTGCGTCTTGCGAATGTCTGGATGCGACTTCGCCCGCTCCTTGCGATTCGAAGGACGGGCGTTTTTTCCAAAGTCCCAGGCAGAGTATCAGCGTGAGTCCGACGGATCCGAATTTCGGTTATTACAGTGCCGTCGGTGGGGGCGGTAGGAGGTCTTCGAAAAGTAGCGAAATCGGTCCTAGTGGTTATCCGAAAAATGTCGTGTCTACTAGTTCGGAAGCTACGAGGTTGTAATCTGGCGGAAATTGGTCGATTTGGTCGTAATATTCGATATCTACTGTAATAATGTTATTATTTTGCTTTTCTTCTATATTCAACCGGGACGCCTTATAGGTGCCATAGAGGGACGTTCATGAATGGCTTTAAATAGTTGTAATTTCAGTACAATGAAGCTCACATATTCTAATGTTTAATCACGAACAAAAGTAATGTTAAAGATGTCACAATTTTTGTAAACTGCTACACGCGATGAGGACCTAATATACAACGTGTTTTCTACCACCCTTTTGGGGCCTTGTGTCTCGGAGACTGATGTGCGTTTTCGATCTGCCAAGTTTTATGAAAAATTTTTCTTCATTCGAAACTATCAGTTAATATAATTCATACATTTCCTTGATAATAACAAGTCGCCCCAAAGCTGATTGTATGGTGTATAATAATTTATAACACAACCCATCTGTATTTTTAGAAAATTATGGATATGACTTACACAACTGATGGCCCTTTCCAAAACTCATATTATGGAGAAATAAGTTGCTAAATGATGAAGCCTAAAATTTATTATCAATCAAAATAATTTCAACTCGCCATTTTTTTTCAATTGCATGTGATATTTTGTAAGTTACCCGAAGTTGAGTTAACTTTATCGCAAGGAATGGTTTTAAACATTCCATTTTTTTATTTATAGGAAAACCGGTAATTTTATTTAAATCGAAGTTGACAATAAATTTTGTTAATTTTTATAGTGTTAAAATGTGTAATTATTAATTTAATTTTTTTATCATAAAATTATAATAATAATCACTTGAACTAATTTATTATTTGCGATGATATAATTTGCTCATATCATTATTTTTAGGTGTACTTATACATACATGATTGTAGTCTGATAATCGAATGTTTTAGGATTTTTTAGATAATGATTTTAAAAATTTGTCAATTTTATAAATAAATTATTGTTAAATAATTATAAATAACAAGTTTTTTCTCACTGTTCTCCTAAAAAATGGTTTACCCAGAATAAGTACATTTTCAAAATTGTAGCTGTAATTGCCTTTTATTTTTAACAGATTTGATAGAGAATCAACCCTTCCTTACCCTTAAATTTAAAACTCATGAAACGGTGGGAAAATTTAAATAAAAAAAAATAGGATTTACTATGAAATAGACTTTTGGGATTCTTCTGGCCAAAAAAGCATTCAGGAAATGTTAACAATAAATTTTCATACGTCACGAGGATACCTATTTGACGAGTGGCAAAAGCAAAGCGGGATGGAAGTAGAAAATAACCATCGAGAGAAGGGCGAAATCACTGGCGTACGGAAAAAACTTTTCAAATACGTCGTTGTTGTAATTCTCATGGTGTTGGAGCAGGAGAAGTGCAGTAACGCGCCGAGCGGCCCCCGATTTGTCGTGATTTTCCGTGCGAACTAGGGACATAAGTGCCTCCCCCGAAATTTCCCAAATTTCCCGTTAATGGCGCAATGTCAAAAAGGAACATAACCTACGTGAAACCAGAAGAGCCAAGTTTCCTGAAAAAAATCAAACAGCAAGCTGGTTACAAGGAGGGCCCCACGGTCGACACAAAAGTAGGTTAGGGTTCGCCCACCCCCGATAATTTTACTGAAACGCGATTTTCACTGTCGCCCCTTCATAGCGGGAGAACCTGGGACCTGCCGAGGACTTTTCGGACGGCGACGAGGAAGGGCCCACCGTGGTGGTGCTGAAAGAGGGCGATTTGACAGCCGAGGAGGCCGAGCGCGAAAAAGACAGGCTGGAAAGAGGTGAGACACGTCCATTATCACTACGGGGGGCGCCCCCTTGCCCGATTCGCAGATTTTCAAAAGATAAAGGGGCACAAACAGAATTTCGGTCATCAAATTATCGTGAAAAGCGGTGACGGCGGCGCCCCAAAACACCTCTCGGGCGGACTCGGCAGTTTCCGGGAGTTGGCGCATGCGCACGGTTTGGCGCCAAAACGAAAAAGCGCGAATTTCCCAGTTTAAACGGCCGGGACGAAAAAACAAACCGCCCCGCTTTTTTCGGGTCCGGTTTTCGCGAAAATCGCGACTTTTCCGGGGATTCGGGACGGCTTGGGGCGTCCCGGAAAGGCCCGTGGTGGCCCACTTTTCGGTCGGTTTTTTCTGCACGTCGGCCGGGCCACGAACAGAGACGGACTTACGGGAGAGCGGCGGCTTCGACACGAGCCGGAAATTTTCTGAACACGTGACCAGTTTTAGCTCGTAATAAGACTTTGGAAAGGATACTACTCCCCTTTTCGTGAAAATGGTTTGGTCTATTATACCGAAACGGTATTTTGCTCTGATGCTCCCGACCACTCGATAAAATATTTGTTACTTCACGACCAAATTTATCTCCGGTTTTTGTATTAATTTTTTTCCCCGACAATTTTCGACGGTTTTTGTCGATTTTTTTCGCGTTCGTTTTGATTTAAATGAGATAGAACCGGTGACGATTGAAGGATCGCAGGGAGATTTTCTGTCTAGGAACCCAGCGAGCTTCGAGCTTCACAAATAAATTACCGCAAATCGATAAATAGATAGGTACTCTCGTTTCTCATAAACCCTCATCATCATTTCACAATCACTAGCGCCCACACAATGAAAATTTGCAAATGTATTTTTGCGATTATGTGAACAAATCAACTTTATCGGTAATTTTCTACAAAAAATTAAATTAAAAATATTTTTTAATAAGTTACAATGAACGATTTAAGTGCATTTACTGCAGATGTATGTTAGTTATTCATTATTGCTTAATTTGCATGGTCGTGAATTAAAAAGGGGGTCAATTTTTAAATCCATAATTAAAAAGGACGAATATTGGCGGGTGCGCGCCGCATTTCGGAATATAATTTTTTAACTTGTAAAGTCGTTTATACGGTGAATAAACTCGGAGATTTGGATTATTCACACAGTAAAAAACATTCAAATCTGTTTTTTTATTTTTCCTGGTGCGCTTTTCCAGAAGCTGCTGAAACTCCTGCAGATCTGACGGCTCCGATCGTCTTCAAAGCTCGCGATAAAAACGCGGAATCTGAATCTGAACCCGGTTCCCAACAAAAAAGGAAAAGCGATTCTGGTGAAGACTCAAAAACGAAAAAATCCAATAAGAAAACCAGGAATACAAAAGTTTTACTCTCTTTTGACGAAGAAGAGGACGACGATTGAATAACCGTCTTCAGGTGAGTTTCATGTTATTACAATCATTCATAACATTGTAGGAGAAAAATCATTCATGGTTCTAAATTTAAATTCCACCGTTTTGCTATACCATGCAAAGTGTTATTTGAGGGTGAAAATCGATAAAGTCTTTGAAGGGTGGAAAATTTTATTCCCTGTATCGCAGGAATCAAGGGCTCTTAGGTCCGATAGTTCCCCTATAAGCAGTGAGTATAGATATACTCACTGCTATAAGGCAAAAAGTTCGAAATGCTAAAAGATGAAATCTTACTGGAACTTTGTCAGGGCCGGCTCGAAATAATCAGGGGGAATGGTCTCGTTTTTTTCCACAAATTTTTTATTTTATTTATTTGTTAGAAAGTGCCGTAACGATAAAGACCATGGGCGCGCGTTAAGAAAAATTTATTAGATATGGAGTATACATGAACAAAATGAGGTTTGGGCTCAACCATCTTCATCCTGAATGGGGGTGTCCGCGTTGGCTTTTTCGCCGGCGGGGCGGGGTACCTCCTATACCTCTACTCCTCCCGAGCTACTTTTTTTTTGTTCGTCCTGTAGAATTAAAACTCCTCGGAGTGATCGCCCCAACATTAGACACGACGACGCCATTTTAGTTTTCGATCGTCGGGAACTTTTCAAATAATTACCGCACGGCATCCGCGATCTAACGGTCCGCACCTGATAAATTATTAACGCCGATGATGAAGAGCGCGCCGCTGCTGACACGAGAGAATGCCGCTTTATTCATAACGAAATTTCCTCCTTCGCCATTATCATCGGATTTAAATTTAAATTAGGAAAATTAGCCGATTAGGGAAAAGTGTCGCATTTTCCTTGGCAACCCCGTGTTTTTGTTTTGTTTGTTTGCGTTACCAGTGCCAAACTCGAACCGTCCGGCGCGAATTCAAAAATTCGAATCCGCCTGGACGGATTCGGGCCATTTTCGTGCGGGAAGCTCCCGTTTTCCGATCGATCGATCCGTACGAAAATTATTGTAAATTTGAGTCCGCGCTTACGTAACGAAAAAATTTTAAGACATCGCGAACGGAGGAACGACGTCACTGTATTTTCGGTCACGTGACGTACCGTTAGACGCCATATTGGCAGTTCAGTGCGGCGGCTAGGGGTTAGTGACGTGAGTTCCGTGCTTCTCCCATGTTTTCCGGCGGCGGTGAGCCCTGATCCGGTCGAAAGGGTCGTCGGTGGGGCCCGCGGGGCGCGCGTTCCCATTCTCCCCGTGTTGACACATTCGAATATCGCGCTTTTGGGACGGCTCGGGTATTTACGACAGTCGCGGGCCCATCATCCATCGTCGGCGGTGCGTGCGGGCAGATGGTCGCCCTGTGATTTCCACCCAGCGGGACGATCCGAGGACCATGGCGGGAGTCTGAGCGGAGGCCCGCAGTTTCACGGTAAACATTTCAGAAGGAGCGAAACCTCGGGGCGAAAAGTGGCGAGATTTAGGTTAGGTGGCCCCGTTCGTCCGCTCAGGCGGCCCCCCTCACGAAATTTTCCGCTTGCGGCGGCGTTGGCATCATCGTGGCGCGCTATTAGAGACGAGGCCCCGATCCAGAGGCGGCCTTTCGCCACGACAACAACAGGTCCGGATCAGCGCGGAGGACTTGGATGTCGGAGATTTTTTTTCGTGATTGTGTTGTTCGTTTGGAGATAGCGGTTTTGAAGTTTGCTCTCGGTTTCATGCAACGTTACTTTATTGCGTTGTCATATTCTTACGGTGGCCTTTCTCGGCCGATTCTTCACTTAATGACGACTTCACATTTTATTCTTCTTATTTGGTGGTTTGAGTCCTCAAAAACTTGCGAGGACGGCCACCCACTTGCGAAAAATCGGGACGCAGCCGTAGCGCAATCCGTTCACCTCCTTGTCATCTTGTCAAGGAGTGGGTAGTGCCTTTTCTCGAATAGAAAAACACCCAACTATTACTCGCAATTAGAAACTCTTAGAGTTCGCTGTTATGTGATACGTCTTTGCAGTCTAGACTAGATTCCTGTTTTTGTTGTATTTTTTTCATGAGACTTTCAGACCCACCTACCTACCCATCGGATTATTTTATTTTTCCATGACAAAAGTCTAAAAAGTTGTCTGAGCTTGAGTCATGACTTGTTATAATAACTCAAAATGACAATTATTATCACCCAAGTTCCAAGTTTCGATTCGCCATTTTGTTTTCATTGCCTCTTTTCAGAAAAATACTGCCTTCAATACCTTTTTTATTGATCTTTGAAGTTATGGTTGAAATCCTCTGAAAATTGGTCTTGGGCAAGGCAAAGGCAAGGGCTGGTTTTAAATTGTAGTTGCCATCCATCCTTTTGGAAGTACAGTGCTCTTTTAGGGAGTTCAGCCTTGTTTCCTTGTTACTTGTTTACAGTTGCTACGGAGACATCAACAAAATTCTTCATTAAGGGAGGCTATGATAATCGTTCTGTCTCTATCCTTCTAGTAGCTTTCATATGAGACAGAATGATATCCACAGCCTCCCCATATGAAGAATTTCTTTGATTTCTCTGTATAAGACATGGTTTTCTGTCTCTAAAATAATCAGAGTCTTGTCATTCTCGTATTTGAAATCCATTAAAATTGCTCTAGCACCTAGACACTTCAACAATCTCCGGCTGACACCTTCCCCGGATTTTTTTTTCTGTCCTAATTGGTTTATTTTATCAGCAGGTGCAGTTTCTGATATGGCATCTGCAGCTGCCGACATGGGTGAAATCGACGAAGACCATCATTCCAAAGAAGAAGGTATAGATCATAAAAAGCCTCAAATAAACGCACAGTACGATTCATGTAAGAATGCACCACTCCAGAAACAAGTCATCGTTTTTGATAGGCTTTTACTCCAATTTCAAAAATCCAAACTTCCTCTAGCGGAGAAATTTCGAACAAACTTGAGCATTGTGCCTTGAGTTTACTTTGTTGGGATCTCCGTATCTCCCCATTGATATTATCGCAATTATTGTGTTCATAGAATTACATAGAGCTCAGATTTGCATTCTTACGTGAATTGTCACCACCGTAGCAGTTCAGTATAGAAATCGTTCGATTCCAGGCGAGACAATAATGAACGGCGATTTGAGCGCCGGCGAGATATCGACGGAGGACAGTCAAGACAGCTCCAAGAAGCTCGAAGACGACGAACCAATGGAAGTCGACCACGAGGACGACGAAGAAGACGACGACGACCAGGCGAGCAACAGCGCACCCAGCGAAGTCGGCACGGACGTCACCGAAGAGAACGAACCGGTCGGCGCCGACGAAGAGGAACCGGACGAGGACGACGACAAAGACGAAGAGGACGAGTCGAGCCAAGACGAACACTACTCCGACAAGGACGACGACGATAAGGACGATCTCGAAGACAAAACGGCCGACAGCCGTGAAAGAAGCGACGCTCTCAGCAGCAGCGAAGAGGAGGAGGAGGAGGAGGTCCACGAGATCATCGACGATGACGACGACGAAGACGAGAGGACGAACAAAAACGGTCTCCACGACAACAAGGAAGGCGAGACGATCGAGCTTAACGATTCGGGCGACGGCGAAGGAGATGGTGACGTCATGATAATCGAGGAGACGAACGCCCCGAAGGAAAATGGCTCGCTAGGCAACAAGAGGCGACCTTCGGATGAGCTGGAAGTGATCGAGTTGAATTCGTCACCGATCAAAAAGCGGATCGATTTGAAAACGCCAAGACGAAGCGTCCGGAATTTGAACAAGCAGCGGAGCTACATCGAGAACGAACGATTGGGAACGCCGCAATCTTCCGAGGAGTCCGATATTGAAGAGGTCTTCCCTCAGGATCCGCTGGCAGTCGGGGGTGATCGGCTCGAGATCACTAAAAGACACGGAAAGAGCGGGATGACGATTTCCACGTCTTCTTCTGGGTCGAGTTCGACAATCGTCGTGAAAGACACGAAGAGGCTCGTGGAGATAGCGGCGAAATCTAACAGTTGTAACACGGGGAATAAAAAGGAACCTACTTTGGTGATTATCGACACCAATTCGATTCTATCAGGGCGCGGCCCCGTTCCCGCCAATAAGTCGTCCTCTAGTGGTCATTCGAGCTATCCGACTCTCCTACCGATGGCGCTGCCCGCGCAAGGCATGTACCCCCCGAACATGAGGGCCACCATCACCCCGATTCCTATAAGTTCGTCTAATAATTCGAAATCGTCTTCGTCCCATCACCACGCGCCTGTCTTGCCGACTCTAACCGACGACATGTTCGTGGTGGAAGCGCCCTCTTTTATCGTCCCTTACGTGTACGAAAAACCGCCGGTGAGCGATTTTAAGGATTTCGTCAAAGACATAGAGAAGGAGATAAAGAAGCAGCGGCAGCGCGAGGAGAAGGGGAAGGACAAGACGAACGGCGACGGTGACGAGGAGGACGATAAAGTCGATGCCGATGAGAAGGCGAAGGATCGGGATGACGACGATTACCGGCCGGAGCCGAGCGAGGACGTGGAGGGCAGGAAGCCCTACTCGTACTTCGAGAGTCCGCTCGGGAAGTTCTTTATCGATATCGGGTTCAACTTGGTGCAGGAGTACGTGCAGACCGATCTGCTCAAGCAGCAGAAACGGAAGAGGGATCGGGAGGGTGGGAATAATCCGACCACTAATAAGACGATCCATTCGCTTATTAAAAATCTCGAATTCAGCAAGGAGAACAACGTGCCGTTCAAGATTCCCATGAAGAAGTGCGAGTTTTGCCATTTTAAGACAGAGTCGATGTTGGCGATGGCGCACCATCTCGAGCAGCCGCACACCAAGAATTACGTCTACAAGTGCAACTTCTGCGCTCATGAGGTAATTTTTGACATAATTATTTGTTCTGCAATATTATTTTTTACTAGAAACTCAGTTATGGGAACGCAGAATTAAATTTTCTACTTTGTTTACTGCGTTTGCTAAGGTATTCGCTAACATCACCAGAGCGAGATAGCTTGATGAAACAAATGAGCCCAATAGAGAAACCTTAGCAACTCGCTAGGAGACCCCTAATGCACTCATTTGTTTATCAATACTTCTCTATGATGATTTTAGCGAGATCTGATCTGCTGATCCGCTGTTCCATCTTATGAACGTCTTTGAAAGAGAAATGAAACCAAATTTGGACCACCGATTTTTCCATAACCGATCACATGATTTAGATCTAATGAGACTTGCAATTTTGAGAGCCGTAATGTTTTCGGTTTCGCAGGTTCGGAGTCCCCACGACATACTTTTCCACATGGAGGCCGAGCACACGATCCGCGGCCGGCTGGAGAGGGCGCCCGCGTTCCACCAGTGCCCGAACTGCCCGTTCGAGGACAACCAGAAGGGGAAGCTGTCGCGCCACCTGGTGGCGTGCATGCGCAAGTTCAAGCCGGAGAAGAACCTGGATCCTCCCATCGACTGGGAGCCGCCCGCGAAAATACCTCGAGTGCCTAAGCAACGTCAAAACGCATTGAACGCATCCGCTTACCAGGCGATGAAGACGTCCCAAATGCAGATCCTGTCCAAGATGCAGCTGATGAACAATCAGAGCACGCATCCGCTCCACAGGGGGCGCGGCCGGCCCACTTCGAGCGTCTCCATGAAAAGCAACCAGATGCTGAGGCCTTCGGGCATGGTCTACAAGCAGACCAGCGGCGGGTCGGTCCTCGTGCCGACCAATTATCAACTCAGCGGTAATCAGGTATATCAGGTAAGCCACTGGCGGCTTCCTTTTTACTTTTCATTTATTTGACAAGCAGTTGAGTAGAAATCTGTAATGAGCCCTATAACGAGACAAAATTCAAGTAGCAAATCTTAGACTCTTAAAATCGGAGCTGGTTTTGTAGTTTTTTTTTTGTATTCCTAGTTTTAGTCTAGAGCACTAAATTCAAAATTTGGAATTCGACAATGTTCTGTCCATTGGCCCTTCGTTTGACAATTTTGCTACTACTACTACTACGCTTCTATTCCATACGTTTTGTATTGAAAGTTGAAAACATTTTTTGTTGGTATCAAAAGGGCTGAGATAGGTCTTTGAATTTGTGGTGAACATGTCAGTAAGCTAGAAAATGTCGTGTGTGCTAGGTGGTGGGCGGAGGTGAGCGACTAGGTCATCCTGGTCACTTGGCTTTTGTCCCCAACATACCGTCCGCCTCTACCACGGTCACCCTCCAGGTACGCCCCGGATTCCGTTTGTCTCTTTTCACATTCTGTCATGCTTTCTTTCATTGATTGTGTTGGCTAACAATAAAATAACAATGATGGTTTCGCGGTTTCTTTTTGGATATGGCACTTGCTTATTCTTGAGAAAATTTCTAGGACCAGGTGCTGTCACATGCAGCTACTGTGATTGGGGTGACTTTTTTTCAACCAATCCAATGGTGAAATGTGTGCATCTGGAATAGGCAAGGGTTGGGGACATGTGTAGAAGTTTTAGAGATGAGCATTCAATTTCATGTCTGCTCCTCTCTAACCTTTCACATGTTATCAACATGTCTATCGCCAGTCCACAATGGGTAGAGGAAAACTGAGAGTTGATGATTTCCTTCAAACGTACCCATGTCAGTATGAGGAGTTTTGATTCCATCTCTTGAGGCTACACTCACACGTTTGGTTTTTTTACTTTGTTTAACAACTGAGGTTTTGAATTTGGGATTTTGTTTTTCTCTTGTGCTTTTTTTGACGTATTGTATGTTTCCTTGCAGCAGAACCAGAAGTCGAAGTCGATGCACCAGCCGAGCATATCGATAACGCCGCTGCCGCGGGCGTCGTCCTCGCCCGGCACGAACATGACGTCGAAGCCGGGCGACACGAATTCAAAGAACTCTTTTGTTATATGCGAAATCTGTGATGGTTACATTAAGGACTTGGAACAGTTGCGCAACCACATGCAGTGGATCCACAAAGTGAAGATCCACCCGAAGATGATCTACAACAGGCCACCTCTGAACTGCCAAAAGTGCCAATTTAGATTTTTCACCGATCAGGGATTGGAGCGACATCTGCTGGGCTCGCACGGCTTGGTCACGTCCAGCATGCAGGACGCCGCGAACAAGAGCAAGGACGCCGGACGGTGCCCCGTCTGCGGACGGGTAAGTCGCATTTTGACAGGTGTCAATCGGCAATTCGATGACACGTCTTGGTTTTTTTGACAGGTGTACCAATGGAAGTTGCTTAATCACGTGGCCAGGGATCACAACATGACGCTGAAGCCGGCGCACCTGTCCTACAAGTGCACGGTGTGCACGGCGACGTTCGGAATGTACAAGCAGTTCGAGAATCACGTGTACTCGGCGCACAGCGTGGTGGCCAAAAGGGTGATGGACAAGAAGAACTCGAGTTCCGGCAGCAAAACGGATCAACTGATGAAACCTCTAAAAATCAACGATGAAATCACCATAATTCCCCAACCGGCAAAGTCGTTTGCCGGCACTAGCAAAGAGGGAAGTCCTTCGTCTTCAACAGGGTCGACCAATTCACGTAACAGCACTCCGAGTACTAGTAAAAGTAGGTAAATCTTCTCTCGCTCATGGACACTCTCTCTTCAATAATAATCATCAAATTATTATAAATAATTTCAATTTATTTTTTCAATATCTGAGAAGATATCGTGATATCACATGATTTTAGTTATTTCGTTGTACATACATACATACATACACTTACTTTATTTGTTGTGTACTCTTCTAATTATCAATTCGCCTTTTTGTTTTTGTTCTAGTTAGGTTATTTTCCTTTGTAAAGTTTATTTCGGATATGACTATATATGATTTTTTTTTGTAATAACATAACGTATGTGACATTTTCCGAAATTGGTAGTGCTTGCCTTCCACTTTCCTCTGGTTGTCTTTTTTTGTAGATGCGGAATGTGCGACGCTACTGAACAGTTCCAAAGGTGACAAGGTGGCGTCGTGTAGTAGTAGCAGCACCAATGGTGGTGCAAATAATTGAGTGAGTGAGTGAAAGTGTATGAACTATAATAATTGCTATTAAAAATATACTCAAAAAATCGAGAGAAATACGAATAGATTTATGAAATAATAAAAACTTGATCGATGGTGAGGAAACTTAATTTTATAATAAAAGATTATTGCATAGAAATGAAAATGAAAAACAATACGATATACGGACCAAGTTTCTCACGAGTGAGCGCCGTCTGTTCTATATGTATTTGCATTATATATTATCTCTATTTATTATAATTATTATTATGTAATATAAATATTTTGATTTTTTTTTCGTATGGTTTAGGTTAGACCGAATTTGAAAATGTGGCACTTTTGCGATGAAGACTAAAGAATAGAATAGGATTACCTATTATAATAATATTACATACATACATGTGTTTTTTTTTTAGTTTCTATACATTTTTTAAAGAAAAACTTTAATGTTTGTGACATATATAAAGACCTCACATAAATCTCTCCCTTAATTTCCTACCCCACCCCTCCCTTATATTTATTTTTATAAAAAGATTTTGTTGTTTCATAATTTCTGGAAATAAAAATGTAGCGTTATTCTTTTGAGTACTCGAGTTTTTTTATTTTTAGTCGTTTATTGATCTATAGCATAAATTAAACAGTTCATCAAGATTTATCGGCCACTTTGAGAGATCCGTTTTTGTCGCTCTCCAGGCCTAACAGTTTGGGTAGATTCGAGATGATTTGGGCGCCCTTTTCCGGGTCGCTCGTGCTTATGTTCTGCGTCACTTTGACCTGTTTATCTGGAAGGGCCGCGCCTAAATCCGGGACGATTCCGGTCAAAGAGACACCGCTGACGTTCGTCTGGAGCGGCACGGGGATTGATGACAGGTCGATGACGCTTCCATTGGTCGATGGATCGAAGAATGTCAAGTCTACCTGTTCATGTCTGAAATCGATATAGTGCCAAAATTAGCAACAACAATTAAATCTTTGAGGATCTTTTGGAGACAGTATCGAATTGGGTTGAATAGGTTTAACGACCTTTCTGGTATCGATTCGAGCAAGTCGCAGTCTCGCAGAAAAATATGAAAAAGGACTTACGTTGAATTATCTTCGGTAGAATTTCCAGCGTCTGTGAGGATCCCCACTTCGTACACAATAGTTTTTATGACGTATCTGGGAAAACGTTTCTTTTTAATAATATCTCATCTGGGAATTTTGAATATAATTACAAATCTTGTGGTGCTCCTGCAGTGGTACCAATTTCCTGTTCGCTTTTGTCATTTTTTTCTGTGGTTGTGGTGCTTGTGGATGTTGGTAAAGCTCCGCTATTTGCTGAGAAAACCGCAACTAATATCACCACCAACACAATTTTATCCATTTTGTTATTTTATGTTATGTAGAGCTAATAGGAATTTTCTGTAGTTGAGATACTTCTGAATAGAAAAGTACTGAATAAAATTGCGAAATTTCAGTGTTTTATACAGCCGAAGATAATTTAATTAGCACATCGCTACGTTTTATTTGCAGAAGTCATTACTTTTTTACTGGAGGTTGGTACTTAAATTATTATCATTATGAGTAGGTATGAATTGTACCTGCCTTCAATAATAATTGGTAATTTGTTATAAGTCATGCCTCATTAGCTGGTAAATTAAATTATTCAAACGAATAATTTTATCCAATAAAGAATAAAAAGTAGGTATGAATTATTTCAGAATTGACTGCAGTTTTTTAATGGAAACCAACTAGAATTGGATGAAAAATTTCGACATGAAAATCACAATAAACGATCACAATAAGCTTTCAGAAAGCTTTGTCGATTTCTGTGAGTAACTTTCAGAAATATTGCGACTTTAGTACAAAACTGATCGGATCAAAAGATTTTCATCGATTTCCTTTATTGCATATCGAAATGTGAATCATGGTTTAAAAGTTCATCCAAATTACACATTTACCTAGCACTTTCTAGGAGTTTTACCTACGTAGATAAGGTACTCACTTTATTTTATCATTTACGTCTACGACCTGTGGTGTTCGTCATCAACTTCCTAATTTTATTGATTTGTATGATTCATCTATGTTATGTAGCTGTAAAACTACCAACTCCCCTAATATAAGTATAAAGTAGACATAAAGAAGAAAAGTTCATTTGTTACTACATATTCTTGAAAATAAAAAACTAGAGATAATCATCATGAGTATCATCAAGTATTTTTCTAATTTTATTTCATAATCATAACTAAATTCTAATAGAAATGTATATGAATGTATGATTCTATAGGTATCTAAATGAGTTTTTGTAAATTAATGATGGGTATACCTTTTCAGCGTTATCTTATCGTAGAAGTTCGTACGTAGAGAGGATTGATACTTTTTCTCTTTCATATTTTGATATTTTATTAGTTTGCCAATAATTTGTTAGGATGAGAACACATTACTATGAGTGTGATGTTTCGTACGCGTACCTGCAGATAATCCAATAATCCCAAAAATAAAACGCTGTATAAACCGTATTCAGGTAGTGCTGTTTTCATAGATAAGAAATAACCAAAAATTTGTGATGAAGAGTTTTAATTACACTATCATTTGTGTAATAATTTCTTTTTGGTCTGTGGTAAGTAGTAAATGTTTTACCTATTCATCGATTGTGGAGATCATGATTAGTGAACAAATAAAAATATTTCGAGAAAATCCCATGACAAGACAATAAATAATAATAATCGTTATTGATTTCACATACAAGTGTAAAAATCCCTCATTCAAATGAACAAGGTTGACTAAACTAATTAGAGAGATTTATAATGGGTAACGGACTTGATGCAATTTCAGGACGTATGCCAAAATCGAGCTAAAATCTCCACCTAGAAATGAACGATGTTTATACCGATATGTGATAATTTGATCTCTTTGTATTCTAGGCGCAAACTATCCTCCATTTGTTGTTTATTTTGTACGGCTATTACATGAAAACATGCGCGGAAAAACCGAAAGACGCCTCGACGATATTCTTCTACCTCACATATCTTTACGAGAGTAGATGCGGGAAACTGGAGATCAAATCTTCAAAACTGTCGGTTTTGGAAGACCTCTTCTCCACGATCTTCAACATGACATCATCCGAGGACGACAGGATTTCTTTGACCAGGATTATTAACGAAATTTTATTGAAAGCCAAACTGCCTAAACAGGCGCCCGAAGCGCCAAAGACCTTCCACTATTTCATAGGATTCATCGTGCTAGACAGCTTTTGGATCGTCGCATCGGCCGCCCTATTAAGTACGAAGAAGAAAAAGTCATAACATTGAAGAATTGTAAAAAAGTCCGGTCGAAATGCAAAAGCACTCCAATGACAAACACCTATGTATGTTGTTGCTAATTTTATGCTCGGTTTATCGGTCAATCTAAGCCGCAATATCTCTAACACTTGGATTTAGCAATCTATTTTCGAAAACCTACTGTCATTTTTGATCCAATGTTATGACTATTTCTTTTGAAATCCTCTGTGCTTTCTCATATTCCCAAAAGGGTGCTAAGGCAAAAGTGTCTTTCTAGTGGCCTCCTGCTGTCGAATCAAAGAAAAATCCGCGCTGTTTTTCTACTGCCCCTGGTTATTGACCACTATTTGCACCATGATTTTCGATGCAGCAACTTCCATCCATTTCGGGTTGGATATACCGGAAACAATCGTAACTAAACTTCTCAAACAATTTGACCAAATCAAACAGCAAATTAAAAATTTCCAGAACTTCCATAACTGGGTGAAATTCGTAGGCATCCTCAACCCAGAAGACTTGAAAGAACTCGACTCGTTAAAAACATCTAAACGCTTATCTGCATACCCAACGATTTCCGTTTTGTTGCTAACTTCCAGAGGCCTGGTCTTTTGGATAATCAATTTAATCTGCGTGATTTTCGTTTACAAAGCGTGCAAAATCGCTTATCAACAGTCTTACAAAACGGAAAGGGGGTCGAAACGGAACAACCCTTCTATTACCACCTCTAACCCAGGGGATAATAACCAAGACAGCCCCCCGAGAATCACCAGGAACACGTCAGAAGACAGGATAAGAAGTTGGCAGCTCTTTTACGGGGCTGTCGAAAGCACCAGCAGCAGCCACGATGAGGGAAATAATGACCAACCAGACACTGATATAAATTCGAATAAACCAGGGAAAGAAGCGAACGTTTCTTCAGCAACTTGGGTGATCCCGCGTGAATCTCAAAGTTCGCCCCCTAGCGTCTGCGTCACCCCCACGACCCCCAGTGGGTTTTATTACGCCTACTCCGATGTGGCCGAAGGGGTTTTGGAAGGGGGCGAGAACGTTTTCATGGAGGAGTTGAGGGGGCAGAGGCCTTGGTCTTATTTTGCGGGCGAAGACAGGGGCAAAGTGGAGGAGGCGGTGGTCGAGAACACCAAGCGGATCAGGATAAGGTCCGCGGAGTCCGTCATTTCGTCATGAGGTCGGAGTTTTGCTCTGTGGCACGGGGATGGTCTCTAATCCCGAAGGTCGAAAATCAAAATAGTTTATTATATCTTGCGATTTTCGATTAGATAAACCGACTATGAGTGCTTGGGTTGACGTAATATTTGCCGAAATTCCAACGAAAACATTTCATTTTATTGATTTTTTCAGGCGTTGCTTTTACTGAAAGGAATCCGTTCAGTGTTCAGCTTAGTGTAATGGCTTTTTCTCGATTTTGTGAATAATTTTTATGTTTAGGTCTTTTATATTTTTGTAAATTAATTAACTACATTAATAAAATTAATGAAACAACCTTTTGATAATCAATGTATCGACATGGCATAATCCAAAAGCCCGAATTTTTATAATCTTTTTTCAAAAGTTACAAACCAAAATTTTCAAATTTGGACATACTTACATAGTTTAATAAAATGAGCTAGAACTTTATGGCATAGAACTATTGGTAATTGGTATATTATCTCGAGATTAGACCGCGAATCTCATCATCGATTTTGATGTATGTTGTTATCTGTTCGGTTCAAATATAATGAAATACTCAAAGTTGCTTTCATTAGTGTGAAAGTGCTTTATAAAATAAAATAATGAAACTTTTGTATTTAGAAAAACTGGTAATTATCGTGGCAGGCGTCAGCGGCCTCGTAAGTAAAATTAAAATGAATTAATTCGAAATTAATAAATGTTCATCAAGATTCAAGGAACGGCATGGATGATTTTATCGATAATTTGCATCGTTTTTTACAATACTCAAAGAATTGACCAAGAAATAAACCACTACTCTGACGTGTTTGAAACCAACGTTTACAACCGATTTTTGAATGGTAGATGAATTACAACATCAAGAGTGACCTAAATATTATTCGTTTGATAAAGCCAATAAATTTTTACAGATGAGAATCCATACGGATTGAAAAGTGATATTGTGACCCCAAGAAACTTCACGATTTTTATGTGGATGTACTTTTTGAGTAACTTCATTTTGATAGTCTTATCCTCAATGCTATTAATAAGTAAGTGTCTTAATTATTACTAATTTCAGGTATTGTTATTATTAATGGACAAATATTTTTCAGTTAGTCGTCTGAATAAAAATATTGTTTTAAATTCGATTAAAACGTGGCTTGTAGTGAGTGGAATTGTACTAATTCTGGACTTTTTCCTCACAATTTTATTGGGTTGTGACTACGATAATTGTTTGAAACGCGGAGATGGGATCGTCCAGAATTCTACATCAATCGAAGTCGAGCATTTTTGTGCCGATACCATAATTCCAGTTGTCGTCGTAGCTTCTAAAGGTTTTATTTTATGGATAATGGATTTCCTTATGATGATTGTTTTATTCAAAATCGCCACCATTGTTAAACAGGTAACATATATTATTTGAATACAATAATTGTACAAAGCAAAGTGCGAGAAGTGGCTAATTTTCTTATAAACTTTGTTAATTAATAAGCATGTCATGCACATCCCGCATTTTGTATAAAATACTCTACAACCCACACGATGAAACAACTAATTTGTGGTAATTTTCTCTTTATAGAAAGTGACAGATGAGAATGAGTAAGTTTTTTTTATAGAATTCGCAACTTAACTTTTTCATTATTTGTTTTTGCAGAACTCGTCTGCCCCGAGTTAGTATCCAGCGCAACCCTAATACTTTTTTGGAACAGCAAAGAAATCCGCAGACGGTGGGGTCGCCATCGCCCCAATCTGCACAAAATTTCGTTTTTCCCCCAGGAGCAAACTATCATGAAAATCGAGGGAAAACTTGGGGTGCTGATAGAACGCAAACACTGAACCCGCAATATAATAACAACAATACTACCTTTAATAACGCTGGTCGCTATTAAAATATATATTTATCTATTTTATCCAGAGATTTTCTTTTATATGCCTTGTTTGCAAAACTGTTCAAGAGTCCGACTATAAGTTCAGAAACACGTTGTATACTAATTTCTCGGGGAATAAATGGAACTCTGATAAGAATTATAATGGATGATGTGATATGATAACTGAACTACCAACTAATCTTGGCATTATCTCTTGCACCTGGGAGCTTTATATAGGGCATTTTTTATTGATAACGATTCCCTATATTATGACATGTTTTAGATATCTACATAGTATTCGTGTACTTCATAATCGATGCAAACATGTTGAAGAAAAGTGAAAAAAATTGGATAAAACTTGGCAGTCTTTTGGGATTGGTAAATCTGTACCCATGCATCTTCATGTAAATTACACATGTTTTAAATTTCAGATCCAAGGGATGACATGGTTTATAATGTCCATGTTGAATATCGTATATAATTTGAAATCAACTCAGCATTTCAACATTGATTTAAATTCTAATTACGCCACAATCCTTGGAATGGGGATATACCAGTATTTTCTGAAAAGTAAGTGATCTGCCTTTTGTTCTCAACGAAAGCATACAAATTGTGCTTTACAATTTTTCCTATGCTCACAACCACGTAAAACTTAAAAATATATAGCAACATTTAATATTCGTATCGAAAATAAGTATTTTGTTTCAGGGCCAGTTGAAATGGATTTATTCTATAAATCAGTTAATTCGGTGGTTAATCCCACAGGTTTTGCAACCTTTAGTTGGATTTATTTGTTTTCATCAATTTTATGGATATTGATCTCTTTTATGCAATATTTACGTAAGAATTTGTTATTCATACCAACACTGAAATCATACATTGCAAATCGAATTTTAGAAAAACAGAATGAAAAGAACATTCCAATTCTTTTGAAATATTGGAGTATTATTACATGTTTTATATCTCTGGTTGATTTATTATTGACCATACTTCTGGGAGTTGAATATAATAAATGCGTTGATGGCATGTCAGTGTATGATGCCGATTCGATGACGATTTATAACAAACAACGAGCTTGTGGCAGCTTTATTCTTGTAGTAGCCACCATATCAGCAAGAGGATTCACCTTATGGATTGTTAATTTATCGATAGCTACAGTATTCTGGAATTTATCAAAAACTATAGAAATGGTGAGAAACGTTTGCATGATTATGAAATATGATGAGAAATCTAAACATTTTTCAGAGATCCATATACAATGCTAGTAGATCGTAAGTATGGACAAATTTTGAAATTAGACTTCAATTCTCATTTCTCTTTTATAAATATTTGATAGGATGCAGCCTTCAGGCAGTTTAGCGAATTTCCGTACAAAAGATGGTTCCGGATTAATGTTCCCCCCGGAAACTCCCAGGACCCCAATTTCTCCACAATTTCCGCTTTTTACAGAAAGAGCTGTAAATTTTGATTATCAACGCCAAGGGTCCAGTTTAGGTTTGAGCCAAGAATCTAAATTAAACCAAAGGGTTTCATATAACTAGAATAATAATAGAACGAATTAAAAATGTGTGCAAAGTGGACGATTCGCCGAAACAGAACTCATCATCCACAGTTACGAAAATCTTGAAATAAGCGTAAAAATTTGTGTTAAATTTTAAAGACGTTACCTATGAATAAATTTTTTCCCATGGTTTTTTCATTTGAAATCAAGTTCGATTTAACTCAAAAGACCAATATTGTAAAAAAAAGTTTATTATACCGGGCACCAATCCTGTGTATCCATCAACATGGTGTTCGATAGCATTTTTACACCTTTATTTGATGACCCACTACCATTTGGGGGATTTTGCTTATCGAGTTTTTATTTTTTGGGTGCGTCGATAGTACATACATTGATTTTCATGTGCTCATTACACAGATCACAAAATATTATCTAATTTTCATTCTCATTTCAGCTTCTTGAACTAAGGTGTATACTTAAACCATATCCGTATTGTTAATAAGCTAGTAAATGTGAGAACCGATACGTTAATGACGATGTAAATATTATGTCGGTATATGGATATTGTTATAGTTATTTATAATAATGCTAGTTTTTGTGATGTGATGTGATGGTATTTTGTCAACACTTTTTAAGTTAAAGTTTACAATGTTTTGTGATTATGTTCATCTTTGAAAAACCAATGGGAATGTTGAAACTTCTTAGAGAAAAACTTAATCAAACAGAAAAAGAAATGCAACGACAATCTACAGAATGTCCTTATTCCAGTAATAAGTTAAGAAAAGTGACAAGTGGTCACAAAAGGACATCGCAGTCTTCTCTTTATATCCAGGCAGGCATGTATCACCAGTACTACACACAACAACAATCAAAATGAAACTGTATAGAAAATTCGAAATACAAAAAATTGGGATTCAATTATAACTTTTGTTTTTCTCATTGATAATTATTATGAAATTCAATTTAGTAGCGAAAGTACTTCAGCAAAGGTTCACATAGAAATAAAAATCACTTCGATAAATAATACTTGAGTGTCAATCTGTCCTATTGGGGCAGATAACAGATAATGAACTTTTTGGATAGGTATTTGACTGCCATAATAATTCAGTGATCATTTACAAATTTTCTCACTCATAATAACCATGAGCTCTGAAGAAGTTGAAGATGCCACGACCCATTCAAAGCCAGATTTCCTCTGGTAAGTGTAATTTCTTTATAGAACAATGTTTTGTTGATTTGGGTACTTCTATCGATAGGAGGCAAAAAGAAGATAAAGGCAAAGACGATGATGATGCCAATCTATTACCATCCCCGTACGCCGATTATTACAAAATGAACCACAGAAAAAGGGGCACTGCCGTAATTTTCAACCATGTTCGCTTTTCAATGAAACAATGCCCAACACGTGACGGATCAAACGTAGATCGAGATGATTTAATAAAAATCTTCCACGAATTGAAATTCGATGTTTTAGTCCATAACGATCTTACCGCCAGAGAAATTACGGAAGTGCTTTTAACAGGTATCCGAATACAAGTAGATACCTACATTTCAAAGTCTCGTTCCTTTTCATAAGAATCAATTTTCTTTCAGTGTCGAGGTTCGATTTTTCGGATTCCGATTGTTTATCGATAGTCGTTATGAGCCATGGAGATGACGGAATCATTTACGCGAGGGATCGTGAATACCCCACGAAAAGATTGTGGAGTTTTTTTACGGCCAGTGCGTGCCCCACACTGGCGGGAAAACCGAAACTTTTCTTCATACAGGTGTTTATTATTACATTATTCATCAATTGAAACTGTCCAAAAACTTGTGGATATTTTTTAGGCATGTAGGGGTGCTGATTTACATGAGTCTCATCGAGTGGGTTTCGACACAACCGAAGAGGACTCGAAACAAACCACTGGATATTATTCCATTCCAGTTATGGCAGACATCCTCGTCATGTATTCTACCATGGAAGGTGACGATATTCTTGTTACCTGAATATTTAAAAATCGTTGAACATTTGATTTCTAGGCTTTTTCTCTTGGCGGGACACTACGAATGGAAGTTATTTCATCCAGGCCTTGGTCAAGCAGTTGCGAAGACATCATTCAAACAAAGATTTGCTGACAATCTTAACATTTGTAAATCGCCAAGTTGCCGTTGATTTTACTTCTTTTGACCCCAGAAATCCAGAGTTGAACAACACTAAACAAATGTGTTCCATAGTTAGCATGCTGACTAGAATTGTACACTTTAAATAAACATTACAAACTTGTATAATATTTAATTTACCTATCTTTCATTGAATCACATCCAATCAATTTCCTTTTTCTGACAAAATGACGTCGTGTACCTTTATCAATGGAGTACTTCAAGATAACAAATATAGTAATAATTAAAGAACAAAAAGGTAGGAAGCATAAAATATCATGAATTTCATAGAAATTAAAGCTACAGAAAATTACTCAGGAATTGACGAGTTTTTGTAACTGATAAACTGATAAGATACAACATAATAAATTGCTTTTGAGAAATAGCTATCTAAACATCACAAATAACTGATGGATTAATATTTGATACTTTATTTCCAATTTTATTGTTTTATCTGAAAACTATGCAATGATGTTTTAGACGCTTACAAGTGAACAATGGGAATAGTTTTCCCAAATTTTCATCTGCCAGTGATCCAAATTTCATAATAAACAGTGTAAAAATGAGTAATTCATCGATGAAAGTGCTAGGAATCACTGCAGGATGTCTGGGATTGGTGAGAATATTCATAAATTCATTAATTGTTCACATGGAAATCTGTTTCAGGTACAAGCCGTATCTTATTTTATTATGGTGATTTTATGCATTCTTTGTTATGAGAATGTATTATCATCTCCCACCAATGATGTGTCTTTAGTCATAATTTATAGGAATTTTTTGCAATACAATTCTGGTAAGCGATAAAATTACCCAAATTTTCTTCAACTATAATATCATATATTTTATTTTTAGTTGCTGGTTCACCACTAATTGTGAGCGGTGAAATGTTTTTCATTTTTATGTGTTGTTACCTCGCGCTTTATATTATGTGGATAATTTCATCAAGTCTAGTATTGAAATGTAAGTATATACCCGGCGTTTAGAAATAAAGGAAATATTCTATTCTATTATTGCAGATTCAATGGACTCAAAATTCACCCAATTGAAAAACCCCATGTTAACTTGGGCACTCCTCGCGATAGTAATTAGCATATTGGATGCAGCCCTAGCTGGATTAGTGGGTCATGATTTGGCTGAATATTTAAAAGTATCTACATCACTGAATCCATTATTGACTGTAAACACTAAAAAATCATCATTCAGTTATTTTATGTTAATACGTTAATTTTCAGAACATTATTGAAGCTTACATCACTGTAATGTCAGTAGCATCCAAAGGATACGTAATGTGGTTTGTGAATTTAATTATCGGATTGTTACTGATCACACGTCTCAAAAGATTAAGAAATTCGCCAAATCCTAATAATATCAACAGACCAATTATTTACGGATATGACACACAGCAGTAAGTCCATTATTATCATATCCACTCCAATGCGGTCTAACGAGAAATAATAGTGTATTATGTAACGAGCTGCGAAAGTGAGACTTACCACACGAGGGCTGGAAAGTCACTTTCGAGTGAAAACTGACGTTTGAAGGGAAATCATCTTTTCCAGAGCGACTACTCCATACAACGCGGGCGGTAATCCCTGGTTTTCGAATCCGACCAGCCCACCCCCGAGTTCTTATTACGACACGACCAATAGGGCGTTCGATGGGGGGGACGAAGACAACCAGAACCGGGCTCGCGGTTTCGAGAGGAGCCACTCTTTCCAGCCGGTAGCCGTCCCCCAAAATAACCCACCCCGGCAACCCCAATGGAACAACGGCTATTACAACACCGGTGGCAATAATAACCCGCAGAAAATGACGGATAATTATAATCCCGGGAGGTTGGCGACCATCGCCAAACCCGGAAGGAGATCTCCGCCGAATCAAATGCCCAAACTTAATCCGGTAAATGGACCCTACATTCCGCCAAATGGACCGTACATTCCGGAACCGGACTATTCGCCCCCGGGGACGCCCACATTGAAATCCTCATTGAAACCGCGACCACTCTATTAAAACAATTTTTGTATAATCAACGGGATGTTTACTTAATAAAAAAATATACAAAATTAACCGACAAGTTGTGTATACTATTTTTCCGACGTCCACATCATCAATACTCATTGCTTGCAAAAACTCATAAATTCAGAAGATAGAAAATTGACAACTGTCATAATTAATTTTGAAGTTTTGAATTGCCAACCTAAATTTTCGCAAAAAAAAATCTCTCAATTGTTAAAAAATCACGATTTGAACCAACTTAACGATCAACATGAATGAATTAACAATAAAAATCATAACTAGGTATAACAATTTCAAATCGATTTTCATGCTTAATAGATTTAGTGAAATTATGGACCTGTGCGATAATGAAATTACCAAGTTGCATAATGAAATCACCAGATGAGTGATTTTTCACTTTTCAGTCACCTCGATTGTTATGGAAAGTGTCACTTTACAATGTGGGCGTCAAAAAAGATTAATAGTGCTCATATTATTGATTCGTGGGTTTTCTTCTCAAAGGTCTCCGCCTCTTATTTTTGTTCCTCCGCAGTTTTTCGTCTTCGTCTTCTTCACGCTCCTCTTCCTTCTCCTTCTTTTTCGATTCGACTTCCTCTTTGACAGACTGTTGAGCTTTCGTCAAATCCAGGGCCGGCACTAGAACCTCGAACGCGTTCTGTTCGCTCCGTGCGGCGTCCCCGTCTGCCGGATCCTCGCGCACCTCGTAGTTCCGAAATTCGTCGCCATTGCCGTTCCTGATCAACAGCGGCGATTTCAGGACGAAAGGTTCTCTAAAGTTGAGCGCTTTCTGATTGAAATGACTATTGTCGAAGGGCTGGATGAAAGTGTTGGCTTCGAATAAAGGAGGATACGGTTGAGGGTGGTTAGTGGTGAACTCGATTTGCAAGGCGTGTCTGTGCCTGGAACTGTCTTTCGCCCGATTGTCCTTTTCGTTATCATTGAACGAGTGCGAAACTTCGGAACTCACTATGGGGGTCCACTCGCTATTCTCGAAAGAATGCAATTTTTTATTGTGAGACTCTTCGTATTTCTTGTTCGGTCTCGGTTTGGGTTTCTTGTGGTGGTAGCGGTGGTGATTATACTTCAAAAAGTTCAAAGAAAAAAAAAATTAAACGAAAAAAAAAATTTAAACGAAAAAATAAAAAATTTAAACGTACTTTGTTGTGTTTGATCGGGGTGGATGAGTCCTCATAACTATTTTCTAGGCTGTCTTCGAAGCTCCCCCGATGGTGGTGAGGATTTCTCTTAAGATTATGATGATGGGGAGGTCCTTTCCCCCTGCCCCTCTGACTCCTAGTCGTCCTTCCACTTTTCAGAATAATTCTGTGAACGTCCCTTTTGGTTACGTCACCAGACTCGGCAACGATAACCATGAACCAAAACACTACCAACAACTGCACCAACACCAAACTCCTCAAGTTCTTCATCTCGAGAGTGTCGCCAACTTTCTGACTGATCCCGAGCGGCGACCGTCAACTTTATAGACTCTCATGCTCTGGTTAGTACGTCTTCTCGATGAATTGCGTGACGAAAAGGCGAAATGGAGGCGGTAAAAGCGAACGATTTTTTTCGCACACGATACTTAATCATCAACACAAAGATGTGGGTTAAAGAAAACGATAAAGAGGTAAAGCGCATATTAAACCGAGTAAACATTGTTGAGGAGGTGATCAATTAACATGAATAGAGTAATTATTATTAAATTTCTCTTACGATATTACATCTCATTACTTACTTTGGTAATCTGTAAAGGCCGTTCGAGAAAATCAGCTGGTGCTCTCTTACTTTTCGATCCAGAAACAGCTTGAGTTCTTGGAGGCTGCACTCGATCGTGGGCCCTTGGAACGCGAACATCCTCAACATTTGGTGGATCCGCTCCAACGGCAACGTGTCCAGATTCATGAGCATCCCCAAAATGTACGACCAAAATGTCTGAAAATAATAAAACCGATCGTTTTCTTTCCTTCTTTTAAGCTGATGTTCTCGTTATTCACTTGTAATTCCTCTTCTCTTTGGTCTTGGGCGCTCGCCATCGCCGATTCGGATTCGTAATCCTCGATAACGATGTCGTTTTGCATGTTATTATCTTGGTTTTCTTGGTCTTCTTGTAATTTAAATACGTCCGGCTCCGATTCGATTATGATGCCGTGGGACTGCCAGAAGCTCAGCTTTCTCCTCAAAGTGGTCGGTCCCAGATTCATGATTTTACCGAGCTTCTCCAACGTCCAACTGTCTTGAATTGAAAAATTGCCGCTTTTTACGAAATAGAAACGTAATAATGAAATTTTTGCGTGTTTGCTTTCTTAGTGTAATGCGCGTGAAAAAGAAAATCGAATAGAGAAACAGTCCCGGTTTGCGTGTTTGCCACTCATTCAAAGTCAACTAGGCGTAAGATGAAACGCCAATGACCTTCATAACAATCAGAAAAACTACCAAAATAAATACTTAGTCACTTGAAATTCGAAATCGATCGGTATTGAAAGCGCATTCATCAAATCGAGTCGTTAAAATGAGTGATTTTTCAGAAGCTTACTTAATTTTTTACTCAAATTTCATCTCTAAGGGCCAACTGCACCGCTTTCACTTAAAAGTTAAAGCGGAGCTTAAGCCTTGACTACGATTGTTAACCACAATTGTTACTAAGGTTTAAGTTCCACTTAAATTTCAAGTGAAAGCGATGCAGTTGGCCCTTAGAAATTTTATTTCTAAACGTCATATAAATGACAACTTATGTGACATAAGTTTGACTTTGCTAAGCACAGGTAAAGCACCTACCTACTTTATCTGCAAATCCGCACATGAAGTAAAAAATCAAAAATTTCTGCTGAACCTTATTATCATCAATTTTTCAGATCATATTTCTTAAGAATCGTACAATTATTCAAACTGGCATTCCAGAATCAGCCATTTGGACTAAAATCCCCCATGTACGCACGGGTTTTTTCGAAATTGACACTGACGTTTGTTTGTTAATTTATTGTTAAGTTTGGTTGCCATGGTTTCTGATGCATCTAAAGCCGTTTTTTGGCGAACCTTTAGTTTTAAAACACTGCAATCTCATTGGTTGTGGGGGCGACTTATTTTAAACCACTGCTAATGAGAGCGCAGTGTTTTAAACCTTGGTTTTAAAACTAATGCCATTTTTTGGCGAACATTTATTTCATTATTTAGGAATTATTATAAATTTAATAATTCTAGGTGAAACTCACTTTGGTCCTGAAAGTGCATCAAAATCGTGGCATGAAAAGGAGACACCGACAAATTCAGCGTCCTGTCCCTCAGCTCGATCTCCAAATCGACAACACCCAGGTGATTTTTCCAACAGAGCGTCCGGTTTCCCTTGAGCGTCTTGAACGCCTCCGTGTAACTGCCCATCTGCCCCGTCAGTTTCTCGTGCAGCTCCAACTTCTCGTCTTTGAAGGGCGGCCAGAACTGCGCGGACACGATCATGGCCGACATCGGGATCTCGTCCTCCGCATAGCTCGCGTCCTGCTTGATGTTCTGGTTGATCCGCTTCGAGTCGGCGATGTCCTTCAGCATCACCTCACATAGGTGCAACTGCGAGTCACCGAAGCGCAATTTTAGCAGCTCCAAGTTGCGGATCTCCTTCTCCGTGTCGCAGGAGTACTGCGAGAGGAGCCTGTCAGCTAGGAGGGTGCGGTACTCGTTTACGAACAGATCTTTGCTCCCGTAGACGTTGACAAGCATCGAGATGATGTCGGAGGTGCGCCGGGAGCCCGGGGTGCTCCCCGGCGCTCCCTCGACCGGATCCGGCGTCCACGATTCCCAATTTTTGTTGTCTTCGTCGCCAAGGGCGTCCTCGTCTTGCACTCGAACCAATTCGTCCGCCAGATCGTTCGGAGAATCTTCGGTTAAGCTGCTGATGACGCATCTGGAAATTCGATTTCGGAATTAAACGTCGTCGAATTTTAGCGTGTATTCTTTACCTGATTGTGTCCTCTCTGCTTCTTAAATATTGATGAACTGGCTGACTCAGAGTCTCCAGAAGAAGACCGGAAGGGTCCAAATATCGCAGGGACAAAATGGCGGCAACGTAGGCAACTAGAATATCGGAAGTGCCGACTCCCAAATGCAGCAGACGAGTTTCCATCGCTTTCTTCAAAGTTTTGGTTAAATACGGTTTCAAATCGGTTTTCGGTAGACACAGTTTTAAATCTTCTATCGCAGGAGCCGATTCCGGATATTCTATTATTATATTGAAAAGTTGGTCTATTGTGACTTTAGTGTAAGTGTTGTACAAATAGTTCCTCAATTTTTTATCGAACTCATCCATAAACGATGAAGAACTCGTTGGCTCGTTAGAGTCATTGAAGTAAATTCTTTTGAGCCACGAAATTACGACACAATGAAGCCACTGCTCGAGATTTTCAATATGGGAGACATCGAAATTCCCTTTACACACTTTCTGAATGTGGTTTTGAACATAGGAGTAGATAAGGTCGGTCAATGGTTGACTTATTAAGGGTTCTATCAGTCCCATTTGAACTAAACTCCTAGAATATGAAATAAAATTGTGTTACCTATTTCATTATCCACACAGGAATAAAAAAATATCTTACCGATTAGTCTCTGTAAAAATGTCTGTGCAATTACAGGAATCTTCCTTATCGCGAGAACAAATTGAGCAGTTGACATCGTCATCAGCATCATAAGATTTGAGAGCAGCTTCATAGAATTCGGTGATGAGCCATTGATGACCGACTGGAAGTTGTGATAAAAGTGTCGCCTTGATAATGAGTTTGAGAGCTTCGTTTGGGCATTTTTGGTTGTAAATCGGTTTCTGTAAGCTACACACTTCTCGCATTGTTGTTATGGATCTCATTATTGCGCTCAATCGTTTGAAAACCTCCAGGAGGTAGCTCACGGCTTCGTGAAATTTATGGAAGCTGTCACATTCAGTCCGTTCGAAATATGACCAGAATTTCGACGCGGTCTCTTTCCGCAATAGAGTCTCCACATTTTCTAGTATAAGATCTTGGATTTCTTCGGAAATATTCAGAGAGTTTATCACGTTATACACGTTCAGGAATTTTTCGATATTGTAATTAGGTATTTCAACTATTGGAGCATCATTTAATATCGGAAATACACTTTGTATGCTGGTCCATGCTTTTTCGTAATCCAATTCACTCATTTTGCTTTTTCAATCAACTTTTCAAAATCACAAATCACATTTTTAGGTTATGTTTTGTTGTTGGGGGATATTGGTTTGTAATGTTTGTATGCTTAGTACCAACATGAAAATCTTTTGGCCAATAACAAAGACTTTGGTTTTCAAAACTACCAATCAAATTTTTTCCCAGTATTCTTCACTCTTCTAGTTTTAGGCATTTCTTCGCGTTTATTATTAACACTGTGGTAAGCGGTGGTAAGCACTGTAGTCCTTGTTAACTCTCGAGGACAAAAAAGAACAGACATATCACCGTTAAATTAGAGTTTAATAGACGATGTTTGCGCTTCATCTCCTCTGTAGTACAGAAAATTAAGGTTATGAGAGCACATTTCATCACAGTTTTTATCTTACGATCATCTGAATATTATCGGATAGTTCGCCGATTTAAGTGTGGAGATTGTGTTTAATTATTAATTCTTGTTAACGGTGGACATGGCTGCTGACGATAAAGTTATTAGCCCCAAAAAAGAGAACAACAACAAGTCGTCCCCCTCAAAAAGTAATAGTGAGTTTTTCGTCAGATGTAACTCATTTTCAGAAAAAGACGAGGTTTCAATAAATTCCGACAACATTTCTTATAAAAAACATAACAGTTATAAGAAGAGATTGATATTCGATTATGATCAAGAAATGTCCTATAGGAAGGACAATCAGGATAAAGATTTACCTGTAGAACGTGTTCTAAATGAACAAGCCCTTGGTTCAGATTCCCAAGAACAAGTGGAAGAGGTTCCGACCGAAAAGAAGAAGAAGAAAAATAAGAAGGGCAGAAAGAAACATCTGGATGAATCGAATGTGGCAGATGTGGAAAATGTAAACGGCGACGCCAATCAAGAAGACCAACCTAAACCAAAAAAGAAAAAAAAGAAGAAAAAGCGCAAAGAGGAGAATGAAGAAAATGAAATCAAGGTAGAAGTGGAAAATGTCGTTGATTATGACGTAAAGAAACGAAAAAGGAAGAAAGAAAACAATGAACCAGATTCTCACATCTATGATCAAGTATCTAAATTGGTGAACGACGTTATGATGGACGAGACTAAAACGAAATCAAGTAAGAAGCGGAAACGAGAATTTGGCGTCAAAGATGGGGAAAGGAAAGAAGAGCTGCTGAATACTGATGAGAATTCAGAAGAATCTGAACTTGACATGGCAGTAGTCCAAGAACAGAACCGTGAGTTGTTGGATAAATTAAATTTGAAAATAGGGAATGAGTCTACAAACAGGTTGTCCTATGAAGAGGCTTCAGGTTTGGTGCAAGCACCGTCTCAAATGGACCACTCCACGCCGAGACTCAAACCGAGTAAGGAACGTAAATTCAAACAAACAACTCTCGATGATTCCTTCAGAAGTGAAGATACCATTTCAAAGGACCCGACTCCTAAATCGAGCAAAAAACCTAAATTAAAGTCAGTCTCTTTCTCTATACAATTCACACCAAAAGATCCTAAAAATTATGATGAGTCAACTTATTACAGAGCTGGTGTAGAATTAGAGAAAAGTATTCTTAACGACGTGAATTCGTTTGTTACGACAACAAGTTCACTTGTTACAACAAAAAATTCACGTGTTACGACACCAAAGAAGAGATCCTTTTCCAAAAGAGTTGAAGACAACTTAATGGAAGATGGCTATTTTGATGATGATTTACAGGACGATGTTGATATTTCTTTTGATGAACAGGCTATCACTGATGAACAACTATTGGTAAGCATTTTTTTGTATCAATATGGCGGACATGTGAGGCGGCCATCTTGAATTTGGTTTTGCTTGACACATTCATGATGGCCACCTCGCAAGTCACCGATTCCGAAACGTTTGGAAGAAACAGATTTGTCCAAATTCTCAAAGTGAATTAAATTTGCAGAAACTGAAAAGTTTCCATGTGTCTATCCCGTGGACAGTCCATCCATTACATTTGATAGAAAAGAGAATTGTGGGAAAACCCGACGACAAACAAAGGAAAGCGATAACAAGTTCTCCTTTCACAATTAAACAAGGCCCTTATTCTAAAAAGGAGGATGAAACGATCAAATCCAATTGGAAGATGTTTGCAAGCCTTCACGATTTACAACCGGAGGATATCGCCTTATTCACCACTTTGAACCACAGGAATCGTGTGAAATTGAATCAAGAAGATCGTTTGAATTTCGCCCGCTTTTTGGCCCATCACCTCAACGACCGGCTGATTTCTAGCGTTTATCAAAGGTTCAAAAGATTATACATCCATAAAAAGATGAAACTCGGAAGGTAACTTGGAGAAACTGTAGAGTGAACTTATTTTAATCGAAAATTTCAGATTCTCACCAGATGAAGACAAGACGATCCTTGAGTATGTCAAAAAAGACGATAGAGCTACTCCGTTTAAAGACCTGAGCAAGATCTTGAAAAGGCCACCGATTGCAATAGAAAAAAGACTCATGACTTTAACTGGTGGAAGAAAAAGTATAACAATATAATTTATTGAATGAGTTGAGAAAAACAACCCTCTTTTACCTTTGCAGTGTCTGTTCCAATTTCGTGGGATAATGCAAAAGTGAAAAAGTTGGTTCAGAGTATGCTGAAAGCGACGAAATTGACGGCTAAAGATGACTTGAGAGATAGAAAACTGACCAGTGTAGAATGGAGGACAGTTTCGAATGATCTTGATATTCCTTGGTATCAGTTGCAAAGATGTTGGGATTGTTCTCTATATACAAAACTCTTTATTCACGAAGATACCAATTCAAATATCATCAGAGAAAATTTGATCAAAATGTAAGTTTTTTCCACGGTTTTTTATCAAAAAGCTTGTGGATTAGACAGACATTGTAATTTTAGATTGCTCCTGAGGGGTGAATCTGATTGGAAAACTGTCAACTGGGACTCCATTGCTGAGCAATTCAACGGCGTATCTGCTAAAAAACTATACAAATTGTTGAAGACTTGCGTATATTATCACGTTCCTCAAGCCCTTCGACCTGATTTAAATGGTATGTAACTGGATTATTTCAAACTTCTCAGATAGCACATGTGTTTTCTTCTTTTTTAGATTCTTTAAAGTTCCTGCAAGATAAATTCTTACCAAACTATAAATTTCAGGGCGCAGTAGTTTCGAAACTGAAAATATAATGTGGGATTTGAGGTGGAATCGCAATCAACCCACTCAATGAAATCAGTTGATTATTTTATTTTTCTTATATAAAATAAATCTATGAAGCCGTTTTCGATTTTTGCTTCTTCAAAGTTTTCTGTTTCGCCTGTTCATACAGGGGCATCAATTTTCCTTCCTTGGCCAGAATTTTGAGCAGTTCCACTATCAACGGTAAATAGTTGTGCTTACGTCTGATATTCTCCACCTGATAGCGCTGCTTCTTGTTGTCCTCTTCCTGGATCAACAGGCGCAACCGAGACAGCTCGACCTGCTGCGAGTCGGTTTCCATCCCGGTCTCCTCCACTTGCTTCAGCATGGCGTCGATCTGCTTCTGGTACAGCATCTTCCTGTCGCTGACGATCGCCATCAAGTTGAAGTGGATTTCGCCCTCGCTGTATCTCTGGATCCGCTTCTCGATTATCGGGCGCACTATGTCGACCCAATCCGTGTCGGCCGGGATCGTCCCCAAATCGATGGGGCCCTGCTTGAGCCCGTCCAGTTCGTACAGGCGGCCGTCGATCGGCACGTAACCGACAAAGTGGAAAACGTCCTCACTTTTATTACTCATCGCAGGATCGAACTCGAAGATTTGTTGTCTAGCGAACGAATTGTGAACGGACCTGATCACCGGCGAGTTACTTATCGTCAGGCCCTTCATGTTGGCGTCGAAGCCCTGGCAGAAGTCTTTGAGTTCCGTCAAAGTGTGCCCCAATTTGAGATCCGAGTGGCGGCAATTTAATAAGACACTTAGTATGGCCTGGGTGGCGCACGCGTTCTCTATAACCTGTTTGGCGAAGAATATTTTCTCGATGCGGTTGTCTTGGACGACCGTACCGCTCGGTTCGTCGTCTTTCGTCCACTTGAATAGGAATATGAGTCCATGGATCGGCCTGAAATTAGCGCCGTTAATTATCGATATTTTTGGGGATTTATGGGAGACGTACTTCAAGTTTTCGAATTGTTCCGGCTCGAGGCTCCACAGTTCCTCGACTTGGACTCCCTTGACGCCTGTAAGGATGTGGAAATTTGAGTTTCCCGCAACATATTGCCGGGGGCCGCCAACTTACCGAACTCGCGAATCAATTCGGTGAAAACACCGGGGTCGCTTTCTATCAGACACCAATTTCCTGCACTTTCTGCCATGGCTTAGCGCAAATTAAATCTAACGCGTAATTTTTGCGAAAATGCAAATTCATGAAAAGCTAACCTCAAACGCTCAAAATTGACTTGACACTTCTGTCTGAACTTGGCGGACCGGTGCTTAAAAACTTTCACAGCTATCTTCACGGCAGTGTGATGAAACCATAGAAAACTAGTTTGGTAGAACAGCAAGCTGCCAACCATGGATGTTACTGCAGCATACAGGGTGCACCAGAACAAAGTGCATGAAATTAATGAGATAATAATTACATACCATGAAAAAATGGGTATTTAACGTTTTTCACCCATTAAATTGATTTAGTGTTTATATTGGGGACTAGTGGTAATAATGTGGAACGAGAGATATAAATAATAAATGATCAAAGGGATAGCTTTATTAATGAAAATTGCCTTTATGAATCTGCTGATTTAAAAATTACAGAGAATTTATTCTACCTTGGAAAAGTATGCGATTCTGGGCACGATAACCATCGCCAGATTTAGCGACAATAAAAAAAATAAAGGGATGATCTATTTGCATAACAACTAGTGGTGGAGGGTTGTAGGGTGCAGAAAAGGGAATCCCCACAGTTATAGCTGAAAATTCACATAATAAAAAAAACAGTAAAAAATCTGGAATTCTGGAATACTCACATGTTGTTGCAGCGGCTTCAGAACCTTCTTCGTTTATTTCAAGAAAAGCTTTCTGGACTGCCTTATCTACATACAAATCTTCGTCATTCGTTAGAATTCGACTGAAATTGGCTTTTTCTTGGTCAAAAATTTCTCCGAGACCTACCTGAATAAAAAAATTGAAAAGTCAAATTTGTGTTACATCTTAAAATCACTGCCGAAAATAAAAATGGTTCTATTATGCAGATTTTTGGGACACTGGAACGAACTCCAATAACTTACCCTTTTCAGAAGTTCGACTAAATCAACTGTGGTTTCAATTTTGAATTTTGGAAGGCCCAATTTCACTTTTCTTTCGGAAGCTCGATATAGTAAAGTTTGAATATCTTGACCGACTAACTTCTTTTCAACTTCCTTCAGCCCATCTCTTTTATTAGGTAGAATCACAACCAGATTAACCCTAGGATTTTTGTAGGGTAAATAAACTAAAGCTGCATCCAGGTCATCTAAATTTGAATACGAATAAGTATTCAATTGATGCATAATTTCGACATCTTTTTTTCCACTATCTAAACCACCGTTGTAAAACGGTTCGGTTTTTGTATTTGCAGACTCAAATTTTTTGTTCCAATCTCCTTTGAAATAAATCGCATTTACCAACACTATTCGAGTGTTTTCGTTGACGGCATTGGGTTGAAGAAGATTTGTTATTTTTTTGTTAGTTTGATTTTCCACCCAATTGTTGATAACTCCGACCGAAGCTGCTGAATCCTTGAAATTTAATTGCTGAACTTCTGATAAAAACTGCGATTTGATGACGTTATCGAAATCATTTTCCAATTGGACATTATCTTTTACGTAAATTTTATTGGCAGTTTTCAGAGTAACGTTTTGGATAGTGTTGATGTCTCTAATTACGGACTGATAAAGCTCCGCCAGGTCTTTAGGTTCTTTTACAGATTGCGGACTCAATTCTGAGCCAAGAACTTTTTTCGTTGTACCATCTGCTCCCTGATATACCATGGAAAGGACTGCGTGGACACTGAATGGTGAAATCAATACATTTTCGTCTCCATCGGCAACTTCTTTGTATAACTTGTTAGAGAATCCACTGAGCGCCTTTTCGTAAGTATCGTCACCAGTTATTTCTTGAGCTTTCGCTGAGATAAATCCCAAAAGCAGCAAACAAATAGTTCCTAAAATAAATTTTATCTAGATATGTAATAGTGACCTTTTGGTTTATTTATACAGGGTGTCCCTTTTTTTCTTAGACTGGTATTTTTCCAGTTTTACGTCCCGAATAACTGAATAAAGAAAGTTTTAACATTATTCAGATTCCATGAAACTCCTTCACTATTTAGAAAAGAAAGGAACGGCCGCGGGAATGACCATCATAAATAATTTAATGCCTTAGAAGAAATTAGCGAGTACTATGGACTATGGGACACCCCGTACTATCAAATAATATTTTTGAATATTAGCTTACGCTTCATTTTGATGTCTAAAATTCGACTGATGCGTTCAAGACTGAACAACACTGAACACTGAAGGTTTAAATATAGTTATTCTCATTTTTGTTTATTTCAACCGATTATTATCGCATTTAGGAATAATTTATAATTAATTACCAAAATCTTGTTTATTCTCTCGTTATACCAAGAGCTCAAAAATGTAAATAATCAGGGCATATCAGGGTCATGGAAAACTTGTTTTTTGATGATTGAAAGATGCATGACTCATTGGTGGTTGTATTTTATTCATTTTATGTTGTAACAATCATAGATATAATTTTGGTGCCAGGATTTTCCAAGTTACAAAAGGGTGCTATAATATGTATTGCTTTCAAATTGGACGATCTGCAAGGAGTCAAATTCGTTTCAGATATAAATTCCAACGTACTAAGAGTACTTACCGATATGTCGTTTACGATTCATTACATCGGGCAAGATACCGCTCCACAAGACCTCATCCCAGTTTTCTTCCAAGGTTCTGGGTTCGGAGTGGCACTTACCGTCATGACCAAAACCATCACAAGGGCCGCCACCATATATGCCACACAGAGTTTAGACATAATTAAGATATGTTTCAATTCTAGATGAAAACTAACTGCCGCGAGTACAGGTTTATGGTATATGGAGACTTAAAGTTACACCAGGTAAGTATGTGGGTAGGATGATAATGCGCCCCTTTTTTATACCATTTTCTTATCCATTAAATAAGTAGTTATGAACAAAACTAGTGAAAACAACTATTTAGATAGGTAACAATTTTCGTACTTTTGATAAGCTCCACGTGTGCTCCCAAATTTTTATGGGTGAAAAATTCCCCTTCGGAAGGGCCCTGATATTCTTTTCAAAGTGTGAAAATTCATATGTAATTTAAAATACTTCCGTTTCTTCAAAAAACATGTAGGCAAGAAAACCGACAAAAACTGAAAATTAGAAATTTTACACCCTGTATTCATGTTAACCATTTTCGGACCATACGGAGTTTTTGTCCTTTTATGATGAGAGGAATCGACCATAAACCACACGAGTGAATTCTGGTTCACGCTATATGTTTCATTGTGTTTCGTCTAAGACTGTGTGGCGCCATCTATTAATGCCGACCAGAAGGTGGCCAAACATATTTGGTGCCACTGTTGTGATTGTTGACACTATGTTGACACTGTTGACAGCAATGACAAGGAGACAAGGTGGTTGATAAATAGATCAATACAATACACATGTCGTTTGTTAATTAAGTAAGAGATATAATAAAGAGGATTATTGGAGAATACCGGAATACGAGGTAAAATACAGATCCCGTGGTCTTCAGTTTGCATTTTAATGATGAATTAATTACCGTAGTAATGGCGGAACTGCAAGACAACTTGCCCCCTGGCTGGGATTGCAAATTGGACTCCTTAAGTGGGAAATAGTAAGTCGAGCCCATTCTTCCTATTTATCATAATCTAAAATCCGATAATTTCCAGTTATTTCATCAATCATTTCACCAAGGTGACGACCTGGGATGACCCCAGGACAATGAGACATCGTCCACTACACGCCACTCCGAAACATTTCACAAACATGGCAGTGGAGCACATCCCTCTACAGGTGATTCCCGCGTCATTCGGATGATGAAGTGTACCATTTTCGTCTAACCAATTCCTCCCTTACATGCTGCTTAATCGGATTATTGAATGCACACGATAATAGCATGGGTCTCCAGATCTGAGGCGAAACTACGTGTACCCCAGTCAGCCCTCCCCGATACCGGCATTCCAAATGCCGGCGCACCAAAGCCCCAAGTCTAACCCTTTACAGGTATTGAGTGTGGTCGTAAGGTGTCCCGCTTGTTATCTCATAATCATTGGAGTCTAGCGTATTGATTTTTCTCCCATGTTGATGGAAATTTGATCATGTAATACCCATAGGAAATGAGAGGAATGCCGCGGTCGAGTCCGTTGGCAGTCAGGAGCTCGAAAATACAAGACAGCTCCTTCACCACCAACGTGGATGTCGAGGAAGCGGTCACCAAAATCGGAGCCATGTTCCCGACGGTCCCGGAAACTCACATCAAAATGCTCATGAAAAAGTAAGGATCCGGGGATTTATTATTCATGGAACTAATACGAAGCCATTTCAAAATTTTCATCGATATATCGACTAATAGAGAAGTTAATTACGTACGGTACTTTTTGCAAATAATGTAATGAAAATTTCAATTTTTGTTTTCAATGATACACCAATACTGGTCGCATTTTCCTACTCTTGATGACTAAATTCGAAGCCATTCCGAATTTTTCATCGATATCTCGACAAATAAGAAAGTTACGACACTTTGAAGTTTACGAAAATCGTTAAAATTTTCGTAAAAATTTTATCTCCGAAATTTAAAAAGCACGATTCTCGGTCAATTCGAAACCTTTTCGGATACATCTAGGGTTTTTTAAACAGATTTTTCGATTCTCTTTCCATTGCCGGGTCGCCCGAATCGATATCTCGATCGGTTCAAAAGTTAGACCGGTTTTAATTTTACGAGACCTATGTTTTGGTGATTTTTCGGAGGCCATAATTCACATGAAAAATTACCTTTTTCCGATGCGCTCTAGGAGCATTTGGTAGATTTTTTGACGCTCTTTCGAATGCGCGGCCGCCCATCCCGATCGGAGCTTCGGTTCGAAAGTTATGGTCGATTGAAAATTTCGAGCAAAATTTTTACCCAAAGTGATGGATTTTCGAAAAAATCGAAAATCACTAAATGTCGTCCAAATCGAAATCCAGACACTTTTCCCGATAGATTTTGAGCTAACTAAGCGATTCCCGGGTCGTGCGACTCGATAGCTCCACTAATAACGAAGTTATGGCCGTTTGAAAATTTTACTCTATTTTCAACGGTACGGCAATATTAGACGCATTTTCTCACTTCAGATGACTCAATTAGAACCCAATTTAAATTTGCCGTCGATATCTCAACAAATAAAGAAGTTACAGCACTTTGAAATTTTCAAAAAGTTGAAAATTCGAAAATTCGAACTTTTTTTTTTCTTAGATAAACCAATACCGGACGCATGTATCTACTCCCGATGACTCAATTAGAAGCCAATTTGAATTTTTCATTGATATTTCGACTAATAAAAAAGTTACAACACTTTGAAATTTTGGAGAAAAAAAAAATTTGAAATTTTTGTTTTGAAGATACACCAATACTGGGCGCATTTTTCTACTCCTGATAACCAAATTAGATGCTATTTAAATTTTTTCATCGATATATCGACTGATGAGGAAGTTACGGCACTTTGAAATTTTCGCAAATTTCAATATTTGTTCGTCGACATGCGAATAATAATATACAGGGTGATTGATCATGATGTAATCGCTTTTCACGCCTCCGGAACGCACTGGCGCCCTCGGTCTGCGGGTGGGGTTGATGGTGGCTTGTTTGCGGTTTTCCAGGTACCACAGTCGGGAGGCGCTGGTGATCAGCGCATTGCAGGTGGAGAAAAACCCGATAACGACGCCCGGGCCGTTCGCGACGCCGCCGCCCCAGCGCAACATCCAGCATCCGAACGTGCACGCGCTGCACGCGACGCCGCCCCCGGGCCACAGGGGCGGCGGCCCGGCCACGCGGCCCTCGTCTGCCGCGAACAGCGCCCGCAGCTCGCCCAGGCCGCACTCGTCTCCCAAACTGAAACTAAGGTCCTGCCCAGATCCGTCAATTAACCCCTAGTTTTGACCCCGCTTGAAAATCCACCCCTTTACCCCAATTTTTTAGTTAGTCGTTTTAAGGAGTTTCGTTCCAGTAGTCGGTGCAGCATGAGGCCCCCCGTCCTGTCAACCGAAGGGATTTTAGATTTTATCGTTTTTATCGTAATTTGTGATCGTGTGCATGAGATATACACCGTGTCCCAGAACTCGCTCCCCACAGAGAAAATTAATTTTTTGCTGGTCTCTAAAGGGGAGAGCGAGTTATGGGGTTTGATTTGATCGTTTTTTGGGGCTTTTTCGTAATGTTGAGCAGTTGCAGGTACATGAAGTCGCTTTTCCCGCAAGCGGAAGAGACGATCATCTTGGAGGTGCTGCAGAACAACGACAGTCAGATCCAGAAGGCCACCGAGGTGCTGAAGGACATGGGTTTCCAGAGGAAGGACACCATCAAGGCGGCCCAGCAGAAATTGGACGCGAAAGTCGAGCAGGAAAGGCAGGAGGAGATCAAAAGGGCCGAACCGCCCGCTCCTCTTCCCAGGCTCAAGACGTCGCAGGAAAAAGCGGCCAGTACGCGATTTTGTCTACTATGAATGTGTTCATTGATGGTTAATTTGAAAACCGTTTTAGTCAAATTGAAATTGAGGGAGAAGTATAAAGATGTGGCCGAGCATTTGATAACTATGGCCCTAGAAAGTGTGGATTTCAACGAGAAGAGGGCCAGTCAGATTTTGGATATCATGGTGCAAGAAGACACTGAGAAAAACACCCAGAGTACCAGTGATCAAGTCGATGAAGCGTAAGGGATTTTCGAGACCTCTTCTGTTTTATTTCATACTTGATGTTTCAGAACCCCTGCAGTCCAAAATGAGTTGAAACCAACACCTTTACCGGTATCTCAAAGTCGCCAGTCCATAAAATCGCTGATAAAAGCAGAAAAAGCCGAAAAAATTGGATTCAGTAGGTGAGTAAAAGTCTCAAGCCAAATTTCCAATTTTACAAATTACAAAAACGACTTTTCATTGGTCTATGCAGGGTCATCGAAGATATGGACTCCGAATACAAGTCTATCAACATTTCGAATACAAAAGGGCCTAATCCCGGTTTGGCCAGAGGTCCAGGTGTGCCATTATTGTAAGAATCATTGAATGATGTGCTTCCATATTTTAATGAATTTGTATTATTATTCAGGGATGACTATGTGGACTGGCAAGGGCCTAACAAGAAGGCGTGGAAAGGGCCCCAAGGCTTGGCGAAAGGTTCGAATCGTTCTCTGCTGAGTAGCAGAAGCTATCAGCCTTGCGGTTCCAATGTTGCCCTTCGTAAAGGGCCGAATTGCGGTCTGGCCAAAGGTAGTATCTTTTCCCAGTTGAAAGGTATTGTCGTAGGTGAATCTCGCGGAAAATAGCAGTCTTTGTGTACGATCCTCTAAAGATCTCACATTTCTATCTTTTTTTCTCAGAACATAATAATAACAAAAATTGTATTTTCGAAATTACGGGCTATAGCTTTTATTGGAGTAGTTTAGTAGATTTCTACCTACCTACACAACATATCTCAAAGAATATAAGAAACTTGCGAAACCTGTGTACCTGGTGCAACTATCTCTATACCTCTAATTTATAGCAATTATACCTTTTTGAGACCTTTTTCAAAGATACCTTTCCTAGTCCTTGATACAGTTTTATCAAATTTTCCATTTATTTACCTATTAGTTGTAATATTTATAAAAGAAAACCATTTAGTGTGAGGAAAAAATCTTAAACGTACTATAGTAATATGTTGTGGTTCTTGTGCAATACTATTGAAAAACGCCTAATATGTAATAAGGAATGGTTAAAGCTGTTTGTTGTTAAAGTTGCTGTTTAGGTGCAATTCTTGTAAATGGAGGGTTTTTTTCTCGAATAAGGTAAAATAAATAAGGCTGTGGGTTAATTCATGCCGCCCATATTAATGAAGAAGAAACATCATAAATTATACCAATTTGCAATACCCTTCAAGGTAATTTGTAAGTAACTGAATTTTGCCATTGATCTCCTGCCCACTTTATGATAGGCGCATTTTGTCTGCAAATTACAGTAAATGTCTTGTATTGCATATTTTTATGGCAAGTATTTTTGTAAATTGAAATTAGTTTAGAAAAGTCTAGGCTATAACTAGACACAATGGTCAGTGTTTTAGTCACAAATAATTAGTGTTTTGCATGAACTAAAAAAAAAAACGAAAAAATCAAATCAAATTGATCCAGTCATTGTTCAAGTTTTATTTATCTTTAATTATAGATAATTGTGTTTGTCAACTTTAGCATACATATATTCATTTAGATAGGTATTGTTGTGGATTTCTTTTTTTCCTAATAAAAAGCATAAGGCTAGCTTAACATTTTTGATTTTATTCATACTTCGTCTTCATTTAGCAACATATTGGGAATCCCATTTGTTATAGGGAACTTCCTTCCAGTTTCTGGGCAAATCAAATCTCCATTAATAATATCTATTTCCAGCAGGACGTGATGAACTTTTTTTAGAAAATCTGGATCACTTTCATAGTTATCAATGAGGTCTTTTGATAAACCTTCCAACTGTCCTATGCTCTCGGCAGCGTTCCATAGGACGTTCCAGTCTAATTTTGGAATCATTTTAGAAATGAAATCAGGATTGAAATCGACTTCAGATACTCTGACATCGGAGGCCTATAAACATGAAAAGAAGTCTTGAAAAATCATCTTTTATGGAATACCATCAAAAGACAAGAGACATGAGGAGTTGATGGTTTCTACTTACATTAATTTTTAAAGGATAACCAACCGTGACAGCTTTCATACATTTAGATGTTAACATATTATGAGTGATTAACTTCATTTTGGGACTGCGAATTACTTTTATGCGTTCAAATTGTTTGAAAACGAGCTCGATAAACAAGAATAACCTAAAACCTGCTTGTCACCTGTCAACTGTCAGACCGTTAGTCAGTTTATGGCGTTCTTGACTGACTAACTAAACTCAAACTTGTTCACCTCTAAATTCCCATCAGTGATTAATCAGAGATAGGCATAGTAATTCAACAGAAAAAGCATTTGTACGGGGGGTATATCATTTCTTTTACACAAAGATATCATTTCTCTATGTTGTTTTTTCTATGACCATTTTTTTAATCTATTTTTGAATTGAGCGCCTTTTATTTTGGGAAGCGAAACAAATCAACAACTATTTACGAAATTGTTCGAGTATTGTGATTAAATAAAATGTTCAGTTTATTCCATCGTAAGTAATTAATCATAAATTATTATTAGAAGATTAGTTTGTGTTGAAATCATTCATCCAATTTTTTTTAGTTCCGATTTAGTTGTTCATTTGAGTGCTTGGTCATGCGGCTTCCGTTTCCGTTCGGCTGCCGTTCGATTCGTCCCTGCACGACGCCGCTGTCTGCCATTTTTCGTCTTCTAGTAATTTTCCAGTTTCTGGTAATATTTTCGAATAACTTTTGGTAACTAGATCACCAAAACATTCGATCTTGGCGCGGGTGAAATGGAAAACGAAGAAACCGATCAAATAGAAGACGAATCCCAAGATTCTCAAGTGTTGGAAGAGCTCCCAGTTCAACTAGAGGAATCTTACGAAACTGTGGGGTTGGCGTCACCAAACATTTCGAGCGGTGTTCGCGGTGGAAAATACTACAAACAAACATACCGGCGAGCATGGGAACAAATGCCGGATTTTAAAGGTATAAATCATCCAAAATATTTAATGGATTGATAATAATCCACATGTTATCAAATCAGGCTGGTTACGAGGTGTCGTTGGAGAACCTACAAGGGCGTATTGTGTTTACTGTCAGAAAACTTTACATGCTCACAGATTGAGCCTCCTCAAACACACGTGTACTATTCGGCACCAAAAGGCTGCTCAAATTCACAACACTCGAAAGGTAAGGAACCTGACATCCGAAGTTCCCAACTTCAACTTCGATATGATTCTCAGAATAAGCAAGAGCTGAAAATGGAGGGCCAAGAAATCGCGGTCGTTCTTCAGGATGAAGACTTGAATCAAACTGAAACGGAGAACGAAGATGGGGATACAATCGAATATGCAGATGTCGGTACTGATGGTGATGATGAGGATCCCATTGGAAACATTCACAATGATTCAGGGGAGGACGAAGATGATGAAGTTTCAGTCGAACTTCATCAAGTTCAATATGAGAAGGTAGGCCGCTACGGTTATTGTCGTTGTTGGTGTTCCCACTGTTGTTGAATTAATGTTGAATACGATTATTTTATTGTTATCAAGATTATTTGTTAGTAAAGTTTGTGTTTTCGTTGTGGTTTAGCATAATCAGAACTTCCAAGTGACTCACTTGAAAGCGCCAGTTTCCACACACGTCCTTGACACTACCAGAGGATGTCCCGTCTCTGGTCTACAAGTGAGCCTCTACAAATTGATTGATGGCAGATGGACTTATATTAATGAAGGAGTTACCAACGTTAATGGGAAGTTCTCTAATTTCGTAGACCGCGCGGATTTCACTGCAGGAAGATACAAACTTCACTTTGATGTGGATCGCTATTTTGACGCCCGGAAACAGGACACCATGTACCCTTTCATCGAGGTAAAATAAAAATTGGATCATAGAAAAGGGTTTGTATTAATTCTGGAGGTTTTCAGATCATTTTCGATTGCCGAGGAGTTTCTGACAATTACCACATCCCGATTCTTCTCAGTCCTTATGGCTATTCAACTTACAGAGGCTCATAAAGTTCAATTTATTCTTGACTTATTATGTAATCTTAGTAATTAGACATGCAGTTATTAGGGATAATCATTTTAGTTTTATTTGTATTAATTGAGGGCTAAGCTCATATTAATTTCTTATTATAACTTGTTATTTTTATTTTCCAAAGAAACAAGAACTGTCGCTTAAAATCACTTGTAATACATGTAGGTGGAAATCTAGGCCCTAAGTAATTACTTAGTTTAATTATGGACTTTGATCTTTAATAATAAACGTGGGTATTTTAAAATCGGAACCAAATTCATTTATTGTGGAGTTTGGTGATACAGTAGATATCGAAATGATGACACGTATGGTAATATTAAGCAGATGCACTGTATCTAGCCGGTTTATGGTCAGTAGCAGTTACGCGCAAAAAAATGCCTTATGGTTTACGTTCTTGTCTTTGTTGGTAGAGGGCGCTTCTGTCACTAGCAGTGGGAAATGGTGGAATATGGCGATAAGTTGTAATTTTCAACACATGTGAGAATTTTCCGGTAAGCCTTAAATTCCGGTGATTTCTGATGCCAAAATCGTGTTTCCGCACATCATTCCATCCGAGCAAACTTTCCGGTTCGAAAAAAAGGTGACGGGGGCTGAGCCCCTCGCCCACTACGATCCTTCAATGACGTAAACATTTCGGGACGAAAAATACTTTGCTCTGTCATTAAAAAGTAAAATCCTCTTTCGGCGTATTTTTTACCGACGGATTCATCGTACGCTCGGGCATTTCGAAGTGCATTCTATGTGGTGTGGTCGGTGTCTATGTGGCGGTTCATCGGGACGATCGATCCCACTAAAAAGTATGCGTTTTTCTTCTAGGGTCGCCCTCTCATTGATTGCGCTTATTTAGGGACAAAATGAAAAGGCTAATCTCGTTTAATGCTTGCTTTAATGTTCCAAACGACCCCGCAGAGGAGGCCGACGCTGTCGGACCGGCTCCCTCCGCGTCCACCAGTAACAAAGTGAGTACATTTCTTTTTACACACACTTTATTTGGACGTTTTAGCGCGATACGTATTTTCTTACACACGGACACACACGTACTTCTAAATTTACCTCTTGGACCGGATCCAAAAAGTTTCCAGTTAGCGGCGTCGTGTGACCTATTCGTAAGCTCATTTATGTCCAAATAGCAAAAGTCCCGTCACCTACATTCGGTCCAATAATTGGCGTAAACCCAGCGACTCGTTCGTCTGATGACCTCACATTCGCGTAAACAGTTTACGGGATTTCGCTAACGCATTCCCAAATACGTCTTGACTCGTTTATTTGTAAAACAGTCCCGATCGAGGCCCAGCTCCACCGTCCTGCAGTACAGCGATAAAGATGGCATCCGAAAGGAAACGGAAATCTCCCTGAACGATTTCCAAACCCTAGGCCAACTTGCTGACTACATCTGCAAGGAGATCCTGAGACCGGAAGACAAGAGGGACGATTTCGAGTTCTTAGTCCAGTGCGACGACGGTAGATCCGTAAGAAAACCCCCAATTTCCCAATCGAACCCACTCAATTCATGAAATAACTTTCAGATTTCGCTGGACAAGCACATGACGTGTCTTCTTCGTGATCTGGACGTGGATTTCAGCCGCAACTTCACGATGGAAGTCGCGGAAAAGCCCTCGGAAGACGATCTGGTCCTCGGGGCGTCCGCCAGCCCCACCACCGATAAGGCGCCCTCTTCCGGCGAGGAGGCCGGCCCCGAACCGGAGGAGCCCCGAACGTACGGCCCTTTTCCCAAGTACAGCACCTGCGAAGAGAACTTCGACCCGACCAATCAAGAGTCGACCAGCGCCTACGAGGAGCCGTTGAAGTACGTCGGCTTGGTCAACCAGGCGATGACGTGTTACCTCAACAGTCTGGTGCAGTCGCTTTTCATGACGCCCGAATTCCGGAACGCCATCTACAATTGGGAGTTTGACGGGCAGAGCGAGACCAGGTCGATCCCGTACCAACTGCAGAAGCTCTTTTTGAACTTGCAAACGTCAAATCGATCCGCGGTCGAAACGACTGATCTCACGACTAGCTTCGGTTGGCAAGGTAGTGAAGCCTGGCATCAGCACGACATCCAGGAGCTTTGCCGAGTGATGTTTGACGCTTTGGAGCGGAAATTCAAGGATACGAAGCAGGCGAATTTGATTAACGATTTGTACGAGGGGAAGATGTTGGATTACGTGAAATGCCTGGAATGCGGGACGGAGAAGTCGCGTGAAGACACTTTTCTGGATATACCGCTGCCGGTTAGGCCTTTCGGGAGTGCCGTCGCTTATAACAGTGTCGAGGAGGCGCTTCGTGCTTTCGTCCAGCCTGAAACTCTCGACGGTAACAATCAGTATCACTGTGAGAAGTGCCAGAAGAAGTGCGACGCTCATAAAGGTCTCAAGTTTATCAAGTTTCCGTATTTGCTCACTTTGCATCTGAAGAGGTTCGATTTCGACTACAACACCATGCACCGGATCAAGTTGAACGACAAGTGAGTGATTGCAAAAGTAAAAATTGTGTGCAAATTAAAGCGAATCAAATTTGAGAACATTGACGGAAATGAGAGGGTTAAAAAGAACCAAAATATGCACGAGAAATACGAAAATATGCACGAAGAAAAGCCGAAAATATGCTCTAGCTAGAATATGCGTGTGTACATATCATTAACATTTTTCATAAAGAGACGCTATTGACATCATTCTGTCTCTTCTGAAAAGTACTAAAAGGATAGAGACAAAACGATTATCATAGCCTCCCTTTATGAAGAATTTTTATGATGTCTCTGTACTACCCTTTCTCTGTCATGTTAGCTGTGACCATCTCTCTGTCTCACTTTATAAGCGTTTGAAAAACAGAGATAGAGAAATAACTTTTGATGAGCTCTTATCTTTGAGTGTTTTTGCCAGTTCTGTGTTTTCATATGCCCGCACAGTTTTTTATAGGCGATTTCATTTTAAGTACGAAACATCTGACCATAGATTTTTTAACAAATCACAGAGCCCCGTAATTTTTTTCGCCCAATAAAATCGCTCTTTTGGTACGAAAATTACGAATGACAATTAAAAATGAAATCCTCTACTCATCATAAATACCGATAGAGACTGATAGAGACCCCCTACCGAGAGCCGGTATAAAAAATAATCTCACCCTATTTTGAGTTTCATGAAAAATTCAGAAAATTGTATGAAATATGGCACAACCCACGAGCCGGGAAATAAAATAAGTTGTGTATTTTCGACAACCACATCACTTTAACACCAATATTACTTCCAAAAACTCATAAATAAGTTAATAAGTACAAAAGCATAACAAAAGAACGAAAATTGACAACTGTCATAATTAATTTTGAAGTTTGGAATTGCCAACCTAAATTTTCATAGAAGAAAAATCCCTAAGTAAACGATTAGTATGAATGCATTCGATTATGCATTCGATGAATACCCAATGAAAATGATAACTGTAACAATGTGAAATCGGTTTTCATGCTTAAATTTAGTGAAATTATGGATCTGTGCGATAATGAAATCACCAGATTCGTTATTTTTTTGTAACAGTTGTAAAATAAGTGACTTTTCAACCACCTCGATCACTACGAATAGTGACACTTAACAATGTGGGCGTCAGAAAATGCCTATTTTCCGGTCTCTAGTGAACGAATCGTGTTCCAGGGTCGTATTTCCGGAAAAGCTGAACCTGAACTCGTTCGTGCCCAAAACGAAAAGCGACAGCGACGCCTCCGAAGAGAACGCGGTGAAATGCGACGACTGCAGCACGACCGACTCGGGCTCGGCCCTGGACGACGAGAGCTGCCAGGGCACGGACGCCTCCTCTGCGGTCCACGACCCGGACGACAACTGCGAGGACGTCGACGAGGGCATCGACGTCAGCTCGGGCAACGCGCCGCACGCCGGCGACGCCAAGGGCCCCTACAACTACGAGCTGTTCAGCATCATGATCCACTCGGGCAGCGCCTCGGGCGGCCACTACTACGCCTTCATCAAGGACCTCGACCGCGCCAACTGGCTCTGCTTCAACGACCAAATCGTCAGCCGCATCACCGAGGAGGACATACGCAAGACATACGGCGGCGGGCCCCAAAAAGGCTACTATTCGGGCGTCTACTCGTCCAGTACCAACGCCTATATGCTGATGTACCGGCAGATCGACCCGAAACGCAATGCCGCTATAATTAATGGGGACGATTTCCCGAGGCACATCAAGCACCTCCTACAGTTGATGAAGGAAAAAGAGAAAAACGATTTAATCAACAAGGAGAAACAGATCCAGTCGATGAAACTCTCGATTTATTGTACCCACCCGATAACTGAAGACTTTATGGATATTCGGATGACAGTTTTCCCCGATACCACGTTAAAAGAAGGGGCGATTACCGCTCATCGGCGTTTCAAACTAGAGGGTTTAGTCAGAGTCGAAGATTGCCGATTGGTCGTGTACGAGCGAAATCGCAATTGCATCGTTTTCAGCCACGACGACCCGGATTTAGAGTTTAAAGACCTGAACGAGGGGACGAAAACGGCCGCTTACGTCGATTGGTACCTCGAGATCAAAGAGCCCTCGAGCGATTTCGTCGACTATCTCAAGGACGGGATCAACGTCACCGTTTATCATTTGGCGAGTTTGGATGGGGACGATTTCAGGGAGCCTCTGGCTTTCCGGATCGAAAAGGGCGAGGATTTGAAGACCGTCAAGAAGAAATTGGAGGTTTTGCTCGATCTAGACGCGGCCGATATGAGGATTTTCTTCATGCGGGAGAATCAGTCGATTTCCAATCACAACGGGGGCACTGTGGAGCCCTTTTGTCTCGAGGGGGATGACGAGGCGTTCCGTTACGATAGCGACGACTACTTGACGTTTTTCGTTTTGTCGCAATGCGGGGAGGAGGACGCGGCGGGGGATAAGGCGAAACTGGGGGAGATCGTGAAGAAATTGGAGAATATCGTGCGGATTCGGGTTTTCGTGCCGCAGACGGACGCCGCCGCCTTCGAGAAACTGGGGGTGCCTTTCTATGAGGATAAGGGGGACGTTAGGGGGAGCTGCTCGCCCAGTCCGCAGTCGGGGATGGTCGTGGACGCTTTCGGGGATCAGAGCAACAGCGAAGACAGCAGTCTGAGTGACAGCGACCGCACTCTTGTCGGGGACGCCCCTGGTGAGAATTTCGTTTTCATTCATTTCTATTTGCGATTTTGGCTGAGCTACAGTCACTAAATAGATACAGTACCGCAATTGGTATGTTCAATGTGTTAGAGAGAGAAGTACATTTTTTACTCCTAATATGGCGGCATTCTAGTGACTTTTTGTTACTTTTTGTTTTCCCCCAAATGTTTCCCCAGAAATGACGTAATCGATCAAACGTCATTAGATGCGTGATTTTTGAATTAAATCCTCGATTAAATCTTCATTAAAATCCGAATGCAGCATAAATGTGGCGTCTATGAATGTAAGAACAATGCAAGAAGGGGATACAGATGCGGTGAGGAACCAAAATTGGATACAGATGATATTACAACCGAATTTGTGAGGTATGTTGAAATTATTTTGACGTGCCTGTAATTTTGACGTCTAGATTTTCCCGCGCAAATTTTACTCCCAATATGGCGGCATATTGCGGTACTGTATCTATTTAGTGACTGTAGGCTGAGCAATATGGACGCTTGAATGCGGCGATTTTGTTGATATTGCCTAGTAACCAGTATCAATTACCTAGCAACAAATTAGTTGCTAGGCAATGTCAACAAAAATCGACGCATTTCGGCGGCCATTTTGCTTAGTGAAGTCGAATTCTCTAGAACCGACTAACTGCACAGACTAGACTTGAATTAACTGATGTCTTTGCTCGATTTCCAGACGATCTGCAGGGGATGTACTCGGAGGCGATTTCGCCCGCTTCCGGTGAGCCCCCTTTCAACGAGCTGTCGGCCGATCCGACCCAGGACATTTACAACCACGACGTTTTGGGCAATCCGGCCGAAGAGATGTCGTGGGACGGCGCCGCCGGCGGCGAGGACGGTAAAAAGGCGACCTACTTCCGCGTGACCGGCCTGAAGGAGTGCAACAAAGTGACCGACTTGACCTACACTCGGTGCTTCAAAATCCTGGTCGACAACCGCATGAACTTGGAGACTTTCAAAAAATCCCTCGAGCCCGTCGTTCGCGTTCCCAAGGAATACTTCAAAGTCTTCCGACAGTACTGGTCAATCGAAGAGGAATGGTCGAACCTTTCGGAGACTTTGCGTCAGGTTTACAATAATCACGCGTTCGCGATCAAACTGGGCCGAGTCCTGTCCCACCTCGAGCACTTCTGCAAGGTCTACCTGCTGAAATACGATAATCCGTCGGATCCCGTTAAATTCCTTTTCGAGCACATTTTGACCAAGGGGCAGACGGTCGGCTCGCTGAAAAAGGAGATTCTGGCCAGGGCGAAAAGGCAACACGGGATCGATGTTCCCTTCAACAAGGCGAGGTTGCGCGAAAAGTGCGGCAAAGGGCCGAAGAGGGTCTACCTGAACGGGCACGTCTTCGACAACGACATCTGTCTGTACAACAACTTTGAGCTCTACCTGCAGGAGCTCCAGGAGCCGGAGAGCGTCACAGATGAAACCAAGATCGTGCTGTTCGCGCGCCACTGGTGTCCGTCTACTTTGACCCTGCAGCCGTTCCAGGAGGTCGTCCTCAAGACGAGCCTACTGAGCGATCTGAAGGAGAGAGTGTCCGAGTTGTCCGAGATCCCGGCGGACAGCGTCGAAGTGGCCTTCACCCGGCACTTTTTCCCGGCCGATAAAATGCACCTCTTGGACATCCACACCGAGCTGGAGTGGAACCCGAACGTGACGCATCTGGAACAGTGGCCTTTGCACACGGACGACGGTTCCGTCTTTTTCTACAGGTAATTTATTTCATCTACGACCGCCATGTCGAATTGTGTGAAGTTGGCGATTTTGTACAATTGACAATCGCAGTAAACGTCACTTTAGTTAGGGAATTTCTCGGCACCAGACATATGGTTGGCAACAATTTGTTTTGTAACCATAGTAACCGTGATAAGATTAATTAATTTTCGCCGCCATTGTTGTAACACGTTGTAATATGTTCATCTTTCAGGGATAAACGTGAGAAGTTGAAAGAACTGACGCCGGAGGAGAAGAGCGAGATCTCGGCGAAAGAGGACACGCGATTGGGGCGGAATCAGGCGAGAAGTTGTGTGAGTTCGGAGCGTTCGTTGAAGATCCTGTCCGATAATTGGCCCTCGGATGTGGAGGATAATCCTATCGAATGGTAAATCCAGTAAAAAGAAAACATAACACGTTACCTTATTGCATTGTAAGCTGAATTATGGCCGATATCAGCGAAATACGGTCGAGATAATGGACTGTTTTATACCAGAGAGCCACTGTTTGATTTTTGTCGTTCATCATTTTTTTTTATCAATTCTTTTGAATCCGTTGCTGTGCTCTTTATAGGTTCGAAATATTCTTGTCTTTTTTATCGCATTAGTTTTTTTTTCCTTCTGTATTTAACTGTTTATTACTCTTACTACTACACTCAAGTTATTTCGTCGGAATTGATTTAGTCACAATGTTCGGTTGTTTATCATGAATCGTTATTGTTCACATCTTGATTTGTTATTTATTAATTAGATAATTAATTATTGTGGGCATACTTTGGAAAACCCCACGCTGTGCGAATTGTTGACAGTTGCAACGGGGCCTACAGAGGGCGCTAGTATCTTATTATCTCTATCTCGCTCCGAGTGCGGAGTTTAAGTAATCGCCGCCGCTTTTTGGGCATTTTACAGCTACATAACTTTGTATAGATACTTATTTGTGACTGATCAATAAAAACTGTTTATCTATAAATTTATCGTTTATTTAAAATAATTTATGTCGAAGTCGTCGGCAACCTTTAACGACGCCATATTGACATTGGATGCGGCCATGTTGTAATGGCTGAAAACATAGGACGCTGTCAAAATAACCCAATATGGCCGCCATGTGTTGATTTATGTCATAATTCGTCGATATGGCGTGTTAGAAGGCATCTATCACTTCTATTATTTATGTTTCATTATAAAAGGGGCATTTTATGCCTATAAAAATATAAAATAACATAAATATGTATCACACGAAATTTCCAAATTGATAATATTAGAAAAAAATTGTGATTAGGTACCCAAGTAAAAAAAGTATGACATTCATCGTGATCACTGAAAATAGATTTTGTACAGATATGTACACGACTAAAGCTACTAAACGGAAGAGAGAAAAGGAGTCTTTGTACAGTTTTATACACATGGATTGCACTTTCACACAGTTTTCTAGACGTAATCCGAGGGCACCGTGGCGTTTTCGCAGATGGCGGCCAGCCGGTTCTTGCTGGCGCACTCCCAGGCCGAGGGCATGGTGGCCAGGCCGACCACCTCGTAGGCGCGGTCGGCCTGGGGCTGGGCCGCCGCCGTGACGGACAGGTCCGAGTAGTAGGCGCTGCTGGGGGCGGTCGAGGGCGGCGCGTCCGGGTCCGTGTAGGCCGAGTTCTGGTACGCGGGGCTGCCGGCGCTGTCGCGGTCCAGCTCGGCGTACAGGGCGTCGCCGACGCTGTTGTAGCCGTCCTCCATGTGCGTGTAGTGGTTCTCGGCGAACGCCGCCGGCGGCCCGTCCAGCTGCGAGGGGGCGGCGGCCGAGCGCCGCGACAGCCACGACCAGACGCCGCCGACGCTGGGGGCGCCGTCGCCCGGGAACGGCGGCCCCCTTATCGCGTTCACCGACTTGTCGTCCGGGATGTTCATCGGGGGGCGGCCGTTGGTCGGGCCCACCCGTAAATCCGGGGGTCGCCTTTCCTGATCTAAATCAAGAAAACGTCAATAAGTCATTGTAAGCTGGCTTAGTTCATCTGACAGATATGACATTAGCGGCCATATTCATTTTATCTTGAGTCGTTTTTTCGCGCACTTTAGTTTTAAACGCTGCGATCTCATTGGTTGTTTGGCGACTTATTTTGAACCGCTGACAATGAGAGCGCGTTTTTCCAAAAAATGACATTGGAATTCATTTTCCAAACGAAAAGTTGGTTTTTTGAAATTCTCTCGACTGATTTTCGAATGAATATCATGAGAAATTGTTCTATTTATTCAGAGAATTTGATTTCTTTCCGAGAGAACGTTAAATTTGACACATTCGAAGTTCCAGTTAGCTAACCGGACGTTTAACCAGAAGGAATTTCTCTTTGCTCCTTTTAAGTAAAAAAAGATTAATTTTTCAAGCAATTTCTTCAATTTTCGTTTGCTTTATAACGAGTAAATTGTTCTTCAAGAACGATGAAATTCTTCAACCACCTACCTGTATTTTTAAGCCTTTTGCAGTGTAGAACCACTATCATGACTATTGCACCAATGACGGCCGATATGAATGAGACTATAATAAGGGTGAGAACCCATCCGAGCTCCCCTGGGGCTTCTGGAAAGAGAGAAAAAAATCATAATATAATACACAATATGGTGTTTCAGAACAGTTAGGTTTTTTTCACTTTTATTTTTTATTGTATATCCATACTTAAATAATATGAATTATCGTCCAATTTGTCGATTCTTTCATCTTTTGAACGTGACAAAGCGCCAGCTGCATTTCAACTGTAGCTTGCTGTTAAAAATGAAGACAGGTATACCTACTCGTAATTAGTATCCTTTTGAAAATCCCATACAATCACGACCGCAAAAGACTTTTTGATGATGATGATAGGAGCAATAAATTCCAGAACGGCATGAATTCCTCACAAAAGTCACCGCAGAATTTTCGATATGACCAACTCAAGTCGAGCATATAAGGCCTTTTACATTCGTTCAACTCGCGAATCCACGCTTAATTAGGATGATATTCTCGCGGCTCGCAAAAGATTGAATGGTTTTATTCATTTATACACAATCTCTAACACCTGGTAGGTTTTCTCATCAACCGGAGTGCGCGCTGTTTAAAATCGCATTAGTAGCGGTGTAGTAGCGCTAATTTTTATTGTTTTACATGCCCACAGAAGAGTAAATTAAGTTGCTTCGCGGTGAGTAAAAAAAAATGTTTCTCTCTCCGACTTTGAGTAATTGCAAAAGGAAGAAATCCTAAGGTTGGAAACTGTCAGTCACAGAGTAACAATATGTACGGAACGTGTGGGCAGAACGGTACCGTAAGACGTCCAAAGTGCATCATCTACTCTCAACTCGACTCTTGTGAACAACAAAGAGAAAATTTTAATAATGGCTAGAAGAAATAAGCCGTTGAGAAATTCCTGCATTTCTTCACAATATCATCAAGTTATTATATTATAGATATGAGGCGCCATATCCTGAAACAAACCTGAAAACTACCATATACGAACGGATATAACATACATCGCCATTTCTAGAATAATAACTAGATTAACGACTATCTGAGGAATTTCTATTTTTCTAAAAAGCCGCAGCGTTTAATCTAATCTTCAACAGACCACTTTACCCATAGACAAGAAGGCCAAAATCACCTAAATTCCACCCTGTATAAGTAGTATGAATCACTCTGGAAATATCTATACTTTACAAAGGCTCAATCATGGACGAGGCAATCAAAACAGAGTCGAGATTTCGTTCTAAAAGAAGATATCATCATTTTGTGTAGTTAACCAGTTACTGAAGAAGAGTGGCAGCTAATAGGAAAAGTTGGACAATATCGTGTCAGATCCATAATCGATCCTGTCATTAGTTGACACTCAGGAGCCAAGATAGGGACCATCAATGCAAAACAGAAGCACACGCTATGAGATAATCTCCACCGGTCCGATTTTTCTTATTTCGTATATTGAAAAAATGAACACATTCTCATGATAAATTCAGAAAAAAACCGTTTAATTACATAGGTGCTAGTTCTCGTGGAGTTTATCGCGATAGTTCAATCTCTTAGGGGAATTAATCAATTTCCGGCAGATTATTATTGCATTCCTGCAATTAATAATTTTTCACCCGGTCGGTACTGTATCATATGTTGAGTAACATATTCTCGAGTACTTACTGGTGCAAAATAAGAAATAAAAATACTAAAGACAATGGAATAAAAATGCAACTTGTTTCTTGGTAAAATATGAGTCTGGTGTGCATGCTATCACGTCAAGATCGTGGCATTTCGCACAAATTAACTTGTAGGTGAGTAACGTAAATCCCGTCTAATTGCAATAAAATAATCGTAATAAGATACATGAAATTATCGTCTTTATGTCTTTATTCACAAGTGGGTACTGAAAAAATGCAGTTTTTATCTGCGATTCTTATTATACCGCACGAAGAATGAAACTAATGTTAATCAGGAGCGAATTCTGGGGAAGAAGGCGAAATCACAAAGCATGACGCTTGAAGCACACCATACAGTAATGGTCGGTAATAAAGATTCCTCCCTCGTCATTACTCGAGTCGATTACTCGAAATTACCCGTATTATTCTTATTATACCTACCATCATTGAAAAACGTCGGTAATAAAGCGGAATTCGGCTGTTTGCGCTCGCCTTATTAAGCGGCATTACTTGCTCTTTTTACGGTACAAGTAATACTGACGGGAAAAGAAGAACCCACACTCGCTCACAATTAAGCCGGAGATAATCGTTACAAATCCCTTTTGATCGTGAATAAACCGGTGCAGAATTTATATTATTACGAAACCGGTAATCTAAGCGATCCGACGTATAAAAAATAAGTGCGAGTGCTTCTCGTAATGGTATAAATGAATAAATGGGCAGAGCCGCGGTAGCCGCTCGATTTTAATCACCCCGAGACTCCGAGAGACACATCCAGTGCATTTTTCGAGATAAGACTCCATTTAATTGCAATAGTCCTGGCACCCGGAGCACCGGCATATTGTTCCCTATCACAATAAATCGAAGATCACGTGCGTACATACGTACAGTAGGACCCGTTTATTATACGGCCTTAATGGAGTTACCAGGCTCTTGGGTGTTAACCAGTCAAGCTCCATAGCGAAAACTAATTAAGACCGTAAAATTAGAGAACAATGGTTCGCCCTAAAAGAATCGTAAATGGTAATTACTGGCGGTGCGTGCCACCCAAGTGCTTTATTCATGATCGCCAGCGTATTATAAGTGCGTCCGTTCCATGATGGTTATGAATCTATTCCCCGGAACTGTACTCATCATAAAGCTCCTGCGTTGATTTTTCAGATATCTGGACTGATAAGGAAGTTACAGCACTTTTGAATTTTCAAAATAAAATTCTTCAAAATGTTTAAGATTCAAAATATTGGACGCATCTTCCTACTCCTGATGATTGAACGCGAAGCCATTCCAATTTTTTTATCGATATCTCGAATACTAAGAAAGTTACGCCACTTTGAAGTTTGCGAAAATCGTTGAAATTTTCGTAAAAATTTTCATGTCGAAAATTTAAAAAGCACGATTCTAGGTCAATTCGGAAGCTTTTCGGACATGTCTGTACCGTTTCCGATAGATTTTTCGATTCTCTTTCGATTGCCGGGTCGCCCGAATCGATATCTCGATCGGTTCAAAAGTTAGACCGGTTTTAATTTTATGAGACCGATGTTTTGGTGATTTTTCGGAGGCCATAATTCACATGAAAGAGTACCTTTTTCCGATGCGCTCTAGGAGCATTTGGTAGATTTTTTGACGCTCTTTCGAATGCGCGGCCGCCCATCCCGATCGGAGCTTCGGTTCGAAAGTTATGGTCGATTGAAAATTTCGAGCAAAATTTGTACCCAAAGTGATGGATTTTCGAAAAAATCGAAAATCACTAAATGTCGTCCAAATCGAAATCCAGACACTTTTCCCGATAGATTTTGAGCTAACTAAGCGATTCCCGGGTCGTGCGACTCGATAGCTCTACTAATAACGAAGTTATGGCCGTTTGAAAATTTTACACTATTTTCAATGATACGGCAATATTAGACGCATTTTCTCACTTCAGATGACTCAATTAGAACCCAATTTAAATTTGCCGTCGATATGTCAAAAAATAAAGAAGTTACAGCACTTTAAAAATTTTAAAAAGTTGAAAATTTGAAAATTCGATCAACTATTTTCTCAGATAATCCAATACCGGACGCATGCATCTACTCCCGATGACTCAGTTAGAAGCCAATTTGAATTTTTCATCGATATCTCGACTAATAAGAAAGTTACAGCACTTTAAATTTTTTGACGAAAATTTTTCAAAATTTGAAAATTCGCAAATTTGTTTTCGTAAATTCACCAATACCGGACGCATCTTCCTACTCCTAATGACTCAATTAGAAGCCATTTTGAATTTTTCATAGATATCTCCACTAATAAGGTAATAATGAAGTTATAGCACTTTGAAATTTCCAGAAAATTTGTCAAAAATTGTTTTCTTATGGTAAATTTTGGAATCACGAACCTAAATTAGCGTCCACCTGATAGACGTTCGAGTTCTGCCAGGCCCAGGAGCACAAATCGCAGGTGGTCAGTCCGTCGGGGGTGGCGCCCTCGTCCAGAAACAGCGGCCTGGGGGGCGGCGGCACGAAGTTCCCCGCGAAGAGCCCCCCCTCGCTCCCGTCCAGCGGAAGATTCCTCAGGGGCCCGTCCTCCGCCGTCCAGTCCTCCCCTGTGAGGTTCGAGCCCCGGACCACCACGGAGACCTGAAATAAATCACGGAAAAAATCAAACGCCTGAAATTATCCGATTTTCGTGTGCGCCGATTATCCGGACGTAAATCACGGCGAGACACTCTGATAATGGCTCAATTCGTACGGATATGTGGAGTTCGTGAGCGGAGAAACAATGACCGCCTTGTGATGATGGCGATCTCCGTTTTGAAACTTGAAAGAGTCGTCATTAACGAGCCCACGGGGGGCTCCACTTTATTTTTCGTACCTGTACATGGTTTTTTTATGGGGAATTTTCGAGACGGGGCACCCACACTCGCAATGACGATAATGGGCCACATTGTTTTCCCTCTCGACTGGAGGACCTCTTTAGTCTTTTGTGGTAACGGTGAAAACACCTAAGCTCTTGCTCTCATGCATATTTAATGCTTAAACGGCCGTAATAACTTGGTGTTTTTATGTCGAGAGCTCACAAAATTCACAGATTTATTGTCGAGAGATAATCTTGGTTTTTTACATTTCCAGTTTTCTCTTCGCTGAATTCTTCGCAAACGATATGGAATTCCCAAATATTAGAAAGAAATCTTCCGAGCTCCCTAATTTTCGAAAATACCAAAAATTATTCTCAAAAAAATCTTGAAGTTTGGGTGTTTAAACAACAGTTGCTAACTAAAACCGGCAACAGTGAAAAGTCAAAAATATCTGTCAGTTTTTCAGCAGGACTACTTTCATAAAATCACAGCTGTAACACTCTAAGGTGCTCTAGGGTAACTAAAAAGAGATAGACTTATAAGCGCAACGTATGTGTGGCAAGGACAGAATTTCTCATGGGTGACAGTCTAGTGCTATTATGAACGCACCATAGAAATGTAAATTCAACAGTTTTTCGGATATATTTATGAATTACAAGCAAGTTTCAGCTACTTTCTGTTTTGTTTTATATTTTTTAAGGTAAGCGTATGAAATTTTAGCTAAAACGATATGAAATATCAGTTTTATTATAATATCACCGTTGCATAAATTTCATTCCAAGTTCAGTTGTATCCCCGATTTTTGTGCTTTTTGCTTGTTTTCTGCTTTTATCTTCAAAATGTTCGACTAGTGCCAGGTTTTTGGATAGTTTTTAGAGGGAATAAGGTATAAAACCGTCAAAAATTAGGTTAAGTAACTAGTAGATAACTGCCAAATAAAATGTCACTCAGCTATCCAGCGTTGCCAATTACATAGCATAGCAACTATCTTGGAAACGGTTGTTTAACCCCCGAACTTCAATTGTTTTTGACTTTTTGTGATTGAAAACCGATTTTGTATTGGTTCCACCGAGCGGGACAGGAATTGAGATAGGGGAATTAATAGCGGGGACGTGTTAATTTACGGTCACCGATAATGCGGACGCAACCTTTAAGAATAACAGGCACACGAGGAATCCAGTTCGAATTTGAATTTTCCCGAGTTTACAAGTCCGAAAAGATTGATTTGTGTTCTCGTTTTCGTTCCGTGTGCTCTCTCGTCTCCCAGTGAATTAGTGCGCTCACAGTTTTATCTCGATTCATTTACTTCTTGTTCTCTCGTTCTCCTCGTGCGCGAGCTGAAAGGCTCCTTTTCCGCTCTCCGAGAGACTTGTTCCTCTCCGATAATTGCTCTATAAATCTATGCGGGATCGGTTTCTTCCTACATGTTATGGGTGAGCTCGGGCACACCCACTTTCGGACATAATGCGGGTGTGAGCCGCCCCGGGGCGCCTTTTCACCCCTATAAAATTCGCACCTTTGCGCCTCCGAGAGGGGCGTGGGCCGCGTCCCACACAAAGCGCATCTCTTTTCTGTAACCGACAATTACAGGATTCTACGCGGCAAAGTGAGAAAAATAATTGAGGAGCGCCCGGGGTTGCAAAATATCTTCTCATTCTTCTGCGAATCGCAAGATCCCACCCGGGGGTATGTTTTTATTTGCAAAAATTGTATTCGAAAAAGCCGTTTTAAGGCGTTATAATAGTTATCTAGAGCGTCGAAAAGCTGTCCCATCTTTATTTCTCACGAATGAGAGCTGCCATAACGAGATGAAGAAAAAGAAGAAATATGGATGTAAGTGAGCTCCTTATGCAAAAACTCGACCATAAATGCAACATGCGAAATAATAAATACGGCGATGTCACGCGAAGTTTGCTTGTAATAACATCGAGTACCTCCATATACTCATGAAATACAAAGGAATGCCTTCTTTCCGAGCTTATCGAGTTCAAATTGCTCCCCATGAGGTCGCACAGGATTATTAAAAATGACGCAGGACAACTTTATGGTTTTTCGAGGCATCGGCACGTTTTCTGTACCAGTCCAGTGGCGTACATACGTATTAAATTCTAAATAAAGATAACATGATGATAACTGGTATTTTAAAAGACGCACGCATGACTGGGCTAATTGCAGACGGGAGCCGGGGATGTTGAATTTTATTGATGACGAATCTTTCGATGAGATCTTTCGATCGAGCGGAACGGACTGGCCCACTGGTCGATGCCTAAATAACACATCAAGATAAATTAACAATGAAATGTATAGCCGTCGAGGAATTCACCTTGCGCCATTATGCCGCACGATAAATCGGAGGAAAATCGCGTTTTCGAGGAGCAATTAACGATATTCAAATCGTGCTTCCAGGCTTCTTATTTATTAACGTGGAAATATTTTAATCCGGTAGTTTAGGCGGGCGATAAATAACTTAAAATATCACTTTATACCTCCCACAAAGTGCGTGTTGTTGCCCCCATTAGGCTTTCATATGCAAACGGTTTTAATCGAAACCCGTCGACCATCATCATCGACAATTTTATTTGCGCGCTTTTGGCGACTTCCCGCCGAGTCTTATAACAGCCTTTTATACCGACAATTCAAACCGAAAGAACCGATAGAAAAGGCGGTGACAGATATTTTATGATACGAACTTTATCTATTCACTGTTTTAAAATCTTGGACTTGGAAAAATTACTTTGGAAAAAACTCTTCAATTTTGACATCTTGAGAGACTCGGACAGGAAAAACCAATAGACTTGTTCATTTATGCTTTTGACATTGGCGGAAACCGAGGGAAACATTTAAGAGTTATCTTCACAACCAATCAGAAATGATAACGCTAGTTTTTATCCAATAGAAATCGTAGAATTTGGTCGAAAAATGAATCTCTCATTGTCTCAGTCATAGAAAACAACCCTATGGTTTCAAAGGGAAAATAGAGAAAAGAAGTTGTAAGTTTTATACAGGGTTCTCCACAACAAGTGGAATATAGGGAAATGGCTTTGGAAATTTGATCGAAACACCATAAACCACAAACGATTTTTTTCAAAATTTTATCAATTCAGAAAGAACTGAACTGTCGAAAGTAATTCAATCAACAATTGTTAAGAGACACAAAATTGTGTAAGAAATCTTTGTCATTGGTGAGAATCGATTCGGTATTTCCTGAAATGAAAAATTCATCATTTTCGAATGGCTGAAACTTGAAGTAACATTTCGCTGTCATAATGGCAAAGGTCAATTTTTGTTACTTGTTCCAATTTGGTTCAAATAATCAGATAGGTCGAATAATCATCATATTATACTCATGAATTATGCAAGTTTTTAAATGCCATTTTTCTCAAAAGTACCATCAAATTTTTTGCCATTATGGTACCGATTTGGTTCCTTTCGTCCTAAATTCATAAGCACAAATTTTCTGAATAATCGACATGGTGTTTTTGATTTAGTGACACAACTCAACAAAAATAACCCCCAGTCGGATCCCCATTAAAGCACAAAAGCGGACACATTTCGGACAGGACCCGAGCTTTTTGACATCACGATGGTGAAGACGTTATCGCACAGTTTACGGCATAAATCTCGACCTTTTTCACGATGGGCGGTGGGTCTGCGAGGACCACACGGGCTCGTTAGGGTCTGTTGCGCTCCTCTTCCTCACCACATCGCAGACTATACAACACCGAGCAACAGCATCAGCAGCAGAAGAAGAAGAAGAAGAAGAAGAAAACGCTCTAGGTGCCTATTATTTTAAGCCTTCGGAGTTCGGAGCCGAACGAGCGAAGGAGGAGCCAAACGCCGTCGACCTTGAGCTGCCACCGGCTCAGAAATGTCTTCATCAACGTCTTCAGCTTCTCCCGTACCTACTGATGACGACGATGATCGACCGGAATCCGACACCGTCATTTCGAGACTTTTCGACGATAATCGCGATTTTTCGCCCGATTATTCCGACTGCTTTCGCGTTGTCGATATCGGCCGGTAATAATGGTCGCTGTATCGCGCCGCGTCCACCTCTGGATTTTTATCCGGGGGCCCCGCATCTCGCGCACAATGGACGGCCGAGAAAAGCGAGCCCCGCGTATCTTCGGTCGCGTATTGAAAAGTCGCGACAATAGATCGTGATTGCGCACTATCTTTATCGAAAAACAGAGGAGATATCTATTGTGCTCTTGGATAAATATTGCCCGGTTCTCAGCGCCTCTCTTTTCGCTACCATCTACAGAGAGGACGTCATCCCGCTTTTGTTTTATCCGACAACGTATCGCGAACTGACCGAAATAACTCTGAAATTTCTTATACCGGAGGATTCTGTACCAAGTGCTCGAAAGGCTCTTGAAACTCGAGTGGCCAGTATTTCAACAAAATTTTGCTGATTCTCGTTGTTACAACAATCGTTGCTATGGAAATCAAACTCCAATTAGCTTAATCTTGGGTCAGATGATGGCTGAAATACTGGGCCTTATCCAGTAGGTCTCGAGATTTCACCTCGAGTCTAAATTCACTCAATTTCGAAGAAAAAAGATATGTTCGGTTAAGGTTGCCATTTCGCATAGAGACGGTCAATTGAGGTTTTACATGAGAGTGACAAGGATGAAGATAGATCAATGTTTCCAATCCAGCTCAAAAACTAGCAAAGATTTTTCGACGGGACTTTCGCCAATCTGAAGAGAATTCTTTTTTATTGGCTCTGAGTAAAAATTAAGTATGGTTCTATTGAATTTGAGGCGTAAATTGAGCTTTTAAAAGTGTGTGAATTTGGCTTGTTCTCATAATCCAAAAATCTCAAACAAAAATCATTTTTCCAAACTTAAATTTATACTCAGAGCCAATAAAAGAGGATTCTCGTCAAATTGGCGAAAATCCCGTCGAAAAATTCTTGCTAGTTTTTGAGCTGGATTGGAAACATTGATCTATCTCCATCCTTGTCACTCTCATATAAAACCTCAATTGACCCTCTCTATCCGAAATGGCAACCTTGAAAGAGCTACTTAGGTACAGGACAATTTTCTTTTGCTGGAGAATCGTTTGAACGCTCGGTATCTTTACGGTAATAAATACTGAATAGAACACTGACAAGATAACACAAAAGAGAATCACCACCAACCCACCGTTTTGTTTACGACGATGCTGACAATAAGAGGATATCGAAGCTGAATATTAGGCGAGGACTTGACCTCCATCTCTCTCTCTTAGGCATTTTTTTAAACATTATGAATAGTCCCTTCTAGCGATTTCATGATTTAAACACTTCCTGGATATTCCTCTATGCTCTCTTCTTTTCTCCTCTGATGCTGGGTATGTCGTGTCGAGAATTTATTTGCCCACTTGTTTCGTTCTTTTTGCGCTTTATTTTACTTATTTATTACGTTACTTGTACAGTACGGTGTATTAAAGTGTATTATGCACAGAGAGAGGAGAGGAGAGGACACGAACGATCATTGTTTCGAAGATTTGTTGTACCAGACAAAGACTGTGTACGCTGAAAAAAGGCGAACTCTCAATGTTATCAGTTTGGAATTCGTAATTAGCGAACCCACAAGGCTTTTGATCATAATAGTAATAACCGTACCTACATGAGCACATAATTTTCATCTTCTTCTCCTTCGGGTTTCGCTATTATAAGTTATAAGTAGGTGGTGGGTACTTGAGTGCAGTCTGTAGGCGCAGAATCATCGTTTGCACGTAAAAATCATTAGATTGATGGTTTTGTTCGTTTTGTTGTAGGAAATTTCAATTTGCGGGTATGAAATATTTTGACGTTTCAAACATATTCATACGTCCTGACTCCTGGAGCTTTTTCTAATATTAATTGTCCAGAGAGGTGAAAATCAAAAGCAGTTTAACTCGTTCAACATCTGCCATTTTCACAATAAGTAATTTAATTACTGTTCTTTTTGATCGTTCGGTATGAGAAAATAAAACCGAATATTACAATGGGCGATCAAGCGACGAACCTTAATCTTGAGTCTCGGTTTCAAGTGAACTTTAACGCGTATATTGACTTGTTTCCAGAATGTTCAATAAAAATCTCATCCAAAGTATTTGCATTAGAGTTTTTCCGATTTTTTTCAAAATTGGTCTTGTAAAAATGTAATAAAATAATTCCAAAAAATGTATTTTACTGAGCGCATAAGACACACGATCCGAAAAGGACAAAAAGACACCTTATACTCATTCCATTCGAGAATAAAAGCAAAAATGGGTGACTATGTGGTTGATGCGAGCGTTGTGGTCAGTCTGATGGGCACCAACACGAATTTTTATCAAGCCCCGATCTGGTTTTAAAGTGGAAAACGACATGAGACAGAGTATGTGTGGTCGAGATTACGACCTTTATCACCGCAATGAAACTCCTTTACCTTTTTTGGGTCCCGATATGGACAACGCATAAATAGGTCTACACAATCGTAAAAAAAGATACGAGAGAGAGATTCCAATTTTACACGCTACTACCTCAACTAACGGCCCAATTACACATTTTCTTCTAGTTCGCCATTTTCATAGACATTATTATCAAGAAAATCGAAAAACAACACTTTTCGTATAGGCATAATAAATTCAGGGGCTTATAAAAATACTCGGCCGCGTTGTTTTTTTCTCTCTTTCGATTCCACCGCCAAATTGTGTTATTAGTTACGGTTTGAATTATGACGGTGATGGTCCTTTTCTACGGGCCGTGTCCGGTCGGGGTCGCATCTTGATTAAAATCGGAATAAATTTGTTCTCGCTGTGTGCCTCGATTAAAACGATTAAGATCTGAATCGAGAGGCACACACTCGACCTTATCATTATTATTTACGGGAAAATTAGAGCCATATAAAAACGCAAACGTCTTAATTTTCTAAAAATCGTGCCCATCGTCATAAAAGGGCCGGAATGGAAATAGACGACCGGCGCTAATTGGGGTCGGGAACATTCGAAACATCAATCTTCGCACCCAATTATCCAAAGACATGACTTAGGTTTATAGGTAACGAATTCTTTCGGATCCACGATTTTTAATTTTATGGCCCCGTCTCTGTGGGACGTTTTTATCGTCGATAATGCGATTAATTATCGGCCATTTGGCTATCGCTCTTAATCGGCGACTTTTACAAAAAACGGGAAAATCTGCAGCGGTTCTCATTGTACTCCAGTAATTATCGCAAATAAAAGACAAAAGTAGGACGTATTTCGCTAATTACTCCGTTTTATTCGCTCTTAAAAGTAATAACTCGAGCATAATCAAGTCAATTTCGGCGATAAAGATCTGGTTCTCGGAAGAATCACGGTAATTGCTTAATAAAGGAAGAGGGTCGAGTTTTGCGGGAAATTTCGTTATTGTGATGGGGAGGAGAAAAGTGGTAATTAATGACGGGCCGGGCCCGAAAAGATGACACGGCTTCGACATCAATCACCCACAATCGAGAAGAGGATGATTACGGGTTCTAGATTTCAAAAGTTGGCGATCGCCTTGTTACGACACGAAACTTCCTTTCTCCGCCGTGTATTCCTGGCACTTATCCCGCATAATCTCCAACCGGCGTTCGTATATAAATGGACAATAATAGGCAGGTGTTTAACATACAATAACACGAAAATTCCGGCACCAATTTGTAAAAAAATTTAAATAGGAATAGGTTATACGGCGTAATGGGATTAAATATCCATAAATGATCAACACTTGGGTGTTCCTCAAGAAAAATTATTCGCTCGGTAAAATGCAGGTTGCCGCCGCAATTACCGCTCGTAAATCCTCAAAAAATCCGCTCTTTCACTGTTATTAAGCCCGTACACTCCGGTCGGTGGTAATTGGGGAATTTCGGGGAAATTTCACTGATATGATGATGGCCTTAATTAAACTGTCGTAATTTCAAGTCGCTTATTTCTAATTAGATTAGCCACAACTTAACTAACCACGAGATAAACAAAGAGTTTCGGTCGTAAAAGCGAAAAAACCATTCGATTATATTACGAGGTCTAATGAACCGATAAAAGCTCACCTCGTCCATGGTTTTTTGGGGGAATTTCCGAAATCTAACTCGAAGACACCTTCCACTACTGTTTATCCATTTCGTGCGCCTTTTGGGCCACTGGAACTGCACCAAACTGCGCGGAACTTTTGCCAAGCGCCCACGGACCTCCGGATTTTCGGTCGAGAACGAACGGAACGCACCGCGGCGACTCCGGTGAGCGTCTGGCTCCGTTCTTCGCCTTCATTCCGGTCCCTCTGCTCGCCGATTCACCTCGCGTGACGTCACCAACAGGTTGAAGAGGCTTTGGAGGTGGCCGAGAAGAACGAGATGAACTCACACGAGAGAAGCCATTTCGTGCCCTCGAGCCACCATCGTCTTCCCATTCTTCAATGCGGACGATTTTTTAGTAAAATACCGACCTCTTATTATGCAAGGCGAATTTGGGATTCTGCTCCGAAAAATATGGGGGAAAAGTTGGACTAGGTCCGAGAATGCTTGCCTATTATGACGAGCTGGAAATCCTGGAAATTGTGTTTGGAATAAAAATTCTTGTGATAATTTCCGGAACAGCTTTGACAGGTCTATTCAGAAAATCAAAAAATCGTTATCGCTATTTCTATTGGCTTCTCCACAGCAACGTCGATTGTTGATTCTCTGAACGATATCGTAGAGTTATAGAATAGCCCTGTTGTTTGGAAATGTTGCCCAGCAACAGCATGGACGTTGTTTTTGGGCGCCCTTTTTGAAAACCTCAAGTTCCCCAGGGAGTATTTTCGAACTTATGTGAAGTTTTTTTCGGTGTAGAATCCCCCTAATCGCACCAATTTGCACGCACGTTGTATTTAGCGATTTCTGTTCTCTTTTCTTTCGGTTCGATAATTGCGGTGAGTACCGTTGTGCGGCCCCTTGATGCGCTAATTAAAATATCATTTCGCGAGGTGTTACAATGCTGTAATTCACGATATCCCGAATAGAGTAGTCGAGCCGAGAGTAAATCCTCGTCTCGATACTTTAATTCTCCTCCAAATTACTATGTTTAAGTTACTATGGCGTGACTGTCGGTCCAAGACTTGAGCATACAGCGTACGTACCATTATAATGCCCATCTAGGCTTTTAAAAGTACGAGACTCATGCACACGAATCGAGAACCGGAAAGAAAAAACCATTTCCTCATCGTGTTTACCTGGTGTAGGTATTTAGGTTTACATGGGACGTCCTTTTCTTCTTCTTTTCACCTCGTTAATTTCTTATTTTCGGCGCAAAGACCGATTATTAACATCCTGTGGTCTCTGAGGAATTTTTCACAAACTAGACGACAACTGCCAGCGGATGATCTCTGATCTGATTTGGATGTCTGGGACTGTGGTCGTTAAAAAATGTTTCCTTGTTGTCGTCAATATGATTAATAAGTACCAATTCATTACTACAGTTACAATGTTCATTGAAATGAAACGTAAAACTTGAGTACCTACACGAATGTCTTTGGTCTCATAAATGGTCAATCGTGACTGACCGCGGCTTTAATGTAAATATGTAGGAAAAGCACGAGGCAAATTAGACAGGAAAATTTGACCAATTTCATTTCCCCAGATGAACCAATGGAAAAACTTTATCTTCATTACTAGTAATCAAAATAAGATATTAAAGTAAGATGTAGAGGTGCTCGAAACGTGGCGATACATTACCTATGTGAATCTTGACAAATTACAAGTAAAGTAATAGCCGGCTACTTCGAAAATTCTCCCAAAGTGTTCAATTAATCACCTACTTATAATAAGTAAAAGCTTAATCCTAAATTAGAGCTGCTACCGGCGTAGATCGGATAACGAAGCAAACCGGACTTTTGGCGTCCAATAAAAATGTACTTATTACTTATCGTTGCGGCTGTATACAAGATATACGTCCCCATAAATCAAAAAAGAGAGACCGAAAGACAATTAATAAAAATTCCCTGGTAAGGTTGATGGTAATTAAAATTGTCATCGGAGGAATCAAAAGTGACGAAATTACAATTTTTATGGACTAGGCCCATAATAAACACAAAAAAGCAGACCGAAAAATAAAATAAGAGACGTGGGTGTTTTAATTACAGATCCATGCAAGTTATGTAATACCCACTTCATTGTTGCGACCTTCTCTCACGATTTTTCTCTTCATTATTTTCATAATTCGGTTCATATCATAACTCAAGTCTTAAAACTAAAACTGTAAGGATATCTATGTTCCTGCTCGTAGATTAAATTTCCTATAAAATATAAAGGCATGATGGGAAACGAGCTTTAGCACGTAATTAAGTTAAAATAGACTACAGTCATCGCAACATTTGCGGTTTATTTATGGCCATAATGCTTTCAAAAAAATTTGAATAAATTACCATCAAGTATGCATATTTATAAATGTAATTTATTTCTTCATTAACGAAAATAAATCACAGGATGAATGGAGAAGAGACGCGACATTTTTATCTAATTTTGATCTATTGGTGTAATAGCACGACAGGATATTTCTAGCAGTAAGTAAGTAGTGGGAGAAAACTTACAACCAAACGAAAAACCAAAACTCCTGTTACCAAAGTTGGAAAAAAAATCTGGGCATGGTTTTCCATCCCATGATAATATCTATTGGTCCTTACCAGTCCTTACAATTTCAAATTTTTTCATGTGACTGCTCGATACGAAAATAAAAAATGGAATGTTTCAGTTTCTAGCATTATCTTGTACCTAATCTTGTAAAACTAACCTCCCATAACTATCAACCACCAGTAAAGTAGGTACAATTCTTTCTTAAAACAAAACACAAGAGGAGGATAAAAACCGTAAGTGGTATTAAATTGTTGGAACCATTTTCCCACGTGTGTGTGCTTATATTATTAAAGTTGGTACTACTTTTACCTATGAAGACCCCTGCTTCACCATGTGTGCGCTGACAGCGAGTGCCACTTATTATCATTATGGGATCAAAAATGCATTAGTGCATGGTCATCCATTTCATATCTACCGGAACACCGGGAAAAGTCCATTTCAAAATCGCATCTTTTTAATAAGTACCTACACTGGCGGCATCAGAAATCGGGACACTTTCCCTTCTTATTCCAAGTGCCTCGATTTATAATGCCACCAGTGTAGATTCAAAAAATGTACAGTTTTTAATTCTTCAAAATATAAGTATAGTGGGTGTTTTTTCTCATTTGAAAAATGCTAAACGGTAAAATTAATTGCGTCTTTAGAATGAAATAAAAATAATTTTTGTAAGTAGGTATAGTATACGGGAGCGATTCGCATCAACTCAATAAAAGTTTAATGTCTTTAGTTAGTCCGATCTTGAACCCGAGATTAAGATTATGAACGATATAAAGATCTAATCACCGTCCATTTGAGATCCGCAAAAGAACTATAACTCAGAGAATTTATTTCTTCATTCCTCGCTTGTCTTTTTTCAAAGTTGGCAGGTGAGTACTTATAGCGGGAGGAAAAACGACTCTTTCGGACGAAATTTCAGGGTAGAAAAACCCACTTTCTGGTGCAATAAAAACCGATCCCATCATATCAGTCCGTCCCTGAAAATGAGAAAGTGTATCGATGTGCTCCCAATTGCTCTTTCCACGGCCTTTTACGTAACCATCCAGCAATCGAACTGTTAATCGCGCGGATTGATCTGGAATGACGCAAAAAGCTTCGTCGAGACATATCGATCCTGCGGTGGGTATGAGGTAAGTAAAGTGCCCATAAAATAAAACCGTGAGTTCCGCCACCCATTCACCCGTAATATAATTGCCTCCTCTCTCTTTTGCGCTTCGAAAAACGGAGAGTTTATGGGTGCCCGCGATCGTTATTACTTTCGCATTATTACGATGATGTCTTAATCGTCCCGAGATGGAAAAGGTCAAAATCACAGAACGGAATTGACCGAGAAACGCACCCACCTCTCGAAATTTCATTATTAATCGGCTCTTTGTGAATTTAATCTGAGATAGTATAAATATATTAGCCTCGCCTTTGTTTTAAATACAATAGGTTTCTGTAATACCGATAATTTATCTCCCTAGGTGTAAGTAGGCATGGAGTATGAATGGGAATGGAATGGCGCAAGAAACGTCATAACTTTCCCGAACAAGTGGAATAAAGTCTAGGGAGTCCAACACTGGAACTATAACGAGCTCGAACATGGTCATAATGAACATGTTATGGACTCTCGGTCTCCTCCGTATATTGGAAAAATATGTAAATCATTCCGCGGATCGCACAAAGGATCGCAATAAACGAGTCTTACTGTACATCGGCGTTTTCCTTTTATTGTCATTTCGTGCACGTCTCGTTCTCGGTCTCGGTATCGCGGTTGACGATTTCCGGTGATCCTATTAGCCATCCCATCGTTAACTCAAAATAAAAGTAAAAATAAAAACTGGAAAGTCCCCAAAAGGATTCTTTCCCTCATCATCACGTTGTATATTCTTCGAAACACAAAGGAACATCACCAGGTATTTTCTCCAACAATTTTAATTACGCACGAACCATCCCTCGCTATTTCTTTTCGTATTTTCAGGTATTTGTTTTATTTAGTCGTGAAGAAGCGATGGTAAAAAAGCCGTCTCTCTGTCCACATAAGAATTTTAACGGCGAATAGATCCCGTGTGAGAATGCAACCGGACTCCCGGACTAAAACGAAAATACTCCACATATTTTCTTATCTCTTATACCGGATCCCGTGTTCTATTCCATTATACGCATGGTGGGTGCATGGTATCGGTCGGAAACAAGCGTTTTTTACAACATTCGAACATTTTCAGATACGATAGAGATAAAAGGACCGACGACAAAAATTTGGACCCATGAAGATAGACCCAGGCGAATAAAGCACATTTTCTCTCTTTATAAATTGGTATCTAAGATTGAAGAGGAAATCGATTACTTTCCGTATGATACAATAATTATTCTGCATGGGTAGTTCTTGAATTTTTCCCAGGGTTGGCTTCTGCAACACAGGTGCGCCCATCTCCACGTAAAGGGTCTCCCGAGGGCGTCCATAAATCTGCGACTTATGCGTTGGCTGGAAGCGCGGCAAAGAAAGAAGAAGAAGAATGCCAGTCCAACTTCGGATCCACTCCAAGTCGAGAATATAAGAAGAAGAGGAAGATGGGAACTTGAGCGAACCCACAAATGCAGGTCGATAAATTTCAAACGTCCCAAGTCCCAAGTCGAATTTTGAAAAGCGAAGTAAAAATCGTAAATTTCCCAGGGATGATAATGGGAGTTGAGTCCTTTATTCGGTCGCCTTATTTGGATTCGACGTTGAGGATTTCGCGTCGACGAGGCGCTCGCATAAATTCAATTGAATCCGAGTGAAATAAAACGAAAATTTTCGGAATACTCTGCCCACGCTCATTTTAGGACGTAAAAATCCGTGGGTCGGTACTTACACGTGATAATTCCTGGGTTGATGGAAGTTTTTACACGTTTTATCCGCGAGATTTACATACGAATGTGTAAAAGGAGGCGGCGGGAGGTCGCGAATTCGGCGTTTCTGTACGCAGTCCGTAAGTCAAAGGACAAAAGGCCATAAAATTAACAGTCCTCCGAAGAAACACAAAATCTGACACCGAAATCCCGATGGAAAAACCGTTCGATTTGAAGATTTCTCAGTGGAAACTTTCTAAAAATGAGGTAGTAGATTTATCTTATCGCTGGAGGAATTTTTCCACTCGTGGGAGGGAAAATCGTCCGTTTTATCGAAAGACACGCATTGGTGCCATTCCCCGAACGTGTCCCCGTCAAAAATAATCTCGAAAAAATAAATAAATTCCGGTATAATTTTTGAATTAGTAGAAATTCGCTCGATTTACATACGTAACTACCTACACACGTTGATGGTCGGTTGATGCTAGGTGCATTTATCATCCAGATAAAAAGCTTTGTAGTCATGTACGCCTTAACTATATCATTTGAATTGAAAAAGATAACATGAGAAACTTACGGTTTTATTAATATCAGTAATTTCGGATATTTACTAGTGTTGCCGTCTAGATCAAGACATTCAAGACTCTTGTCTAGTCTTGTCTTGATTTTCAAGACAAGATCATGAAAATTTCTTGTCTTGAAATTCAAGACAAGACAAGATTTTCTTCACAAAGACTAAGAGTCTTGATAGAATTCTTGATAGACTCTTGATTATCATAAACTTATCGATTTTAAAAATCACAATAAATTATTTGACTGATAACATACATATTTATTCATGAAAAATAACGTATCATGCAACGTGATTCAAAAAACCGTATTCTCACTTTATAGAGGGGAGAATAATCATCACGGAAAGAAAAAGAATTTCCATGAAAACTTTGTTCCAAAATATTTAGTTACCAAGTCATAGGACCTCAAAATGATGACCATTGAAAGAGTTAGTGAATAAGTTGAAAACCATAAGAAAATATGAATTAAACTATTATTTGAGCTTTTGCTAATCAGAAGTGTATTTTTGGTACGATTGAGATGACTTGCTTCAAGAGGAGCTTCATATTTTCGATAATATTACGAGTAAATGATTCGCGTTTCGTGAATTTACAAGTACAAACATGATTTCAAAAGTCTTGAAATATTCTAGAGTCTTGACATCAAGACAAGACTTTGGTCCAATTTTTTTTTTCTAGACTTAGAGTACAGTTACTCTTGTCTTGATTTTTCAAGACAAGACAAGAGTTCCTCAATTTAATCTTGTCTTGTCTTGACGGCAACACTAATATTTACATAAACCTATACCTAAATAAGAGTAATAATTAAACATTAACGAAATTAATGCGGGACGGCTTTTCCCCAGCTACCGTTTGTGCCTAAATACAAATAATAAATCAGGCTTTATGTACTAATAAGAAAAATCTATTAGATTTCGTTATTTATTTCTTCTTCATCGGGTGGTACAGAGATTATCGTTTTATGGATCTTAATAAAACTCTCCATAACGATGTATGTTTCTATTTATTGTACATCCATTATTCCATCAAGCGAGATATGGTTAGGTGCGCCTTCTCTTGGCCTTTTTTCCTTGAGCTCGATTCTCGTCTCCTCCCGATGTCGAGGATTGATCCGGGCGTTGATAGTTTCTGATTCATGTAAATCTGATTAAATTGTGACAAATGATTACGATTTAAACTGTATACCTACGTTTCCACTCGGTGGGTTGACAGCAACAACAACAACGGCAACTGCAACATCTCCTATAACATCATTCACACTTACATTTTATCCAGTCTTTTACTTATTGAAAAACGTCCATAAAAATAAATAAACACGATGCATAATCAGATAATGATAGGAATCACGCGCTCATGATGTATTTTCATATTTTCTATGATTTATATTCGCATACCTATTACGATATTTATGGCGACATATTGCGAGCTTTGTCAAGTGTACGAATATCGTGACTGGGAATTTCTCAAAAAATCATAATCGGGGATTTTGAAGTATCAGCGACTTACGATTTTAAAGTTTCACAGCAAACGATATTATCGTCGTTGCAGATTATTTAAGTTCTAGTTGAAAAGTTTACTTCGCTTGTTACAACGTTAGATTCAAATGTTAACTCCTATACGAACCGTAAATTAAAAGCGGATAGTCTGAAATTGAGCGCAACGATTTCGATTGGATTTTCTCGAACTGCTTAGTACCCTGCCTTAATACGACCTTAGACTACTTATACAGTTAGGGGGAAACATTTCACTGTATGTATAATAAAATAGAGTAATTGGTATTCTTCTGCTTTTGCCCTCTCTAGTTTTTGCATATTGCATAACACATTTTTGCGGTACTTTAATGAGGTGCGTACAGTGCAAGAATATCACGAGCTTTATTATCGGGGGAAAATCGTGGGTAGACTTAGGTGAGATGCACATTCCAGCATGTCGTTGACGATTATAATCTGCAATCAATTTCCACGAAGAATCCCGCAGAAGGTGCGTTATTACATAATTGAACTGCACGCAATCGTAAAATCAACCACTCATTTCGATCATCAAAACCAATTCAGCCACTAAATGATCCAGCGTTATTGGAAAATCCGCAAGTCGATTTATGAAATTTTATTCGAAATTCCGTTCGTTTATTCAAATCGAAACTGCTTTGAAGCCGAATAATTGATCCACCTTTATCATTATGAGTGGGCAGCAACGGTCATTGGTGATTGCGGCGCAGAGATAGAGCTTTCCTCGTTGTTGATGCGGGGAACCCGGTCCATAAACTAAACCTCGGAATGTGTCCGCCGTTTAGCGAGCTTTTAATCTGCGGTGTACGTAGCAGGCACGTAATAAATCACGTCCTTGCCCCTTGCTGAGCAAACACCTCCGAGCCAGGTAATAATTGACGCTCCTCTCTGGATATTTCCCTATCTCCTTTGCATTATGTAAAAGTGTAGAAGAGGAATTGTGCGAGATGATGCATTTCGCCCATGATGGAGCGTACGGGCCGCGACTCTCTGCTTTGCATAATTACAAAAAATCCAAAGAGATTTTGATTTATAACGTGACGATTTTTCTCTTCGGCTTGCCGCCGTATAGTTGTTGTATTGCAATAAAAGCTCTGTCGCCAACTCAATTTAATCTAAAAAGAAGGGAACAAGTGTCGAGTGGTGAGGCTTAATAAGTGGAGAAGAAAATATGAAACTGGTTGCTTATTGCGTTATTATTACGGGGCGAAAATGGGGAAGACCCACGCGAAATCGCCGTATTTGAATAAAAGTGGTTGGTTTATAAGCCGACCGGTATGTTAATCTGGATGAATTTTTAACTCGAGCTCTAAAATTCGAATTATTACGAATTTTTATTTCAGCACACGCCCTCAGTTTTAAGTTTGTCATCACTTATATTTTAATCCCCAATCCGCGATTATTCATTAAAATCCCTCAGAGTATTTATTTTTCGAGAAATTAAGTTATCAAGAAAGAAATTAATGTCTTTCGCTAAGTTTATATGGCTTTGTAGTGTCAATCCTACCAAACATGGAAATTTAAACAGTTAGAAGATAGAAATGAGTAACAATTAATTATTTCCTTTTGAGACTCATAAAACTATCGTCATTTCAACGGTGCATTTATTAATCAATTTTTCCCCACGGCCATTAGGAACTCGATTCCTGATGTTTCTGTTATTTATTACTTAATAAACTGACATTCGGTCTTGAACCAGTATGAAAGAATGAGCCGTTATTATTTCTCGCCTTAAAAAATGATAGGATACAGGTGGAACGACGACGTTTTTACTTCTACACGGTAACAACATTAAAAGTGGGAATTGATGGGCAACGTCGAAAAATCGAACATACTTTTTCGGTATTGATGGTTCCGATTAGTTTTTCCTTTTGTGATTTCACGCCCGTTTGAATAAGCAAAGAGGTGATCGTTCAACTTCGCCTCGATTACACGCAGCAGCTCATCATACGTACTTTACATAATTAAGTACGTTATGTGCGTACAGTTTGTTGGTTTTGATCTATGATTCTATGAAAATGTGGTGCTCGCGCCATTAGATACCGAAACTGTGGTCGTACTCATTTCCATCGGGCATAGCTGGGAGATACGTGCTGGTTCGTATCAATCTGATAAAAGCCTGATTAATGCCGGCAGTAAAACTGCAGTCGGATTCTTTACACTTTTCCAGGCACCTTCAATTGCATCGACCAGATAACGCTTGAATTCTTGAATGCGGTGGGCACATATTTAAATCGCATATTTAAATGCACACACTCATATGTGAGCACGGTACAAGTGGCGACTCGTAGATCGTTTATATGGGAATAAATAACATTTTTAATCTGATTAAAACGTGTACGTATGAAACAGGGTCCGGGTGCTTGTAACTTGTACAGCTCGTTAAACCTGCTCATTGCTCTCATAAACATATATGAGATCACATAATCTAGACAAAAATGTGATCATTGATTATAAAAAATAGGTATACACGTATAGGAACTCGAAAATGGTCATATTTTGCTTGTAATTTACCCCATAACTGCCTGGTGCAGTGTGCACCTGTTGATCATAAAAATATGGATGGATTTTATGATGTATCTACTACTCTCATTAGTCTCATTATAGGTGAGCAGTCTTCACTATACACCGAGAAGTAAGCTGACTACGCTCTATATTCCATAAAAAATTGTGGCCTTTATGGCTTAATTAGATCCGTGGGGAATTTCCAAGCATTCAAAAGAATTTAATTCTCGGTCTATCGAAAAGAAAGTGATTTAGGGTGCCAATTTATTAAATAAGTAAATAGGTTTGCTGCATTCATAGCAATTTACGTGTGAAATTGATACAAGTGCCCTAAATTTGACCTACCAGATGAAATTTCTAAAAATTCTAAAGCCCTAAGTACCGTAACGGGAAAATATAGCCGCTGTAAATCATGAGACATGTTTCGAATTACCATGATTTAACAGAAGTGTATAAGATGTTGCCTATATTAAAAATAAAATTCTCTGCTTATTCTTCGTCTGGGAATCCCCCAAACCCCGCCAATGGGTCAATACGCCCGTTGGTCGGAATGGACGTTCGGAGGAATTTCCAGTGGTCTCCAAACAGTGGTCTAAATCGTTGATCGACAGGTGACACGGCAGTCCAATTCCAAAAAGTAACTTAATAATCTTGGAAAAAAGCAGAAAACTAGAAAATTGCAAGTCAGGTGAGTTGAAAATTGAATTGGTTCACATCAGAAACATAATTTAGCAAACCGGGGAAAAACTAAATCGGTAAAATTCCAGAACCGTTCTACAGGTTTTACTTATCTATGTTTCTGTCACATGTCATTTAGATGTCTACCTGTTCTGTCAGTTCAGTTAGTTCACTTGTACACTTGTTCACTAATCAGTTGATCTTGTTCAGTAGGTATTTCCAGTTGTCTAGTGCGGATTTTAGTTTCGTTCGAGTTGTAGTCCGTTATCGCCGTAGAAAATGTCGAAGAAAGCGAAATAATGCGATAAACAATAGTCGAAAAAACAATGCGCGATCATGGCTCAGCAGGCCCACCAGACGACTCCTCAAATTAACCTGTAAGTCCCGAAGTCCGCCCCAGAAATCCGCGACATACTCCCGTTCCTATCGGGCACGGAAAAAATTGGCAAGGTTTTTGTTGTTATTTTTAGGAACAGTGCCGCCGATCCGCCCGCACCCGCCATGAACGACAGCGACCAACTCCCCGACGTCCCCGAATCGCCCAAGCCCCTCGCCTTCACGGTCGACTTCGGGGACGGCAAAAAGTCCATCGACACCCAGCGGCACCAGGCGCTCGTCGAGAAATTCCAGCGCAAGCACCGCCGAGGCCAATCCCTCTCCAAGCTGGACGACGCCCCCACGATCGCGACCCCCAACAAGAAACACCCCCTAACCGGAAACCTCCCGCGAAAGTCCAGCTTCCAGTCGGACGGCTACTTTTCTTCGGACGAAAAGAGCGACCGCGCTAAAAGCGCCAGGGCTGCGCTAAACACGAAACGTTCCGAACTGTCATTGCCTCTCCGAAACGTCACTGGCGATAAAATGACGCAGTCCTGCCCGAACGGGGGCGATTTATTCGATGAGACACCCGACTGCACCCCCGAAGTCGAATTGAAAAACGTTTCGAGCCCAGAACTCGACCCGATCACCCCCTACAGCCCCCCCTTCATCGACGGCACTGAGTTCGATTTTGACAGATCGGACACTGTCAGTGACGCCGGAACTTACACTTTGGATGCGGATAATTACTCGGAGGAGCAGAAAGCGCGTATGAGTATTGATGCGGAGTTCAAAATCGAGCAAATCTCCGTCTCGACTAAAACAGAGGAGTACGTGCGGAGCCTCCCGGTCCACGAACCCGAAAGGAAGGAACCTACTAAACCGGCTTACAAAGTGAGGTTATCTCCGATCCTGTCACCGACTCAGAATTTGTCGATAACCGAGTCGCCGAACGAGGAGGCTTTGAAAACTTTCACCCGGATCATGTTTCCGAGCGCGAAAAGTCGCGAAAACGGCCTGGAACAGTTTTCGGATCAAGGGAGCGTTATATCGGTGACGTCTAGTGGCGCTTTTAAGGCGAAAACCGAGCAGGAGGCGCCCCCGAAAGTCACCCGGTGCAGTCTTGTCAAATCCGAGGTGCATGTAGAGACCTACTTTGACAGCAATCCTGTCAAAAAACTGACAGCTAATCTCGTAAACGTCCAAAGCATCTCCATCAGAAGAGACGAGGATTCGGACGTGCTTTCTAGTAAGTTGCTTATAGGGAAAGTGTCGAATTTGCCTCCGGCTATTGGGGGTAAGGTGTCTCCTACGAAGATTCCTTCTCCGGTTCACGTGGTTACCAGGCCCAGGAGTCGGAATGGCACTTTCGATCTGTCGGATAGCAGTTTGGAGACGGAATCTTACCTGAAACCGACGCAGAATTGCATCAACGCCCTGCAGCAGCGGTTGGCTCAAGAGGGCGATAATGGCGATCGCACTTGGGGGCTCCAATTGAACAACAGTCCGGCCAGTCTTTTGAAATTGAGAGGGGCCCACACTCGGCACAATTCTTTGGATGATAAGTCTATGAAGATCTCGAATAAATTGGAGCACTTTAAAGCGAAGGATCTGCACCAGGGTATTGATCAAACAACGAAAATGCGGAATTCGCCCACTGGGAGTCCGCTGCGCCGATCGAGCAGTTTCTCGACGAAAAAGCCCCAATTTGTGAAAAACACCAATTTACAAAAGGAGAATTCGACCATACAAAGATCCGCCTCTACTGCTAACATCAAGCCGACTTATCTAAATACCAGGCGTTCATCAGATGCCGGGTCTAACCATGCTAAAATCGATAGGACTCTTTACGGTGATACCACAGAATCGAGTTCTGAGGAGGAATACGATAAAGGGCAGACTCGCAAAAGGGATCTGGCTAATATTATGAACGCCCGGTACAACAGGGCGTTCAGTTTGAGGAGGGCTCGGCTGGACGAGCCGGTGGTGGCGCAAAATCGGTGCCCCAATACCCCCGAAATGCGCAGGAAGTTCCAGCCGGATCACGCTAGGGCCATTTCGATGGACAGGAAGCCGCCGAGGACGGTCGAGGTGCAGAGTCGGTACTTGCAGAGCGTGGCGAAGAAGCCGGTGCCGGTTGTGGTGCCTCCGGTCGGTAAAGTAGATTTCGCGAAAAACGGGGCGAGGAATAATGCGGGAAGTGCGGTCGCCAAGGTGCCGGCTGTCGGTAAGGGCCAAGTGTTCGCCAGGACAGACAGTGGCAGGTTCAGTATGAGGACTAAACCGGCGACCACGGTCGGGGGGCCCAAGAGCACCAAAAAGGAAGGCGGTGGTAAGTTGAAGACGAAGAAGGGTTGTTCTCTGTCGGTTTCTTCCGTTTTTTATTTGGAAATTAGTCGTATTGTGTAAGTGAGCATTGAAAACGGATCAGTAATCTATTTGCAGTGAAAGTAGTACTAATTAATCAACAAACAACATGGTCTAGTGATTTACACCGAAGACCGTAAAAATCATCATAATAGCTTTCAACTCTTCTAATGTACGGAGTTTATTGGGGTACTTGTTGCGTGAAACTTTTCCAGTGATTGTTGGCCGAGGTTCAAAATCGCAAGGGATTTATTTAAAGACGGGGTGTACTTGGCCTGTTTTGCTTATTTCGATTATTTCGCAATCATGTTCGTGCATAATCCATGTCGAGTTCTGTGATTATTGGAAAAACGTCACTACTGCTATAACATGTAGTTTATACCGAGGTTTATTTATATCAACCATATCTACATTCTTGAATCTCGATTACCTAATTTTCTGTAGTTTTGCTAATTCAACAAAGGTGTACGCAATTTGTGTCCGTAATCCCTTTAACTTTTGCCGTAACAACGGTACATGCATTCGAATGAGCTTCAACCGGAAAGAATAAAATCTTTAGCTTAGATCTCTTTACATGTGGATGCATTTGTAGATATTTAACATTCAGACATACGGTTTTTACTTATCGTTATGTAGCTTCTGGTAAAAGTGGAAATTTATGAAATCAAATGAAATCAAATTTAATTATTATTCCGCAAGCAATGTGGTTCATTATCGTTGTAGAAAGTCCTAAATCATCAGATTGGGCGAAATATTTTCACGACATTGATCGAGCATTAAAAGAAACCACACAAGTTTTACAAAATCTTTCGGTATTTATGAAAGTAAAGTTTATGATGATCGTGGATGAATCATTGTTGATGACACACTCAAATATAAATATAAAAATATCCCACGTATTTACAGTTTGATTAATGTATTGATATTTCATTAAAATTCAATTGTGATCTTCGAAACGTCTTGATTTGTAACAACTGTGTAATAGTTTATCTTTAATGGGTATCTTGAATGGATTATTACATTGTTACAAAGTAATCTTTAAGTGAGGAATTTTTTAGAAACTCCTTGCATAAAGGATTATGGAGTTTCCGGCACCATGCTCTTTTACATAATGACTCATTTACTACACAATAATCAAGGATCGGTATTGTTCGGTATTTTGCTAAAAAGTAGACGTCATTTTTACTAACACACCTTGATCCTGATATTTCCTGGATTCATTTAGTGCGACTTTCTTCGTGAAATTTAATTTGGAGAAAATTTCTTAAAACTGTTGTGATTTCTGCAGGGAAGAAGTCGAATGGCCGTAGCAATTCCTCGCTATCCAGTAGGGAAAAAGAGTTCCAAAACTGGAAGAGGAGGAAAAGTTACGATCCCATGAAGGCGGCCGCCGAAGGGAAGCGCGTCAAGGAAATGGCCAAAAGGCAACCCAATGTTATGACACAGTCATGTCAAGAAGCAAGTCCGAATCAAGACTGTGATAGTTCCCCGTCCCGTTCCAGCTCCGTGCATCGATCACAAGTGAGTCACCGTTTTCACATCGGAAACGAATCTCCAAAGTGTCCGAGTAAAATTCAAAATTGAAACGTTTCATGGCGTTTAGTAAAAGCTACCACGCGTTCGTAACAATAACGGTTTATCAAATCGGATGTCCCAGAAAACACGAAGGATGCGATCCGCCTACGTATTTATGGTACTCCACTTATATCTTCGCGTTTCTTGTCTTTATTAATTATTGTTATTACAAGTACTGCAATATAAGATATAAGAATAATAAAGAAGTAGATAAAGTGGAGTACTGCTAACATTTTCTGCATCGTTATACTTATGCATGTTTTTAATGTCTGCGTTAGGTTTCTTCTATCCTAAATAACCAGATGGCAAACGTCTGACTAGAGAAACTTCCAGTAGCACAACGCTTTTATAATAAATTTTCGTAAGTTATTACTTGATGGGTTAAAAAAATGGCACATATTAACACCACTGATGTTCTAACAACCAAATGATGGTGGAATTTTTGGTTTTAGTTATTTTTCCTAAACACACTAATTTGCACCACTAACAACACATTTTAAAATGCATCCTTGGTTTTTCCCATTCATTATAGCGAAGAAGAAAAAAACGGAGAGGTTTTATGGGAAATTTGTCTAAACAATAGACTTTGAATTAGGCGTAATGTTTTCGATCCAGTGAACTAAACTTGCACAAGGCTCGAGTTTGCTATCCTTGATTGGAACGAATTTGGAAATTAGCTTAAAATCGGTATTGCCACCTTCGATTTTGTACGGAAATTGGTTTTTCTCATTGTCAGTGAAAAGGCCAAGATTTTTTTCAGTGATTAATGGGAAAATAACTTGTTGGTTTCGGGTTTTAAGGTGAAGGAAGGTAAAATGTTTGCCCGCTTGAGATTATAATAATATTTTTGTCGGTATAACGGTAACAGGTACATTTATAAAATGACGTAAGCACACCTGTAGGTTCAGTTTGGATCGACGCAATTCTAATTCCACTACTTCTAAGCCTCAGACCTAACACTTTTTTATTATTAGGTTTTCTTCTAACGGTTATAGTTTATGCTAATTTACTAAATGACATTTCTATGATATTGTAGAGTAAAATATTATGCCCACGCAGGATGTGATAATTAATAATACAGTACTAGCCAATTCATTTCCACAATCCATCACGTGTACTGTGCGTTACAGAATTTACATCAGGAAAATAGAAAATCCATCCGGGAAATAATGAGTATTTTCAGACACGCTAATATTGGCACGATCTCAAAAAGAAAGCATGTTGGCTTATTTATCTTTTCTGTGTGATCGATTCTAAGCGATAAAAGAATCTCGTCCTTTTGGTTATTTCTTTATTTACATGATGAAATGCCTGAAGCTTTGAAAATATTAAATGTTTTTCCTTATTTCGTGTAGAGTTTCCACGGGACGGCCGCTTTAGAACATTTGGGCAGTTCCGAAGAGGACGATGACGATTTCACCCTTTCGGCCGACGAGGGTTTCAGTCCACCGACGCCCAGCCCTTGCGAATTGAGTCCGGCAAGGGCGAGCCTGCGAAACGCTTGGAGGGATCACGTGCTCCACTAGAGGCTCAATAATAATCATCTCATCTTTTCGTTCACTGGGTCCGTGCTTTTTTTCCGTATGCGGGTAATGCATTTCGCAATCGTTTGCACAAGTTAAAAATATATTTTTTCGAAAAGTCGTGTGTGCAATAAAAGCTCAATTCAGAAATTGCCAAAACCAAATTTGCTCTTTTGTGTATCTTATCGTATAGCATTAATGAAGTAATTTCGCTCGAGCTGTGATAAGTTAAAATTTCCGTATGTTTCTATTATCATGATCAGCTTTAATCGATCGATATTATCGTTAGTATGACGCATTACCTATGTACTTGAATATTTCTGAGTCGGTTCAGTAGTCATATCATCATATTGTTCATGTATATCTGACATTCATCGCAAAAAGTTTATTTATTTGTATGACTGTGCTCTCATAAGTTTTAGAAATTATTTGATTGATTATCATGATGTATTATTAGTTTTTATGATAGCGCGACTCTAAATTTGGATCTGTTTATTATTGTTGACAAAATTTTCTATATGCATCGTCAGGGCTCTGTCATCTAAAGGGCCGAAAGACTGAGTTGGCATTATGGCAATATGTCAAAAATCGGCCTTTAGACATGTCAATCCATATAATTTTCTGACTTTTGTCATTTGTTGAGGTTCAGGTGCGGTTTTATATCGAAATAACGTGTATTGCTGCAAAAATGAACGATATTGTGCTCTCGGTTACATTGTGACTTGTTTCCGACCGTTTCTTGTGAGTATTTTACACTCCTCATACCACATTTCCTTGAATTTCATGAAAAACAGTTTTTTCCAGAATAGTCCGTATTACACTATCATAATTAGGCGTCAGCAACCAATTCTGGAGTTTAATAATTCTAAAAATTTGAATTACCTTGAAATGTCTCAGTTTCCCTATAAAAATAATTTGTTGATGATATTCTTAAGAATCGCATGAAAACTTTTTAGATAATTCGTCAGAATTGGTGGCTGGCACCTAATTATGATAGTGTAACACGGACTTTTGTGATTGACATGTCTAGAGGCCGAATTTGGGCATATTGCCATGATGCCAACTCAGTCTTTCGGCCCGTTAGATAAAGTTGGCTATGGCATCGTTCCCATTTGAAACTCTACTTCCAGAATTATATATTTAATATTTATACGAGATGTACTATAGACGAAACATACATGTTGTAAAATAGCTGCATACACGTTTTCTGGTTAGTTTGTTAGGTTATTTAACATGTATGTTGTGTTATTAGATTTTAAGTACCCATAGACATAATAGACACGTGATTTTATAATCTGAGATTATTGATTGTGCAAATATTTTTAATATATATTTCACTCTAATTAAACGAAGCTTGTTGTGGTTGCAAGTTTATGTGAAAAGTCCAAGCTCAATATTTCAAAAAGATAGCTTTTTGGATTTTTGCTAAATAAATGAATTGCTTATGTTTCTATGAAAAATTGTACTTTTGTTATTTTAAAAGAATTGTTTTTGTATGTGTTTTGCTTATCTTTTCAAACTACATATTATAATTATTATTATTGCTTTATATGAATAAATAAATTATACAGTATAAATAATTGGTCATTCTTCTATTTTCTATAAAATAGGTCATTACAAAGAAATGAATATATAAGGTCAAATGAGAAACAAAACGAAAAAAAAAACCATTTTCTATGTGGTTATACTTAAATAATAAATAAACTGATTTCTGAAAAAATGAGTCAAAGATGAGTTACGAGATAATGAAGATGAGTTAATTATTTATGAGTTGAAATATGTAATTTCAAGTTTGGGATATTTGTTGGGTAATAATCGCATTTGTGGCATTTTAGTGGTAAGCTCAACCAGTCTCTTATATCTTTACTAGAAGGCAAATTTACTTTTCCATCTTTTTCTAAATTCTTACAAATATCTAAAAAGTTTCTGTGTAATGCTCAAATTTGATATATCATCATATTATCAATCTATAAGGTATACCTTCAGAAAGGAGAAAAAATGGTGATGTGAAACTGTTCCAATGTTTCTTAGTTTTAACACCCTTGGAGTTCATATCGTCACTAATCACATGCAAATGAAGTCGTTCCATGCTTGGTGCAGCATGATAACCAAATCTGAAAACCCTACCCTTATGCTTTTCCATATTATCCAGTACCAATTTCCTGCCGACTTCATCCATGTGTTTCAGCAGTTTGAGATGACTCGAGGTGACCGTTTTTAAAGAACTGATTTCCTCTTTTGGTAACACCAAATAATGGAACTCGGCTTTAGGATATTTATCTTTAATGACAACCACCAAGTCGTCCGATTGGATTATATTCTCTTGATATTTCATTGCATTCAATAGCCCTAAGCTCCAGTGATAGTTATATTTAGGCCTTTTGTTGCAAGATTCAGAAAAGTTCTCTGAATAACTTGAATCAAGTTTACGTTTGAGAGGATTCTGAAACATTTATGAATGAAATAAACTTGAATAGATATAATGGCATGCGAGTAATTCTGGATACTCTGGAAGATAGGAAGTTGTAATTACCATTTTCCAGTATAAATCGAACTTATTAATTTAAATTTCTATAAGGTTCTTTGTACTAAAAATGTAAAAAATTCTATCTTCGTAAACACATGTTTACAACATAACCTCACAATAGCACGTGACACGACGTGACGTAACCAACTGTCAAACTGGTTCTACAGAGCATAGATACGAGAAGAAGAATATAAAGTTTCAAGAAATTCTGCGACTGAGTAGAAAATAGGCTGTGAATTTGTACAACCCAGCATAAGGTCAAGACTCTAGTAATAGCTTTATTAAATGCACAGGGATTGCAGCGGAAAACGTCTTTAAAAGAAAACGTTTTCTCAATGGTTTATTCTATCTACTTTATTGTTCTGTGGTAAATGAATACCAACCTTACAAAATTAAACGAGAAAAACACTAAACGTCATTTTTTGTTGTTGATGGACAGACAGATGACAGCAAAAAATTTTCAATCCGCGGATTTGTGTTTATTCGTTGCGATAATTTTTGCATTTTTCAAAGAATATACAAAATAATAAATTGTGCAACTTGTGAAATAATAATCATGAGCGACAGCGATGAAGATAATTACAACCGAGATGATGACTGCGTGGATCTTACCGGTTTCTTGTTTGGAAATGTGAATGAACAAGGCGAACTGGAAAGTGATATTCTGGACAGAGAATCACAGAAACAATTAGCGAATTTGGGAAAGTGAGTAGCACATAGAGTTGTTCAGAACGTATCAATAAGAAAGAATTCTTGCAGACTCGTATTGGGATCCACTTTGAAAGAACTAATCGGTGCAGACGAAATCAACAAGGATGACGACAGTCCTGATGAGGGATCAAGGGACACCGATGGCGGGAAACTATCAGAAGACCAGGGCAATCAGAGCCCTGAAGAGGGTAAAAAATTACCAGATAGATGATAATTGTAGTGTTTATTCAATAATTTTTCATCTTTCTGACAGAAATTAAATCGCCCTCGGCCATAGACTTCTCAGATATCAATGAACTAGCAGACGACTATGACGTAATCAACATTTATCGTGCTTTCCTTTCTCTAAATTCGTCAATTTTAGGTTCCCGATAAGGACAATTATGATGGGGACGATGAACGAACAACGAAAAAGGACGTCGTGTTGATGCCGCCTCCTCCCATTCCGATAACTGGCAAAGAACTCTCCGTAACAGATCTCAAAACCGAAGATGGCGATAAGAACAAAAAGCTCGAGACACCGTTGGCCGCCATGCTTCCTTCGAAGTACGCTAACGTGGACGTCACTGAACTGTTTCCGGATTTCAGACACGCCAAAGTAATTACGACATTTCATTGTAATGCAGTTTTAAATTTACTCAATTGTGAAGGTTTTACGGTTTTCTCGTCTCTTCGGGCCCGGAAAACCGAGCAGTCTACCGAACATCTGGAAGAATGTGCGCAAGAAGAGGAAAAAGAGGAAACACAAGGACAGCGGCAACCAGCAACACGATTCCGACTCGAATTCGGAGGACGAGAAGCCCAAAAATCGCGGATGGTTTTTCGATTACGCCGAACATCCGCCACCAGACCAGTGCCAAAGCGACGATGAAGTAAATCATCTTCTTGACCTTTTGTGAGCGATTTGTCACTTGATGTTTGCCTTAGGAAAAATTATTGAAACCTCTGGAAACGAAAGACGTGGACAACAAACCGGAGACGCAATCCAAGGACGATAACGGCCCGAAAGTGGCCGATTGGCGTTTCGGGCCGGCCCAAATTTGGTACGACATGCTGGAAGTTCCAGAAACTGGAGACGGTTTCAACTATGGCTTCAAAACTAAAGAGGAAAAAGTGAATGCCTTCAACCAAAACCCAATCGAATAGTAAAAAACGTATTTTTTTTTTTTTAATTATAGGCAATTGAGTACGTCAAGTCCGAACCGACAAGTCCCAAAGAAGGCGAAGAGTTTCCGGACGACGCCTTCTTGATGGTCACCCAACTGCACTGGGAAGATGACGTGGTTTGGGACGGTAATGACATAAAACACAAGGTACATAATCGTAATAATACTTTTGTGAATTCAGAACTGGGTGTTACTTGAATATTGTGTATAATCAGATGAATTGTCTGAAGGATTCCTTAATGTTTTTATCAGAATCGTGGCCTTGGGCCTGCACGAGAGGATCCTTCGGCTCGTCTCTATTAAGTAGTGTGTGTGTAATTGTAGGTGTTGCAGAAATTGAATTCGAAAACGAATGCGGCCGGATGGGTGCCGAGCAGCGGGAACAGGACGGCCCAGGCCTTCAGTCAACCGGGAAAGGGCGGCCTGCTCTCGGGGAGTTCAGTGAGGATGCCCTCGATACCGGCGCCCCCGTTACCAGGGATGAAGTCCAAAGCGCAAATGTAAATACCAATTTCACCACTGCTAGAACAAAGTTACTCGAAATAACTGACAGAAGTTACCACAAATTTTCCGTAACTATGCGTAACTAACAACAAAAACAATACCAAAACACGGTAACTACGTAAACGATGGTCCTGAAACATTTTCGGATTTTCGGTTTTTTACTTTTTTTACTACTGAATACTAAATTGAAACGTGTTTTGATCCGTTTTACTCGTTTGACCTACTTTTAATAGAGTCTGTTGAAAAAATAGTCTTTGATTTTCACTTAAAAGTCACTTTTAACATTTATATTGAAAATGACCATTTCAGAATCGCGAATAAGATCCGGACGGAAGTGGAGCAGGACGACACGTGGTACTCGATTTTCCCGGTGGAGAACGAAGATCTGGTCTACGGAAAATGGGAGGACGACGTCATCTGGGACGCCGAAAACATGTCGAACATCCCCAAACCGTCGATCTTGACTCTGGACCCGAACGACGAAAATATCATTTTGGGGATACCGGACGATATCGACCCCTCGAAGCAAATAGCCGGGCAAGCCACTCCGGTAAAAGTGAAAATTCCCCATCCGCACGTGAAAAAATCGAAAATCCTGCTCGGAAAAGCCGGCGTTATTAACGTTTTGCAAGAGGACACCCCGCCGCCGCCACCCAAATCGCCAAATCGAGATCCTTTCAATATCTCAAACGATGTGTAAGTCCCAGAAAAACGACTCAAATATTTCGTTTATAGTGATTTTCTAATTTTTTAAATTTTTGCAGATATTACATGCCGCGTTCTTCGGAGACGACTTTACGGCTCAAAGTAGGAGGCGCCAATCTGATCCAACACTCGACTCCGGTCGTGGAATTGAGGGCTCCTTTCATCCAGACTCACATGGGACTTATGCGCCTGCGCAATTTCCACCGGCCTCCTATGAAGCGATTTTCGCACGGGCCTTTGGCGCATCCGGGCCCCCATCCGGCCCTGCCTTTAATCAAACACATCAAGAAGAAAGCCAAAGTATTTATTGACGTTTTGTTGGTTTTTGTGGTTATTTGTGGGTTTTGTAGCAAAGGGAAACCGAGAGGATGGCTTCGGGAGGGGGTGACGTTTTCTTCATGCGCACCCCCGAAGATTTGACTGGACGAGACGGCGATATAATTTTGGTCGAATTCTGCGAGGAGCATCCGCCGCTCATGAACCAAGTGGGGATGTGTTCGAAAATCAAGAACTATTACAAGAGGAAGGCGGCTAAAGATTCCGGGCCTCCGACTTATAAATACGGGGAGACCGCCTACGCCCATACGTCGCCATTTTTGGGTATTTTGCATCCGGGACAGTCGATACAGGCGTCAGAAAACAACATGTACAGGTGATTTTCTGCATCACTCGTTTGATTTTAGCGAGAAATTAATTCTGGATTTTTCAGGGCGCCGATTTACGAGCACTCGATACCTCCTTCAGACTTTTTAATCATAAGAACCAGGCAACAGTACTATATCAGGGAATTAGACGCCCTGTACGTGGCAGGTCAGCAGTGCCCTCTCTATGAAGTTCCCGGACCTAACTCCAAAAGGGCCAACAATTTCGTACGAGATTTCCTCCAGGTAAATACACTCATTAATTTTTCACAATTTTTTTTCTAATAATTTTCGTGGTTTCAGGTCTTTATTTACCGGCTCTTTTGGAAGAGTCGCGATAATCCTCGGAGGATAAAGATGGACGACATCAAGCGGGCGTTTCCTTCGCACTCGGAGAGCAGCATAAGGAAGCGGCTGAAGCTGTGCGCCGATTTCAAGAGGACCGGCATGGACTCGAACTGGTGGGTGATAAAGCCGGAATTCCGCTTACCGACCGAGGAGGAGATCCGCGCTATGGTCTCGCCCGAACAGTGCTGCGCCTACTTCAGCATGGTGGCGGCCGAGCAGCGGCTGAAAGACGCCGGCTACGGCGAAAAGTCGCTTTTTACGGCCGCCGAGGATGACGACGAGGAGATGCAGCTCAAGATGGACGACGAGGTCAAGGTGGCCCCCTGGAACACGACTCGTGCCTACATCCAGGCGATGAAGGGCAAGTGCCTGTTGCAGCTCACCGGTCCTGCCGATCCCACCGGGTGCGGGGAGGGTTTCAGCTACGTCAGAGTTCCAAACAAACCTACGGTGAGTTTTCTTGAAAAAAAAAAACTGAAATATTAATCTGGTTAATGGATTTTTTCTGGTTTTTCTTTTTGTAGCAAAGTAAGGAGGAGCAGGAATCGCAACCGAAAAGAACTGTGACAGGGACTGATGCCGATTTACGTCGGTTGTCGCTCAATAACGCCAAAGCACTGTTGAGGAAATTCGGGGTGCCCGAAGAAGAGGTTAGTTTTCTTCGTCAAACTGTACATCTATCATTCAAATTTATTATAACTATACTGAAAACTGTTCGTGAAAACTGTTCGGAAATTACGAAAAATTTCAAATTTGCATGAAAAGGAAAATGTCATTTGACTCATTTGTCATTTTTGAAAATGAACGTATCGTTTCCATAGCGACAGGTACACAACGTATGAGTTTAAAAATGGCCGACATGTCACATTTTCACATACTATCTCATAAATTCAGTCATTTGGAGGTGAAAAATGCATCAAATCGGAAGCGGATAGTGTGGGACGAGTCGCCAGAGGTTTCTCAATGTTTTTAGTGAAAATCGCATGGATATCCGACAAGAGAAACGATCATAATCGTTAGTTTCGAGGTATCTGACATTCTATTTTGATTTTTCTCTGACATTCAACATCAAGCGGTCGTTATGGAAACGCATATGTTCATCGGATGTGATCACTGACCTATACACCAAAATGATTGTAAATGTATGGATAAAAAATAAAAATTAAACGAATTCGGCACTTTTCGAGTGCCATTGGATGCAAAGTACTACAGGTTTCTAGTTTATCGATAAAATTTGAATTTTCCGTCGATTTCAGATCAAGAAGCTGTCGCGTTGGGAGGTGATAGACGTGGTGCGCACCCTGTCCACCGAAAAAGCGAAGGCCGGCGAAGAAGGCATGGACAAATTTTCGCGCGGCAACCGATTCTCCATAGCCGAGCACCAGGAACGCTACAAAGAAGAATGCCAACGCATTTTCGACCTCCAAAATCGCGTCCTCTCGAGCGCCGAAGTGCTCAGCACGGACGAGGGCGAAAGCTCCGACGAGGAGAGCGACGAAGACATCGAGGAGATGGGCAAGAACATCGAAAACATGCTGGCGAACAAAAAGACGAGCACGCAGCTGTCGCTCGAGCGCGAGGAGCAGGAGCGGCAGGAGCTGCGCAAGATGTTCATGGAGGGCGACGAGAAGAACAAGGGCAAGGACAAGGGCAAGAAGGACCAGGACGACCAGGACCAGGACCAGAACTACAGCCAGCAGGGGCGCGTCCTGAAAATCGTGCGCACCTTCCGGAATCCGGAGGGGCGGGAATTTACTCGAGTCGAGATCGTGAGGAAGGCGGCCGTGATCGATGCGTACGTCAAGATCCGGACGACCAAGGACGACACGTTCATCAGGCAGTTCGCGACTCTGGACGAGGCGCAGAAGGAGGAGATGAAGAGGGAGAAGCGCAGGATCCAGGAGCAATTGAGGCGGATAAAGAGGAACCAGGAAAAGGAGCGGCTCGCTCTAGGATTAGCCTCGCAGACCTCTAATCCGGGCACTAGCGAAAAACTGACGTTTAATGACAGCCCGACCAACCAAACGTCATTTACACCGTCTCCCAGCAAATCGTCGACGGTGTCGCCACCTAAGTCGCGCAGGAAAACCAAGTTAAAGCCTGACTTAAAGTTGAAGTGCGGTGCTTGCGGCAATGTCGGCCATATGCGGACGAACAAGGCGTGCCCTCTTTACCAAAACACCGGCTCTAGTACTCCTGTCAATGTGGCGATGACGGAGGAGCAGGAGGAGGAAATCGAGAAGCAGTTGAATACCGACGATGAAGATCTCGTCAATATCGACGGAACCAAAGTGAAGTTGTCCAGTAAATTGCTGAAGCACGCCGAGGAGATGAAGAGGAGGACGTTGCTCTTGAAAGTGCCGAAAGACGCCATGAACGCTAGGAGGAAACGTAGGGGGGTTTCCGATATTCACTGCGATTACCTGAAGAGGCACAACAGGCCTGCCAATAGGAGGAGGACCGATCCGGTCGTCGTGCTTTCCACCATTTTGGAGAACATCCTGAACGAGATGAGGGATATGCCGGATGTGCAACCGTTCCTCTTTCCTGTTAATCCAAAGGTCGGTTTTGTTAATCTGTCCTTGGTTTCGTTGTCATTCGAATTATCTTTGGTTTAGATGGTGATGGACTATTACAAAATCGTTCAACGTCCCATGGATCTGCAAACTATCCGCGAGAACCTCAGGCAGAAGAAATACCAAAGTCGAGAAGAGTTCCTGGCAGATGTCAACCAGATTGTGGAGAATTCTAGCCTCTACAACGGTAATTTCGTTTATCATGGTTACTATGGTTACAAAACAAATTGGTGCCAACCATATGTCTGCTGACAAGAAATTCCCTAACTGCGCGATCGGTTTACTTTCGGTTACTGCGATTGTCAGTTGTACAAAATTGACAACTTTACATTGCGGTCATAGTTATACTACTATTTCGTCACTCTGTCACATTCTATTCATGGTTTTCCTTGTAATTTCAGGGGCGAAAAGCAGTCTGACGGTGGCGGCACAACGCATGCTGAGCAAATGCGTGGAGCGTCTCGCCGAAAAAGAGGAGCGGCTCATGAGACTTGAAAAAGCGATCAATCCGCTCCTTGACGATAACGATCAGGTGGCGCTCACCTTCATCCTGGACAACGTGGTGAACACCAAACTCAAAGCGATGTCGGAATCTTGGCCGTTCCTCAAGCCCGTCAACAAGAAACTGGTCAAAGATTATTACAATATTATCAAACGGCCGATGGATTTGGAGACGATCTCTAAAAGGGTCGCGGCTCATAAATACCACAGCAGGCACGAGTTTCTGGTAGATGTTGAACAGATTCTGCAAAATTGTATTCTGTATAACGGTCGAGATTCGCCGTTTACCGAGAAAGCCGAGCAATTGGTGAAGATTTGTAAAGCCACTCTATACGAGGTAGCGATTCATGGGATTTGTCACTTTCCTCAGATTTAATAATTTTGATTTCAGTATGATGAACATCTCACCCAATTAGAAAATAAGATTTCGCTTGCTCAAGAACGTCACATGCAGGAAGACGACCAAGCCTGGATGGGTGGCGAAGAAGAAAACTACACCATCGCGGAACCGGATCGAATTGTAAATTACATCATCATGCCTGGGTTTTGTTTGTTCAAAAATTCAAAAATTGTGATTACTTTCAGAGCCAGGCCAGTTCTCCGGAGCACGGATCGTTCATGAAGGGTGGCTTGGACGATTACGATTTCGTGGACGTCGAAGGCGGGATTCACGGGAACGACGATCCATCCAGTTCCGTATCGAGACCGCGGAAACGCAAGAAGAAGGAAGAGGCGGCCATCTTGGAAGAGGACTTACAGTTCTCTAGTGAAGACGAACTGGACGAGGTGCCCCTGAACGAGTTCGAAGATAACACGAAGAGTCTGATAATATCCGCGGGTATGCCGATGGAGGGCGCCAATGCGGACGATGACAGCCAACAGGCCGCAGAAGCCATGGTCCAGTTGGGTTCCATGGCGTATTACCAACCGAACGAAGATGGCGGTGATTTGATTTATAAAGGTAAGGGTAAACGTTAATTCCGTATTCCGTGATGTAATGGTCTTATTATTCATCAGAGGAAAGTATGGATGTGGATCCCAACTACGATCCTTCGGATTTCCTCATGTCTGGGATGAGGGCGCTCCAAGCGAAGGAGGCTGTCAAAGTCGAGACGGATATGCAGATGCATGTCACGTCAGAAATGAAGATCCACGATGATTTGGCAGTCAGTGAGAGTGACGATGAAGGGGGCGCCGGTCATAGTGAGGTCCCGATACAGGATATTGAGGACGATGGGGGAGATCTTTGGTTTTAAAGAACGAATTTATTTTATAAGAATTTTTAAAATAATCTAATGTAATGCTTACTTCGTTTCTACTTATAAAATATAATATAATATGGAATTATTTTGCTGGATGGAAAAAGCTCTGGAAAAAGTTAAAAATACAAAGACATTTCCGTTCTATTGTTAATGGTTTCTATGGACTTCCTTCTTCATTGGCTGTCATAATAGAACATGCAATCCTATTGGTCTATGATGGTTCGTGTTTTGTCAAGGAATGACATTAATGAAGATGACATTTTTCCTGAAGAATAATGGCTTTGAGGACCTCGTTTGAGTGTGGGTTTGAGATTTATAAGATTTGCGAGCTACAACAAAAAGTTTACTGGTCTAATGAACGAGATTTATGGTCGATGGTCGTAATCGCGTGGGGTGAAGTATCTCCGGGTGGTGGTGAAGGAAGAAGAACCGGTAAAAGCCCGTGACAAAAAGCGTGCGCGCGCTCCTGCGCTCCGAAAAATGTCATTGTGTGTCTTTGGTGGTTCGGCGTCGGCGGCTTCGCTTTACGGTCATTTCACAATGCGCTTGTGCTTTGGTGTACCGGTCGTGATGTCGTTTCGACCGCGGTCCCTGTAGCTGGCGATACAAACACGAGTCGATTTTCCGCATTTTCCATGAAATTCTCGGGAAACGCGCCAGTGATAAATGTTCTTTGACGTTATTTGTGTGAAATGTGACGGTTTGCGACGACTGACACGGCCCGTGTCTTTCCAGAAATATGAGTGAACCTGATCCTCACGATGACTCCTGGGAAGAATTTTACGGTGAGTTTATGTCGAATTCATCAATGAAACTGTACGAACACCATAAATCGATTCACACCTGATAACACGAGCTTTGGGCCTCGTATGATGTGTGCTTTTGAAATTTTGATGTGCCTTTACGAACCGCCAATTCGTCATAACCCTACATTTTTATGGTCTTGAAAGCGAACTTGCATGTTTGAAAAAGGCAACGCCTATCGATGTGTGCACAAAAATAGGTAATTATCCACTAATTGCCTTTATAACGTGTTCCATTATAACTACATTATGAGTGATGGGGCACTTCTAATGGAATTTTTTTTATACCCACCGGCAGTCATAAATTTGTGGAACTGTGTAAACCAGTAGGTACTCCATTTTCATAATTTAGGTACTTAAGGTACAACCGAGGAGTTGACCATCTGTGGAATTTCTCATCCCAATCTGAGAGGAATTTTCGTGGAATTTGGAGTGATTTTTATGAAATTTTTAGGCCTTTTTGCATTTCCTTTTGTTCCTTTTTGAGAAGTTAAGTTATTACGAAATACACACTTCAAGCCAGTCTTTATGACTGTTGTGATTGTGTCAAGTCGTTTAGATTTCGTGGCAGTGGCCCAATACGTGTGAAAAATTTAAACAACTTTGCAGATTTCAGTGCAATTACTCATAAATTTTACATATTCTTTTCAAAACATCACGGTGTAGATTATTAGTGATCTAATATTATATTGTTTCTAAATACCATAGGTGAAGAATGAACGTTCCATTGTATCAAAATCATACTGTGTATGGAGTATTGTATTATCAGAGAACGCAAGAATAATGAAAATAGAAAAAAAGCATCTTCGGCATAATAAGATTTTGCACCATATGCAAAAACACACCCATAATTGAACTGTATAAACTATTGTATGTAAGTACCTATGGGTCTAGGAACCATTATGTGTAAACCACGAAAAGTTATTCACATTATGAATTTGGTGCTAATGAACGCTAACAAAGAGCGCGTCTACCTTATGTAAGAATCATAAAAAGGTAAACCGACCGACGACTCTGGAAACCTTTTGTGAGCAATTATCGTATGAAAGTCTCCAAAGAATCGAATCAATGTGTAAATTAAGACTAATCAAACGAAAAGATAACGAGGTCTGTCGGAAGATTTGAAAACATACTCGTTCAGACTAGAGGTAAATGCGACCGAAATAGATATCCTTTGCGTTGTTATGTAAAATTGAATCGTCCTAAAAATACCGCGAGAAGAGGGATTTACGGAATTCTGTGCATTCTCATGTCGACATAATCGGGATCAGAGAGTAATCGTGTATATGATAATGATCAATGATAGTTAATTTTCAGAATTTGGGCAAACCCATCAAGTCGAAGACAATGAGTTTTTCGGAATGTAACCAGTCACGGTACTCGTACACACAGGCACAGATTACCTTCCTTGTCTATGACACAGGTGATGTGAAATATTGACAGAAACCGCATTCACGTATGCACCGGTCATAATGGCGTTTGGATGTTTATGAAAGAAACCGGCTGGCAGACCTAAATATTTACCTTGAAATGGTGCGGCACAGAGGGCGTACGCACCGTGCAGCCTAATGAACAACAATTGCCGCTACGGCACGTACGTCTATTTCCGTTTCGACAATAACAAATGTTCCGTTCGGCGTACTCAGTATAGCTGGCGTTTTTTATCTCTGCCAACGGCCAAGCAGCGCACTCGTCCGTAACCATGGAAACATGAAACGTCTGTCGCGCGGCTTTCAAACTTGCTCAGTAGCGGCGGTATCTTATGATATTGCATTGAAATGCGGTTATAAAAATAAGAAAAAACTCAATTATATACCTACAATAAGCTGATGTATGTACCTACCACGTTTGAATCTGATTATTCCTATGTTGTTTTATCAAATTTACAAAATGGTTGTGCGTTATTCCAATTTATGAGTTTTTATTCAATTATACCCCTTTCTGTGTTACGCCACTGTTCGTGCAGCTTGTAGCTCGAAATCCCGAACTCACCCGAAGAATCGTTCGGATTCTGCGCGGCCGTTGGCAGAGATAAAAAACGCCAGCTATACTCACAGTGAAAACCGATCGCCGACCGTGCAACCGTATAATGAGACCTCACCAAAGGCTCTCCAGGTAATACCGTATATACAGGTGACGCCGGGATTAATTTAGATTCCGTTACCGTCATCTCGAGGAAAACACGATTTGCATACGAATTTTATTCCAATAGCGAAAATCCACGGAACGGTCGCAGATGGATCGTCCGAGGACTCCCGTAGGTCTTATGAAGAATCTCGAGCACGTGCAATCTTGGATCCGTGATGGGCGAGGTTTTTGCAATATCGAGTGGGATCTTTTTCATAATGTCAAGTGCGAAATTTATGTAATATGGACTGAATACGAAACTGGATTTAGCGGATTAAACCGAAAACATGACAGGGGAAGAGCTCAGTCGACATTTCGAGCCTCAATGTATTATCAGGAAAATCCAGGAATTGCGAGCCTTATCATTGCAAATGCTCTTATCGGCCACGTCATGTGAGGTCGTTTTACCTCAATAAAGAGAACCTGGTAAATATACGGTGTCGACATTGTTTGAGGTACTGGGTAATTGCGTTCACTTCCCTATAGCATCATATGCCCAAGGAAAACTGTAATTATAACCAAGTGTACCGAATATCGGTAACGTTCTTTACCTTGGCGAAAAATAAACATTTATTGTTCTAATTATGTCTGAGTCTTTCAAATGACTAAGTTTTCTAGAATAATAATCAGTTTGCCACGATAAGAGAGAACCGTAGAACAATGAAGCTCATTTGATGCAGACAAAGTTTCAAAGTCACCAGGCAAGGTCTCGCTCGACGATTACCCACACGTACCATTATGTCACCTGTTTTACAAAGTACGATTTTGAAATTTCGTACGTCTTGAGCCTTTCGGAAAACGGAGCAAATCAATCGGTCGCTTATCCAAGTACCGGCAAAGGCGACTTTGCAAAGGGACAAAACGCCAACATGTGCTCTCTCAGAAGTGGGCGATATACACCTCTAACGTTGTTTACGGTCAAACGTGCATCTCGTATATTCATCGGGAAGATGTGGGCCGTCCTTTCAATTCAGGCGCCGAAACTTCGGATATACAGAGATGTCACGAATTAATTCGCCTCGATAGCGTTTATTGATGGCGGTTCTAATCTAACGTTGTCGGTGTGTAATTGCCGGTGTAATCGCGATCTGTACAGGCGAATGTGTTCCGGCCCACTCGTTTCGATAATTCCCTTTTTATTTCTCGTGGGCATTCCTAATGATAATGCTCTTCAGAATCCGAGATGAGGCGGAAGGTGTTCTCTTCTACCGGGCGCATAATACGTGAATGGGCTAAGGCCCACGCCATCCTCCGGATTCTAACTGCTTCGGTTGAATTACCTGTGGTTTTCTTCCTGAATGAAGGAGCTTTTTCGGATGTATACGAAGCGCCATCACGGTCGTGTGTGTTCTGCCCGGAATCGAAGTTCATCGCTTCGGTTTATTTATACTTCCAATCCGATATCGTAGCAAAAAAAAGCTGGACGGAGAGAGATATAGAGACGGCCGGATTAAAAGCGGAGAACCATAAAACGGCTCGACTGGAGACTGCGCCATATTAGGCATAATGTAACATTGTTTTTCCTTCAAAGGTCTTTCCTCTGCACCGAGTCGTTCGCGGTAGGAAGGTAGATGGTACTCGGTGGCTTCGCCCTGTTGTTGGTGCCTCGTTCGTTCGATATCTTGCGTAATCCGGTGCCCGATTTTTCGTCGAAATGGATTCTTCCAAAGGTAATCTCGTTTTGGTAAAAATCGAAACTTTCCGATCTTGTATTACAACGAGTAAAAGGTTTTCTCTGTACGCGCTTATAAAGTTACAAGGGAAATCGTTTTTATGACGGTTTCTACATCCTCAATGCGCACATTAACGAGACGCACAATGCAATGTGATATGATTCGGAAGAGCTGTTTAAATCGAAGACCTAGAAGTTTTCGGCATCCGGTGCATGCCGAAAGCACCAAAACTGAAGGCATTTGAAATTAAACAGACTTTTCTAGACTGGTAATTTCGGTATCTTTCCGCCTTTTTCGAAGGCTAAAAGTTGACCCCCATTTAGATTCCGTTAATTAGGCAGGGAGATATTTCGAGAGAATCCAGACGAAATTTTAGGAGGAACACCATATGGCCCCTGCTTAATTACCAGTGCCTGGATGGTTCGGAATTTTCTTGTCATCTTGATCTATTGTGTTTCGATCGAATTCCCGACCTTTTTGTGGATTTTTAGAACGGGCCCTAAAGGTGATATCGATTTCGTATAATGCCAAGTCGAGCCGGGAGAAATACGAGTGATAATTTGTGTAATGCCATAAAGTGTGACTCGTGAAGATTAATTTTATAGAGTCGAAAGTGCATAACGTATATCTGAAATGCTACACCGTATGATTCCATAAAGCTATATAAATGCGGTATTTACGACACGAAACTCCATCAAACCGACACCACACACGGGCATCAGGTGAGAGGAGAGCATATTCTAACGATTTTGACGTCTAATAATGTTTTCCCAGTTGTGAATCTAAACAGAACCGTATTTATGTTTACCCGTCAATATCATGATGCATATTCATTAAGCTCTTTGACGTGTCTACTTATAGCGGCATCAAATTAATTCGTATCAGGAGCCGGTACAGGTGTGTTCCGAATTTGACGGCTCAATCTGATTAATTGCCATTAGGAGCTTTCGGGAGCTTTTTGGATGTTTGTGGATCCGGCATCGATCTCTCCGAAAATTGGCGATTTCGATGATGGTGTTTCTTATGGTGGATGATGGATCTTGAACGGTTGATTGGCGGTGTGTGATGGCGGAATGCGGCCGGCTTGTGCGAGAGGCGCCTCGCATCTATCGGGGTCATTGCTTCTTTGCGCCGCGATGGCCGAGTCGTCATCGTCGTCATCATCGTCATCGTCGTCATCGGGTATCAGAAGGGCTCTCGCACACACATGACAGACATCCGAGTTCGCGACCGGCGAAAGGCGAGACGTTTCTTAATGTTATACGAAACACCCATGCACACGATATGCAGACAAAATAAAGCGCATAAATAGTTTTGCGTTTTTAATGGATCGGGTGTGTGTGTCTCGAGAGCAAGTTCATTAAATTCGCAAGGAGCATTGCACGCGTAATGCCGAAGAGACTGGAATTAATTTCCGATTTCGAGATGTCAAAATCAATCAAAACTGGAGGTTTGTTCAGGTCATTTTCTGGTAATTCGCGTTTCAAAGATCGAATCATGGAAAATTGGGACTTTGATTAATGAAAATGTGTATCAAAATTGATAAAATCAACTAAAATTTTAGGCGCCAGTTTATCAAATTTTCATAGTGGTTTTGATTTATAGTTGGGAAGGAATGCCACCGCATTTCAATGGCATATTTTTCTACTAACTACAATTATTATTATTATGTCGAGTATAATAAATATTTTGTAACCGGCGCCTTGTCTAATGAATTCCTAAGTATCTGAACAGTTATGCGAGACTAGACTTATGTCTTAAGATCGTATTCATTGCCAGGTAAATTTTTCTATTTGATATTGTTATGATCATTAAATAGGCACGTCTCGCTTCTTATATTTTCAAAACGGTATTTTCGTTCCGTATTAAAAATAGGAAAATAAGAGTGTCCCAATTTCGTGTTTCTATTTAGGTTTTTACAAATTTTAGAACAAGTTGTTTTTCAGTTTCCATGAAATATTAATTCCATCTGTTCTCGAGAAATTAAGCGGACACAATTTTGCGCGATTACTGGACTGTTGCATGCGTTTGTAAAGTAGGTGATTAATTAGGTGGCCTTTTACGATCGTTATCAGCATTTTTTAAATTCTATAACGGTGATGTCGTGTTTATTACAGATTTAAATTGAATGACACCTTTTGATTAAAACGCGTATTGTGATTAATTGTGACACGTTCAATTAAAATTGTCGCGGTACTACTTAATTTCGATTCTGGACCATCACCTAATGAACGCTCACTTCGGTGCTTTCATTTCCGTTAAAACTTTTATATTTTATCTCGCATTAATATCACGATATAACCGAGATATGAAACCTGGAAGGCATGATAATTATAATAATATTTTAGGCAGATGTGAAAGATTTATGGTAAAAATGAAATTTGGAAAAATTAAACGCGAGAAACGTATGTCGTGAACACATGTTAGTGAACCATCGACTTTAAACGTGTTTATACGTCGAAGAAGTGAATTTCTCTGTGGATGATGGCAGACAAAATAACAGTCTGTCCGATGCTCGAACGGCTTACACATCGAGATTGATTATTACGCCATACGAGAGGAGTGGTTGACATTGGACTACAAATTTAATTTGTTAACCATATGGTCATAATGAACGTTAATTTGTTATCAAATACAGGCTTTTGTCGGTGCCTGGGATTTTTTTAAACGGTCTTACCTTTTCCCGATAACGAATCTAGCGCCGTTAATAAAGTTAACGACAGTGGGTGAATTCGATTACCTCGTTGAACAGATGTTTCCGTAATATTTACTGCGTTTTCTTAATTGAGTGACTTGCACTTTCGCGGGACAATAACCGGTGTCGAAATCGTCTTCCTGCGGCAGGTCGCGGCTTTTTGCTCGGAAAATGCGTTTTTTCACCATGTGAAACATTTAAAATTAACGAGAAGAGGTTAATTTTTCGCGAACACGAGGAGGCCATTGTCACGCCAACATTCCTTGACGGTAGCTTCGACTAGTTTGCAGTAGTCTGATGGAATGCGACTGGTAATGTCGTCCGTACACGAAAGCCAAGGTTGGAGAAGCTCTTTCATCTTTAAGTTGCCAATTTTGCATTTCGAGCAGAATTCGGTTCAACAGCGTGTTGACTGTTGATGTACCGTATTCAAGTCCACGGAACGAAATGTGTTACGGCCTTGCCACGCGATTATCATATTCATCGCTTATTCGGTAAATATGCGACCTCTCGAATTCCCGGCAAAATTGCGATCGGTAAAGGCGCTTTCCAGTCGGCGAGTACCGCACCGAGTGCCGTAAATCGAAATAAAAAGCCGTTTCCTGTGCTCTCGGATGAAACGTCGTTTCCAGGCGGTTCCGAGAAGAGACGTCCAAATGGCCGTCATAATTCATAATGCATCCGACGCATACGCCGTGCAGATGATTTCATCGCCCTTTCGGAATTATCATTTGTCGTACTGTGTCGAGCGCGGTCGGTGGATTTTCTTCTACTTTGCCTTTGCCTCCTCGAGGAATCGACGATAATTAGAATCCAGCGCCGAGCTCGAGCAGGAGTGATTCATGAAGTGAGTAACGCGCGAATGGAACTTGACCAGGCGAGCACTGTTAGCAGTTTGTGTTAGATCTCTCTTCGGTTCGGTTGTGCGTTCCATAAAGTGATGTTTTATCGTCGAAAAGCAACGAAAAGAAGCGAAACCATCAGGAGATATGTTTCGGAATAGCGGAAAGCCAGGAAATTCAGGTGCGTAGGATACAGGGAAAACTCGAGACGTCGCGCACGTCCAGTGTAAATATTTGCATTGTTCGAAAGCACGCACCCATGTTTACTCTGGTTCATGTGCCTCATGATTTCACATGGCATTCAGGTATCCGGAGAGATCAATAGAGTTTTAATGAGGATGCACTTCTCGACCCCGGAGATAATGGTGAGGAAATTGACTGGAGAATCTCCAACTTTACTTGAGGATATACTCGAATGTGCATAACGAAAACGAAATATGTCGGTATCGATAAGACGTTTGTTGGTCATATGTGGGAGTTTCGGTTCTTTCGAGATAGCGCGTGACGGAAATGGTTGATGAACTTGGGTTATTATTACCGTCCCCGAACCTAAGTATGAATTCGTCTTTTGTTGTCTGAATCACAATCGCTGTGCAGTAAAATTCCCTATAGGTGAATTTATGGGCTTTTAAATTTTGGTCGTTATTGGTCGGAAATTATGATGCTTTCGTGGAATTTGTTTATGAATGCTTATTGCTTTAATTACATTTGCTTAATCTACAGTGATACTGTTTATATGCTGCTGGCCTTGTAACGTCATTAACCAGTAATAGCATGAAGGTATCATGATACGTGGATTAGGAATAAGACTTAGATCGTTGGTCTCCCAATCAACGTTCTAAAGGTTTTATTTTTAGAAATTTGGTAACACTGTTTCCGATAATCGGTTCGAAGATGAATATTTATCAGTGGTTTCGTTGAATCTCCAAATATTAGCATGATCCTCTGTTTTGAAACCTGCAAATAATTCGATTTCCCAACTCTGTGATGGAGCTCATTCAAAAACTAATTGAATCAAACAATTAATAATAATCCAATCAAGTTGTTAAAGGTTGTTAGTGACGAGCCACACAGGTCACCGTTTTCACTAATGACATAACTTGAGTAGCATCATAACTGCAACATTCTGCCCATTGACCCACTTTAAGTACCCCCGGGTCATTTCCTTGGCTTTATTATCGCACACACGTCTAATAAAAAGCCTAATATGTAATACGTAATAGGATAGTGGAATTTTATGCAACGAGGTGCTCGGAAAAATGTTGATAATAATCGTTAAAACATCCAAAACACTTTGCCAAAACTATATCAGTCGCGGTTTTGTGGTTTGATTTGTTTACACGTAATTTGATGACGGAAAAACTGTTGCAGGCACGTCAACGACGGATCTGATGCCCAGTATTATGGGAGCGTTCGACGCCATCATACAGAACAACGTCGAGGACCAACGCATCGAAAAGGCCGATCTCAAAACGCCAAAACGCTCGCACCAGGCAGGCAATTTCGCCAATCTTTCCCCTTTCGTTCAAAAAGTGCTGTCAAACGTCGACGACCAAGAAATCAGCAAAAACTTCCATTCGGAAGGGAACGTTTCTCGAAGGAGGCAACCTCAGCAGCGTTCCTTCAAATCGCCCGAGAAACACCTGAACCAGAGCAGCGAATCTCTCAGTGTTAACGTGCAAAAGATGATTTCGAATTTGCCAGACGCCGATTTGGTCATCCCGAGTGTGCAGAAATCCGCGCCCAGGAACGGCTCCTTTCTGCACCATAAGAATTACGGGGGTAAAGCGGCCGATCCTGACGATAGCAACGGGGGGAAAAGTCTTCTTTTCGATTCGGTAGCAACCGAAAGTAATTGTTTTAACGCGTCTAGTGATTGTGATAGGTTGAGTGGTGCCGAAACGGACAATTGTGATAACGGTGACGTGAACGGTGATAGTTGCAGTCCGAGACCTCTGGGCAGTTATCTGCATAAATCTCCGCAAGGGATCGCGTCCAGAGTTCCCGTGGGCCGGATGAACCTGAAATTTTTGCAGGTCAGTCTGGATTTTCATTTCGAAATGTGATGTTGTAAGGGTCAAGAACTCCAAGATCGTATTTGTATTGTCTTATCACCTAGTGCAGCAAGCTGCAACCATTCGATAATGATTATATTATGCGTTTTGCTTTCATAGGAGATAATGTGAATGTTTTCCGATACAGTCACGACACATTTATGATAAGTGATAACGACCCTGTTTTATATACAGCGTGTGCGAGTGTCGTTTTAGTTTATGCACAATTCGAAGCGCCGATATACTGGAAAAAATGTTTCGCTGTTTATATCCGACTTTTTCGAATAGTCTTATCGAGATAATCTTTTGGGATGACCCTCTTACAGTGACCTAATTTGTATAATGAATGTGTGTGTCTTGTTCGTTATCATCCATGTTGTTCTTTGTGGTTAGGAAATCCTCCCGAGTACCGAAATTGAGACTTGACTCATAGTTTACGAAACTTGTATTGCTTTATGGCGAGGACCACCCCAGTGAGTACCTAAAATACCTTGAATTTCTCGCCAGACACAGATGCCAGTCCGCGTGGTGTAAATTTACTTTGGTGCAATAAACAGCAAAGTCTGGTAATACTCTGAACTGGCATACCGACGCGTTCTGGGTGGAGGGAATGCACCCTTTTTTCTTGAAAGTAACAATTTTTCGGGGGTTCTTTGGTTTTCATTCGAAAGTGAGAATTTCCTGTTCCTGTTGAGATTTCCGTAAGATAAACTCCAAATATCCTGCAGGCCTACCTATTACATATTCCAGCGGTGTAGAAACACATGTTATATGTAAAATATTTCAAATTTGAACATAAACGGGATGTATCTAATAAATATAAAGTCCAAATCTCAATAGAGCCGAATTTCTCCATTCTCTCGGAAAGTGAAAGGAAAATCGTCTAGGTAATTCCAGACGGAGAAATGAAGGGATGTGTTTCTCATGCGAAAATGAAAAAAGTGGCGAGTTTAGTATTTCATGAAATCACCCGCGTGACTGGGTCGAAATGAGAGCAAACTGTTCTTATCTTTTGCAGTAGGTAAAGACAAATAACTCCATGTAAATACCGCTTTAGTAATAGGTAAATAAATGTCGTTTTTCTTCATAGCGACGTGCGCAAAAATTGATTAAGTAAAGTAACTACTTACTTGGAATTGAGTTAATTTCCGAGGTTAATCTCTATGTTAATAAGGAAAAGGTGCACTTCACTGTTATACGGGCATAAAGTTTTGTGTTTAATTGAATGATGCCTGAAATGAAACTAATTAGTCCGAAAAGGAAAATATGCAAAAATAGAATAGTCACGGTTTCTAAAATTGATGAGAAAAGTCTCTAGTTGTGTATGACCTATAACAACATGGGTATTTTCGTTTATCGAACAGTCTCTTGGGGAAAAATGAGCTAAAGTTTTGGATTTTCTTGCAGATTCCGAGCGAAAGCAGTGCGGGAACGAACAGCACGGCCTCATCGGAAGTTTCCCGTCCCGTTTCTTTGACAAGTTTGGGTTCCTGCTCGTCCAGCGGCAGCAGCGGCCCGAACCAGCCGAGTTCGGCCTATCTGGCATCCGCCGAGAGCCTCTACAGCGACCCGGAACCGACCGGAAGTCAAGGTGGGTTTCGGAAAAGCTCTCGAAGCTCGAAATCGAAAATAACGTTCAAGTAGGTCGATTCGAGTTTCATAAATGTATCTCGAGAGCCATGCGAGAAAAAATCTCGAGTACTATTTTTAACAGCTCGAGACTGATTAACGATTCCCTGCAGGAAACGTTTTTACGCGGTCTTCCTCTGAAGGTTTTTCTCGATATTTATTCACTCGACGTTATACCAAGAGCTTTTTCGTGGAGGCGTCTTGTTGTGTTGGTAAAATTGTAAATTCGAATGAGTCTCGAACAATGCACCTGTGCGCTTATGATAATGGCAATCTCTCGACATCGGTATGGGATATTTCGACACTTTTCCGTGTGCGATAGGAGGCGTTCTGGGATTGTTGTTCATCGAAGAACGGTCCACCCACTCGAGCGAAAATGCATTAAAAGATTCCATTAAAATTTAAGTATTAGGTTCGCTCGTTATTATCGTGGTGTTTTTCGTGATTTCAGGCTCCGCTGATAGCGGCATTGCAGAACAGATGACGATTTGTCCGGAAGCTCGGGTCCTTCAAGAGGTTTTGGACACCGAAAGTGTGTACGTCGCCGACCTGAACGAGGTCATAGAGGTAGGTTGATACACTGGCCGGTTTATTTGTTTATTTCGTTTTCTCTATTTGCATATTTATCGGTACTCGTAATTTCGTAAGGCTGCTTGAAAAAAAAAAATAAGGCGAGTTCGTGATTTTTCAAAAAGTTAACCTTGTCTTTTTCAACTTGTTACTACTCGGTCGTCCGTGTAATAATAATTTCAAATTTCGAAATGCTTTCATTATAAAAGCCGAGATTAAACGCCTGGATGTGTTGCAATAAAACGCATACAAAACCCTTTACAAATCATGACTTCTTCAGTCCATTAGGAGTCGGTCGTTTGAGGTAACATAATGTGCGTAAAGCGATTCACGCAAATGACTCACTCTGGGAATACACGATAAATTGATTGGGTTCTTTGTCTTTTGTCATCAATGAAGACGCACTAAGGGATGACGAATAACGTAGTTATTTTATTAACAACCTCGTATTCTATGTAACGAATCATCGAATGTTATTTCACACGTTTCGATCGACATTGTGCCATCTATTAGTCTCTGCTGATAATTTAGTTCTCACATAAACATAAGTCTATCAAGTTTGTTTATTCTCCAGTCTGGGCGATATTTCGAATCAAATCTTGTTGATAACGGCCTTCGATAAATACTTCATTCATATTAGTCACCAAATGCTAATAATGATAGCATTTTTCCGGAATATTTTAACGTCAATGCGGTTGGAGCAAAGACCGCGATAAATAAAACATTCGTCAATTAATAAGTCGCTCGATTTATTAATAAAAGTAAAAGTGTCAGCGTTTGAAGATCTGAAGACTCGTTTCATGAAATCTTTTCCAAAGAAATTATCGGTCCATTACTCCCGACACCGGCGTACTTACAAATTATCTAATTCCACGCAGAGAGCGAGAGACTAGGTTGAGTGCATTTTATAAACTGCAATAACCATCATTATCCCATTCATTCCGCTCAATTCACGGTTGACTGTATAATGTCTTCGGCCTCTGGGGAATCGATGACGGTGATGAGTCATTTTTCGATTCAAAGTTTTGATCTCCTGCACCTTTTTTGTTGCGTTATTGTGTGTTACTATAGAGTTGCGCAATCGATTTATTGTGCCGTATCTTTACAATCGCGCTTTTTTTTCGTCATTTTATTGTGGAAGACTTTTTTACAGTTACTTTTTCTTTATGTTATTTTACTCGAGTTGAAAGTGACTATTATTATGCCTATATCCTACCGTGTGATGGTAACGAAATTAGTGTTCGGCTGTTTTCTCAATGTAAATACATACCACGATCGAGAGGGAAATTACGTTCAGAATCTATAAAAAGATCAGGTGGGGCTAATATCCCCAGTCTATAATTAAATCCACAACTTGTGTACTTTATATTTATTGGATTGATTCAGGTTTGTTTGTTGAAGCGACCGCGAAATGTGCGGAAAATCATGAAATTTCAGTTTATTTTTCAATAAAAACACTAGAAATGTTTGTAACAAATTTGCCTCGGTATGAAAGACTTATTTTGCAGCCTAGATTAAGAAATAAATACTTAGGAACATTGCTACATTCTCATGAGTTACATTCCTCAAAATCACAAAAAAAATCTCTCTCAAAGAACTTGAAGAAAATGCTTTCAATTGGCACTAAAGTTTTCAAATTTCTCAAAAATATCTCTTTATCTCAATTCTTTGTGTACCCAATCCAAACAAATTATTTCTTGCATTTGGGCTCAGTATTTGCCAACATCACCAGAGAGAGATAGCTTGATGAAACAAATGAGCGCAATAGGGGAATCTTAGCAACTTGCTAGGAGACCCCTATTGCATTCATTTGTTTATCAATACTTCTCTCTCTGTCTCTGATGATTTTGCCGACAAATACCTGTCATTGGTCAATGGTTAACAATGTTTTTCAATTAAATTTTGGTTAGCAACTTAGGTCACGTGTTGGCCAAAATATCTTGGGACGACTATAGTTGTGGTTTAAATAATCTTTGGATTTAGGTCTGGTATTTCCACCCCTGGTTAAACCTCCGGTTAGCCAATTCCATATTCATTTTAACTAGAGTTGTCATAGTCTGAGGTTTCAGTTAGCGAATAATCTGAGGTGAAAATACTTACCGGATCTAAATTTGGTCGATTTTCGCGTTATTACAACAATCGTTATCATGAAAGTTACATTTCGGTTAACCATATCTTGTTTTAAACCACCACTGATACTACTGAAAATTCTCATTTCCTTTCAATTTACCAATTTTCTGGTAATTTTCAGGGGTACTTGGCTCAATGGGAATCCGAACCGGACTCTCCCCTGAAAGAGTACCTGCCCGACCTGTTCAGCAACATCCGAAAAGTGTACGAATTCAACCGGTAAATCTAAATACAATAACCAACAGTAAACGACAAAATAATCATTTTTTTCCATTTTTTCCCAGTTCGTTTTTGGACCAGTTGCGCCAAGCCGACTGCGACCCGACCAAGACGGCGAACGTGTTCATCCAGAACGACTCGGGCTTCGCCGTGTACAGCGAGTACTGCACGAACTACCCGCGCACCATGGACGCCCTCAAGACGCTGACCGGCGACGACGCCATGACGGCGCTGGTGCGCGTCAAGCAGGCGGCGCTCGGGCACGCGCTTCCCCTCGGCTCGTACCTGCTCAAGCCGGTGCAGCGCGTCCTGAAATACCGGCTGCTGCTGCAGCGCCTGTCGAAGCAGTGCGCCGGCGAGCACCGACCCGCCGTCGACCTGGCGCTGACCACGATGACGGCGGTGGCGGCCGGCATCAACGGCATGAAGCGCAAGCACGAGCACGACGTGCGCGTCCACGAGATCCAGTCGCTGCTGTACGGCTGGACCGGACCCGATCTGACGACGTTGGGGGAGCTCATTGCGGAGGGCACTTTCAGTGTCACGGGGGCCAAGGGCAGGAGGCACGTTTTTCTCTTCGATAAGGTGCTGCTGATGGCCAAGAGCAAAGATGGCGCCTTGGCCTACAAACTGCACGTGATGGTGAGTATCGTTCTGTGATAAAGCAAAATGGCCGCCCAAATGCGTCGATTTTTGTTGATATTGCCTAGCAACTAATTTGTTCTTAGGTAATTGATACTGGTTGCTAGGCAATAGCAACAAAAATCGACGCATTTGGGCGGCCATATTGCTTAGGCATAATCGCAAATAACTGATCCGCTGAATAGAGGATTTCATTAATCTGAACTGTCATTCATAAAAAAGGACTGATTTGTTGAAAAATCTATGGTTAGATGTTTTGTATCTGAAATGAGGTCGATTGTGATTCTTGAAGTGTTTTGATAATCGAATATTTAGGGAAAGTATCTATTGAAAGAACGATTTTCATTCCTAGTGCTCAGTTTTTAGTTGGGAGAGTAATATGTTGATTTTAATTCTTGTAACAAATGAATCACAACTGTATAGTCTATTCAAGATAAACTGAACATCACGTGACCTAAGTTGCTTAGCAAAATTTAAATGAAAAACATTGATAACCATTGACTAACGACAGGTACTTTGGGGTCACGTGATGTTCAGTTAGACTATATTTTTGACTATAATATGACTATAATTAAGGAAATTAATACACTGAACAACAGCTGTAACTATACAAGATAACCAAATCTCCTGTCATGTTGATTTTCAAGATGGCGGATGGGTCCGTTTTCCTCTAGTAGCTGTAGACTGGTCCATATGTCTATGACCATCTCTGTCTCATTTTACAGCCATTAGAGAGACAGAGACAGATAGCTGATATGTAAGTATGGTCTTAGGTCTAGCCTACTAGGAATGAAAATCGGTATGTCAAAATCAATGCAGATTTTATAGAGTTATTATAACAGTCTGTGATCACTTATTCAACTGATTTTGATTGAAGATTAATGTATCATTCAATTAGTAATTTTTTAAAAGATTCTCAATTTCGGGACCACCTGATAATGGTATTTCATTCACAAAGATAGGAATGCCCAATTGAAAACTTGGTTTCATTGTTGTGTATTGTATTGTACACATTTGAAATGATTGTTATAAAGAGTTAATTTAGTAATTTTTCTGTGTTATTCCGGCAGTGTTCAAATTTGATGCTCGTGGAGCAGGTCCGAGGCGAACCGCTGTCATTTCAAGTCTTGCCGTTCGACGATCCGCGTTCCCAGTGCACCCTAAGGGCGCGCTCGAACCAGCACAAGCGCGAATGGACGTTGCAGATCAAACGCGTGATCCTCGAGAATTACAGCGCCGTCATACCGAACCACGCGAGGCAACTGGTCATGCAGCTCGGGCAGGACGTCCAAGAAAACGGTAAGACTTCTACTGGAAACCACTTCCAAACCGATCCCTGACCACCTTTTTTTCGTTCTATCAGAAGACACGACGGAAAAGTGGTCGCTGAACAACAAGCACTCTACTCCCCATTACTTGGAGCGCAGATCTCGGCAGCGAAAATCCCGGGATCTGTCGAACGGAAATACGATGGGGGGCAGGAGGGCGTCGTCGCAGGACCGGTCTTTCGCCTCCTTGGGGAACTGGCGGCGCAGGTCCGAGCCGGGTGTAGTTTCCGCCCTGATACCCCAGTACAACTCCAAGGCGATCCCGAAGAAGATCTCGAAACTGAAGAAGGTGAAGGACGGATGCGCCAAGTTCTACACGGATTTATGCGACGATCCGGACGCCGAGGAATCGAACGATTCGCTGACGCCCAACGTGAGCATGGACAGCGTGGACAACGTCACAACCGCGGAGGGCGAGAGTGCCGTTTTGGCCGAAACTGACAGGTCGCAGGGGGTCGAGGAGAAGACGGTGGAGAAGAATCTGGAGAAGATCGTGTCCGATTTGTTGATGCAGAATCCGGACTATCACAAAGTCATGAATCGGCAGAGGAGGAATTTCAGGAGTAGCGAACCCGATCCGAATCTCGTCTGGCAATTGGAACGGAATAGGAACGACAGGGAGAAGAACGGCAACAAGGCGGACTCTTTGCCTAGGTCTTTTCAGTTGAACGATCGAATCGAGGCGAACACCGAGAAGAGCAATTTCGAGTCATTGAAGGAGAATGATGACGGAGAGGAGCGCCACGAAAAGTGAGTTTTTTTTCTTGTCAGAACGGTTTTTCACCATTTTTGCTGAATTTTTCCTGATTGAAACCGGCTTCTAGTCGGTCTGTCAAAATTTAAATGCGCCCCGATTCCCATAGCAGAGCACGCCACTGGAAATTTTGACATTTATACGTCAACGAAATGTCAGAAACCCGTTTTAACCAGGGAAAATTAAATGAATTTACCGATTTTTTCTATTTTAGCGATTTGGCGTCCCAGTTAGACGACAATGACTACCCGGTGCACAAAATCTACCGCAGAAGCGGCATCCGCCTGAGTCTGGTCCAGCGGATCCGCTCCATCATATCCGAAGACGACAAAATCTTCGAGAAAAAATCGTTCAAGTACCCTCTGTGCAAACAGGGATCGAAAAGTATGGGCGAGAAGATAGCGCATCCCGATTACGCGGACCCCCAAAAGTTGTTCAACACTTCCAGTAATAACAGTTCGAGTGTCAATGTGTCACTGGAGAGCGAATGCGATATAATGAGTTCTCCCGAACATTTGGACATGACCATAAACGAGATTGACGTTTTGAAGGAACTGGAAATGCGCCTAGACGACTCGTACCAACTGGAAGTGAAGAATTTAATTTCTAGTCAACACGATGAAAAAAAGACTTGCAGCAGTAGCACTAATCGTAGCGACAGCTATTACGAAAGCATCTTGGAGAAGGATTTGGCCGATGTGTACACGATGGATGGTACTGGTAAATTGGTACTGAAACAAGATAGTTTTAAAAATAGTAGGGAAGTTTATACGAAATATCGTAGAGTTACTAGTTTTAATGGTAACTGTAATATCGACCAAACGCGGCCTGTGGTTAAAAGACCGACGAATCCGCCCCCGCCAATTCCCACGAAACCCACGAGGTTATTATCGAATCAGAGCACCAGTTCATTGAGTTCAAAATATGAAAAAGCTGTTACAAATACGAAAATTATTAATGTTACGAGGTTTAATAATGGTAACTCGAATGATTTTAAAGACGATAACTGTAACAGCGATAAAGTTAATGCTGAGACTTTTAATGGTAATGTCGAAATGCCTAAAAATGTTGGAAAAAGCTGGGTCAAAGCGATGGTTGGCCGATTCGAATGACATAAGTAATCATTTTTGTTACCAGTTTTGCGAAGTGCTATATAATTGGCTGTTGTTTAGTTATTTTTATAGAATATTTAAAAATAAATGTACTGAATTGAACGTTCGAAAATATCTTACATATTTTATGAATACTTGAAAATATTAAATATCACAAACTTATTTATAAATGTAGTTGAAAATACATAATATATTTTTTAAATGCATGTCTACAAATATGGATTTGTCGTAAATGCCTAGAAATGTTGAAATCAATTGAATCACTAACATGTTCTGTTTGATAGATTTCTTTAAATAAATAAGAATTCTATATTTTACTTAAAAATTTTATTATTTCCCCGACTAAAAAAATCTAATTGAGTACAAACTTATAATAAAAACGGAGTTCTTTATGGTTGCATTCTCAAAGCTCCATCCAACCTGATTGTTTCCCCATTGAGCATTGGGTTCTCAATGATGCTTTGGACCAATTGGGCGTACTCGCTGGGGTCTCCTAGTCTGGATGGAAACGGTACAGTTTTCTCCAAAAATGCGACCACTTTATCGGGCAAGGATTGGAACAGAGGTGTTCTGAATAATCCTTGAAAAAATTATATAAAATCGGCTTGCAAAAAGTGATAAAATAATAAAATATAAAATATTCACCTGGCGCTATAGTGACGACTCTTATAGCCTGCCCTGCCAGATCTCTGGCAAGGGGCAAGGTCATCCCCACGATGGCTCCCTTACTTGCAGAATAAGCCGCTTGGCCCATTTGACCGTCGAAAGCCGCGACACTGGCCGTATTAACGATGACTCCACGTTCGCCCTTTTCATTTAATTCGTTTTCCCCGATTAAACCGACTCCCAGTCTTATCACATTGAAGGTGCCGATCGTGTTAACAGTCAACACTTTGGTGAAATCATCCAAAGAATGAGGTAACTTCTTCTTGAAGTTGTAGGTTTTAAATGCTACTCCGATTCCAGCGCAGTTTACAAGATTATCGAGTTTTCCAAATTTTTGTTTAGTTAAATCCAACGCGTTTTGCACGTCTGCTTCTACAGTGACCTACCACAAACATTAATTATGTAAAATTGGTATGCAATCAAAGAATTTTTACTAACGTTCACTGGTGCAAAGATAACTTTATCTTCACCCAAAGATTTTGCAATTTCAGATCCTTTAGAAGATGGTAAGTCGCAGAGTACGACTTTTGTTCCTTGTTGGACTAGCCGTTCGACCGTGGCTTTACCAAGTCCGGAAGCTCCTCCGGTAACTAGTGTTACCGCATTCTGAAAATCACGAAAAATAAAAATAATTCAAGGTAGAGCCCGAGGTAGAGCCAAGTTTGGCGCCTAATTCAAATTTAGCGCTGTCCAGTGCTACCAACAAATTAAAAACAAATTGGAAACGTCAAAAAAGTTAACCTCAATTTTCTTTCTGTTAAAAAGTCGAAGAACTTTCTAAATATTTCCCGTTTCTTCTTAGAATATTGAAATAAAAGTTAATTGCCCCAAATCTGTTGTACTATTACTACAAGTTTATTCATTACTCATAATAATCGTACACGTGAAAAACGGGAATTTTGATATCGTTCATTTGAGGAGTGCTTGAGGTGAGTTTGTTTTGAACTTTTCTATTTATTTACAACAAAACTATATTTGTTGATAACTTACCTTGATCATTTTCGGTAATTTTTACAAGTACTGCACTCCTTTTTCTTATTAACACTTGGGTATTATCACTGAAAGCACAGAAATCGCAGTGATGTCTGTTCATAGGTCACAACCCTGCTGTTGTTTTGATCATACTGAAGGAGTGAATACATTTGAATATTATGGAAACTCGGTATAATCTTATAATAATTTTACAGGTTCCTTCAAAATGGCTTTAGTGGCTTACGATTTCGATAGCAGTGAAGGTGAAGGTGAAGAAGAAGAAGCAGATAATTCGTCTGTTATAGTATTTGACGATAAAGACTCTAAAGGTGAAGGGGCCCCAGAAACTCTGATAAGCAAAATGTTATCAGATCTTCCAAAAACAAAACCATCATCAGAGACTGCTAAAATAACGATTGATGATGATCCGATTGAAGATTTCATCCCAAAATACCTGCCATCTGAACCGAAAGAGAAACAGAAAGTTAAAATAATGATCCCCTCGTTATCACAATTCAAAGAAGACGAAAGCGATGAACCGAAATCGAAAAAGGCCAAAGCAGCCGCGAAGGGAAGCGGACTGTTATCAATTTTACCACCTGTAAAGTCCACACCTTTAACAACGAAAAGTTTCATACCGAATGTCCTGAAAAGTAAAACCAAACCTAATACAAAATCGACCTCAAGTTTGGTACCTCACAATGTCCGCAAACGAGCCGAATTAGCCAAGAAAGCGGCAATTCAAAAGATAACAAAATCACATACGAATCCCGGAAGTGATTTAGAAAGCGATGACGATATAGAAGTTCCCACCACTTTCGACGACGAAATGTGGAACAAGGTTTGCGGCCGTTCGAAACCTAAAAAAGAAAAACCCAAAACGGTCACAACAGCTCCAGCGGATTACGAAAGCTATTACTCATCCGAACAATTCAGTGTCAATAGTGCTCCCGAACCGGAAAAACCGTATGAAGGTTTAGATCAAACGGCGTTCAAACAACTGGTCGGTAAAGGCAAACCTCCTCTCAATATCAAACTGGTCGATGTGAACGAGGAGGAAATTCTCCCTGAGAAAGAAATCTGGATGACCAAAGCTCTGACCGATCCGGATTGCGTTCCGAAACCTTCGGTGGAAGAACCCGTGGATCCTACAAGAAGGAAGAAACATCACATCACGTATTTGGCGGAGCAGGCCAAGGCCAACGAACAAGAATTGCAAGGGCAATGGTCCGCGAATAAGTACACGAGAAACCAAACCAGAGCGAAATACGGGTTTTGAATGGTTTATTTTAAGATTTAAGTTTAAGGTGTAGATATGTAGACATTTATGGCACATAAATAATTATTTAATAATAAGTGAGTCAGTATTACATGAGCTGCCCTATATATTCGGCCCTTTTCACCTTCCTTTTCAAACTGGGCCACTGGACCAAAAAGTTATCGGCAAAATAAGTCAAAATCTTACCGGTTAGTGAGAAGGTTTCAGTGCGGCAGAAACTTTCGACGAAAACTGTCCTCGTGTCAGTAATAAAAGCGGTTTTCAGGGTGAATCCGCTCATGCATATCGGAATGCAAGTACCCGGGCCGTTACATAAAATCAAATCTGGTCTGAGTTGGAATATTATGGGGAAGATGTATAAACTCGAGTAAATCGTCGTGAAAATGGATGTGAAATAGGACTGGTGCACATCCCGACTTCTCGGTACGAGAATTATGTGATAGTCCCTCGAGCTGGAATGTTTGGATTTCTCTAAAGCCTCGACTTTCGCCAAACTGATCGCGTCGGATTTCGCCACGAAATAATAGCGCGGGCTGTATTTCTTAAAGTCGAGCGGCGTAATTAGATTAATCATTTCGGTTGTGTGGCCTCCCGATCCGATGCAGATGACGGTTTTGCATTTTCTTACGGCTTTTTTGGCAGACGTTCGACTGAATCCGGTGGTGATTTTGTGCATGAGATATAAAATTCGGGCCAGTATTATGATGATCAGCAATATGAAGAGTTCCAATTTCAGTTGTGCTGAAGCGGAATGAATGACGAGAATTACGTATTTTGTAAGTTTTATAGGTACGTACCGTCCATTTTGCAGATAATTCATCTGCGATTTCATTTAAATGACACTATTTATCTACCGATTTCTACATGTTTCTATTTTACTGTTGCTGTTCCACAAACGAAAAGCACTGCATGTCAAGATGACGTTTGTTGACAAATGTAACTGTCAAGTGTCACTAGTGTCAGTGTCACTTGTCACGTGGTTAAAGGTGCTTTCCATACATTTCCATAAAACAAGCACTAGTAAATAGTTCATCAGGTTTTTCCGTTTTTCATAGATATTTTAACACAAAATAAATGTATTCACGTAATAACAATACAGTCGTATACTTATAAATATATACTTTTGTATTGCTCGTGAGTACCCATTGTTTATTATTATTTTTTTAATAATTACATATGACAACAAAAAGTGGTAACAAAAATGTTGGTTACATGCTTGGGGTAAATCCAGTATAAATTAAATTCTATTTACAAATAAACAAAAATTTTTTAAGATAATAAATAGATATGATAATGTAGTTAGTATGATGCCCTGGGATATGACGACTATAAAGTTATAAACCAATATTACAATAAAAACCACCAAAAATGTTTATCAGATCATGATCATGTTATTGTTTATCGAATTTTTACACCACATAAAGAAAGTTGGAAGTTTGTCTTATGATCAACAACAACGTACAAAATGATTAGATCTAATTTCAGACAGAGAATAGGTAACCATAACATAAATCATAGTGAATAAGTCAATGCATAGGCCTTTCAGATAATTAAATATTACACCCAATAGTATTATGAGAAAGATATCTTCAAAATAATGAAATATAGACAAGATCACAATAAACAAAACCTCCATAAAGAAAGAACAATAATATAGTCCACAAATAAATTCCAGGTATCATTTCCTTATAAAATGAGCGTCCCCAATGATCTACTGATTATTGACATTACCCAATTTGTCACCTTGCGCTCCGTCATCTTCCAGCGCACTGGTTTCGTTCTCCCTGAGAGTCTGATACTTCAACTTCCCGATTTCGACAGTCTTGAGGAACTCACTCTCCCCGAAAAGGAACCTCTTCACGTGCTCCTCCATTTCCGCATATTTCACCGTCGCCTTAATCTTACTTTTAACTTTAACCTCGGCGGACACCGCCTCGGGCGCCACGACCAGCGTCTCCGACTGCGAATTATCCGAACTACCCACCACTTCGTTCTCCAGATTATTCTTAATCCACTCGGCCACCCTCTGCCGGTTTCGGACCGACGACCCGTCGCTCATCACCGAATTATTGTTCTTCGCGTCCCCACTGGAACCCGACTGAGACCTCTCCTCCACCTTCTTCCCCTTACTCGGGTTTAGATTATTGTGGTTGTGCCGGGTGTACAGGACCGGGGCGACGTTATTGTGCGCGTTATCCAGCAAAATGTTCCTAGTACCGCTCTGCAAACGCATCGAGCAGTACCGGGGCCCTTTCGGATTGGTCGTGTCGGAAGAACTGACTTCGGCCCTGTCCAAATCGCACGTTTCCGTGCACAGTCGGTGATGTTCGATTTTCGCCTCGGGCCCTTTCGGCCCTTGAACCACCGCCTCCTCGATCAGGAAATTGTTCGGCTGCACTTTAACGATATTCGGGTTGGTTTGATGCGTTTCCGGTATTTCTGCCCCTTTATCGCCCTTGTTGTTCCTGACTATCCTCACGTTATTCGAGTTGACAGTCGAGGAACTGTCGAAATGTTCCGTTTGGCTGCCGACTGTGTGATGCGTTGGGTCGTGGACTAGTTTCGGTTTCACTGAGCAACTGCATGTATCACAATGTTTGGCGAACGCCCGATCCTTTTGCCTTTCTTCGAGGATTTTCGCCATTATTGCGGCGGAAACCACGTCCATCTGGGGCGGATCCGGCTTGAGGTCGGCGTGTCTGACCATGTTCAGGTTGGGCGATTTTGGCACCGAGTAGACCATGGCCGTCGGGGGGAAAGTCGGGATGGGGACTTTGATGTTCTTCATTTCGACCTTCTTCTCGTCCGGCTTATTGCGTTTGGTCGTCATGAACGACGAGATCTGAGTTTGGGTGTCCTGAGGAAGCTGAAAAGACCGACTTTAATAAAATCTGAAATTGCTGAAAGAAGAGGAAATAATCTTACTGAATCGAATCTGTGTGCCACGAAATTGCTCTGTTTGCATTGGAGAAATTGTATCGCCAGCGACACATCCTTCTTGTATCGATCCTGAAAATGAAAAGTTTCATAATAACTGCATTTTGCGACAATAATACATACATTATCGTCACTCAATTTCTTAATGGTGTAGTTAGCTTCGGCGAGCCTTTGCGATAGAGTTGCAACATCTTTTGTCAAAGTGTTTTTTTCAGTTTCACAGACATCAACCAATTTCAGCAACTTATCTTCAAGACCTTGATTCACTCTTTGTACTCTCCTGTGAGCGTCATATAATCTAAAGCAATAACGAATGACAATATTAATAAATCTCTTTCCGAGTCTCTTTGTTTTAAACTTTTTGAACATTTCCTGTCTCTCACCTTCTGTACTTATCTTGCCATGTTAATAGTTCGTCTTTCATTGCGACTAGTTCGCCGTTTGGAAACTTATTCGATTCGTTCAAAAAGTTAGTTTCCATCATCACGATATGATTCTCTCGTTCCCCCAATTTCTGTTTGAGATTTTCGATTTCGACATGGAGATGGACATCCCGATCACTGGATGTGCACCTTTGGCACGTGCAACCGCACTCCTAAAACGATCAAATTAGGCTAGGGACACGTTCGATTTATCGAAATACTTACTGAGCACTTGATATTTGCCATGTTTCGCACTAAATATTTTTGGCCTCGATATCACATGAAACGTTACAAAAATATAAATGATGTCAAGTCGGTAAAGAGAACTGCTCGCCTACGAATCTCGCAAACTAATTGATAATTTTTATTTTGATAGTCTTATCACGTTTGAACCATATGAAAGAAAACACGACGTGTTGGTATGTTGTGCCACTGGTCGTTTCGGGTAAAAACTTATCACTGATTAAAATTCACGTTAAAATTAAACTCGTTCAAGGAAGTGCCTATTTAGTTTTCTAGGTTTTTGGTTATTAGTTATCACATTGGTAATTTCAATCCGTAATTTAAGGGAAAAACATTTTTTTTTGTGACAGCTATGAACGAAACAGCTGTTTGTGACGTTTGTGAGTAAACTGTCAAGAATGTCAAGGATGTCAAGTATGTGTCAGTGGAAAATCCATAGATAAATTAATTCCTAGATTAATTCCATTGACACTGGTTTAGAACGTTTTTTTTCTCATTTTCAACATGATTTGACAAACGTTGGATAGTTTAAAGAATCAGAATAGTAAACTTCTCGCCTAGGTCCATCAAATTATCTTTCAAAACCTCTAATAAAATAAAACAATGGGATTAAAAGAAAAGTATTGTGTGTTGCCTACCTATCGCTGGTTGAAAGTGGTCGTAAAGGGTCGTGCGTATTCGGAATGGATGGGATTTCAAATAAACCGAACCGGATCAACTTTATGCCGGCTGCCCGGCTGCCGCATGTCAAGTTTTCCCCACTGTCTGGTTCATCTGTGTGCGAGTGTGCGTTCGTTCGGTCAGGGCCAGTTTCGTGCCACAGACGAAGGGGTGTACAACACGCCCGAGCCAGATACCTGCCGGTTATTCGCCATTGTTCGCTCGTCGAAAGTTTTATAGTGCTTCCCTTTCTACAAACGATCATCGCATTATCGTTTCTTCCGAAATGTGACCAACACCACCGAACTACTCGGGTACTGCGACACCCCCCAAGTGCTTGCGACAATAGCGGCCGCAAATATTTACGATGTTTGGGATAACTTTTTCCGTGCTCTTGCTAACTCTCGGTAAGTATAGGTAGTGGGAATTCGTTTGTTTACTGGTTTGTTTACATGAGCTTAATTTAGGGACTTTAGGGTAATCAAGGTGATTACTATTAATTAATTAATGTATGCCTTCTCTAAGAAATTAGTTTCGTGCCCCTAAAATCTATCAGGGGGAGTTTTACAATGCTGAAAGCTTATGGGAATCTACTGTAGAAAAACGTACTGACCTAATATGACTCATGGGGTGTTCATATTCAGCGGTTCAAAACATGGTTTACGTTCTTTAATTGAATGGTCTGTGTCTAATTATTTGATGATTACAGAGTGAGAATTTATTGCTAATGTGTATAATTTTCGGGAATTCTGAGGGATTCATTACAAACGAAAGATTTTTCTGAGTATTCCAGATAATTTTACTAGAATTCCTGAAAATTCCTCAGAATTACCCAGAATTCGCAAGAATTCCCAAAGAATTACTAGCTTCAAACTCGTTCAAGTTACACAATTTTTCGCTATTCAATCCAGGTATCAACTGTCTTGAATCACGGGGAGCTTTCCAGCATCCGGTCGAACAAATTCCGTCTAAAGTACCTCGTATAATAAATTTATTCTATCGATCTTCGCTAGAAAACCATAAATCGGTAAGGTAAGGTTCGATTGATACTCTATGATCATACGTCTTGTTACCGATATCACCAGTTACTTAGTGTAGGTAGAAACGTACAGAAATATCGTATAATGGAGGACAAAGTCCCGTCTACACGATGGGGTTGACGGCGGAACCGACAAAAATCCAGTCTGAGAGGGATGTGAGGGTGGCATGATAATAAGTGGCCGGTACAGTTGCGTATACGTTATGCACTAACTACAACCCGTGCACAAAAAAGGGGTTTCTAGCAGCTCCTGATGTTTTTAACACCGGTAATGATCACATCTTTTCACCACCTACAGCCGCTGTCAGTGGCACCCTTGCACGAGGGTCTCTTAAATTAAAATTCAAACCGAGGTCTCACTCTGCTGGAAGAATACAAAAATACACAGACGTCGTCGTGTCATAGTAATTAAAAGTACCCCAATTATGATTTTTTTTCGCCATTACCTTAATATTACTTCAAGATTACAAACTTAACATGTCGATTTTTGTGGTACGTTTCAGCGTATAGATCGTCCGGTAAAGACGACCCATATTTCACGAAAAGCCCAAAAGATGTTGATGTGGTTCAAGGGAGATCTGCAACGCTGCCCTGTGAAGTGACGCCGGAGGAAGGGATGACGTACTATTGGGAATTGAACGGTAAGAAGGGCGGCGAAGTTGGGATCAAATGGAATTTTCGATTGCTCTGTCGGTTTTGCAGGCAGTAAAATTTCCAACACGACTCGGCGCCATCAGCGGGGCTCGGATCTTCACATAACGCGAGTGGATAGGGAACGTGACTCGGGTCAGTTCACCTGCGTCGCCGTGGACTCGACCTCACCTTCTGCAGACTCTATCACGAGCTCGGCCGCCTCTCTCAACGTCCAATGTAAGTGCGGCGAATTATTTACCAGAGCATTTCGCGAAACTGCGATTTGATTGTGTTTCAACCCTCGTTCTTTCAAACGCTTCATCGAGGACTTACCATTCACCGTTTTCACCATGATTTCTTCCTTCAAAATCGAGTACGAATTGAGTACTTTGATGAAAGCGTCATCACCGACGTTTAGTTTGGCTCAGGCACGGGAACGAGCGCATAAAGGACGATGTTTTCCATCGACGAACGCGTTAATGTATCGAAAAATGTGAATTTTTATAGCGAGCGTTGTTAACACTGCAGTAAACGATCTTTCACATGTGCGTCCTCTGGTAAACTAAACTAAAACCTGTAATAAAACGTTTAATTGATTATTCGGGTCGAAAAATTCGATACAAGAAGCCATGGCAGACGGTTTGGGTCTTTGACATTTTTTCCCGGTCGAGTGAAACAGGAAAAAAGCGAGCTCGGTGATGGGATGCATCAATTATCGACTGCTCTCCTGGAACAAAGAGTGGAACTATTGTTATGCTATGTTATTGTTATGCCGCAGGAGATTTTTTTCCGTCCGCTGTTTATCGTGAATTTATTACACGAGTGGATTCGAGCTGAATTTCGCCGGTCAATCAGAGACGTGACAAAAACCAGTCAAGACGTCGGCTGCATCTTTTGCGTATCCGTCCGGTCGTTGTGAAGTCGCGAAAGCTCGAGCCGAAATGTTTTATGCTGTTTGGCTTTGAGATTTTTTGCGGATTTTCGCTTTGCCGTGGTTTATTCACAAAGGGCGAAGCCCGATGCCGCATATAAAGAATTCGGGCAAAACGTTCGGTTATTATACCGGCTTTCCCGGGAGAGAATTCAGCGGGTTTTTATCGCCTATTTTTATTTATAAGCGTCACAACCCTTTATAAGAGTATCGAAGTGGTTATTTTGAAGTAACACGCGAATGTTCGCAATGAGGTCTCAAATCAGTTCAAAATCTTTCAGGAATATCTTGAAAAAATCACTTGAAATCATTACGAAATTTCGTGTTAACTTGAAGAAATCTCATGATATCTTTCGGAAATCCAATGTAAATTTTTAAAAAGGAGATTTTCAGGAATCACCTAAATTCTTGAGGAAATGTTTTGAAATCACCCGAGATCGGAAATCCTTGAAAAATAGTATGAAATTTTTAGGGAATCTCTTGAAATCTTTTAGAAATCCTCTGATATCTTTGAGAAATCAGTTGTAAATTGTAATCTTTCGGAAATTCCGTGTTTTCTTGAAGAAATGTCATGTTATCTTTCGGAAATCCTCTGAAATTTTCAAAAAAAGATTGAAATTGTTCAGGATTACTGAAAATCTTGAGGAAATCTTTGAAAATCTCTATAAAATCACTCGAGATCGGAAATCCTTGGAAAATACTATGAAATTTTTAGGGAATCTATTGAAATCTTCAACAAATCCTGTGATATCTTTGAGAAATCAGTTGAAATCTTTCGGAAATTCCGTGTTATCTTGAAAATCTCTCATGATATCTTTCGGAAATCCTCAGAAATTTTCAAAAAAGCATTTGAATTCTTCAGAAATTACTTTGAATTTCGAGGAAATCCTTGGAAATCTTTATAAAATCACTCAAAATCGGAAATCTTTATAAACTAGAAAGAAAAAATAGGATTAAATTTTTAGGAAATCCCTAGTGGAATCCCTTAAAATCTTAATGAAATTCTGTGATATCTTTGAGAAATCAGTTCAAATTACTTCAAATCCTCAGCAATTGCTTGAAATCTTTTATTCGAAATTTATAGAAAATTCCTCGAAATCTTCGGGAAAGCAATATTTAAAAATTTTACTGCAAATTTAAGAAATCGGAATGGAAATCACTGAAATCTCTCGGAAATCAGTTGGAATCTTTGGGAATTATTGAGGAAATCTCAGTGAAATCAATGCATAATTTTTTGGCGCTTTTCTTGATTTTCTGAAATGGGCGAATCGCAGAAAAGAAATCGGCTCTTCCGGCGGAACATCATATCGAAATGCAGAACATGAGTGTCAATCGTGCCGGCGGGGCAGTACAGTCCGCGTCCCGGCCGCGGCGAGCACGTGCTGGGGGTGGAAAATCAGCAACCCCGTAGTGTACACGTGCGCGTTACCGCGGCAACGGGTCGATGTTTCGGCCATAAAGTTTTATGGGTTTCGGTGCAGACGCACGCAGCCGGCGTCCCGACGGTGCCAACGCTCTCCGCGATTCGGCGGCCGGTGGCAGCGCCGTCGTGTCTGCCGCAGGAGCTCGTAAAACCCCAGCGGCGTGCCCGGCGAAAGCGAAGGGGGCGACGATAACGAATCTGCGGATGGTTTACGACCGACGCCCCGTAATAAAATAGTGTGGGGGGGTCGCATGCATCAGGGCGCCACTGAATACAGCGGGGGCACAATGTAATGTAGCACATTGTGACTTATTTTCGAATACGCTGATGAATATTTTATGGGGCTCGTCTGCCTGCCGTCTGGTCCACGACCGACAATACCGACATCCTGATACAGACGAAATCTCCGAACTTTTATGCAATCATTTCATTTCGATGAAAGCCGTCGGTCGGTCGGTGGAATTGTTTCAATCACTGGGTCTCTGCAGAGTCGACCTGTTTGGAACGGTTAAAACATAGAGAGGTTGCCGGTCCGGATTCCGGATTCGGCTCGGTCTCGATCTCGGTCCTTAATTTTTTCAAGTTACGCCAATATGGGACGCAATTTCCTACTCCTGATGACTGAATACGAAGTCATTTTAAATTTTTCATCGATATATCGACTAATGAGGCATTTTGAAATTTTCGAAAACCGTTGAAATTTTGGTTAAAATTTGACCTCCGAAATTTTGAAAGCACGATTCTTGGTCAATTCGGAAGTTTTTCGCACATGTCCATACTGTTTTCGATAGATTTTTCGATTCTCTTCCGATTGCCGGGTAGCCCGAATCGATATCTCGATCGGTTCAAAAGTTAGGCCGGTTTTAATTTTACGAAAGTGATTTTTGGGTCATTTTTCGGAGGTCATAATTCACATGGAAGAGTATCTTTTTCCGATGCGCTCTAGGGACATTTAGTAGATTTTTTGACGCCCTTTCGAATGCGCGGCCACCCATCCCGATCGGAGCTTCGGTTCAAAAGTTATGGTCGATTAAAAACTTCGACCAAAATTTTAACCCAAAGTGATGGATTTTCGAAAAAATTGGAAATCACTAAAAGTTGTCCAAATCGAAATCCGGACACATTTCCTAATAGATTTTGAGCAAACTAAGCGATTCCCGGGTCGTGCAACTCGATAGCTCCACTAATAACGAAGATATGGCCGTTTGAAATTTTTACTCTAATTTCAACGATACGACAATATTAGACGCATTTTCTTACTTCAGATGACTCAATTAGAACCCAATTTGAATTTGCCGTCGATATCTCAACAAATAAAGAAGTTACAGCATTTTGAAATTTTCAAAAAGTTGAAAATTTGAAAAATCGAACATTTGTTTTCTTAGGTAAACCAATACCGAACGCATATTTCTACTCCTGATGACTCAATTAGAAGCCAATTTGAATTTTTCATCGATATCTCGACAAATAAGAAAGTTACGGCACTTTGAAATTTGCGAAAATCGTTGAAATTTTCGGTTTCAAAAACACCACAAAATCAAAAAATATCACAACGAGCGGTACGTAGGTACTAAAACTAATTGAACCAGGGAGAGCGGTACTCTTCTCCCGCAATTATACGGGGTGGCCTGAACGTAATAAAACGAAATAAAACCGGGATCACCGGATCTACGCATTCTAAAATAAATATGTGCACGTCGTACGTCCATATTCCGGTCTCCCGTATGTGATGGATCACGTGACGTGATGTATTTCGGTTCGTGTGTATGTACGCCATATTCCCATATTATTACGGATATTATAATGCATACAGAGGGATGCGTGCGGTCGAGATGAAGAAGGCGCCCATCACGTGCACAAACGTCCCGTTATTTAGTCTGTCGGCAAAGTTAAACAGGACAACAATCGAAAGTTGAACTGAACAGATCCCGCAGTCTAGTCCGCTGCCATGGATGCTGCTGTGTACACAAACATTTCCGTGCGGGAAAGGGCCAGTTTACGTCCTCATCAAAGCGCCCGCCGGCGGCAACGTGGCTTCTCCCGGGGCGGTAAAACCGGCGCACATGCGATCCGATCCGCCGAAAAAAAGCGTCGATGATAAAGTTTACGTCTTCCCAGGGTAGGTGTCGAAGTCGGGCGATAAAAGCCGCCTAAGTGAATCCGTCGCGCTTTACGAAATACGAAAGGCCCCGACCGAGATGCGAGCTGTATATTTACTTTGGCCGTATACACATACTCTCTGGATGTGTGCGCGCCTTCTATTTACAGGAAACCATTAATTACGTTTGCTTTGCCTTTCTCTTACCCACGGAGTCGCGCATCCCGGTCGATCTTTTTCACCGGCATCTGATCAAACGGACTAACCGGTACATGTGTGTATATACGTGCAACTCGAATATTTTACTCGGCGTTTGAATCGGATTTTTAACCCTCTAAACACGAGCGGCGTTTTTTTTTACGAAAACGATAGATTCTCGTGCAGACGCACATAAAACGGGGGCAATTTTCATGAAATTTCGTTTAATGTGAACTCGAACAGGGGTCAGAATGATGGGGGATAAGACCGTTTTCCCTGCCCGGGTTTTAACGGCCTCTTGTCGACTCTATTTGATATTATACTTACCAAGGTGAACTTTGCGGAAGGAGAATCCTCTGAATATTGTATACGTGGTGATTCAATATTCTATCCACAAAATAGGGGAAGAAGGTCACTATAGTGCTCGACATTTTCAGCACAGTTTTAAGAGACCGGAAGATAAAAATCGGGAAAATGTTGGAAATACGAAAAATTCTTTAGCTTTCAGAAGAGCTTTTGCCGATTTTTGTGTCTGAAATATTGCGATTTGAAATTGCAGAATAAGGAGAAATAGTAGAGTTTGAGAATCTCCAGGAATTTTCTAGAATGTTTGGGATTATCTAGGAATACCTGACAGTGTTAAAAAATGTCCGGTAGTAATTTCAAGGAATGTCCGGTAATTTTTAGTACTTTCAAGGAATTTCCGGTAATTTTTAATAATTTTAAGGAATGTCCGGCTATTTTTAGGGGTCTGAATGTGGTGAACACAACTTTTCCGCGTTGTCAACCCCTCAGTCAGCACTAAAATCGGGAATTATTCATACATTTTCCTTCCTATTTGAAGTATTTTCGTTATTTTCGACTCCTAAAACGATAATATCGTTGCTATATACGAATCAGGCTGTAGTCCTTTCGCCGTTGTTACTCCTCGTTGCGCATTAATGCATTTCCCGTCTTAATTACGAATAATTATTAATAAATACCAATTACTCTCGGCAGGGATCGACGAAGTGTCGGTGCAACTTCAAGAGCCGACATCCGCGTCTTTCATAAAACCAGAAAGCGACGTAACTTTACGATGCCATTCTGACGCATCAGGGGACGTGCATTTCGAATGGTTCCGGTACGTATTTCGCATCAAAACCACCATTTTGAAAAATCGACCCATGATCTTTTATTTCCAGAAATGGAGATCGCCTAACCAAATCCGAAAAGCTCGACATCAAGAAGAAGAGGCTCAAAATCAAAAGCGTCGCACCTTCTGATAACGGAGTGTACTCTTGCAGCGCCTCGAACGAAGCCGGGATTCGAGAGAGCGACACGAATTTCGCATTGGCAGTACCCGGTAAAATAAACGACAATATTTCTGGTTTAATAAAAATCAAAAATCGATTTGATTGGCGATTTGCAGGTGATCACGATGCGCTGATCCGGATTCCGCCCAGAAACCAGTTGGCGGTTCCGGGCGGTACGGCCCTTTTCGACTGCCAGTACCACAACGCCGACACGGTGAAATGGTACTTCAAAAACGCCGAATTGATAGTACCCAACGAGAAATTCGCGGTACATTCCAACGGCTCTCTTTCGATAAAAGGGGTGCAGAAATCGGACGAGGGTCTGTATAATTGCGTCGGCATCAAGAGCGAGTCCAAAGAGGTGCCCCAAAGCTACAGCGCCAAATTGACGTTAGCTTGTACGTGGTTTTCGAAGTAAGTTTCAGTTATTCAGGATTCAGGTGTGCGTTTATTTTTCCAGTCTTGAGCGATTTCACGGGGAATTCGTTCGAACCGCCCCTACCGGAAGACTCGAAAGTGGTAGTGGCCGAAGGGGCTCTATTCCAATCGACCTGTCTGGAGCCGGAAAGTCTCCCTCCCGCGAAGAAATGGTGGATAAACTCCAAAGGGCACACCGTAAGGGTTGTCGCTTTAATTTTTCAGGACGAAATTGAGTTTTTTTTCCTTTCAGATTTCTGATTCAGGGGATGTTAAAGTGGACGACGACGGTCGCCTGATTATCGAGTCGATAAAACCCGACCACGCAGAAATTTACACTTGCGTCGCCGAAAATATCGCCGGAAAGACCGAAAAATCCCTAGAAATCGTCGTCACAAGTAAGCAGGAAACTGTAATTTATCGAAAGGGCGATTTTTAACAAAATGTTTGATTTTTCAGCGAAACCGCGGATAATTTCAGACCCGGTGAGTGTGACGGTCGACGAAAATTCCCCGGCGATTTTGGGTTGCGATTTCGAGTCTTCTTTACGGTTTTACACGAACGTCAGGTGGCGAAAAGACGGGAAAACGCTCAAACACGACTATTATAACGGCGAGCCGCTCAGTCATCAGCACATAAAAGTGTTCAAACACAACGGGACGCTACTGATCCCATCCACCCAGGCGTCGGACAGGGGAGAGTACGTTTGCGAAATCATAACCACCGGATTCGAGCCGGTTTCCTCCCAATCCGCCACGATTTCGGTCATAGGTGAGTCGTGAATACGCGATTATGGCTAATTAAGCAAGATGGCCGCCCAAATGCGGCGATTTTTGTTGATATTGCCTAGCAACCAGTATCAATTACCTGGCAACAAATTAGTTGCTAGGCAATATCAACAAGAATCGGCGTCCATATTGCTTTGCGATAATCAGAGGCCATAATCGCGATATTTGAGGGGTTGAGTGAACCGTGAAACTTTGCAGAGACGTTAAAGTTTTCGCCGGAGCCGGTGAGCAAGAAACTGGAATTGGGTAGCGTCGCCAAAGTTCACTGCAAAGCGCAAGGAACTCCCCCGCCGATAATCCGGTGGGAGAAGGACGGAATTCCGTCGGACAATTTCAAGGCGCACATTTCGGACATGAACGGCACCCTGCATTTCAACGGGGTGCAGGCGGAAGATAAGGGAAGATACGCCTGCACCGCCAGCAACAGCCAGGGGGTCATCAACGCCACCATCCGAATCGAAGTCGTCGGTAAGTTTAAATTTAATGGAGAAACTTTGGAAATTCGAGTGATTTTCTCGTTTCAGTCGCTCCGAAGTTTAGCGCTTTACCTAAAAATCCGACCGAAGCCATCGAGGGACAATCCGTGATGATCGATTGTGTGGTGGAAGGCGATCCAAAGCCGACCATTCAGTGGGATAAAAATTTGAAAATGAACGATTTCGATTTGGATCGATTTAAGGTTCTCGATAATGGCACTCTCCTCATTACGCAAGTCATGAAAGACGATGAAAATAAGTACGGGTGTACTGCTGGAAACAGCGCGGGATTGAATAGGAAGGAAGTGCTGCTTATTGTTCACAGTGAGTACCGAGCATTGACAGATTAGATTTTGAAGTTTGGAATTACCAACCTAAATTTTTTTAAAAAGAAAAATCCCTAAATTGTTGAAAATTCTGTTAAAAATGCCAAATCACACAATATTTAACGATTTGAACCAACTAAACGATTGACATGAATGAATTAACAATAAAAATCATAACTGTGGTCATTTGAAATCAGTGAGTGAAATTAAAATTATGGACCTGTGCGATAATGAAATTACCAAAGTATCTGTGCATAATGAAATCACCAGATTCATCATGTAACAGTTTGAGAATGAGTGACGTTTCAGGCACCTGGATTGTCATGAAAGTGACACTTTACAATGTTTTTTTTATTTAATTCATTAATTCCCGAATAATTAATTGCAGATCCCGACGAATTCCACCCGGACGGAATCGACGGCGATTCCACGGTCACAAAAGCGGTCCTAATCACCATGTCCGTAGCAGGCGCTTACATAATTTTAGTAGTCGGCTTGATGATTTGGTGCCGCTACCGAAGACGATCCCGAAAACTCCCGATGACCGATCGTGAGTAACCAAATCCCCTCAATAAAACCAATCTTTGAACTCTCTTACGAAATTTTCCAGCCACGAAGACGGAAAACGGGGAAATCGCGGCCGACCACACCGAACTGAAAGACGGGCCCAACAACGGCCATTGCGCCCAAAGCGGCCCCTCGACTACCAAACCGGAAACTGTCAACGGAATCGAGGCTATAAAAGAAGGCCAGAGAAGCGACGGTGCCGAGACGACTCACTCGCAGAGTTCGGGCCACTCGAAGAAATCCAAGTCGAACTACGACAAACTCGCTTTCGACAGGGACAATCTGAAGGAGCTGAAGTTGGCGGGGCGCGGCGAATTCGGTGACGTTTTCGTCGGCAAGATGGCCGACGACAAGGAGACGATCGTGCTTGTCAAAGCGCTGAACCACACGAAGGACGAGAACGGGCTGGCCGAGTTCAAGCGGGAGATCGACATGTTCGCGAAGTTGGCGCACGAGAACGTGGTGAAACTCCTGGGGTTGTGCAGGGAGGCGGAGCCCCATTACATGGTCCTCGAGCACACGGATTGGGTAATTGTCGGTGTATTTATGGGGCAATTGGAGCGGATTTTTTCATAGAGGAAACGATTTTTCCAGGGCGATTTGAAGCAGTTTCTAATGGCGACGCTCAAAGGGTCGTCCCCGCCCTTGACTCCGGTCCAAAATGTAGGGATCGTGCATCAGTTGAGTCGCGGGATGGAGCATCTTGCTGCAAATCGGTTGGTCCACCGCGATTTGGCCGCCAGGAATTGTCTAGTCACCTCAACTCTGATAGCCAAAGTCGGGTTGCCCAGGTTGACCCGAGATCCGTACAGCCAGGAGTACTGCAAACACCTAAATCAGGTAATGATCCTGTGTAAAACCGGCTCCTGTCACCTGTCATTTCAGGTGACCAATCACTGAAGCGTATTCGCTTTTGCGGCCAATCGAATCGTTCGATCAAAAGTCTGGTTCAATCTAGGGAATTTTATTAATTCATGGATTCTTTTCTCTGCAGATTATACCTTTGAGATGGTTGCCTTACGAGGCTGTTTACGAGGACGACTATTCGAGTAAAAGTGACGTTTACTCTTTTGGGGTGGTCATTTTGGAGGTGTTCAATCAGGGGGAGTTGCCGTTCCCGAAAATAAACGACACGAGTTTTCTGTCCAAGCTCAAGGATAAAAAGTTGGAGTGGAAAGCTCATCCGGCCACTCCGCCTTTGCTGCAGCAAATTCAAGTGAGCTTTTTGACGCTTTTTCAATTTTTTTGGTCGATTTACTATACGTTTTATTTTTTAGGAGTCTTGTTGGAATGTGAATCCTCAAGATCGTCCTTCGTTCTCGGAGGTCACGAAAGAAATCGAAGGTGTGCTTAAGTCAATGTGAAAAAGGAAACTGTTCGATTGCAACGAAGTAAATTTTGAAACCAAATTTTAGGATAAATCTTTTAAATTTTAAATAATAATTATTAAGCTTCCATTGAGAATGAAATTGTGTCCGCCTTATTATAGCGATGTTAAGAGAGAATTGATTATTGTGACTTGAATCTTATTTATATAAATTATTAGTAATTAGTTGATAAGAGGAGTTGAGAAACGTTTTGTACTTTAGATTATAATTATGAGGTTCAGTATTTTTTGTATTTAATTTTTATTTATGACAGTATGTATAGCTTTACGGAAAACATTTGTACATATCGGTTTTGTTTTAACTTCTTTTAATGTATAAAGCATATCATTAAGCTAAGATTTATTTAGAAATGATTACACTCACTGTATATTGAAGTCTCAAGCCACACGACACTGCCAGAATACTCTTTGATAAACTATATAACAATATTTACAATAATAATAATCATTAACTGCGTACAGTATAGAAAACTTTGAAAACCGCGGCATGAAGAAAATTTCAAAATTGCCACAAACGATCTCAATAACTAAGTGCGTACTCTTGAATTAGAAAATGTAAAATTATTTGCCCTCTAATTCGTTATATGGAATATGAAACTCAAAAATGTGATGTAAATTTAATGAGTAATAATCTCCGCTTTTTATACAGTCACCAGATGACTTATTTTATCTTGCATTGTTGTACGCAAGGCATATAAATTTTTTATTCTATAAAAAATAATAAATCCCAGTCTATGCAATCTGCGCTAAGTATGTACTAATCAGAGTTGTATCATATGGTTACTTATGATGATGTGTAATAAGATTTTACATTATTACTACTATTTATCTCTTACTAAATACGTATTACTTTAGTAGAATCATTTAGGCTTTGACTTGTTCATAATCTGTCCATATAAACATTTAAAATTATACCTATTATAGAAAATGTAGCTTTTTATAATGATTTTGTACTGTACTGTCCCTTTTTTTTATAAGTAATTATGCAGAATCATCACATGTGATATGTATTCTAAATCAATAAATCTTGAAATAAATGTGGATTACAAAATTAGACATTTTTTCGATTTATTACTGGAATGATACTCAGAAATCTAAGCGGAAAATATTGTTGACAAAAAAGAATTGAGAACTTCTGCTTTAGCTGATTATAAATATGAAAATATGAGTAGAATAGAATTCTATTTATTGAAAGCTCGAAGGACGTGGTTTAGTGAAAGTTGGCTTTTGCTCAAGAGAGGGCGCACTATCCTTCAGAAAATAAATAAAACGACGTGACGCAGTTGGACGTGGGAAAGAAGCTCAATAAACCTATTTGGTTACAGAATAAACATTACTTATCAAATTTTTGTTTTTACATGACCTATTTAAACTATTCTAAACAAATTATTACGTTAAAGCGACTTGAGCACTTACTTTATCAGCCATAATAACAAAATTTATTGATTGATTGATTATGAACTACATCAAGTGCGATTTAAAATTAGTTGAAGGAAAATTGGAACATTCAACATTTATAAATAAATCACGAAGAATTGGGATCACCAATAGAATCACATAACATATTGTTGTCCCTCAAGTCGGTCCCGGGCTGGTAGAGAAGAGATATCTCGACAGATTCACATTTCACGCGCATTTTATACCTTCCTTTACCTGGCTAGCTATTGAGTACCCCGTATATGAAATAAGAAGCCTTTTATGCCCGACCCATGTTCATATCGATGAAATCGACGCAACAAACCTGCAAACCCAAACCTGATTGATTCTTTTCCAAAGAAAGGAACGACCACCAAGATAATCCATAACCACCACATCATTTTGATAATTTCATGATAATCACTTTAATTTGTAAGTCTTGTAAATCAATCAGACTTTGACTAGGTGATAAATTTCCTGAAAAGTCGTAATTTTTGAGGATCCAAGACTCAATAACCTGCATTTTCACCTTGTTACTTAGGTAAAAATTGCGTATTTTCGGCACCTCACAACGAATAAAGGCTTTCAGAAGCGGAGGCATCCAAAGTGTAGCCCGCAGCCTTTGATATCTCCACACGGCCGTGCCAAAAGCCATGAATAAGGGACGAGAAGGCGCACAGGGGTGTAAAAATGAATGGGCGATTGTTTGTGGACGAGGCTTGACAGGGGTGGCAGCGTGTTATGCCGCGTCCGCATCATACACGACGTATCTGGCCGCGTTCTCTCTGTCAATCAAGGCGAAAGCATTTTCGACCATCAGAAACGGCCCGAAAATAGACACATCCAGAGGGCCATTGTTGACGCGACGGCTCACGAGACGTCTGTTTGTATACAGAAATGCTATTATCGGACCAATTGTAAATATACACCAACAATTGATACCGTTAAGCCATTGTTGAGGTCGGATCCGATCCCGAAAGGAACTCCAAATAATGTCAAACGTGAAGGCGATCTAGGCCTCCCTCGTCCCATTCACCCAATTTCGAAAATACCAAACGAAACCGGAAAAAACCAGAGATTAATTGAGGTTCGTCGCTTGCTCGCCCTTAGAGTCTCCAAATTATTAGTAACTTTGACAGCGATAAAAAGGTATTTGTAGACATCGGATCTTAAAGCTCAGGGGTATTTTTAGAAAGCCCAAAGTCTCCTCTTTCATGTGCTTTTTAAAAATTTCCGAAATCTTCTGTCGTAGAGATTTGGCGTGCGAAAATGTATGAAGGTGTTTTTTTCGGTCACCCAAATCCCTAGCGGCCGTCCGACATGGCGAGATATCGGCGTCGCTGTAGGTATCCGAATTTAGCATTTATTTAGTGGGAGATACCGAGAGATACGTACGAAAAAAAGCCAAAGCGAGTTGAAAATTTACCCACACTGTAGGGGGATCAGGCAAAAGTATCAACCCCACCCGGGACCAAACAATAGGCTCCCGGAAAAAACCCACGCAACGCCCCTTTCATCTCGTTGGGCCAATGGGGCGAGGGCCCGGACCGCCATCTTGAATACGAGATCAGGATAACGGATGCAGCGCCGGTGCGGCGGAAGGGTCAACTACAGTCATACGATTCATGTGTATTATAAAATACGCTCATTTCGTTGTGTCTCTCTTAAAAAATTACGCGAATCGATAGGGAAATCGATCAAAGATTTGTTTCCGATCGGGCCGTTCCCGTATCTGATCAGTCCGGGGATGTTTTCGGGCGAAAAACGTTTCCTTTGTTGACGGACGGTCGAGATTTTCGATAGGAAAGTTTGTATACAGCGCGCGGAGTGAAAAACGGTTCGCGTTGTATCCTTTGCCCGCGCTGACGAACTTTGAATGCTGTATAGAAGTTCGATTGTGAAGTGAGACAATCGTTTGATCCTTCATGGTGGAGGATCCTGCCAACTTGTTATCATCAGGTAAAGAAATACTTTATAATTTTTTTAGGGGTTTTAATTTTTTCGATGATTTCTTGAATATGGTGTTTAGATTGATCAAATACGAAAATTGAGAGAGCGATCAAGGAATTCTTTGAATCTTTGCATGTCAGCATGGGTATGAATGACCCTTTGTTGGATTTTAGAACTTTGTGACCTTTTTTCTGGGAGGAAGACAACTAGATATAAGCCCAACTTTGTTCCTTATTAGGTATGCGGATTACATATTAAAGAATTAATTATCATTTATCTGACGTCTAAACCCTGAATTTCCCTTTTTCGGTCATATTTCTGCCAATATATGCATTTATATTGGCAGAAATATGACCGATTGAAGGTATTCTGGAAGGCTTTAAATATAAATCATATCCAAATTATATCCGCAATTATACGATACTGAGTAGGACAAATGGTTTCGGAATCAAATCATAATTTACTGTAAAGAGGCATATTGCACAATAAACTGGGACATTATTCTTGAAACTACGCAAATATAGTTTTTCCCCAAAAGGAACAAAAGAGTCTTTGTATCCAAAAAATACACCTACGATTTTTAGTGATGAATGATAATTTTATTATGATTATGATTATGATTATAGAAAAAAGAATTTCATATTTTGTGATACTTTATGTCTATGCTTATGATTAATTTTCCCCACGAATTTTGTAATTCGCTATATTACAAAGGCTACAAACAATTCGTTTAACATTCTTAAAATTGCTACATGATGGGAAATTGACGGGTATTAAAACAGATTAAATTTATATGAGGGTAGAGT